>CM056054.1:61966386-63166386 GCA_029574335.1 Rana kukunoris
GTGGGTAGTTGCCACCATCAGAACTGGCTCAAATCTGTACCTAAGAGCCAGTTTACCAGAATGAGGAGGAACTGCACCACCCTTGATGATTTTCACTCTCAAACAGAAATTCTAAGAAAAAGATTGGTAGAGAAGGGTTACGATCGCAACCACTTAGAACAAACTATAAAAGAAGTTTGGCTGAGATGATCGCAAAACTTCTTTTGGATCCTGCCCCTAAAGTTAATCAGACTGGTCCGGTGGTACCATTTGTTACATCATACTCTACACAACATTATGTCATCAAAAAAATAATCAAGAAGCATTGGCATTTACTTGAGAATGATAGGGTCCTCAAAAACCTTTCTTCCCGAACCCTCAAGTTATCTTTAGAGGTGTGCCCTCGCTGCGAGACAAAATAGCTCCTAATGTAGTTGATCCTCCCACCAAAAAGGTCTCTTTTTTTCAGAGAGGCATCGTAGGGTACCATCAATGTCGGAGATGCCAAATATGTAAGTTAAATAAAGTGACCTCTAAGAAAAACCCTCAAATTTGTTTCAACTAGTACCTCTAGGGAACATCTAATAGAGCCGTTTATTACCTGTAGTTCCACGGGTGTAGTGTATTTATTACAGTGCCCATGTGGACTACAGTATATAGGCCGGACTAAGAGGCAGATGCAAGTAAGACTGGGAGAGCACCTGACCAATATCAGGTCAGGTTTCTCTCAGCACTCTGTGTCACTACATTATGATCTGCATCATAACCGTAACCCAGAGGGGACCCTCTTCCTTGGCATTGATAAATTTGATGCTCATTGGAGAGGTGGATCTCTTGTAAGGGAACTGTCCAGGCTAGAAATGGCCTGGATTCATAAAGTACGGACTTATACCCCGTATGGAATGAATGTTGATGTAGATGTAAATGCATTCATAGATAACAGTTAGGACATCTATTTTACATTATGTTGGAATGAGACTATAAGTGTATATTATTAAAAGGTTGCTAATATTAGTGTGAACCAGCCCTGAGATCCGGGACTCATACTGTACATATATAACCCTTCCGATGTTTCGGAACATTTGAATGTGGTAGGTAGATTTCATTAGCACTACTACTATTAAATTGGCCCCCTCCTTTAGAAAACCAAGGGGTATATAGGGACTGCTATATACCGGTCCCATTAGCATATTTTTCCTAATTTATCTATTTTAGAATTGTTCTGTTCCTTTCCTAGCTTGCTGCCACAAGCTTCATAGCAAGTTCTATCATTGAGATTGAATCAGCTAACTTGTAGATATAAAATAAATTTTAAGATCATTTACTTATTTATATAAAATCTTTTATTCAGTTGCGGAAGCATATATATAGTCCCCTATCATATTGATAGTGGAGGCTGTTTATACGAACTAATTAATGTTTGTATTTATCTACTAAATTGGCTTCTCATCATGTGCATGTCCTTGTTAATTTTTACTTAGTAGATATGCTATGTTACTGAGCACTGACAGCGATCGTAATATGTCGCTTTCATTTTTAACTTTAGAATTTAATCTTTAACCTTTATCGTCCACACTCAATGTACCATAAAGTCCCCGCTACTTTAAAACCTTGAGTTTTGGATCGGCTTGCATTTAATGCCAGTGTAGCCGCAATCTATTATTAGTAGGGGCAAGGATCCCTCTTTAAAGATGGAGGATCAGTGTCAATGACTCCCGGATGTCAGAACTGGGCGTTCCGAATGACACGCAGAATGTATAATTAGCGGTGGATCAGCGCGCCGCTCGTACCCCTGGAAGACGTCATCTGTGACGAAACGACGTAGGGAAGAGCGGCGTGCTGACGTCACCGCTTACCGACAATCCGGAAGGACGAGCGATAATATTGAGCCGGCCGGCTTTACATAATACGCTTAATTTTACAACGAATCATGTGAGTTTTATTTTATATTTTTTATTTTAATAAACGCGATTGCCTACAGTACTACTCTATGAGTTTTCTTCTCTCCATACCCTCGGATGTGGCATTGATCGTTACTGGTTCATCTGTATGAGGAGGTGGACGGCTGAGGACAAATGGGAGCAGCACAATTTATTAACAAATGCAATTTTTGAAGTTGGAGCTGGTAAGCAGGCATTTTATATAGAGGTGGAGGTGCCTTCGATTAACTTCACTTGAAGATTTTTCTTCCAACACTTTTCGGGTGTTTATAGGACACAGATGGACTTTGGCTTCACATATGTGATTTTGATTTTGCTTGGACTTTTCTGTTTCACCCCATTAGCGTTTCACTTTATTTTAAATTTATACCATCCACCAATGAACTTGGTGTCCACATAAGTATATTTATTCACCTATATACTTTCTTTTTTGCAGCGCAGCATATTTTTTAGCTATAGTATTTTATGTGTATCGCACATTTTTTTGCAGCAGCAGCATTATCTAATTCATTTTTTTATTACCACTTTTATTTTATTTTATTTTCATTGACCTGCGCAGTAATTTTTTCCCATAGACCAAATACATATGCCATAAATACTACTAAGGGTCTCCAATAAAAATAAAAATATTAATATTGATATGTAGAATTGAGAGTGATTTTGATCACATAGGTTTGATCAAGAAATAATTTAATTATGAGTTCACATAATATTACTAGAATTCTAATATATAAACTTTTCTCATATTATCTATGGATTATTGTATATTACTTGTGAATTGAAGATAATTGTTCTTTATTTAGAGTGAGCTCATTTAATTTAATTTTTTATGGAGAATTCTTTGTCTGAATCTTACTGTATATATCTTGTTATTACAATTATTGAATTATATTGGGAGAATTTTTTAATATATACTTGTTTTAAACTTTAATCTGTAATCTGTGAAAGTATTAATTTATTGATCATCATGTAGTGGTTTTATTTGTGTATATAGGGACTATGTACTAATAACACTATATGAGATTGTCTTTTTTAAATACACTGGATGAGTAATTGAGTGTAAAGACAGTACAGCCCCAGTGAAATAGCAGCCATTTGTTTTCCAGTTTCATGGGAGACTAGGGCAGGCACTGGAGGGGTTAATGTGCTGTCTCCATAAAGTCTTTGATGCCGTGCCGTGAGGTTAAACCCTCAGAAGAAGTCGTAAGACGAAACGTCAGGGATAACCTCACGGCATCAGGAAGTAACCTAGTGACGCTGTGCGCTCCATCTGCGCTCCATCTGATTCACACACAGAGAGAAGTAACGCTGAGAGTGTCTGCGGTGGACGCAGTAAACTCTATTGAAGTCAGCTTTGTGAGTGTGTGTAATAGGATGGACGGGGCGTCCATTTAATGATTATTTAAAGTAATTCCAATCATTTGGGACTGTATATACTATACACTGTGGCAAGAGAGTTTTTAATAAATGAAAAGAGACGGGATTACACTATTGTGAGCCTTTTTATTTTTTATGAACCGGACAAGTGTGGATATTTACAGCACCATTTGTGGAGATCAAACGGAGCGTGATCCTGGAGCTGATTAAAGACACCTGCATGAAGTGCCTACTATACTCAGCTTTCTGGTGAGTACATACCCGAAAGGGGGCTTGTGATATATGGTGGATGCTATTTTGGAGTGAAGAAAAAACTTCTGTACCTACATTGATCACAGGGTGATTCGCTTTGCTTGTCTTCCTTACTTCTTATGAACTGTTCGTAGGAAATGATCCATCAGTCGGATGAGAGTGATGATTTAGCGCTGCTTTTAGTGATTTACAAGACTGGAATGGACTTGATGTTTACTATCTTTGATTTATATGTTTATAATTTTAAGCGGCTGCTGAAATTTTGAGGTTGATTTTATATATTATATTTTTAACCTATTTTAATTTAATTTAATTGTTTACCATATTATTGTTATTTTTCACTACATACATCATCTTTAGGATAATATTTATGGTGATTAGTGAAATTAAGCTATTTTAATTACCTATCAGCTGTTGAGCGCCGAGATAGTGAAAGAAGGCCAGGGACTTCACTACTTTTCTTGAATATATATAATCAGCAATAAAGTGCAAAGAGTGCAAAAAGTGCATTAATGAGAACAATAACATATTCTTATTTTTATTGTTTGTGTATTAATTTGGAATATATGTGGATGACACCGCAATTATTTAGATACACATATCCACTTAGTGAGAGCGCCCTCTACCACTTTTTTATCACTTGCAATATTAGTTTCATACTATTATTTCAGAGGAGCAGCTTTATTTACTTTAAAAAAAAAAATCACGATTTCACGATTTTATTGATATTGGCGCGAAAATTTCCTTTTATCAGGATAAAAAAAGAAAAATGTGCACTAGAGCTGCACGATTAATTGCTATAATTGTTATCACGATTTTTTCCCCCTTGCGATCTTGACAAAGTATTTCTTTCTATGCAGAGAATTCTCTGCTCTGCTAAAGCCGACAGCTGTCAAAAGGGAAAAAAAATTATACAAAAAGTATAAACATTGTAATGATTTGTCCTTTAGATCAAAGGGGTTGTAAAGGTAAAGAAAAATGCCCCCTAAATAACTTCCTTTACCTTTAGTGCAGTCCTCCCTTCACTTACCTCATCCTTCGATTTTGCTTTTAAATGTCCTTATTTCTTCTGAGAAATCCTCACTTCCTGTTCTTCTGTCTGTAATTACACACAGTAATGCAAGGCTTTGCCCCCTCCCCTCTCAAGAAGCTTTCTCCACACCAGGGAGAGCCTCGCATTACGGTGTGTAGTTACAGACAGAAGAACAGGAAGTGAGGATTTTTAAGAAGAAAGAATAAGGTCATTTAAAAGCAAAATGGAAGGATGAAGGAGGACTGCACTAAGGTAAAGGAAGCTATTTAGGGGGGAAAAGGTTACCTTTACAACCCCTATAAACACCATTCTCTGACATTTGTTGATTTTTCAGAAGAAAAAATAAGGACATTTAAAAGCAAAATGGAAGGATGAGGTAAGTGAAGGAGGACTGCACTAAGGTAAAGGAAGCTATTTAGGGAAAAAAAGGTTAAAATCATTATTTTTTGCTAGGAAATTACCAAACATTGTGTATGCGTGTGTGTGTATATATATATATATATATATATATATATATATATATATATATATTTATTTATTTAGCAGAGACGCTAGAGAATAGAATTGCGACTGTTGCAATATTTTATGTCACACTGTATTTGCGCAGCAGTCTTTCAAATGCATTTTTTTGGAAAAAAATACACTTTAATTAATAGAAAAAAACTAAAAACAGTAAAGTTAGCTCATTTTTTTTGTATAATGTGAAAGATTTTACACCGTAAGAATCGTGATCTTAATTTTAAGCAAAAAAAAACATGGGGCCAGATTCATGTACATTGGCGCATATTTTGACCGGCGTAGCGCACCTCCTTTACGTTAGACCGGCGCAATGTAGAGGCGCAATCACCGTATCCTCGTAGTATTTGCGCAGAAATTAGCGCCGGTGTAACGTAAATTCCGAGGCGTAAGGCGGAGTAATTCAAATTGGGAAGGACGTGGGCGTGTTACAATGAGCCGTGACCCCATGTAAATGAAGGGCCGGCCGGATCGCGCATGCGCACATGAAGCAGACCATGGTCAGCACCTTTGTGCGCATGCTCACAACTCAGGAACTATGCAATCAGTGAAATTCGAAGTGGACCCGGGCCACTTTGAGAAATACGCAGACAGCTTAAATAGACAGACACAGACGCCCTTCCTTTGCAAAAGTACATCCCTTTGTATCCCTTCCTATACAGCAAAGGTGCTTTTGTTCTGTTGTGTGTTCGCGTTTGTTGCGTTGTGACTTGTCTTTGTGATATTTGTTGACTGTTTGATCTAGTGTTTTGTAGAATATATTTGATAGTGTTTTTTGGTGACTGGTTGTGAGACTTTTTGGTTGATAGATTTTGTTTGTTTGTTTTGTTGCTTGATTTTTCCTGCTTGTTTTTGTGTGTGATTTTTGGTGATTGTTTGGGAGAGAGTTGTTGTATGAGTATGACTGAGAGGAAGCGGAAGAGCAATTTTTCTTTCGGGGAGAAACAAATTATTGCCCGGGCCCTTACCCAATATGGGCGTTTCCTTCACGGCCCGGAGAGTGCCAACACCTCCCCGGCCAGGAAGAAGGAGATTTTGCAAAACATTACAGACCAGGTAAATTCATTGGGGGGGGGGGGGAGACCCGGACACGTGAGGGGATTGTAAAGAAGATCAATGATCTCCGGCGTCTGGTCCGTAAGAAGCTGGGGCAGATGGCAGCACATGCCAGGGGCACTGGAGGGGGCCCACCATGCACTGTTAGGCTGACAGCGGAGGAGCGTGTGGTGGCCCACACCTTTAATAGGCAAAAAGTGGAGGGCCTGCCTGGCTATGACTCCAGTCAGGAGCCCGTGATGACAGGTAAGGTTTTTTTTGTCCTATCTGGTGTGTAGCATGTGTGGGGGGGGGGGGAAGGTTATATGTGGCAAGTGTGTGGATCCTCCAACCTGTGAATGTTTTGTGTCATCCACAGATGTGCAGGAGGGTACTGGGCCATCTGGCCTGACTGCACCATCCCCGGGACACCGGCCTGATGAGGACCCCCAGACAAGGCCGGAGTCCTCGGAGGAGTTGGAGGAGGATGTCATGTCAGCCAGTGGATTGTTGTTTTTGAAGGAGTCTTCCCCTCTGGCTGGCAGCAGCCAGCCCTCCATAAGGGGTAGCCCCTCCCACTCCTCCCCCAACAGGGCTCCCCTCCCAAGGGCCTCCCCTTCTCCCCGGCCACAAGCATGAGCTGGAGGCAGGAAGTCGTCCCAGAAGACCAGGGGGGTGGCCGAGGTTCTGCCCGCCAATCTCAGAAGGGACCAGGCCCTTCAGACCCACCATCTGGGACAGGTCAGCCAGACTTTGGGGCGGATGGAGGAGAGCCTGTCCTCCATAAAGTTAGAAAGATTTCCCAAAAATGGGATGTAATTTAAGGATTCTTACTGATGCATTATGGACAGCTAATAAGTATGTTTATGAGTCTGATCAAACCTCAAGAGACAACTGAATCTTGAAAACATTCAATGTTTTTTAGAAAAGTAAAAAAGATTTATTAATACATATAAGACACAAACGTTGTACAGATACTAAAAACATTCATATTTGAAGAAAGATGGTTATATGTGCAGAAAACTGCCAACCATCTTCTTCATTCCAATCGTGTTACAGGTTCGACTAGTTTCGCCCTGTATGGGCTTCATCGGGAACCCACGGTTCAATATGTTCTATATAAATGAAAAGTATACAATGAAATAACATATCAACAGAAGAATAAGAACATTGAACGATACAAATCATCTTCAATCACTAACAAAGATCATAATTAATAATATCCTTGATTATAACAGATACTTGATAAGAATGAGATATTGGTGCAGATATTGTGGTTCAGGAGAGGACGCATACCTGAGATGGGTGGGAGGAGAACCATGAAGAGGGGCATCCGCAGGGGCGTAGTCTCAAAAAATGGAGAGAGACGCCAGACTAGCGGGATGGGTTTTATTGGCCCCAATGGGGGTCATACAGCAGGTGTGTTCCTATATAGTGACCTAATGGAAGGAGAGTGTATTATATCAAATAGAATGGCAGGAGTGAATTCACATGCAACACTAATAAATTAGTGTGAAATAACATTTGCGCACTTACTAGTGCAGAATGGTGGGTAGGCGTGCCTAGTCAAAGCGATTGCTTGTTCAGATGCAATAGATGCACTGGTACTGACCAGTGAATATTAATGCAGCACTCGGATCCGAGGACACTATGTAGTAGAAGGATCGGTAAAAGGTAATTAATGACTACAAAATGACATAAAAAGCAGGTTTCTACATAAAAAGGACAGGGAGAGTCGTTTGCACATAGCCCTGAGAAATATCTAGGGGTGCAGACAATATAAATACTTATATTGAACTGACCTTATTGCTAAATAGTGAGAAATGCCTTTACAAGCTGGACCATCCGAGGCATGCACTGCGCCTAGTTGGTTAAAAAATACAAAGCAAGGAAGAAAATTATACAAACCACCAGCAATACATTGCCTGAGATCAGTAGAGAGTAAAAAGAAAGGACTATCAAACAGTGAATCTCCAAGAGAGGAGGAGATCCCGATCGATAAAAGGAGCTACTATTGGTAATAATGGGTCATACACGCTAATATGTAAAAATATATAAATTTATTCAACATGAATTAGAACCTCCCAAGCCTAATAAGGTGGCTAAATTGGCCAATAACATATAGGTCTCAAGAATGACAAACAATAGTACATTAGTAAGCAACCAGCTCACTGTGTACGTGTTGGTTACCAACACACAAGGACAAATACAGACATACAACAAAAGTAAAAAACAGATGTCCAGACATGTGTGTGCGCACTGATTGGAATTCCCAGCGGTAATAATACCGCAATATAATAATAAATCAAATATATGTATATATGGGAATAAATTCCAATGAGTGCGTCCCCGCGGGGTATGGAAATAGTGGAGATGGGGATCACAAAAGGGGGGGATTTTTTACAGCAACCAGATGGCAATGTAGCCAAAAAACTGAAGAAAAAGAAAATTATATATTCGACAGTTATAATATCTCAAAAAGTAATACAAAAATGGTGGGTTGCTGATGTGTAAAAAATGTTGTTATAGTCCCATGATTGGTGCCACGATAGTCAAAGATGGTTCAGAGTTTAAAATAGCATAGATCACTGGGGTATCTTAATGAATGAAATTCCAGACCAATGTGCAAAAAGGCACTAATGAGTATATTTTCAGTCTATTGCTAGGTTAAATGTTAGAACATGTCTCTCCAAAGGATACTGTCATATAGTTCTGAAAGCAGTCTCCACATATATCAAGTATGTTTCACTTTACCGTATCCGCCGTTTTTCTAATGAGATGGCGTTATTGAAATTTACTTCATGTGCGGTGATGGCTGCGTCAGCTTTGTATCGTAGCGGGAGAGAGGCTCCGAGTTCGTGGTTAAGACCAAAGGGTTTAAGGAGATCACTGTAGTGCTGTGTGTCATCCAGATGGAGATATTCGATGTATATGCAGCTACATATTTTGGTATCTCCGTGTCCCGTCTTCCACTTCAACCTGCTCCGGGGGGTCAGACACACAGACGTCCTGGACCTCTGACGTCAACGCGTGTAACCACGAACTCGGAGCCTCTCTCCCGCTACGATACAAAGCTGACGCAGCCATCACCGCACATGAAGTAAATTTCAATAACGCCATCTCATTAGAAAAACGGCGGATACGGTAAAGTGAAACATACTTGATATATGTGGAGACTGCTTTCAGAACTATATGACAGTATCCTTTGGAGAGACATGTTCTAACATTTAACCTAGCAATAGACTGAAAATATACTCATTAGTGCCTTTTTGCACATTGGTCTGGAATTTCATTCATTAAGATACCCCAGTGATCTATGCTATTTTAAGCTCTGAACCATCTTTGACTATCGTGGCACCAATCATGGGACTATAACAACATTTTTTACACATCAGCAACCCACCATTTTTGTATTACTTTTTGAGATATTATAACTGTCGAATATATAATTTTCTTTTTCTTCAGTTTTTTGGCTACATTGCCATCTGGTTGCTGTAAAAAATCCCCCCCTTTTGTGATCCCCATCTCCACTATTTCCATACCCCGCGGGGACGCACTCATTGGAATTTATTCCCATATATACATATATTTGATTTATTATTATATTGCGGTATTATTACCGCTGGGAATTCCAATCAGTGCGCACACACATGTCTGGACATCTGTTTTTTACTTTTGTTGTATGTCTGTATTTGTCCTTGTGTGTTGGTAACCAACACGTACACAGTGAGCTGGTTGCTTACTAATGTACTATTGTTTGTCATTCTTGAGACCTATATGTTATTGGCCAATTTAGCCACCTTATTAGGCTTGGGAGGTTCTAATTCATGTTGAATAAATTTATATATTTTTACATATTAGCGTGTATGACCCATTATTACCAATAGTAGCTCCTTTTATCGATCGGGATCTCCTCCTCTCTTGGAGATTCACTGTTTGATAGTCCTTTCTTTTTATTCATTTATGCTAGCTACGGTAATTTACCCATATTTGGGGTGTGATCTCTCTGCTATATATGAACCTTTTTCGTTGTTTCAAAAACTTTAATAGCAACTTAACGCCCAGTTTCATATTCTCTGTTTGTTTATATGATCAGTAGAGAGTGACTATTCAAAGAAGTATATAAGGGTACCTCTGGGCGATGATGTTTCCAGCAAGGAGACACACACACTTTCTCTTCATGAGCTCAGCGCTGAATGCTGACAGCTCATGAAGCTATTGATATAGCCCTCTCCATTAGGCAGTCGTCGCCTCCACTGTGAGATGGGCGGAGAGCTTGATGTTGGTGGGGGAGTGACGTGTCACAGGGAGTTCCCTGGTAAGCCTCGATGGAGCCGCTCGTGCGTGATGACGCAAAGGACGGGCGGCTCGGCTCACAACAACAGGGAAGATCGAGGACATCCCATGGGCGGACTAGAAGTGCCGCTCAGCCAATGGGATTCGTCGGAATACGGACCTGGGCAGCATCCGAGCCTCCGCCCGGATTCGATGCTATAATGGAGAGCATCGGTACAGGCCCCTACCCGCCCACATATGCTAAATAGCAACACGGGCTAAGCAAGCCCTGCTGTGGCCTGTGTATCAATAAATGGAACAGTCAGATCTTAATACATAGTTGTCCCCGCATTTAGCACCAGAGCTATATGGCACGCTAACCTGATCCACAAATAGCACATGAAAGGTTAGTGTAGACAGTGGATAATATTAACAGACACCTGTTATATACATACGCTAATGAGTCACATACAACAAATGGTTACAAAATGCCAAAAAGCAAAAACAGAAGCAGTGACTTCATTAAGCAAAAACATATATACATGGCACTCTGATACGGCTCCACCTAGCATGACATGATAGTGTTGTTACACTGATTCAGGTCTCTAGGAGGCATTATATACCAGGGTGACATGTATCCTACCTTAAAGTTGCCAAAAAGATCAGTGTCGTCATACATTCAATATTTTGGGAGCACCAGTACCTGAGAGAGTCCTCAGAAGTAGTTGGGAGCTGGGGAGGTCAGGGAGATCAGAAAATTGCAACTAACAAATTGGTGGTGTATGCATCACAGAGTGAACGTGTAAATACAATCAAAAGGACTGGGTGTCTGAATAATGGATCAGAACACCTGATCTATAATGTCCTTGAGTTCAAAAAGTAGACAACCTGATTATTTACATAAAGTCAGTGAGTTATACGATGACAAACTTGCCTATGGCGCACAAAGGGTCTATAAAAAGGGCTTGTAACTGATATTCTCGTTCAAGCCAGGATGTTGAGTGGCTCGTAACGAGTAAATCCATTTTGCTTCAGTTTGCAGAAAATGTTTATCAGCATCACCACCTCTTTCATTGAGGGGTATATGTGCCAAGGCATAAAACCCCATCATTGCGTTGTTGTGATTATGAAAGAGCCCAGTGTGTCGGCTGATGGGTTTCTCCATTAGTTTTTTAGTCACAGCTCGTACATAGTCCCTTATTCTGCATAGAAAATTACGTTTAGTTTTGCCTACATAAAAGGCTCCGCAGTTACATTTCATAAGGTATATCACTCCCATTGTCTGGCAAGTGACACGAAATTTAGGAGTCAGTGTTTCTCCATTGGGGAGATTGAAGCTTGAGCCTTTTAAAATGTACCGGCAAAAATTACATTTCCCGCAAGAGAATGTTCCTATCTGTGTGGGCTTAGGGATCGTTTGTGCTGCGTAATGGCTTGACACTGTCTTATCTCTAATGGAGGGAGATCTTTTAAACGTGATTTCTGGAGCGGCATTAATGAATTTGTTGATCTTAGCGTCTGAGGTGAGCAAATACCAGAATTTTTTGTAAATTTTACGTATCGAATCATGCTGTCTGTTGAATCGAGTAATAATTCTAATAATAACTACTTTTGGAATAAAGGAATTTTTTTTGTCCAGACTAAAGGAGTAGCCATGGGGGCCAAGTATGCCCCCAGTGTAGCTAACATCTTTTTGAATCATTGGGAGGCAGAACAGATTCAAGGAACAGAAAGACCATCTTTGAAACTCTACAGAAGGTATATAGATGACATACTAATAGTATGGGGAGGCACAGAAATGGAGTTACAGAAGTTTTTTGATGAGATCAACCACAATATATATGGGATTACTTTTACAGGCATTTGGAATGCAGAATCCATTGATTACCTGGACTTACAATTATTCAAAGCAGAAAACAGAATACACACCAGAACGTTTTTCAAAAAAACAGATAGGAACAGCTACATTCCAGTAACCAGTTGTCACCACAAAAAATGAATTCAAAATATCCCTAAAGGACAACTTATGAGAATATTCAGAAATTGTAGCAAGGAGGAGGATTTCGAACTACAAGCTACACAAATCATTAACAAATTTGTGGAGAAAGGTTACCAACGTAGAGATCTAGAAACTCTGAAAAATAAAGTTAAAGAAATGAACAGAGACAACATCATAGCAGGAACACAAAGGAAGAAAGCAAACAGGAAAACCACAGAAGTAGCCTTCCTGACTGGATACAATATACAACATAGAGACGTTGAAAAAATATTCAAAAAATACTGGCCCATTCTGCAATCTGATAAAAGCCTGAAACATCTATTACCGAACAGACCGAGTTTTATATATCGTAAAGCCCCCAATCTAAGAAATCGATTAGTCCACAATGCGATCGACCCCCCAAAACAGATTCAAATTTTCAAAAACCTCAAAGGCTTCCACAAATGTAGTAAATGCCTACCCTGCCGAGTTAGTAAAAAGACAAATAAGAAAAAAACTGAGTTCACATCTACAACTAATGGAACCACACATAAAATAAGAGAGCTGATAACATGTAGTAGTACACATGTTACGTATGTCCTGGAATGCCCATGCCAAAAACAATATGTAGGCAGAACAACAAGAGAACTACATATCAGGATTAGAGAACACATAGCTAACATTAAAAAAGGGTTCCATAAACATAGTGTGTCTCGACATTTTAGACATTACCATCATAAAGATCCGGGATGCATGACTTTCTATGGAATAGACAGAATAAAAGAACACTGGAGGGGGGAAAATAAAACTATAAAAGTATCCCAAAATGAAACCCGGTGGATCTACACGTTAGACACCCTCCAACCGTCTGGTATGAATATTGATGTGGATCTAAATTGTTTTTTAACCAATTTTTAATAATTTTACACTAAATTTCATATTCCATATTTTTATATATTTTTATTTTTAATTTTAATTTTATATTTTTATATAATATTTTTATTACGGGAATTTTTTCATATATCTAATTATAATAATACATCGGATGGCCTCACCGACATATACACACCTACCTCCTCTTTCCTATCATATAATTATAATTTTAATTGTATTCTATTAACTAAGGTTTTTTTCCCATAATGTCTATTTATATATTTTATATAACTTTTATATATACATTTTTCACCTATTTGCAATCTTATATATATCTGATTATGTTATTAACATCACCTTGCTGTAATATGGAGATCAGCTAATCAAGTTTTTACTACATTTCGATCTAACTTCCGGGTTTTCCCGATATGAAAACGAACGTATTTTCTCCCCTTTTTAATACAGAGCCTCTTGAGACTGGACTCCGGTCTGCAAAAATCTCTAACATGGAGGACGCTCGAAAGTTAGGAACTTTTTCGACGTATGATCGGGGGTTTGCTTTCCCGACAGAACGTCCGTCGTAGTGTCGACTACAACACTGAGCCTCTAGTGTTAGGACTACGGTCTGTAGTAATCTCCAACATGGAGGATACCGGAACAACGGAGTTTTTTACGACGTAACGTTGGACCCGTTTTTTCGACATTTTGTCGACACAACGTCCGCATTTTCCGACACAACGTCCGCATTTTCCGACATAACGTCAATTATAAATAGCTAGTGCTGAAAGCTCAGAGGCACGCTCCAGATGACGTCAGAACGACGAAACCGGTCGAGCGAACGTTCCTCAGAGCTACAGCACATATTTTCTAAAGGCTTTTTAACTGCATGTAAATTGTGAGTACCCATTGTTTATCAAGAATACATTTTACTTGTTACAAAACGGTATCACGCTATTGGGCATTTCCGTTTCATCCTATCTTCTCTATGAGCGGTTGAATGGTTGGATAGACCCCATGTGAGGAAACCAGGCAGATTCTATTGAAGTGTGGAGACTTATTGAGAAAGCCTATTACCCCTGCAGGGGTAGGTGGATCCGGTGAGTGCGGGACCATTGGGGGAGAGCACTGAGTGATCCACTGACGGCTATACCTGCATGAAGCACATATCACCTTATATCATTACTTTTCGGAAACAATCTTGAAAATATATATATATATTTTTATAAAATTTGACTTTTTTTGGATTATTACTATTATCATCATTTAATCTTGCAACACCTATTTTGGAAATTTTTATCACTAGGAATTGGACTTTTATGTATTATTTTATATTTATATTAATTATCAATTAATATTCAATTTATTTTGTGTTATATATATGTTATACTCTGACTAGGACCAGCACTTTTTTGGATAGACACCATTTATATATTTGCACATTCCTTTATGCACTTAGGGGCAGATTCACATAGATGTAATCTTCCGCTGCGTAATCGAAATACGCTACGCTGCCGTCTATCACCAGACTCTACGCCGAATTCAGGTAGTTTTTTTGCGCGTACGCTATTGTATCGTATTTTTTTTCCGCCGCGCAATCGAAATACGTGAGTAGGGGGCGTGAAGCATTTAAATTAAGCGCGTCCCCGCGACGATCGAACTGCGCATGCTCTGTTCAGGAATTTCCCGCCGTGCATTGCGCGAAATCACGTCGTGACGTCATTCGTTGTTTGAGTAGCGGCGTTTACGAACATTCCTATTCCCGGACGACTTACGTTAAAAATAATAAAAGAAATCGAAAAACGTTGAAATTCGACGCGGGAACGACGGCCATACTTAACATGGGCTGTCTAATATTAGACCAGCAAAAAGCTGGTATAGTGAAACGGAAAAAAAAGATGACTAAAGGTGCCGTAAGAGATTGCGTTTGAAGAGCGAAATTTTGTGGATTCCAGGCAAAAGCTCATTAGCATACCATGAAGGTGAAAAACAACAGGAAGTCCGCCCAGTGGCCGCAATTTTCAGGCAGCGTAGATCTGAAGGCGTACTAACACGTAATAAAGTCGAAATTTAGCACGCAGGTGTCTTTTCATGGTTTGAGGATTTCGACTAGCGTAAAAACGCTCGTAAATCGAAATTACTCCTGTCTAACAACATTTACACAGGCGTAATCGCTTTGTGAATCTAGGCCTTTATTTCTAGTAGGCGCCATTACCTGCTATTTTTTACTTATTATTCACTCCCACTTAGGTGGGTTTTTATGTAGGGGCAGCCACTTCAAAACCTAATCGCCTTTTAATTTAATTTTCATTTTTATTACACCACTTTTTTATTTAAGTTGTCTGTGGCGCAGATTCATCTCTTTTTACAATAATTCTGGTAGTGTTGACTTTGGGCTCTATTTTTGATTTGTAGATGAGTGAATTTCTTTCCAGTTTATTGGCTTTATTGAATGCTCTGCGAAGGCATGTCTTAGTGTAGCCCCTATCTCTTAGTCGTGAGTATAATTGTGCTGCCTCTCGTTTAAAATCATCTTCCTGCGAACAGTTGCGTCGCAGTCTTAGATACTGACTGTATGGAATGCTGTTGATGAGGGGTTTGGGATGTGAACTAGTAGCATGTAATAGGCTGTTGCCAGCCATAGGTTTCCGAAAAAGTGTGGAACAGAGGGAGCCTTTCTCGTCTATGTACAATTCAACATCTAGAAATGTGATACGTTCTTGACTAAAGCTGTGGGTGAATTTGAGATTGTACTGATTCACCTGCAGTTTGTCTAGAAACGCTACCAGACTCTCCTTGGGACCTGCCCAAACCATGAATACATCATCGATGTATCTGTGCCATGTGAGCACGTTTTCAGATAGATCCTCGTTGGAATCCTCCCCAAAAAGGTCACGCTCCCACCCCCCCAGGTACAGGTTGGCATATGAGGGGGCACAGCCCGCCCCCATTGCCACACTCTGTACCTGGAGGTAGTGGGAGCGTTTAAACAGGAAAATGTTGTTCATCAAAATGAATTCTAGCATCTCTATGATGAAGTTATTGTACTTACAAGTGTTCTTGTCACGTTCGTTGAGAAAACTTCTCACCACTTGTACACCAAAGCCATGTGGGATTGAATTATAGAGAGCTTCAATGTCTATGGCTACCAACCACGCCCCTGTGGGGATACTAAGTCCATCGACAATTTTTAATAGCTCAATCGTATCTTTGACATAAGATTATAGACTTTATACATGTGGGTATAAGTACTCGTCAATGATTCTGCTAGAATTCTCTGTTAAGGAACCACAGCCTGAAACAATAGGTCGGCCAGGTGGGGGTGTGACCCCCTTGTGGATTTTGGGTAGAGTGTAGAACGTGGGAGTGGTGGGACTCTCCACGTTCAGAAATTGTAGCGTGGTATCGTCAATAGTGCCAAGTTGATGTGCACGGTTTAATATCTGGCGGTACTGTCTAATACTCTGTGCGATCATAGAGGGTGGTACTGGTCTATACCACTCTCTATTACCGAGAATCTTAAGACACATCTCCTCATATACCGACCTACTCATGATAACAATGTTGCCCCCTTTATCAGAGGGTTTAATGACTAGATCATCATTGTTACGAATAGAATTGAGAGCCGTCTTAAGATTAGGGCTTAGGTTAGGTCGCGGGCCTGCCCTCCAATTAGTTGTCTCTATTTCCTTAGTAACCTGTAGGACGAACGCCCAAATATTGGGGTTGCCCTGTAGAACAGGGAAAGATCTAGACTTAGGTTTATAGGACTTGGGGGTCACAAAGACCGGTCTATTGAGTCTCGATTGTACCAGTTTGCCAGGTGTCACTCCCGGCAATTGGTACGTCCAACCCTCTTCCTCTGGGTTGCTCTCATCCCAAAGTGACATTAAGTCCTGTAGAGCTTGTAATTCTTGAAGGGATACGTTGTCTAAGATAGTGTTATCGTTACTAGAGAGGCTTAGGTCACTGCATGTCTTATCATACAGCACCTTGTACATTAAACGTCGGGCAAAAAGGTGGAGATCCTTAACTAATTCGAATTTGTCTGCCTCTCCATCTGGGCAGAATGATAAACCGAGCTGGAGTACAGTTTCCTGTTCAGTGGTCAAAGGATATGAGGATAAGTTTATGATGTTATTGCTGTCCCGGCCTACACAGGTGTGGGGGCCAGGACCTGCTCTTTTAATGTCTGCTGCGAATTGGGAATGGCAACACTAGATTTCCTTTCCATCGTAAAGATGGGTGCAGGTCGTAGATCTGCTGAGGTGCTGGGGATAGATGGAGTTGATACCTGTGATGCTTGGGTCATTGGGAGTGCTAGGATAGATGTAGATTCTACACTAAGGCCGCGTACACACGATCAAATCTATCTGCTGGAAACGGTCGGCCCGACCGTCTCAGCAGACAGATTCGACCGTGTGTAGCATGCTTTGAAATCTGTCGGCTGGGAACCCGTCCGCCCGACATGTCTGCTGGTTAGTACGCTGCGGCATTAATTTGGTTTCCCTCTTTTTTTTTCTTTTTCTGGACTTTTTTTTTTTTTTGGGGGACTTTTTTTTTGGGGGACTTTTTTTTTGCTGAACATTTTTTTTTTTTTGCTGGACAATTTTTTTTTTTTGTGTTGTGAATGATTTCGGAATGTGGGGGTGACATTCCTGCCGGAAAAGTGGTGTCACCCTCATTTGTGGTGGAGAAGGGTTCCCCAGGACCAGGGAGAAGTGATCCCCAGGTCCGTGTGAATGGTGTATGAATGTACAGTGACATAATTGGAGCCGTGGCGTGGCGTTGCTGCTCACAAGTCCTGCATGGTGGGCTTGTGCTAATCTAATTTGATGAGGATGTGAAGTGTCTGTGCTAGGGACCACAGTGGTGTGCATGCATGCATTCTCATTGTGCCATGATTAATGTGTGTGTTTAACGTGCAAAGATGCCTAATGTGAGCTGGCTCTTGGCTGCTCTTCCCTCAGAAGACGGGGTATCCTCGCTTAGGGGGGGATTGTCTGGTTGAGGGGTCAGGTCATCACGTATGTCAATCTGCAGGCCCTTTCTCACTGCAAAGTTGTGCAGCATGCAACATGCACCGATGATCTGGCACACAAAGTTTGGGGAATACAACAGGGTACCCCCAGACTTATCCAGGCATCGGAAACGTGACTTCAAGAGGCCAAAGGTGCGCTCCACCACTGCACGTGTTTGGGCGTGGGCTTCATTGTATCTTTCCTCTCCTGGGGTTTGGGGGGTTCCGGATAGGAGTCATGAGATGGGGTCCCAGTGCATATGCAGAGTCACCTGTAAGGGAAAAGACAGGAGGATGTTAGTCATGCATGTGCCCCTTGTGATGTGTGCATCATGGGGGAGGACAGTCATGCCTGCCACCCATGTCACTCACCAACCAGCCAGCCAGGTGTCCCTATACACGTTCTGTTTGAATTCCATTGGGATGGGGCTCTGATTGTATATGTAGCTGTCATGGCTGGATCCGGGGGGGGTTTGGCACGGACGTGCCATATGAGGCCTTGGGCATCGACTATCACCTGTACGTTGATGGAATGCCAATGCTTCCGATTGCTGTATATGTGCTCTGTCTCATGGGGTGGCTGGAGTGCCACATGTGTGCAATCAATGGCCCCCACGGTGCGTGGGAATCTGGCAATTCTGTAGAAATCTGTCATTGCCTTCAGCCGCAGCTCCTCAGTGGTGGGTTTGATGATTTGGTTGGCCATGCGTCTGAGGATTGCTGGGATAACCTGGTGCACACATCTGCTCATGGAGGATTGTGACATCCCAGCCACCACTCCACTTGTTCTTTGAAAAGAGCCACTGGCAAGAAAATGGAGTGTTGCCAGGACCTTGACCAGTGGCTGCACTGCATGTGAGCGGTGTGTTGGGCAGGTAATGTCCTCCTGCAAGGTTGTGGTAAATTCCAGGATGGCATGAGGGGTGAATCTGAAGATGCAATACACCTCAGAATCACTCATGCCAAAGAGGTCTATGTGTGTGCGGTATATCCTCTCCCGTGCCCTCCTCCGTGCCCTCCTCCTTCTTTGCTCCTCTAAAGTCATTAGTATAGCTATGAGCAAGGATGCCCCTGGCATGTTGGCATAAAGTTTGTTGTCCAGCAAGTGTGACTGCTCAGCTTCTCACTAACAGTGTTGCTTTAGCTGACATGTAGACGGATTGTCTAATTTTATTCTACCTTTTATATGGTCTAATTTTAGACAGGACGTGCAGCTGTTGCGCACAGCGCGTAGCCTGCGCTGCACCAACTTACTTTTGTGGATCCCCGTAACTCCCTCATTTGCATATTTGAATAGCAAATCAATGGTTTGTCTTTCGCAGTTTTGCGCGGACGGATACACCGGTCTATCGAAATTACGCCGGTCCAAAAAAAGTAGATTTCATGCGTTTATATCGTTTTGGGGATGCGGCGCATCGATACGCATGCGCAAATTTAAACTTACGCCGCGCATCTCCTGTAACGCCGGCATAATGGCTCTGTGAATCTGGCCCATGATTCTTATTTTCTCCAGAATCGTGCAGCTTTAATGTGCACTATTGTTTCTGAGCTGTACTACAGGTACAAACAACATACACATATGTGGTATCGCTGTGATCGTCAGGAAAGGAGAATTTGTTTTGCATTGCTCTTTGATGGTTGGTTATGTTAGTAACTGATAGCGGGCGGTTTTAACCCCTGCTAGGGGCAGAGAAAGGGTTAAAATCGCCTGGGGCAGAGAAAGGGTTAAAATCGCCCGCTATGCGCTTCTGCAGAGGCGCATTGCCGGCTGTATAGCCGCGGTGTCTCATTGATTTCAATGGGCAGGAGCGGTGAAGGAGCGGTATACACACCCCTCTTTCACCTCTCCAAAGATGTGGCTAGCAGGACTTTTTTTTACCGTCCTGCTAGCGCACCGCTCCAGTGTGAAAGCCCTCAGGTTTTCACACTGGAGAGACAGCAGCAGCTATTTAGGGTCCGTTTGCAGGTGCTATTTTTAGCACAATAGCGCCTGCATACTGCTCCAGTGTGAAAGGGGTCTTAATGAGTCCAAATTTCCCTCCTCTTTTATATTGAATATAGGGATGGAGGCATCTCTTCAACTGAAGTTCCTCATTCAAAGTCCCGAATCCCCCCCCCCCCCTTTAAAAAAAAAAAAAAAAAACAAGGTACAAATTACCTAAATGCACAAACTAGTTTTGATGATATGTACAGTTTTACTAACATATGTCAAAGTTGCAAAATTGGGTTTAGGCATTAGGATTTGTTTTACCATTTCTAGTGAGATGGTGAAAGATGATTACTAATATTGTAATGTTGTGAGGAAAGTCAGATTGCTGCTATTAAACAAGCATGCGTGCGGGTTGACGTCAGAAACGTGATGTTGATGACCAAAAATCAGAGGGGGGGAAGGGGAAAAAACACAAAGGCACTCACATATGCCAACATCCATAGTATTCAATAGAAAGAGTTTTGGACTGCCAAAAGGCAGTGACAGGGCTGACTTTTAAAGGCAAAGATGGGAAAAGTAATGTAAGAAAAAAAATTACTTTAATACAAAAAATACATTAAAACCATACAGTGTATACATTAAATTTCAAAATATCCTTTCATCTACACGTTTCACTTGTTAGCTTCCTCAGGACGAGGTAGGAGAATTTTGAGAGTAGGATAAAAAAAAAATTCATTTATCGGAATGGTTGTCAGACATCTACTGGAACACAAACATTTGTATTCATGGAAATGCAGCCAAACAGTTTATGTGGCCAAGGAAGAGCACTTTAACAGCCAGGCATCAAAGAATAGCTTTAAGTGGCCTTGGGAACAGCACCAAATCCGTGATAGAGCCTTCATTATCTAGCAAATAGCCAAAATGTCACGGGAACCGGGACCAGGAGAGCGGAGAGCAGAGCTAGGCCAGGGAGTATGTCCACACTGGGCAGCCAGATTGCATCATCCAGGGCAGAACAGCGTCTATAAAGGCTGAGTCTCCTGTGTAGAGTGATATAGCATGTCCCGGGGTATAGCTGGTGCTGTACTGTACTGTAGTATAGACAGAGGGTTTCCACCCCCCCCAAAAAAAATGACATGCCAATGTGGCATGTCAGGGGGTCGCCTTCCCTTAAAGCAGAATTTCCATTTTTGGGTGGAACTCCACTTTAAGAGTAGAAATAGAGGTTGTATTTTGAAATCTAGTTGGTGAGATGATAGGAAAGTAAGCACATCAAATTTCCGCATTTCTTCTTTCAGTGGGCTCAGCTGTGTTGAATGCTTTATTGTGTCTCGGTAGAAAGTAGATATTTTCAATTGTGCAGCTAAAGAGAAAACCGATTTTTGCAGTGCTTCAGTCTAATCTACAAAAAATAGCATCTGACTTACTGCGTGACAAATTTGCTTTAAAGACACTCCAGTAAAAGAAAATGCTTTAAAACATATAATAGCCACTGAGACTGCCAGGCTTTATTTCTATTCTTTTATGTGTTGCCAGTTTTTGGAATAATTGGTGCCAATTTGACTAAATCTTTTAGAGCTTTAAACCCCTATTTCCACTTTTGAAACTAAATGGAAATAACACCAACTTCACAGTTGTTACATGTTCTAATTTATATTGTATACTATAGAAAAATATCTGCTTAACTTTTTGCATACACATTCCTGAAAATTGCATAACTAAAAAACCCTACTTAGTTCTCCCATGCTATTTAATATTTATGACGAAGCCGAGCAGCTGTATTTTTCATCATTAACCCTGTCTGTACTGCGCTGGCAGATTTCATTATCAATTTTAATCTATATGCGCAGAACTGTCTGTATATTAACCACTAGTCATCCACCCGCCGTCAAAAGACAGTGGGAAGAAGACTCTGTTATCCTGGGTGGACATCATATGACGTTGCGCCTTTAAAAACCACTAGGGGACCCGGTGCGCGTGCCCGGGGGCAACAATTGCTCAGGAACTGAGCAGGAAAGTGGTTCTGTGTGTGTAAACACACAAATCCATGTCCTGTCAGGGACATATCGCAGTCACAATAAAAATCGCCGATCAAATTTCATTTGGGTACAGTGTTGCATGACCGCACAATTGTCATTCAAAGTGTGACAGCGCTAAAAGCTGAAAATTGGTCTGGGCAGGAAGGGGGTGAAAGTGCCCTGTAGGCAAGTGGTTAATGCATCTCTCATCCTCCAGTTTGTCCCTTATTTACACATTACTATTTATTTAAAACAATCAAAGTTGTCTGTAGCGTTCTATGAATAATCCTGCTCCAAAGGAACAACTGAAGTATGATTTTGTTTTTTTATATATTTTTAGGTAAGCTGTGTGAATCACATAACAAACATATAGTGAGGGGGGGGCGGGTGCAGGTAAAAATACACTTGTGTATTCATGTTGACCCAGATCCATTACTTCTACAATATTTTTGGCGGGGCTTTTTTTTCAGCTGGAACTTGGTGGAACTCAGTTCCACCACCTCTGGCTCAGGCCCTCTGCTTCCTGCTCACCATTATTACTTGTAAACCCAGAAGTCCGGCTTCTAGGTTTACAAGTGACAGTTTGTCTCCCAACTGCTCCCACTGAGTGCAGGATGGGGTCAAGGGAGATGCAGTTGCCCAGAGTGCAGTGGCGATGCTGACACCCCTACTGGATGATCTCCTCGCTTCCTGCCCTTTAAGACCCTCCCAGTGTAAGTGAAATTTGACCACACCCCCAATTTTATGCAGTTTGGAGGGTGTGTGTGTGTGGGGGGGGGGGGGGTGGGGTTGAGAGGGTGTTTTGGGGGGTTGTAGTTGAGTTCCTTTAATTATTTTCTGTGAAAAAAAAGCCCTGATTGTTGGTAAATGACAATCTTGTCATAGAGAAAGATTTTTTACCAATCAAAACACATTAGAGGTAGACTGAGGATTATGTCACCAGGTGTAAAGAGTGTCTTTTTCTTTTTCATTGGACAGCAGCAGTTGTATGCATACAGTGATGCACCAGTGGCTAGGACTCTGGTGTTGTTTGAGCACCTCTTCCCCGATACATATTTCTAGACAGTTCTAAACATCACTGGAAAGACACTACATCTGATCTAGTCAGCTTGCAACCAATGATTTACAAGCATACTAAGTAAATAGTACTAATGATTGATAAGCAATGATTAAAATGTTTTACTATGTTGCAAGTCAGGATTACAAGGATGCTACTTTGTGGCTGATGAAATGTACATCACTCCTGTTTAAGGCTCCATTCACACCTGAGCGTTTTGTCGCCTGAAGCGCGACGCTCAGATATGCTGGAAGGGGAGAAATAACATTAATCTCTATGGAGATGGTTCACATCTCCACGCCAAACGCCGAAATGCTGATCGCGTGAAGCTCAAACAAGTCCCAAGCCCTTTTTATCAGGCGGCTTCGGCGTTCGGCATAGCCAACAATGACCTCCGCAGTTAAAAACAACGCGTTTTGTCGCGGCAAATCGCGGTAAAAAATGCTGCAATTTGTCGCGGCAAATTGCGGTACAAAACGCAGCGCTAAGGTGTGAATGCAGCCTTAGTGCCTGAAGATTTGTTTTATTTGTGTTTGGGTTATTTCAGCGCAACTGCTCATACTGTATACCTGTGCATTTATTTGGTATAAAAGGGTTACAGGTAATTACAAAGTACACATATTAAAATCTGCAAACCGGACAAATCTGTTTGCATTTATTCAGGAGAAAAAAATGTATCTCTCTTTTTTTGTTATTGTTGAATGGCATTTATACCTAATTATGGAAATAGATTGTATTTTCTTTTTTTAATATGGTCAGAGGAAAACATTCAAAAATGTAAACAAACACCACGCTAATTTATGTGAGATTATTAATTCAAGTTCTCAAAAAGAATATAGATAAAAAAATAAATGAATAATACATTTCCACAATTGTGAAAGAAAAGTGCTTGTGCTCCAATTTCCAATGTATAGATTGTTGCTCCACTGCTTAGTGATCAGACCAGGTGCCCCACATGCATGTAAACTCACCCTGGATGTGGACCACCTATCCCTAGTGTGGTCACTTGCGCTTAGTGGGTAAAGAAACCCCCCTGGATGGTGTCTTTAATGGTCGGTTTAATGTAGATACTCCTCTGGTGGTAGGTAGAAAAATTACAGAAGGGGGAGCCCATAGCGTAATAATTTTTTTTTTTTGTTATTGAATAAAAGGCAAAAAAACAAACATAATTACACTTAAATTTTTTGATGCCTATAGCCCGGCACCCGGTGTTTTCAACATGTATGTTTATGAAAGGGAATTGATCCGGCTGACCTCCACTGGATACTGCTCAGTTGCGGTTTGGCACGGTTCCCTAGATTGATTTCTCGGGTGGATGTGATGTCACGATGACGCGATCAAGCCTCAACGTGTTTCAGCCAATAAGAATAGCAGTCTTTAGGAAGCTCTGAATCCACCATCTTAGACGTAGGCTTTATATACCCTATCAGGAATATGCCTCAATTGTGATTGCTATTTGTTTTTTTATTATTTATCACACGCCGTGCACATTGGGATGCTAAGATGCCTACAATCTACAATACTACTACTAAATGATCAAAACAAGGAAAATAAATAAACTTGTACACTACAAGTTTAGCCTACCATTTAAAAGAATAGATATTTAATATCCCGGCCTGGGATGTAGAATACGTATTCAATTTATGTTCAGAACTTAATATCTAACTGGCATAAAATTAATTCCATCTATGCGTATATATAGGAATTAATAATCCACTCGATGATTTTTTTTAAAATGACCACTAGATGGCAAAATTTTAGCATACAAATTGAGATATATAACAACTTGAAAAGCTACAGATCAACCACTAGGTGGCAATATTAAATACATTTAGTATTTTAATGTTTTAAAGTAATTTTTATTTATTTTCTTTTTTTTTGATCATTTAGTAGTAGTATTGTAGATTGTAAGCACGCCAATGCTACTTTTAATATAAGGAAACGTAACCACGGTGTCAGCACCCCAGATCATTCATTGGCTCCATGTCGGGCTGCTCTTTCTGAATTGTCACTGTCTTCTGGGACCTGTGTGAATCCCAGAAGGCAGTATAGGGAAGGGAGGAGGGGCCGGATGCACAACAATGCAGCGATCTTACAAGAAAGTGAAAGCGGATAGCTGGTTTTGATGGGTATCTGCTCCCCCTTCCCCCCGAAAGGTGCCAAATGTGGTAGTGGAGGGGGAAGGAGCAAGCAAGCAGAGCTTTTCCTTTTGGGTAAAGCTCCACTTTAAGCGGGCCTCTGCTTTTAGAGATGAACATATGCTGCGTACACTTGCAGGGTAACTGTTCTCCAGTTAACTCTTGGGTTCCCATGTAAATGTACACCTTCTCTGTAACTTGTATTTTTGGGAAGGCTGAGCCTTGTCCAAATCCACTCATCCAGTGTATCACCACTACCTCACCCCCAGTAACATATGGGTTGCTGCAGTGCACCTAGCATGTACTCCATGAGTTCACTGCACTTCACTTCACTTAACTCTTCCATACTTGTAAAGTAAAGTGTAGTGTGTAAAGACTGGGGACCTCTGCAGTGCGAGGCTTCTCCTGTTGCTATGGGAGACAGACCGATCAGATGTTTCAGCTTAAAACTACTTGCCGACAGCCCACAGTTTATATACATCATTACTTTGAAAATTTTAACTGGTGTTATGGCAGCAGCTAGCTCACCATTTTATTCTCTAGGGTCCCTGGTCAACTGAATGCCACTGCGACACACCTGCATCCAGGGGCGTCGTTAGGGGTGGGCTAAGGAGGCTGGAGCCCTGAATGGGCTGCCGAAAAACCCTGAGTCTCGGGCATGCAGCGTTTAATTATGACCCCCGAGTGCCGCCGAGCACGGACCATTCTGTAGCCGAGCGCCGCCGAGTGACATAGCAGGTCCCGCCTTCTGGAGCCTGCAGTGCCTATGATGGACGTCCCACTTGTCCAATCCGGGACCGCGGGACGTGTGACGTCCATCATAGGCGCCGCAAGCTCAGAAGGCGGGAATTACAATGCCGCCTGAGGCGCCATGTCGCATCCCTCTCCCTGCTCGGTTCGGCGGCTCTCATTTCTTCCTGAGCCTCCTCTGGCTGCACACCACGGTCATGTCAAACCTGAGCACACACGCAGCCAAACTGCTGCAAAAGATTTGTTATGCTCTTCTGAGTCTTCTCTCTCCCCGAGGAGTTTAAAAGGTTCACCGCGGTGCAGAACAAGAAAGCCATTGAAAGGCTGCAGCATTCCTAACCTGGAGCTGCCTCTTTGTCTGGCGGCTGCGATCAATAATTAGAGTTGGAACTCGGTTTGAGACCATCTTATGGGAACCACTCCAGGAGGTATATAGCTGGAATATCAAGATATCAAGGAAAGCAGAGACATCCATTCAAGGTGTATGACATCTACAAGGAGGTAGGTGCTCTGTTTGAAGACTTTTTTAGAAGATTACCAGAAGACCATCAGTTTATCACCATTTAAGACATTTTGTGGTATATTTTTTGATCATTGCACATTGCTGCAGTTATTTTACTGTTTTATTTAGCACTTTTTGCACTTATAATTCTTTTTTATATTACTATTGTGCTCATCATTTTATATTTCATCCATTTCATGCATGCTGCGCCACGCCACATCCCTGCTCCCTGCTCAGCGGCTCTCCTCCTCGGCTGCTAAGCCTCCTGACATGTCAGTGTCAGTGTATGTACTGTAGGACATGTCAGTGTCAGTGTATGTAGGATATGTCAGTGTCAGTGTATGTAGCACATGTCAGTGTCAGTGTATGTAGGACATGTCAGTGTATGTAGGACATGTCAGTGTTAGTGTATGTAGGTCAAGTCATGTGTCAGAAACAACCCTGAAAGACATGCTAGTGTCCAGAGCAGTGGCGGAATTATCAGTGTTGCAGCAGTCGCAGTTGCGACTGGGCCCTGTAATTCCGGCAAGTAAGGGGGGCCCGCCACCCGCCTGTATGAGGTGCCCAACCGCCGCTGGTGCTTGCTGTTCGTTCCAGGCAGGGCCGATCCGCCTATACTCGGGCCCCGCATCGCCGCTAGAGGTCCGCGGCCGGCGGAGATAATGTCTCCGCCGGCCGCCATTTTCCTGAAGACCAGAACGAGAAGGGAGCCCTGCCTGCTGTGATAGAGCTGCGGCGCATGGTCTGCCGATGGGATCAGTGAGAAAGTGCAGCCCCCTGTAAGCTGAATAGGAGGAGCGGTGGGGTGGCTGCATATAGAAGAATCATTCTCTCTATTGTCCCCCCACGGTCTCTGAATGCCTGCTTCTGCTCCTCTCACTCTCGCAGGCATTCAGGTACTGCGGGAAGAAGATGGAGAGAATGATTCTTCTATATGCAGCCACCCCACCGCTCCTCCTAATCTGCTTATCTCTGCTGCCCCCACAGTGCTCTCTACCCCCCCACAGTGCTATCTAGCCCCCCCAGTGCTCTCCACCTCCCCCTGTGCCCTCCACTGCCCCCTGTGCCCTCCACTTCTCCCCCAGTGTTATCCAGCCCACCTTGTGCTCTCCTCTCTCCTGTGCTCTCTACCTCCCCCCATGCTCTAGGCTGCCCCCCAGTGCCCTCCACCTCTCCCATTGTGCTTTTTACCTCCCCCTGTACTCTCCACCTCCTTACATGCTCTACTGTCTCCCCCTGTGCCCTCCGCCTCCCCCCTGTGCTCAACGCTGCCCCTGTGCTCTTTTCAATTCCCCTTAAATCTCTTCAGCCCCCCCCCCAGTGCTCTCTATTCCCCCAGTGATCTCTATTCGCCTCAGCGCTCTCCAGCCCCCCTCTTCACTCCACCTCCCTTCTGTGCTCTCCACCTCCCCCATGCTCTATGCTGCCCCCTCTCCCCCAGTGCTCTATAGCCCCCCCAGTGCTCTATAGCCCCCCCAGTGCTCTCCACCTCCCCCAGTGCTCTCCACCTCCCCCTGTGCTCTACGCTGCCCTACGCCTCTCCCCCAGTACTCTCCAGGCCCCCCCCCATTGATCTTCACCTACCCCCTGTGCTCTTCACCTCCTCCCATGCTCTCTGCTGCCACCCCCTGGCCCTTCGCCATAACCCAGTGATTTCCACCTCCCCCAGTGCTCTACAGCCCCCCCATGATCTCCGCCTCCCACCTGTGCTCTCCGTCCCCGTGCTCTCTGTCCCACTGGCTGGGGACAGTGACACCTCAGATGTAAGAAAGCACTCCGCTGGCTGGGGAAAGTGACACCTCAGATGTAAGGAAGCACTCTGCTGGATGGGGACAGTGACACCTCAGATGTAAGGAAGTACTCTGCTGGATGGGGACAGTGACACCTCAGATGTAAGGAAGCACTCCGCTGGCTGGGGACAGTGACACCTCAGATGTAAGGAAGCACTCCGCTGGCTGGGGACAGTGACATCAGGGCTCCCACTGATTCTGCATTATGGTGAGTTGAATAATTTCATTCTATATTACCATGTGATAATAGAAATATTGCGCTTCAATCATCCTGACACCATAACAACCATGGTGCCGGGATGATTGAGGTGCCAACACCTCGGACTCTGCACGTAGCACACCCTGGACTCTGCACGTAGCACACCCCGGACTCTGCACGCAGCACACCCCGGACTCTGCACGTAGCACACCCCGGACTCTGCACGTAGCACACCCCGGACTCTGCACGCAGCACACCCCGGACTCTGCACGCAGCACACCCCGGACTCTGCACGCAGCACACCTTTCACCAGTGGCGGAATTATCAGTGTCGCAGCAGTCGTCATTTCGACTGGGCCCTGTAGTTCAGCCAAGTCCGGGGGGGGGGGCCTTCACCCGCTCGTGTGAGGTGCCCGACCACCGCCCACCAGTGTGAGGGGTCCACCTGATTGTCATGTCACTGTGGAGGGGGGGGGCCCTTCATGATTTCTTGCACCGGGGCCCTGAAGTCTCTAGTTACGCCACTGGTCCAGAGCCGTCTTTAATATGGTTTGGGACCTGGGCAAAAATTTTTTTGGGCCCCCCCTCCCCCCTGCTTATTTTGGGCCTGGCTGATTTACATGTATTTTTTTTTTAGTGGCCCTCATTTGCGCAGGCACAGCAGCCCGTTCATTTGAATGGCCATGCCATGCCTTTGTTTCCTGCAGAAAAAAAAGGTGCATGCAGCATTTTAAAAATGCAGTTGCCTTGAAATCCATTGTGCTTTTGCACCATGCAACTTACCTGCAGTTCCTGCACACACAAACGCGCACTATGTTTTTAAAAGCGTGACCTGAACATCTAAAAATGCAGCAAGTTTGCCGGTGCAGGAACTGCAGAAAAGCAGCTTGCTTCCTCATAACAGTCAAAGGTACAGTATATAGACAGGCTAGGGTGGTATATAGACAAGCCAGGGTGGTATATACACAGGCCAGGGTGGTATATAGACAGTGTGGTGTATACGCAGTCCAAGGTGGTATATGGGCAGGCCAGGGTGGTATATGGACAGACCAGGGTGGTATATGGACAGACAAGGGTGGTATATGGAAAGGCCAGGGTGGTATATGGACAGGCCAGGGTAGTATATGTACAGGCCAGGGTGGTATATGGACAGGCCAGGGTGGTATATGGACAGGCCAGGGTGGTATATGGGCAGGCCAGGGTGGTATATGGACAGGCTAGGTCCTAGACTAGTCGGGGAGAGGCGGAGAGAATGAGGGGAGAGAGAAGGGTGGCAACAGAGAGGGGAGTTGTTCTGGGGGATGGAAGTCACCGTCACAAATTATGTCTCCCCCTTTCAGTCTGGTGTCCCTCAGGGCTGTAGCTGCTATTGTTTGAAAAGTGTCACAGAACTCCTCTTGCAGCACAGAGAAAGTACATGGTATGCATGTTAGGCAGGCACAAATGGGAGGTGGAGTATCGGATTGGAGAAGCAGCAGAGTAAGGGTGGGTTTAGGAGGACAGTGGAGACAGGACACAGCTCGACTCCTGTGTAAGCTGGCTTTCCCCCTGTGTTGCTGAGACAGGAAGGCAGAGGCTGTGGAGCGCCGAAGATAGAGCGGTATAGCTGCTCACGATCTCCACACTACATGTCATGGTTCCTGGGGGAGTAGACTTACTCCTTCCCTAGTCGCGCCATGTCCTCCTGAGGAGTCCCACAAACTGCTTGAACACAGTGTTGGGTACATGCTGCATGAAGATGCGCAGCGTTTTGAAGGCTCCGATGATGGAACACAGATAGAGGAAGGCAGGAATGTGAGCCCAGAGAGAGGGGGGGCCCAAGAAGGACAGCAATCTGGCAGTCATCTTCCCTCAGTTGCAGCATACTGCCAGGTTTTCGACAGTAATGAGGAGGGAGGGGATGATGAGGTCACTGACTCTACGTGGGTGCCTGATAGGAGAGAGGAGGAGGAGGAGGCACAGGCACATCTCCAAAGAGGCAGGATGCCCTCCAGGGGACAGCTTAAGGGCAGCACACCAACTGCATTACATCGCAGAGCCACCTCTGTGCAGGGCGCTGCTGTGTTTCAGCGTTACTGCAAAAGTTCTTTGGTGTGGGCCTTTTTTGAGACATGTGCATCAGATCACACCGTTGCTATTTGCAACATATGTCTCAAGCGTATCTCGTGTTGCCAAAACATCACCCGCTTGGGCACCACATGCTTGACCGGACATATGTCGATCTGCCATGCAGTTCTTTGGCAAGCATATCTAAAAGACCCACACCAAAGAACAAAGCGGACCTCCCCTTGCCCCTCATCAGCTGGGATCCCCAACCCCACTATACCCTTAGTCCTCTCTGAAGCCTGCACTGATAGGACTGAAGGTGTAGAATTAGGTGTGTCACAACCTAGTAGTACACCGATGGCAGATGGTACCAGACAAATTTCCCTGCCCCAGCTGCTGCAGCGCCGAAAGAAGTACTCTCCCAGTCATCCACATGCCCAGCGGTTGAATGCTAGCTTAGTGAAATTGCTAGCACTTCAACTGCTGCCTTTTAATTTGGTAGATTCTGCCCCCTTCCGTTAGTTTGTGGAATGTGTGGTACCTCAGTGGCAAGTTCCCAAACGCCACTTTTTCTATCGGAAGGCGATTCTGGCTCTCTACCGCCATGTAGAAGGCAATGTCCATGCCTCGCTGGACAGGGCGGTCAGTGGTAAGGTGCATATTACCACTGACTCATGGTCCAGCAGGCATGGACAGGGACGTTACCTCTCTTTCACGGCGCATTGGGTGACTCTGCTGGCAGCTGGGAAGGATGCAGGGCAAGGTACAGTAGTGTTGGAGGTTGTTCCGCCACCACCACGCCTCCAAAACACTACTACTGGTTGTGACACACCTCTCTCCTCCACCCCCTCCTCTTCTTCCTCTGTGGCCTCTTGCTGTGCTGATGTGTCCTCGGAACCAGCCGTGCTCCGTAGGCGTACGAGGGGCTACGCAGGAATGCAGGCAAAGAGATGCCATGTGGTACTAGAGCTGGTGTGCTTGGGAGACAGGAGCCACACTGGGGCAGAGGTTCTGTCAGCTCTTCAGGGGCAGGCTCAGAGGTGGTTGACGCCATGCCAGCTTAAGCCAGGAATGGTGGTTAGTGACAATGGCACCAACCTCCTCTCTGCCCTGCGACAGGGACAACTGACCCATGTGCCCTGTTTTGCTCATGTTCTGAATTTGGTGGTGCAGCGGTTCTTGGGCAGGTACCCGGGCTTACAGGAAGTCCTGAAGCAGGCCAGGAAAGTCTGTGTGCATTTCATAAGGTCATATAATGCCACTGCTCGGCTGACAGACCTCCAAAGGGAATACAACCTGCCCAAGAACTGCCTAATCTGTGACATGCCCACCAGATGGAACTCTACATTGGCACATGCAGCAGAGGGCCATCAATGAGTACCTGTGCCAATATAGCAGCAGAACTGGGTCAGGGGAGCTTGGTTTTTTTCCCCACGCCAGTGGGCCCTGATCAGGGATGCATGCACTGTCCTGTCACAATTTGAGGAGGCCACGAGGATGGTGAGCAGTGACAGTGCATGCAACAGTGAGACTGTCCCTTCACATGTTGGAGCACACGCTACGTGGAATAATGGACAGGGCCCTTGAGGCAGAACAGAGGAAGGAAAAGGAGGACTTCCTTACCTCTCAAGGTCCCCTTTATCCAGACAGTGGTCCTGCTTGCCCGCCTAGCACACAGGAAGAGGAGGAGGAGGAGGATTGTATCAGCAGCATGGAGGTGGAGCTTTTAAATCAGCATCAGCAGCAGTCTTCAAGGGATCAATTACAGTCCCAAGGAAACCATGGACTTTTACGTGGCTGGGATGAGGTGGCTGCGGATCCTGTCGTCCTCAGTGACCCAAAGGATTCTGATGAAAAGCAGTGAGAAAATAGCGCAACCCCCAAAACGATATAAATATATATGGTGAATGCCAAAGGCATTAGTGAAAAAACAGAAATGGTGAAACTAAAATTGAAAATATATTACATAAGGAGATAGAAAAAAAAATGGTAATATCAATCAAGGAATTAATGCAATCTCAGGTACTGATAGCTGGAGACATAAAAAGTCCACTAGTCAATACAAAGCAAATATAAGGCAGGCTTCACAGGTGATGTGGCTGGATCTTCCAGGTAATACATTTACATCCGCATGCAGAGACACAAGATAAATTCAGGCAAGCTGGCCCCTTACCAAGAAAGAAAGAGACCCTGTTAGAAAGAGATCATACAGGCAAATATGTTGAATCCTTGGGTCACAGAAGTGCAGGAAAGGTGGATCCGTCCTCTTAATTTCAAAGAGACAATGATGATCAGCTCAGCTCCACTCGTTCACAGCTTTCCCAGGGATGGCATAATTAGTAGATATAATTGGAGGAAAAAAGAGGCTTCATAGTGCAGTAGGTTTAAAACAGTTCATAAAGACCTCTTTATTAAAAGTTGTTGCAGTGGACATCAGAGTCTAATAACCACAAAATAAATATGCAAAAGCAGTTGTTAAAAAAAGTAACCAATATCTGTCTGAAGCCCCGTACACACGACAGGGAACCTCGACGGGCGGAACACATCGTTCCGCCCGTCGAGGTTCTCTGCCGGCCGTCAGAATCTGCGACCTGCCCGTCGGGAATGGCAACCAGCCATTCATCCCGACGGGCCGTCGAGCACCTGCTCTCTATTTGCTCGACGGGTTTCCCGACGGGCGGGGCGAGCAGAGAGTGTACACACGGCCGAGGTTCTCGCTGGAATGCAGCTCCCAGCGAGGTTCTCGCTGGTTTCTGGCGAGAACCTCGGCCGTGTGTTAGGGGCCTGAGACATATAATCCTTGCAGCAGTCAGTTGATTTACGATCTGCTGGGTAATGGCTGTGTCTGATACTGCGGCTTCGTCCGACGCGGCGTTTTACCTGATAAGGTTTCAATTGGGAAAGGAGGCAGTGTCCATTGCTTTACACCCAGAGGATTCTGCCCCGAATGCCTCTGCAAACCTACGCCTCATGGCCTCCCTGATCCTGCAAAGCCTGCGTAAGGATCCTCGTATTCGTGCTATCAAGGAGAGGGATCATTACTGGCTGGCAACTCTCCTTGATCCACATTACAAGAGTAAGGTTGCACACCTTGGGCCAGATTCACGTACATTGGCGCATATATTAACCGGCGTAGCGCACCTCCTTTACGTTAGACCGGCGCAATGTAGAGGCGCAAGTGCCGTATCCTCGTAGTATTTGCGCACAAATTTGCACCGGTGTAACGTAAATTCCGAGACGTAAGGCGGTGTAATTCAAATTGGGAAGGACGTGGGCGTGTTCCATTGAAATGAGCCGTGACCCCATGCAAATGAAGGGCCGGCCGGATTGCGCATGCGCGCATGAAGCAGACTATGGTCAGCACCTCTCTGCGCATGCTCAAAACTCGGCCTGGTGTAATCAGTGAGATAAGAACTAGCCCCGGTCAACTTAGTGAGCTACGCACAGTGCTTAAATAGACCGAGAGAAACGCCCTTCCTTTGCAAAAGTACATCCATTTGTTTCCCTTCCTACAGCAAGGTGCTTTTGTTCCGTTGTCTGTTGCTGTTTGTAGGTTTGTGTTGTGTCGTTGTGTTTTTTGGATTGTGTGTTTTGAGAGATGTCAGGAACTGGAAGTTGAACTTCTATATATATATAAAAAAATGTATATAATAATAAATAATATAATTATGATAATATTTAAAATATTAAATATATATTAGATATAAAAAATAAAATTATATATTTATTATATTAACTAATATAAAATATATACTAAACAGAAAAAATGTATCTAAAATATATATTTACCCATTAGGATGAAAAGAGCCACTGGCAAGGAAATGGAGTGTTGCCAGGACCTTGACCACTGGCTGCACTGCATGTGAGCGTTCTGTTGGGCTGGTGATGTCCTCCTGCAGGGTTGTGGTTAATTCCATGATGGCATGAGGGGTGAATCTGAAGATGCGATACACCTCAGAATCACTCATGCCAAAGATGTCTATATCCTCTCCCGTGCCCTCCTCCGTGCCCTCCTTCGTGCCCTCCTCCTTCTGCACTCATCTAAAGTCAGTAGTATAGCTATGAGCAAGGATGCCCCTGGCATGTTGGCATACAGATTGTTGTCCTGCAAGTGTGGCTGCTCAGCTCATCCCTAACGGTGTTGCTTTAGCTGACATGTAGACGGATTGTCCAATTTTAAACCTGCTTTTATAAGGACTAACTTTAGACCGGACATACAGCTGATGCGCACAGAGCGTAGCCTGCACCGCACAAACTTACTTTTGTGGATTGCCGTATCTCCCTCAATTGCATATTTGCATAGCAAATCAATGGTGTGTCTAGCGCATTTTTGCATGCACGATGCGCCGGTCTATCGAAATTACGTTGGTCGAAAAATTCTAGATTTCAGGCGTATATCGTTTTGGGGATACGGTGCATAGATACGCAGGCGCGTAGACTTACGCCGCGCATTTCGTGAAACGCCAGCTTAAGTGCTTTGTGGATCTGGCCCCTTTTCTTGCCGTCACAGAGGGAGCAGAAGATGAAACATCTTCGGGAGGCCTTGCAGAAAGGTCTGGGCAACGCGTTCCCAGAGGGTGGGGGGTTACCATATCCTGGTCCTGGACAACGTGTTGCTGAAGCTTCGGTGAGTCACAGAAGGAGCAGTGGAGAAGGTGGCCATCTGACTGATGCGTTCAGACAATTTTTTAGTTCGCAGCCCCAGGGTATGACCGGTTCCAGCAACCATCGCCAGCATCTGTTTTACATGGTGCGGGAATACCTAGGGGCAAGAGCAGACTTGGACACCTTTCCCACCTTAAATCCTCTGGCTTACTGAGTCTTGAGCATGGATCACTGGCCAGAGCTTGCACAGTACACAATTGAGCTACTGGCTTGTCCTGCATCCAGCGTTCTTTCAGAACACACATTCAGTGCTGCTGGAGGCTTTGTGACCGATCACAGGATGTGGCTCTCCACCGACTCCGTCAATCGTCTGACCTTCATAAAAATGAATCAGGCTTGGATCACCACCAGCTACCAAGCACCTGATGCTGATATAACTGAATAATTTTTTTGAAATGTCAGATCCCTTGGAGACTGCCTATGCTGATGCTGAGTGACTATCCTGTTATGCTGACTGAATATCCTTCTCCTTCTCAATGATCTTGCTGATAGCTTGTAAGAACATTGTTGGTTCTGGGCATCGCCACCAGTGGCTAAGGCCCAATTTTTCTGCCCCTGTCTAACAGGGGCATGTGATTTACAATTTTTGATGCAATAATTTGCAGCAGGCTCTTTGCTGCGCTACAACTAGAGTATCTATGAGGGGTTGCAGTGTTGTGGCACCAGCACCAGTGCCTAAGGCCCAATTTTTCTGCCCCTGTTTAACAGGGGCGTGTAATTACAATTCTTGATCTAATATTGCGACAGAAAGTGAGGTGCAATCTTCTGAACAGATGCACAAAGACAGCAAAACAAATGTTACAGGGGTAATAACCCTTCTCTATGTTTTCAGAAAAGCTTAAAAAAAGATTCTATGGCTGAAGCTACACTTTAAAGTATACTGCTGTTCAAAGTATAAAGGGCCAAAGGGGCTTGTAATGACCTGGGGGGATGGGGGCAGGGAAACCCATGCTATTTTTCCTCAGTGATTTTCATCCATATTGCAGGGATCAGACATTACATTAAAGCCGCAAGCAGTTTTAAATTACCTTTTTCTTATAGTAATCTCATTTTGTTCAGGGACAGTTCTAAACACGTGCCACTACTATAGACACCCAGCAGGTATGATATTTAAAGGAATTTTTCATTTTTTTTTTTTTACTTTAACCACTTAAGACCCGGACCAATACGCTGGTAAATGACCCAAGGTGTTTTTGCGATTCGGCACTGCGTCGCTTTAACAGACAATTGCGCGGTCATGCGACGTGGCTCCCAAACAAAATTTGCGTCCTTTTCTTCCCACAAATAGAGCTTTCTTTTGGTGGTATTTGATCACCTCTGCGATTTTTATTTTTTGCGCTATATACAAAAATAGAGCGACATTTTTTTTAAAAAAAACTATTTTTTACTTTTTGTTAAAAAAAAATCAAATAAACTAAATTTTAGTCAAACATTTAGGCCAAAATTTATTTAGCCACATGTCTTTAGTAAAAAAAAAAAATCGCAATAAAAAAAAATAGCTACCTAGCGGGAACAGCGACACTAATACAGCGATCAGAAAAATGATCGCTTAGTGACGCTGGCAATAGGGAGTGAAAGGGTTAACTAGGGCGGTGATCAGGGGGTTAAAACTTTATTAGGGGGGGTGGGGGGGCTATCCTGAACCTAACACTAACTGTTTTTTACAGTGCCTGTCACACTGACACTAAATGCAGTGATTAAATCACTGCATTCAGTAACACTGTGACAGGGGGGTGGGGGGGGGGGCGATCACAAGGGGTTAATATGCCTATGTGAGTGTGTGTCAGTGTTGTGTTGGTGCACACTTACTTGTGATGTCTTCTCTCATCAGCAGCGCTGGGAAACAGCGCTGCGATGAGAGAATACATCATTTCCTCCTTCCTGTGTAAACACAGGAGGAGGAAGTGACAGGCTGGGAGCGCGCTCCCATTGGCTGGGAGAGATCGCGGGGGGGGCGGAAAACACGGACATCCGCCCGCAGATCCCGGATCGCTCCCAGAGGTAGGGAGACCCCCGCACGCCGCGGAGGGGGTCCCGATGGGACCCCCGAACCGCACTCAGGCGGGGACGTAAATTTACGCCCTTGTGCCTGTACGAGCCATGTTGTGGCCGTATATGTGCGTGCGGGGGTCTTTAAGTGGTTAAGCATCATTAAAATCGCTGCTCCAGAAAAAGCAACCGTTTAAAAAAAAAAAAATCCATTGATACATGTTCCCTGGGGCAAGACCCGGGTTCTCAAAGACGTTTTCCGACAATAACTTGAGTCCCATTGACGTCAATGGGGTTCTAAATGTTTGCGCAAACGGTCGGTCCGTTCGAAGGTTCTGGTGCGAACCGAACAGGGGGGTTTTCGGCTCATCCCTACTTGCTTGTACTCCACACTGTGTTAACTGTGTTAACTGTTATGAAGCTGTCTTTATAGCCGAAAAGGGCTGGACTTACCATTGGACTTGGCTCAAGCCCATGGACCCCGTCCAATAGGGGGCACCTGCCTGTTTAAGTCTCCTTTCTTTTTTCTTTGATTATTTCTCCAGCGTATGCGCTTCCTGTCCACTGAATCACGGCACGCTCTGTGTGTGTGCTGTTCGGAGGGCCGATCCGCCCTATACGCTTGCTACGCAAGCTGTTTAAGCTGCGCAGGGCCCCCACAATGTACTCGGGCCCCGCCTCCCCCTTGTGTCCTTCTCCATACACGTGACGTAAATATTTTGCCTGAACCACGCCCATTTTGTGTAATGAATAGAACGTAGGGCCCGAAAGTGACTCAAGCCCAGGGGCCCCCACCACCCTAAGGCCCACCCTGTACCCCAATGTGCTTATTGATCCAAGCCAGTTACTTGCAATTCACCCCTTGAGTAACTTCAAACCAGACAGGAACAAGGTTTGAAAGCTTTACTTGAAAAAGTGCAGAAACATTACAAAGTCTAATGTTGAAGATTTCTACTATATCCCTACTCCTAACTGCCAACTAAGCAATGTGCTTCCCCGGCATACCTCCAAAGGTAGAGTCCATGTATGAACAGGAGATCTATTAGTGGCACTTTCTAGTGTAGAATCTTCAAAAAAATAAAATAAAGGTCTGGTGTGACCTCGCTAACACCTCCATCCCTAGTAATAAACAAAAAGACAAAAGGGGGCAGCCCTATGACTTTGAATGAGGTGAGAGAGGGTTAGCCAATGTTAACAGCGAACAATGAGACATAATCAATTTATTATTTTCAAAGTGCTATGTAACGGAGCGGCAACAACAATGATTGTGAGTTACCTGGCATAATAGCCAATGTACACAGCACAGATGAAAGTAAATATGTAAAGATTTATTACAAATGTTATACATCAATGAGCAACAATAAAACTTGAAAGTTGCAGGGCCAGTGGATACACATATACAATAAACAAATAAAATGTACATACATATAAACAGAGAAATATTTAGACATAATGCAGACATCAAGAATATCCAGCATGTACAGGCATAAAACAAGCATCAATAAAGCCCTACTAGTTTTGCAAGACCCTGATCGTTTCTTCAGGGGCTGATGCATGAATGTTGTATCTGCAATGTAAGTGATAAAATAGATGTATGTTAATAAATGTGGGCAGGCGGAATGATTGGCAAGAGAGGTCTGAAGAGGGACCTCATACTTACCAAATGGCTGAAATGAAATTCCAAACGCTGGATTTCAGGAATGAGCCCCAGGTACACAGGACCTTCTAAGTTTTAGAAGTAGCAGGCGACATTCTTGTGCTCGTCCTGGGTGCGGCTTTTCAACTTTCTCCCTTATAAGGTTTCCTCGTGGGCTTATGACCTTTCTGCTTGGGGGCTCTCTGCTGGGGGTAACTCCTGTTCCAGACCACTGTCCTTCTTTAATAGCAGAGAAGATCAGTGGGTCAGACCCAAAGAAAAACCCACCAAAACCAAAACACTGGGAAAGGCACTAAAGGGGTTGTTTTCACAAAATATGGTGCATGACCGTTCTTTGTGTGTTTTGATTAAAGTGAACAAGCTGCAGCACTGCAAATTGCGCTTTAGCTTTATGTTAACCATTTACACAGATGTTCCTGTGCCTAAATATTGCATAGAAAAAAATAGAACAGTTTAAAAAATAACATTTGTCCCACACCTTTATAAATTCTCTACATTGAATTGAAATATTTAGTTAGAGAATGAAAATATCTGTTGACCTCTGAAACTGTTAGTTGCCTAGCTTTAATGATTCTTGCCGGCGGTGACTCTTGGTTGCTGCTATTCGGCTGTCTAAATCTAGCCTAAATGTTTTCCGTAATAATATTGCTTTTTTATGTGAAACGAAGGAAGTGAGGTTATATACAGTATTTAAAAAGAAAATGAGGTTGGTTTAGCGGGGGCTGCTGTGGATCAGCACTATGCATAAACCGCAGCTATTAGCAGTTGCATTCTCATTAGAATTCCAGTGGTCACTTAGTTTGGAGGCTTGGTGATATGAAGATCAACCATGGCAACCAGTAAATCTGACAGCAAAGTGAAGAATTAAGAAAAGAGGGAAAACCATTAATATAAAATTGAGAATATAAAAAATGCATTTGACATGTGTTTCCATAAAGAGTCGGATTCTTACACAGGATTCGCACTAGCGGGTTTTGGTCGAGCTGATATTAGTCTCCAATGTCTTCTGTTCTCCGTTGCTTTTACTCACCGCAGCCATCAAATTAATTGCTTCGGAAAGTCATAGGAACGGGTGTCCGAGGTCTCTTTTCTTGGGATTCTACTGCCAATTTGTCAGCATAATTTGGACAAGCTGGTTTGTTTTGTGCAGGCAAGGTCTGTCTCTGAGGAACCGTTTTTACTACATGCAGCTGCTGACACAGATACTACTAGTTCAGATAGAAACTATACCATCACTCATCTTGATCAGTAGATTCTATAGCAGCTCATCATAAGCTGACAGCTGCAAATAATATTGGAGAACTTGGTGTTATGGGAGAGAATTCTGGGAAATGTAGTACAATTATTGCACAAGCACATGGTATTTATTTTAGGTATAAAGCTTGCTAATGCCTTGTACACACAACCGGTTTTCCCGTCTGGAAAACTGCCATGAGAGCTTTTGCCCTGGAAAACCGTCAGTGTGTATGCTCCATCGCAGTTTTCCCGACAAGAAATCTGCCAGAAAAAAAAGAGAACCAGCTTTCTTTTTTCCCGTCAGGATTCGCAGCAGACTTTTTCCTGTCGGGAAACCCCGTCGTGTGTATGCTTTTTCGAGGGAAAAAAACGTGCATGCTCAGAATCAAATATAAGACAGGAGCGCTCGTTCTGGTAAAACTAGCGTTCGTAAGAAGAAAGTAGCTCATGTATAGTGGCATGTGGTTGCCGTCATCCCTTGAATCAATTGAAAAACTGAAAACCTCAATGGGAATGGGATTTTTTAGGCAACAAAATGTATGTGACAACCAAGGTCATAAAAATTTTATAAATGTATTACAATACATAATAATCAAAAAGTACAAAAAATATCAAAATCATCAAAGACAAGAATAAAAACTTTTCAAATGAATACTGTAAGTCACCTCATGCCCAATGACAATAGGCTAAGAGCATGCAGGACATTTTCCCAATGCATTTCAAATGATATACATCCTTCCCCAGGGAAAAGTTTGTACAGTATTAATTTCTACAAGAAAAAACAACCAAAAGCAAAAAAGCAAAAGACATGTTAGGCACAGAGAGAGGGGGCTGTTATCCACAAAAAACCCCAACAACAGTTGACAGAAATTGTAACGGTATGACCCGTGACAGACTGAGATTCTCCTATGTCTAGGGTCACCTTATGTCCACTAGGGCCATAGGGTGACAAAGACATTATATCATGTATTTTAGAAGATGGGGCATTAATAATAATTCATATTGCAGGACTGGAATACTACAAGATGTTCCTACTTGACATCTGTTACACAGGAAAGGGACATTACAAGCATATTCAATGCTTAGCTCCGGCTATTGAAATGTTAAGTGACCGGGCTTGTGAAAGACATTTCATTCTTTTGAAAGGTGTTAATTGCATCTACTCCTAGACAATACATTGTCTATGGTACAGAGGTTCCTTATATGGGTGTGAAGATTATCTGTGATTGTGTATTATTCAAAAGGGAAAATCATTGTGTGATAGTATTTGGTTTTGATGTCATTATCTATAGGAATGTCATTCTCTCTGAGTTAAGTCTATTGATGAATGAATGAATGAATAAAAACTTGTATAGCGCGGCACATGCGAACTGAATCGCCTCTGGGCGCTTGTTGTTCCTGTCTCATTTGATATCAAAAGAGAAAAGTCTTGACCTTTTTCCTAAATGCTAGGTGGTTCTCCTCCAACCGAATGCTGGTTGGTAAGGCGTTCCATAGTCTGGGACCTTGGATCGCGAATCTTCTTTCTCCTTTGGACTTGAAGTTGGCTTTCGGGAGGGGGTTCCATTCTTGGTTCGGGCGAGTCAATATCGTCAAAATGAGCATACTACCGAAATTTTTGTATCTCTTCCAGACACTCCCCATCGCTATACCAAAATCTTTTTTTAACCAGACGCAAACTCTTCTTAATAAGTTCATTTGGGCTAATAAATCCCCAAGAATCAAGAGGCGCATATTATCTTTATCAAAGCGAGACGGAGGCGTGTCTGCTCCAGATATCCACCGATACTACCAGGCGGCCACTCTGATCCGCCTGATAGACTGGAGGAGACACGGCGGTGAGAAAATATGGCCAGGCTTGGAGCAAGCCCAGTGTAGCAGTATACTCCACCTGGCAGCATGGTGTTACAGAGACCTGCCGATAACTATCAAGAAACACCCACTGATAGGCCCAACATTGAAAGTTGCTTACGGGCTATTTGTGAAGGGGACATTGTCCACTCTGGATTCACCACTTTATCCAATTCTGGGGAACCCCCAGTTCATACCAGGGTTGATGAAGGGGCCTTTCAGTGGGTTGATAGATCAGGGCCTGGTACAGGCATCCAATTTTGTCAAAGAGGGCTCATGGCACACTATGCAGGAGATGGTAACGGGTGGAGCCCCCTACCAACTGGACACTTGGAGGGCATTACAACTACGGCACTTCTTGGAAACTTTGAAACCCCCTATAAGATATGGGCGTAAACTAACAAGATTTGAGGGCTATTGTAGTGGGAGTGGAGTGCTTCGGCACGCCCTTTCAAGAATTAACGAATTATTAAACGCACCGATGGAGGACTCTCAAATCCCTTTTTTTAATAGGTGGGAGGTGGAGCTGGGAAGACCTTTTACAGAAGAACAAAGGAACAAAATACTCCGGAACATATTTGAATCATCAGTCTGTGTGAAGACACAGGAGATGAATTACAAGATATTAACTCAGTGGTATCGTACTCCGGTAGTATTAAAAAAGTGTTACCCAGACATCTCGGATAGATGTTGGAGGTGCGGAAAGAAAGAAGGAACGTTATTACATATTCTGTGGTTCTGCCCAAAGATCTTAAGCTTCTGGACAAAGGTTCAGGGAATAGCGCAGAAATTCAGTAAAGAAAAATTACCAGACGAATGGTCTTACTATTTATTACAGGACTCTGAGCTCTCTGTAAAATGTTATAGGAAATCTATGGTTTGCCACCTTCTAAATGCTGCCCGTGCCTGTATTCCAGGGATGTGGAAACAGACACAACCTCCAACGGTAAAGATGTGGCTTAATAGAGTAGAAGATACGAATAGAATGGAGGACCTTGTGTGGACCTCCAGACAGAAACGTAAGGTGTACCTTGATACGTGGACTGAATGGAACACGTTCAGATACTCAGAAGAAGGAAGGGTCTTGATAGATGTTTAGATGTGTGATATGGGAGGGATCCGGCCCTGTAGACGAGGGGGAGGAGAGGAGATGGACAGAGGAGGGGGTGCTCCCCATCCCTTTTTTTTTTGGTTGTAGTTGGGGGGGGGGGTTATATCCTTGGGTTGGTTTGTTTGAAGGGGGGAGGGCCTGGAATGACAATGCAGAGAGTGATATTACAGGGGGTGGTCCAACTGCCCCTCCCTGCAGGGGACACGTGGATCCCCAGGTGGAGGAGGGGTTCACTGGCCTGATGTAGCAAGGGGAAGGCACCCACAGATTTGAAAGGCAATTAGAACTATGGAGGATGAATCGTAGTTTGAGAGAGAAGTGATATGATATGCTTTGGGAAACACTTCACCTTTATCTTTGCTTAAATGATTTGATTTTGTACTATGTGGGTATTTCTTCTCCTTTTTCTTTTTTATACTTGTATGTTGTAATGACTTTACGGCCAGAGGGATGACCCTTTATATGTATATCACTATGCTTGTTTGGAAAATAATAAAAGAAAATTTAAAGAAGTTGGCTTTCGGAACCTGGAGCAGGTTCTGATTCGTGGATCGCAAAACGCGATTGGGGTTATGCGCTTTTATTATTTAGCATAGATAGAGGGGGGCATTCCCATGGACACATCTATGCGTAAGACAGAGAGCTTTAAAAGCAATTCTGTCTTTAACTGGCAGCCAGTGAAGGGCTTGCAGTGAAGGTGAGATAGATTCCCAGGGTTTTTTCCCTGTCACAAGTCTGGCGGCCGTATTCTGAACGACTTGCAGACGAGCGATTTGGTACTTGGGGAGTCCGAGGTAAAGGGCATTTGCATAATCCAGCCTGGAGTTTACAATTGCTCCCACCACGACCGATAAATCTTCTTTAGGGATGAACGGAGTGAGTCTGCGTAGTAGGCGCAGTAGATGGTGAGATCCGCTGACTACTGACCCTATTTGTGCATCCATTGTCATAAAGGAGTCAAAAATGACCCCTAGGCTTTTGGCGCTAGGGGTGATGAGCTTGCTCAAAATAGGCGGGGGGGTCCACGCTGTTGAAAGTTGATTCCTACGCTTGGCGTGAAACAGGAGAAGTTCTGTTTTCGCTCCATTGAGTTTAAGATAACTCTTTGTCATCCAGTCCTCTATCAAAGAGAGACATGTCTCTAGATTGAGGTGGTGATCCTGTCTATTGCAGATGCGGAAATACAGTTGCGTATCATCTGCATATGAGTGGTAGAGCAGCCTCAAACTCCAAATGGTTTCGGCAGAATATTGCCGACATGCCATGATCGCCAATACACCGGGGGAGGGGGGAGGTGGAGATTTTGGGGCAGTGGGGAGAGGAATTGGCTAATTCCTCTTTCCTGGCTTGGTCCAGAGGAAGGCAAAAAACCCTGGCGGCGCTCGGCCAATATGCTCCGGTAGGGAAAAAAATTCCTTCCTGACCCCTGTAAGAGGCGATCGGGTAACCCCTGGATCAAGCTTCTGTGCGTTGGGGAGACGGGGGGGGGGGGCTGGGGCTGAGAGGGTGACCCTGTTGCTGGTCTGGTGGGATGGCTGCCTGCTCAGGCGGTGGGATGAGGGCTGACTGATAGGGTGCTTCTCTAAGAACTGGGGGCTGAGAGGGTGAAAGCAGGACCGAGTGACTGTCCTTCTGGGGTAAGGGGGGTCCCTGGAAGCTGGATGAGGACAGCAGAGGCGTGGGGAGCGGCGCGCCGTTAGGCCGCAAGTGAAGCCGCAGTCTTTCCTAGACCGCGGCCCCGCGATTCAGGGCGGCCTGGCGCGGTGCTCTCAAAAAAAGCCCCAGAACGGCGGAAATTTCCGCGGGGAGGTGGCGGGAGGGGTCCCCTGAAGAAGATGGAGGTGTGGAAGTGCAGGGGGTCAAAGAAAGGAGCAATGGAGATCCGTATTGCTGCGGCTTTATCCTGAAAAGGACGGCCGTCAGCAGCTTTGGTGGAGGGCTCTTACCTGCAGAGAGCCAGGGAGCTGAGCTGGAGGAGAGAAGAGGAGAGATCAGATTGGGGCACAGGATATTCCAGGGCTGGAAACTGGAGAGTGGACTGGGCTAGCAGGGCTGGGAGGGACTCTGCCTGTCTGCCTCCTACGCCTGCCTGGAGCTAAAGCACACACGCTCCTACTCCTAGGACACGTGCGCCGTTGGAGCTCCTGTAGCTAATCCACCTGCCTCACTGACTGACTACAAATCATATCTGTGTCTCAAGCTCCACTCTTGGTGCACACATCACCCGGACTTCCTGGTTTCCCATCATTGATGATGCGGTGCCGACATGTCTAGCTACGATTAGATAATTAGCATCAGTGAGTGAATAGGGGGGTGGAGATGGCATTGTTCCTTTTGATCACTGTCACATGCTTATAACTGCATAAAAAGCTGGAAAGAAACCATTAAAGTGTTCATATCTTTGGAAGCAAGTACAGAGCAGTAGTCTCGTCTTGATTATGGGAATTGATATGGATCGTGTATGCAGGATTGTAGCAGTGTGTCAGATAAGCTTGTCGTGGTTGGATGGAAGGTCATAAACGGTGGTGACCGTTACATTTGGTGGCAGCAGTGGGATGATTCTATCTTGAGAAGGACGGCTACAAGGGCACATGACAATGGAGATGGTGTATGAACGGATGAAGCTCTCTTCCCTCATGGACTTACTGGAGAGCTGGGGGAGACCGGCCAGCAACCGTAAGAAAAGGGACATTATCGCAGAACTGGTCGAAATGGATAGAGCTAAAAGGCCCGCCATAACAGACAGGACACCCGAAGAAGCAAGTTTTGATCGGGCTGTTAACATAAGACTGACACATTATGGTCCTAACCCTCCACCGGAGATCAGGGACCGAGTTATAGCGGCTCTAAATGCCACCTTGCTACAGCGAAGAAGTGCTGCAGCAGCTGAAGTCACAGCAGCACCAACTAAAGAGAGAGGAGAGGTGCAGACACCAGTCTCCATGGAAGAGGAATTCCAAAGAAGGTTACAAGAGATGCGGATACAGCATAGGGGACCCGTATCAGAGGAGGTCCTGCTGGGATCGGCGGATGTGATTCGGTGCCAACTCTGGAAGGAAGCACTAGCTCTGGAGCAGCAACACCAAGGAAAGGTCCTGCCCTCCATCTATGCAAGGTACTGGCCGCATTATGACGTACGAATGCTGTTGTTTGGGGAACAACCGAAGCAGGAGTGGATAGCAGAGTTAAGCAGGCTGATCCGGGCAGAGATGCAGCTGGATGAAAGCTACAGAGCCCTCCGGTGGTATGTAGCCCAAGAGTGCCCGTGGTCAGCGGATGACAGCCCCACAGAAGGCTATGACTATGATGGCCTGGGACTGTTGTATTGGAGGATGTCCAGTGATCCCGACTTTGGGGATGATCGGGAGTGGCGCTTGGAGGACATAATGGAGCACAGAGAGGAAACATTTAATATCTCGGGAGGCCACTGGGTACAGGAAGATTTTGAATTTCTGGCCATTTAGGAATGGGTTTTGCTAATCGCCTACAGACAGCTGCTAGACTCGGCTCAGCAGCAGGGTGGGGCTCCCGTTGCCTGCAACCATGAGGAAAGGTCAGATGGCAACTGTGAAATCCTGGTTGATGAATCGGCAGTGGAAAATATGGAGAGTGCCATCCCTAAAGCCGAAACGGATGGTGTGGAGTTCCAGGGAGCCGGGCGGTTGGCCCCTCTCTCCAGCAACACGCTGAGGTGGTAAAGCTTTTACCCCCAGCTGAATCACTGGCAACAGAGCAGAGTGCCCCAGGCCTCTGCTTCCCACTAACAGAAGAGGGTGACCCCGTGGTAGTGGATGGGACTGTGGTCTCCACTCACAGCAACCCAGCGGAAGAGCTGGCAACAGAGCAGAGTGCCCTGGGCCTCTGCTCCCAACTATCAGAAGAGGGGGTTCCTGGGGTAGTGGATGGGACTTCAGTCTCCACTGACACAACCCCAGAAAATGGTACAGGACTGGGACAGGAGGATGTCGGCTTTGCTTTGCAAGCACCGGGGGGTTTTCACCTAGCACCAGTGGATGGGACTTCAGTCTCCACTGGTATACCCCAGGAAGGGGGGGCAGTTGGCCCAGACCCCCAACAGCATGATGGACTGAGCCCAGCCACCCTGCCTTCTCTCCAGCGGCTGAAAGGACTCCCGGGAGAAGGGCCAGTCCAGGCCTCTCCCCAGCAGCAGGCGTGTTCTCCGAGAGAGGCAGAGGTTGGCGGGGTGAGTAATGCTCTGTTTGGAGCCATTTATTTGGGGTACAGTATGGATACCAGCATTGGAGGACTGGAACTACTGACGGACTTCGGAGTCAACCCGTTTGGGGTTCCCATCTGTGTTCGTCTCCCACCGAAAGGGGAGAGATGTAACGGTATGACCCGTGACAGACTGAGATTCTCCTATGTCTAGGGTCACCTTATGTCCACTAGGGCCATAGGGTGACAAAGACATTATATCATGTATTTCAGAAGATGGGACATTAATAATAATTCATATTGCAGGACTGGAATACTACAAGATGTTCCTACTTGACATCTGTTACACAGGAGAGGGACATTACAAGCTTATTCAATGCTTAGCTCCGGCTATTGAAATGTTAAGTGACCCGGCTTGTGAAAGACATTTCATTCTTTTGAAAGGTGTTAATTGCATCTACTCCTAGACAATAAATTGTCTATGGTACAGAGGTTCCTTATATGGGTGTGAAGATTATCTGTGATTGTGTATTATTCAAAAGGGAAAATCATTGTGTGATAGTATTTGGTTTTGATGTCATTATCTACAGGAATGTCATTCTCTCTGAGTTAAGTCTATTGATGATGCGGTGCCAACATGTCTAGCTATGATTACATAATTAGCCTCAGTGAGTGAATAGGGGGGTGGAGATGGCATTGTCCCTTTGATTACTGTCACATGCTTGTAACTGCATAAAAAGCTGGAAAGAAACCATTAAAGTGTTCATATCTTTGGAAGCAAGTACAGAGCAGTAGTCTCGTCTTGATTATGGGAATTGATATGGATCATGTATGCAGGATTGTCGTAGTGTGTCAGATAAGCTTGTCGTGGTTGGATGGAAGGTCGTAAACGGTGGTGACCGTTACAGAAATCATGACTCACCCTCTCTTCAAAAGAGACAAATGCACCCAACCATCCGGGATGTGTGCTCCCAAACCCAAGCAGAACATCAAGATGGGCACTAAAGATAGAAAAACTGGTGATCCCCAATCCTCCAATCCATAGGGGACGGAATAAGAAATTCCTTTTTAAATCAGTGTCCAAAAGCAGCTCCTCACCTGCTGTATAACCGGAGAGGGAACATATATGCATGTGTATCAGTACCCAAAAATGTCAATGCTCAGAAAACAATATTGTATTGAAAGAATCAATGGGGTGTATTGAAATCCCCAGGGATAAAACGGGGTAAATAGGTTGTAAAAGTCACTCACCAGCCTCAAAGAGGACAGAGATAAAGGTTGAAAAACAAGGTGGCAAAGGGACTGGGAGACAGGGTGGGGGTGGGGCAGTGGGACTTTCCAATGAAACAAGACACTCGGGCAGAATGAGTCAGTCAATAAAGTAATCGCAGACATTTAATAGTAACATCATTGAGTATAGTACATAAGGCCTCGTACACACGAGGGGATATGTCGGCTGAAAACGGTCCGATGGACCGTTTCAGCAGACATCTCCGCTCGTGTGTATGGGCTAGCGAACAGATTTCTCCACCCGACAGATTTCAAAGCATGCTTTGAAATCTATCCGGTGGAATCTGTCCGCCCGACATGTCTGCTGGTTAGTACACTTACCAGCAGACATGTCGTCCCCCACCGCTGCCGCGCCGCCGCCGAATGGATTCGGCGCATGAGCGGAAGTGTTTAACTTCCTGGTGCGGTGACGTGGCGGTGACGTGGCGGCGTCAACGTCACCGCCACGTCACCGCGCCGTCCGGCGGCGGGGAATTTGATCCGATGGTGTGTACACGCCATCGGATCAAACTCCCGATCGGACATATCCGATGGAAATGGTCCGCGGACCGTTTTCATCGGATAAGTCCGATGGTGTGTACGAGGCCTAAAATTACATTAATAGTACATCCATAGGACAATACCAGGTATGGTATAAATAATTGGTAAATCATATAAAACATAGTAAAAAATGATTGCATAAAAAATGCATAATAACCCATGATTCACATAGATGTCATAGGAAACTCAAATGTTGAACATATTAAAATATTACAGTAAAATAACATTGACAGATGACTCAAACTTTTTCAATATGACCCATGGTAACTTCATGATTGCTGTGATATGACATCAATTGGTAGTGAGGCTCGATGCATTTCGTGGAGTAATATCTACTCATCAGGAGCAGTAATTGGGGTCATCTATAGTGAGTAATAGATAAATAAATTAATTAATGATTGGTTAATGGTAATTAACCAAAACAGGAAGAGAGGGAGCATACAATGTCTAGTCCTAACACTCATACCTGTAGTTGTAATATAGAGTAATAGAGAGGTAGTAATTGTTGTATAGACTAAGGGACACCAGGGGACAACATACAAGCCAACCGGGAACTGAGGCGGTAATATGGTAGAGGCAGGGCAGTCCAGAAGGAGAATTCAACAAAGTAGCCCTTTCACAGTAGTACACAGTGAAAGCAGTGAACTAATAATAAGGGGGAAAAAAGAAAGGGGGAGAAGCAGAATGGATGTGGAATACAAACTATTTCTTTCTTCATAATATTCGGGATGGAAACTCACACTCTATTTTACTATCTTTCCATGTTTTTGCTGTCGTTTTTTCATCAAGTGCCATCAAGGGTTAATTGCAATATTGGGACATGCTGTGTGTGTTTTTTACCCATTGTTTTTAGATGATCACCTTGTGGAATCCTCTTGCATCCATTCCGGGAGCTGTGACACGCACAGAGGCTATTCCCCACCCCCCAGCCCTTAGTGGCTGTAGGACTGGAGACTCTCGCTCTCTGCGCGTCAACACCACGCTCCCCACGCCCGCACGAGTGGCGTCTTCTGACGCCCCGTGTTGATGGTGGTTGATTGGTCCATCCACGTGCAATATGACGGAGATACCGTGCGCCTATTTAGGCACTGGGTGCCTACACGCGGCTGCATTTGTTTCTCCCTCTCTGCACGTCTAGCATGACGTTGGCGGGACTGTGCTGGCGGGGGGGCATCCATATCCTTCCTGAAGGCACACTATGTCTTATCTACCCTCAGTAATCCTCTAATTTTCTTCACTATTTCCCACTCCTTCTCTTGGACTCTGGAATTCTATATCTCTCACGGTGTGGTTACTTAAGCTATGTTATTTTTCTATTTCACCCACTCTGTAAGTACAACATTACCATTGTTGTTACTTATTCCCTATCACTAGTATTTGTGATTGGGCTTATTATACTCTCACTTACATTTTAGCTGCCCTGTGGGCTCTTAATTGCCAGCTTACCAGCATATGGGCCACTTTCCGTACCTAGGCTCTAACCACCTAGCCCCACACTTTTGTTCACGGCTTTTTATTCCTATTTTGGGAATTTTGTATTCCACATCCATTCTGCTTCTCCCCCTTTCTTTTTTCCCCCTTATTATTAGTTCACTGCTTTCACTGTGTACTACTATCATTATTATATTCTATTTGTTATGCTTTTCACAGATGCCCTTTGGGCTCTAATTTACCGGTTTATCAGTGAAAGGGCTACTTTGTTGAATTCTCCTTTTGGACTGCCCTGCCTCTACCATATTACCGCCTTAGTTCCCGGTTGGCTTGTATGTTGTCCCCTGGTGTCCCTTAGTCTATACAACAATTACTACCTCTCTATTACTCTATATTACAACTACAGGTATGAGTGTTAGGACTAGACATTGTATGCTCCCTCTCTTCCTGTTTTGGTTAATTACCATTAACCAATCATTAATTAATTTATTTATCTATTACTCACTATAGATGACCCCAATTACTGCTCCTGATGAGTGGATATTACTCCATGAAACGCGTCGAGCCTCACTACCAATTGATGTCATATCACAGCAATCATGAAGTTACCATGGGTCATATTGAAAAAGTTTGAGTCATCTGTCAATGTTATTTTACTGTAATATTTTAATATGTTCAACATTTGAGTTTCCTATGACATCTATGTGAATCATGGGTTATTATGCATTTTTTATGCAACCATTTTTTACTATGTTTTATATGATTTACCAATCATTTATACCATACCTGGTATTGTCCTATGGATGTACTATTAATGTCATTTTATGTACTATACTCAATGATGTTACTATTAAATGTCTGCGATTACTTTATTGACTGACTCATTCTGCCCGAGTGTCTTGTTTCATTGGAAAGTCCCACTGCCCCTCCCCTGCCCTGTCTCCCAGTCCATTTGCCACCTTGTTTTTCAACCATCTGGGGATGGGGATCTGTTTACTGTATAGTCATGATCCCATACAAAGTCCCAACTATTTCTTTCTTCAGGACAGAGATAAAGACCTCTGTTCAACAGAATGGAAAGCCTCAACCAAGTCTGACTTCACACGCGTATGTTCCCACTCCTTCAGGAGTTAGGAGAGGAATGGACGCTAAAGAGCCCCCTTGGCGTCCTTAAGTACGTACCTTTGTCCCAGATCCAGCTGATGGCAAACATCCTCTAATTATGCCTAATTGGTAAGGTAGATGGGTCAACAAACAGACCTAAGACGCCATCTCATCTCCTATCTCCACCATATACGGCACGTCATTCAGGCGCGATGCATGCAGTGAGTAGTGCGTCTCGTGTGCGTGCCGCGTTATTCAGATGCAAAACACAGTCAGTGGTGACGCCCGCGTATCGTGTCACATGACAGGGAAGACTCCGTAATTACGATTTCAAAAGGACCTCTTAATTGAGCCGCATCAAAGCAGGCGCAGTCATAACAAAGCGCTGCACTATCAATGCGCAACAGATGACGCAGTGGGGAACTCCACAGTTCCCCACCCGCGCCGCACACGGACAGAAATGACATATCAGCCATTTTGGTAAAGGGCAAACAGTCTCCAAGGCAGTATGGGGAGACATCCCAGAAAAAAAATAAAGTAATTAAATTAAAAATGATAATAATAAAAATTATAAAAAAAAAACACAAAAACCCCAGATCTGAAAAACTTCCTGATGTCATACCAAAGATCATCCCCCAAAGGGGGAGGAGACACTACAAAGTTTGTGTGACATTAAAAAAAATCTTTCATGGTTCCGCTATAAAAAAGACCTGTACCATGTTGACAGCTGGAAAAGGGGGGTGTGTGATAATGAATGTGCTGGAGGAAGCTCAAAAGTGTCTGAGGTCTCTATTTTGATCCTAATCTCAAATGAGAAGGAGAGAAGGAGACAGATCTAAATAACCCTAGAAAGGGGGACAACAAAGATGGAAATAAAGATTCCCTAAACAATATGAATAAACCTCCAAGCTGATAGACAAGCAGAGTGTTCAAAGTAAGGAACAAAAACCACCACTGCCGGGGGGTTAAATGCCCTGATGGATGTAATATACATCCCGATGGGCAGGGGAAGACAGGATAACCTGTGTCCCCCCCCCCCCCCCCGGCAGTGGATGGAAGAGGGATTGGAGAGCCCAAAATTCTACATCCGGCACCCAACTGAGCAATGAGCAAGGGCCGGGAGCCACACCACCCCAAGGTCCCCAGCACACCCCTCCAATGAGTGCCCACATGTTATATACAGATGCAATTTACAAATATAAATACCATTACATTTGAAAAATACCTGTCAATAAACAAAAAAAATATATATAATACAATTTCCTTGTATAGGAAAGAGAAGAAAAAAAGGGGGAAAAAGAAAGAAAAAAAAATCCTATTTTTGATCCTAAAGGGCTAGATCTAAATCTAAAATGAGAAAAAGGTCTCCTGTCAGATCCACTACCCGGAGTAACCAAAAAGGGCGGATACAACGAGGTGAGCAACCACAAAGATATGGCTCACATAGTTGTTGGATATATGAAAAATAAAAATGAAAACATGAATGGGACTAATTAGTCTTTCCTGAGCTGAAACCCTCAAGAAAGGGACTATAGCTCTCCATTTCATTTAATCCTGGGGGTGTCGTGGCCTTCAAGTGTCTGATCCAGTGCATTTCGCGCTGGAGCAGAACTTTATTCCAGTCCCCCCCACGGAGTGGAATATGAACCCTGTCTAGGACAGTGAAATTAATTGTAGGCATATGGTAATTATGGCTTTTAGCCACATGTCTGCCTAAGGGTAGGTATACATTTCCTATCTTCATTGAGTGGATATGTTACTCCACTCTCTTACAGAAATCTTGCTTGGTTTTTCCTACGTAATAGGATCCACACTGGCACTGCATGAGATAAACAACCCCCCGAGTCTTGCAGTTAACAAAGTGCCTCAGGGAGAAGGTCTCTCCATTGGGCAGTGCCAGTGTGGTCCTTCTACCTATGACCCCACATTGAGAACAGGCCCCACATGGAAAAGAACCGTGAGTTTTACAGGGGTCTTTTTAGAGCTCCCCTTATACTCACTTTGGACCAACATGGTCCCGATTGATCCAGCCCGTCTAAAGGTTAATTGGGGTCTACCTAGCAAGATATTTTTGAGGATAGGATCCTCTGTGAGGATTGGCCAAAATGTTGAAATATTTTTTCTTATTTGTAGATGTTCATTCGAATATCCGATATTTATTCTTGAGTTATTTTCCTCTATCTTGGTTCCTTTAGTTTTGGACTTGAAAATCAAGCTGCCCCTGTTAATAACTTTGACCCTATTAAAGGCCTTTCTGAGGCATGTTTTTCTATACCCCCTGGCAAGAAGGCGAAGTGTCAGTGAATCACATTTTTCTTGAAAATCAACATCTAGGGAGCAATTTCTCCTTAACCTAAGAAATTGACTGAATAGGATTTAATTTTTTAGGGGCTCTGTATGGAAGCTTTCAGGGTGAAGTTGCGTATTTCCTGCCGTCTCTTTTCTAAAGAGGGTGGTGCTGATTTTTCCTTTGTCATCCTTTTTGATACAAATGTCCAAGAAGCTGACTTCCCTATGATCGAAGGACATGGTAAAAAAAACAGGTTGAATTCATTGATGTTCATTAGTCTCAATAACTAATAAAGATATTGTCTATGTAGCGCTACCACATGAGAATGTTAGCAGTGCACATAGACGCATTCTCTCCCAGGAGGAAATCTCGCTCCCACTCCCCCAGGTACAGGTTGGCATAGAAGGGTGCGCAGCACGTCCCCATAGCCACACCCTGTACCTGGAGGTAGTGGGAGCCCTGGAAGAGAAAGGTATTGTGTTGGAGAATGAAGTCCAACATTGTCAAGATAAAGCTGTTGAAATTCCAATCGATCGTCGGTCATTGTTTCAAAATGTGTTCAATAGCTTCTTTTTTTTTTTTTTTATGGTTGAACTGGATGGACTTGTGTCTTTTTTCAACCTGACTAACTATGTAACTATGTCCCAAGTTATGAGAAATGCTATTGTAAAGAGACTCAACGTCGATAGTGACTAAGATTGCACCCGGAGGGATGGTTAGATCCTCAAACATCTGTTGAGGAGGTGAGTGGAGAAGGGAAGGATGTACTAAAAAAACAGGGTAGGCATGGAGGTGAAGGGATAGCAGAAAAAGAGGAGAATGGGGGGAAAGGGGGAGGCAGGCTATCCTAAAATGGGAACTAGTGTGCAGAGCAGTGGATCAGGTGTCTCCAATGTAATGTAAAGCCAATCCAGTAAAACCATGTTGTATAGCATGTTTTGTGGCTGTTTTGGGAGAGAATGAGGTCATCCATTCATCTGATATCTTCTGCTCTACATAGCCACAAGGAAAAGGGAGGAGGATAGGAGTCTCCCCATTTCATAGGAATTAAGGAGGTGGCAAAAAAGGGATTCCTTGCAAAAATCTCTAAAGTATTTTGTGGCATTCATCTGGTGAAACGTATAGGTCTTATGTGGCCTGCCTTTGGTTGTGATGATACCGGGGTAGGTAGAGAAATGTCGGTAGTTGCAGGGTTTTCCATATTCTTAGGTTAAATATCATTGTATTCAATATTATTCATGAGCGAGTTTGTTAGCAAATTCTGGAACTTGTCATCTATTATTTCTAATGCAAACCCAGGGTTGCAGAGAATTGAGAATAATGGGGTGTGGGTCAAGGAGAGATTAAGCTTCTGAAAGACCTTGTAGTAGATCTATAAGAAGGATCCAATTGTCAGATGCAATTTACCGTAAACAATATCGGGATATGTAGGTAGCACAAAAAAAGTATGCGCAAGGGGAATTTGGAGAGGGTTTGTTCAATGGTAACCCATTGCCCATTGTGTTTGGTGTAACTGTGTCTATACCAGTGTTTTAGCCTCACTAAATGGCAAGCAGCATGGTATTTGAGTATGTCAGGTAGAGTTAGAACACTGTTGGTTCGTCGTAATGAGGAAGCCTTTTTTTAGGCAGGATTGCCCATTTAAATTTTGAGTTGTTCTTAAAGTGGTGGTAAACCACAGCCTGTGCATACTAGCACATTATGAAATTCTTATTTTTGAACAAAGCCCTCCAGCGGCGTGCTCTCACCGCTGACAGGGCTTCTATCTTCACCCGGTCTTCCTTCCGGGTTCACATACTCCGGCAGTCTGACTGGAAAAGCTGTAATGATGTCACTCCCACGCATGCACGCAGGAGTCACGGCCACGGCACAGAGCTCTGAAGGGACGGCACAGATATGTCGTCCCTTCAGAGCACATTGATGTCACTGGCTGCATGCATTGTGAATATTTCCTAAACAGTGCAGGTTTAGGAGATATTCACTGTACCTACAGATAAGCCTTATTATAGGCTTACCTGTCAATACAAGTAAAAAAAAAAAAAGACTTTACTTCCACTTTAAAGTATAACTAAAGGCCATTTTTGTTTTGTTTTGGAGTTTTAAATAGAGGGGTGAGGAATTAGAACACCTATTAGGTGTTCATTGTGGTCAGTGCCCCCGTTTATCCCTTTTACAATTATAGTTAAAAGTGAAATCCAACATTTTGGCTTGTCCCCAGAAAAGTATAGATGGAAATCTTCCAATGGAGACACTCGACCTGGTGACCTGGGGGACCCCAAGGGATTCCCTTAACTTGAAGTGATTTCCTTTCACCTACTGTTTTGGCTATGGGTAAGGAAGCGAAGGTAAATGTGGAATGCAGATGTCAAAAAAACTGACAGGGGATATAACGCTCCCTATCAAAAATGGAAAAAAATAAGTTTTGCCTAAAGTTCTTTAACCACTTCCTTACTGGGCACTTATAGCCCTTCCTGACCAGGTGAAATTTTAGCTTCTGGCACTGCGTCGCTTTAACTGACAATTGCGCAGTCGTGCGACGTGGCTCCCAAACAAAATTGGCGTCCTTTTTCCCCACAAATAGAGCTTTCTTTTGGTGGTATTTGATCACCTCTGTGGTTTTTATTTTTTGTGCTATAAACAAAAAAAGAGCGACAATTTTGAAAAAAAGTCAATATTTTTTACTTGTTACTATAATAAATAGCCAATTTTTTTTTTTTTTTTAAAAACATTTTTTTTCTCAGTTTAGGCCGATACGTATTATCCTACATATTTTTGGTAAAAAAATTAAAAAAAAAAAAAAAAAAAACAAAAGGCGACTGGTTTGCACAAAATTTATAGCGCTTACAAAATAGGGGACAGAATTATTATTAATTTTTATTATTTTTTTTTACTAGTAATGGCGGCGATCTGCGATTTTTATTGGGACTGCGACGTTATGGCGGACACATCGGACACTTTTGACACATTTTTGGCGCCATTCACATTTATACTGCGATCAGTGCTATAAATATGCACCGATTACTGTATAAATGTGACTGGCAGTGAAGGGGCTAACACTAGGGGGGCATGGAAGGGGTTAAATGTGTAGGGGTTTGTGTTCTACGTCACCGCGTTCTGACCCGATCAGATTTTGGACTGATGGTGTGTACGCACATCAGACCATCAGACCACTTCAGCGGTGGCCCAATGAAAACGGTCCGTCGGACCATTCTCATCGGACCGGTCTGATTGTGTGTACAGGGCCTCATTGTGCTAATCCACTTCAGTATATTATCTCCCAGACCAAAATGTTTTAGTACAACTTTCATAAATTGATAGTTTACCATGTCAAAGGCCTTTTTTTCCTAAAAATGTATGTAAAGTCTTAAACTATTGCAAGTTCTCTCAGCTGAACATGAGTAAATCCTGGAATTCAATTCAAGTAACACTGAATTTCTCAATGCAGTTGTCAAACAAGAGAAATATGCATATCTAAAACTAGGGGGCACTGCAGGGGAAAGGTTTGTTTGCTTGTGGGCTCCATCTTGTACCCCCTACAGTTAGTTTCTGTTCTATTACAGTGCGGAAAATAAGTATTTGAACACCCTGCTATTTTGCAAGTTCTCCCACTTGGAAATCATGGAGGGGTCTGAAATTGTCATCGTAGGTGCATGTCCACTGTGAGAGACATAATCAAAAAAAAAAATTCCAGAAATCACAATTTATGAATTTTTAACTATTTATTTGTATGATACAGCTGCAAAGAAGTATTTGAACACCTGTCTATCAGCTAGAATTCTGACCCTCAAAGACCTGTTAGTCTGCCTTTAAAATGTCCACCTCCACTCCATTTATTATCCTAAATTAGATGCACCTGTTTGAGGTCATTAGCTGCATAAAGACACCTGTCCACCCCATACAATCAGTAAGAATCCAACTACTAACATGGCCAAGACCAAAGAGCTGTCCAAAGACACTAGAGACAAAATTGTACACCTCCACAAGGCTGGAAAGGGCTACGGGGAAATTGCCAAGCAGCTTGGTGAAAAAAGGTCCACTGTTGGAGCAATCATTAGAAAATGGAAGAAGCTAAACATGACTGTCAATCTCCCTCAGACTGGGGCTCCATGCAAAATCTCACCTCGTGGGGTCTCAATGATCCTAAGAAAGGTGAGAAATCAGCCCAGGACTACACGGGAGGAGCTGGTCAATGACCTGAAAAGAGCTGGGACCACCGTTTCCAAGGTTACTATTGGTAATACACAAAGACGTCATGGTTTGAAATCATGCATGGCACGGAAGGTTCCCCTGCTTAAACCAGCACATGTCAAGGCCCGTCTTAAGTTTGCCAATGACCATTTGGATGATCCAGAGGAGTCATGGGAGAAAGTTATGTGGTCAGATGAGACCAAAATAGAACTTTTTGGTCATAATTCCACTAACCGTGTTTGGAGGAAGAAGAATGATGAGTACCATCCCAAGAACACCATCCCTACTGTGAAGCATGGGGGTGGTAGCATCATGCTTTGGGGGTGTTTTTCTGCACATGGGACAGGGCGGCTGCACTGTATTAACCACTTAAGGACCCCCGCACGCACATATACGGCCACAGAATGGCACGTACAGGCACAAGGGCGTAAATTTACGTCCCCGCCTAAGTGCGGTTCGGGGGTCCCATCGGGACGCCCTCCGCGGCGTGCGGGGGTCCCCCTGGCTCCGGAGCGATCCGGGACGAGCGGGCGGATGTCGGCGTTTACCCGCCCCCCCCCCGCGATCGCTCCCAGCCAATGCGCGCGCTCCCAGTCTCCTGTCACTTCCTCCTCCTGTGTAAACACAGGAAGGGGGAAGTGATGTAATCTCCCATCGCAGCGGTATTTCCAACCGCTGCGATGGGAGAAACACCTCACAGTAAGTGTGCACCAACATTACACTGACACACACTCACATAGGCATACTTAACCCCTTGCGATCTGACCCCCCCCCCCCACCCCCCCTGTCACAGTGTCACTGAATGCAGTGATCTAATCACTGCATTTAGTGTCAGTGTGACAGGCAGTGTAAAATCAGTTAGTGTTAGGTTCAGGATAGCCCCCCCACCCCCCCTAATAAAGTTTTAACCCCCTGATCACCGCCCTAGTTAACCCTTTCACTCCCTATTGCCAGCGTCACTAAGCGATCATTTTTCTGATCGCTGTATTAGTGTCGCTGTTCCCGCTAGGTAGCTATTTTTTTTTATCGCGATTTTTTTACTTTACTAAAGACATGTGGCTAAATAAATTTTGGCCTAAATGTTTGACTAAAATTTAGTTTATTTGATTTTTTTTTTAACAAAAAGTAAAAAATAGTGTTTTTTTTTTAAAAATGTCGCTCTATTTTTGTATATAGCGCAAAAAATAAAAATCACAGAGGTGATCAAATACCACCAAAAGAAAGCTCTATTTGTGGGAAGAAAAGGACGCAAATTTTGTTTGGGAGTAACGTCGCACGACCGCACAATTGTCAGTTAAAGCAACGCAGTGCCGAATCGCAAAAACACCTTGGGTCATTTACCAGCGTATTGGTCCGGGTCTTAAGTGGTTAAGGAGACGATGACCGGGGCCATGTATTGCGAGATTTTGGGCAACAACCTCCTTCCCTCAGTTAGAGCTTTGAAGATGGGTCGAGGCTGGGTCTTCCAACATGACAATGACCCGAAGCACACAGCCAGGATAACCAAGGAGTGGCTCTGTAAGAAGCATATCAAGGTTCTGGCGTGGCCTAGCCAGTCTCCAGACCTAAACCCAATAGAGAATCTTTGGAGGGAGCTCAAACTCTGTGTTTCTCAGTGACAGCCCAGAAACCTGACTGATCTAGAGAAGATCTGTGTGGAGGAGTGGGCCAAAATCCCTCCTCCAGTGTGTGCAAACCTGGTGAAAAACTACAAGAAACGTTTGACCTCTGTAATTGCAAACAAAGGCTACTGTACCAAATATTAACATTGATTTTCTCAGGTGTTCAAATACTTATTTGCAGCTGTATCATACAAATAAATAGTTAAAAAAAAATCATACATTGCGATTTCTGGATTTTTTTTTTTGATTATGTCTCTCACAGTGGACATGCACCTACGATGACAATTTCAGACCCCTCCATGATTTCCAAGTGGGAGAACTTGCAAAATAGCAGGGTGTTCAAATACTTATTTTCCGCACTGTAGGTCTTAATTGACAGGCAAGAGAGTGAATTTGTCTGTCAAATTTGTTTATCTTTATAGCATGTTAGTCATAGGCATGTGCACAGGGCACACCCTAATTACCCCATACCCATTAGCATCATCGCTCTGTGTGCCAGCAGGAAGATTGGAAAGATCTCCCTCTTACTGGCTCTGCCATAAGAGAAGTGTTTATGCACTTCTCTTTAATTGTGCTGGCAGGGAGATCAATATGTCGGGGTCATTTATATGTAGACCCACACGTGTGTTTGAGATTTAGGGTGCACACCCTAATTCAGTAGGCTGCGCACACCTATGCTGTTAGTGATGCCTATTCATTTTCTCCTGCATCACACCATAGTGTTTACCTATAGTCTGCTCAGTAAATAGTTTATTATTTTCCTCCTCTCAGCAAAATGGTGAGACCAACATCTAGGGCTAGATTCAGGATGGGGAGCGTATCTTTGTGCGGGCGTAGCGTATCCTATTTACGATACACCTCCGCAACTTTTACTGGCAAGTGCTGTATTCACAAAGCACTTGCTTCGTAAGTTGTGGCGGCGTAGCGTAAATTGGGCCGGCGTATCCGCGCGTAAATAAAATAGGGCAGGTAGGGGGCGTGTTGTATTTAAATTATCCCTGACCCCACGTAAATGACGCGCCGAACGAACTGCGCATGTGCCGGCCGTGAACGTATCCCAGTGCGCATGCTCCAAATCACGTCGCAAATAGTCAATGAAAAGGACGTGTAACGTAACTTACGCCCAGCCCCATTCTGAATCGACTTACGCAAACGACGTAAACGACGTACAATACGACGCTGTCCCGACATCCATACTTGACATTGGCTGCGCCTCATTATAGCAGGGGTAACTTTACACCGGGCGTAAGCCTAACGTAAACAACGCAAAAATGTAAGCACTTAGCAGAACCATTAAACACTTATGAAAACATTTACTGCCTTTCATCCCATCTTACATCTTGAAAATGTTGCTATCTTGGCCTCTAAACTTCAAACCACAAACAACAAAAGATCCAAATAAAGCCACACGCCAACCTTTTTCACTTTTACATACAAAATGATTCTAATATTTGATATTCTAATACTTCTATTTCTTTTCCTGCTGATATTATTAAAATGTAACCTATAAAGGCAAAACTTGTTATTTCTTTCTTGGAAAGGCACAAAAGACTTTGCATTTTAAATTATCTGGGTTGTGACTTTGATCTTTTTTATCTGTGCAGAAAGTGAAAATAGTATATGGGAAGAGGGAGTGCTGGCATGGCAGAAAGATGAGAGAAGTGGCTTTCCGTAGCAAAGCATTTACTTCCTAAGTAAATACAGCTTCTTACAGCTAATTACTGGAAATAGAAGTGCAAATTCTACCTACCACCTGCTATAATAACATCAAAGTGATTAGTTCATGTAGCTCTGATAATTACACGCAAGTAATTGCTCACTCTTTTTTTCAAAGTTGTGCATATTCTACATGTAAATACCAACTAGCTATGTAAATACTTATTTTTCCAAGTATTAATCAAACACATTTAGGCAAATCAGCCAAGTATTTTGCTGTAGAGGTATTTTTAGCACATTTGTATACCGCTGTTGTTGCACTCAAATATTAAGTTATACAAAGACTTCAATGTTGACATTTATTTGCTACCAAGGTGTTATGCCGCATACACGCGACCATTTTTCATGATGAGAAAAGTGCAATTTTTTTAATTGGTCATTAAAAACGATCGCGTGTTGGCTCCAGAGCATTTTTTCTCGACGTGAAAAATGGGCATTACAAATTTAGACCATGCTCTATCTTTTCTCGTCGTTTTTCACATCGTGAAAAATGGTTGTGTGTACGCTTTAACGATGGGGAAAAAATGTGCATGTTCAGAAGCAAGTTATGAGGCGGGGGCACTCCTTCTGGTAAAACTAGCGTTTGTAATGGAGATAGCACATTTGTCGCGCTGTAACAGACTGAAAAGCACGAAGACTGAAAAGCGTCTCTCACCAAACTTTTACTAACACAAAATCAAATAAAGCAGCCCCAAGGGTGGCGCCATCCGAATGGAACTTCCCCTTTATAGTGCCGTCGTACGTGTTCTACGTCACCGCGCTTTTGCTCGAGCATTTTTTTTCACTATCGTATTGACAGTAACATAATTATTTCTACAGTTGTTAGATGTAACTTTATTGTTAGTAAAATTAAAGGTATACTATGTTCTATCCTTGGGCTGGAAAGGATATTGGAGTGAAACTTCCTTGGCATAGAATATTGATGTAAAGAAGAAGCTGGAATCACGCTAAATATGAGGCTGTGACCATATGAAGGGCACACTGCGTAGTGTAAATAATCAATGTGGGGGTGAAAAACCTATAAACCCACAGAGAAATACCAAAAAAACAACACCAAAAATAAGGAAACTTATAAGAAGTCCACCTGTTAATCACAAAAAAACGTACTCATAATTTGAGGCTGTGATCATGTGAAGAACACAGTCGTAAGTCGTATAAATATTCAATGTGGAGATAATATACTTCTGGAGCCACAGAGAAATGACAAAAAAACAGGAGAAATAATGATAATAGTAAGTCCACCTATTGGTCACAGAGAAGCCTGCTCATAGTCTATGATGAACTGGGGTAAGGTCTAAGCAGGGAAAAGTCTTCAGATGAAGATGGATATACCTTCTCCCAAAATTGTAGTATATAAATCAAGGAGGCAAACTCTCTAGATGATAATAATGCATCAATCTTCACGCTGTCGGTCACGCTTAGGTTTTCCCGGATTTGAGTGTAGAATCACAGCACCAAAAACAAAGCAGAAAACAGAAAACTTGCATAGTGTGAAACCTTATGGACAACGTGTACATCAACACCCGTATGAGACAGTCGTGAAATGGGGAGGGGATAGTGCAAACCCACCACCACTATACACACTGACCCTTACCAGACAGTAGACCCCCTAAGGGTAGATGCAAACACCTAGGATGGGGTGAATCGTATTCAGGGCTGGTGCAAGGAGTTTTGACACCCTAGGCGATACCTAATTTTGCGCCCCCCCCCCACGCACGCTCTGCCCCTCACTAAAAAGCCTTCCACACCTCAAATTGCCCCAATTCATGTATTTTCAGGTCTCAGATCATCACCCCCTCTGTACCCCCCTGCACACACAGATATCTGTTCCCCCTCTGTACCCCCTGCACATCTGCCCCCCACACAGATATCTGTTCCCCCTCTGTACCCTCCTGCACACCTGTCCATCTGTCACCCACACACACATATCAGTAACCCCCTGCACATCTGTCCCCCCCACACACATTACCCCCCTGCAAGTCTTCCCCCCCCACACACATATCGGTACCCCCCTGCACGTCTGTCTCCCCCCCCCACACACATATCAGTACCGCCCTGCACGTCTGTCGCCCCCCCCCACACACACATATCAGTACCCCCCTGCATGCCTGCCCCCCACACACATATCTGTCCCCCCCACACACATATCAGTACCCCCTGCGTGTTTGTCCCCCCCACACACACATATCTGTCCCCCCCTGCATGCCTGCCCCCACATATCAGTACCCCCCTGCACGTCTGTGTCCCCCTCTGTACACAGTGCAATACACTATTAACTTAAAAGCAGAGTCAATGTTTTATTACTTTACTCCAGGAGAGTTGCACTGGAGAGATGGATGGAGGGATGGACATAGGAGGGAGGAATGGAGATGGAAGGAGGGAGGGATGGAGATGGAAGGAGGGAGGGATGGAGATGGAAGGAGGGAGGGATAGAGATGGAAGGAGGGAGGGATGGAGGGATGGGACCCTGTATAGAGATGGGAGGATAGAGAGAGAATGGAAGGCTGGGGGTCTGTATAGAGAAAGATGGAGGGATGAGATGGAAAGATGGAGGGAAGGATGGAGATGTATGAAGGGAGGGAGGGATGGAGCTCTGTATAGAGATGGAAGGATAGAGGGAGAGATGGAAGGATGGGGCTCTGTATGGAGATGGATGGGATGGAGATGGAAGGAGGGATGGGGATGGAAAGAGGGAGGGAGGAATGGAGATGAAAGGAGGGAGGGATGGAGATGGAAGGAGGGAGGGAGGGAGGATGGAGATGGAAGGGGGGAGGATGGAGATGGAAGGGAGGGAGGGAGGATGGAGATGGGAGGAGGGAGGGAGGGATGGAGATGGAAGGAAGGAGGGATGGAGATGGAAGGAAGGAGGGAGGGAGGGATGGAGATGAAAGGAGGGAGGGATGGAGATGGAGGGAGGAGGGAGGGAGGGGAGGGGTGGAGATGGAAGGAGGGAGGGAGGGGTGGAGATGGAGGGAGGGAGGGAGGGAGGGATGGAGATGGAAGGAAGGAGGGAGGAGGGAGGGATGGAGATGGAAGGAGGGAGGGAGGGAGGATGGAGATGGAGGGAGGGGGGAGGGATGGAGATGGAAGGAGGGAGGGAGGGAGGATGGAGATGGGAGGAGGGAGGGAGGGGGATGGAGATGGAAGGAAGGGAGGGATGGAGATGGAGGGAGGAGGAGGGAGGGAGGGAGGGGGATGGAGATGGAAGGAGGGAGGGATGGAAGGAGGGAGGGATGGAGATGGAGGGAGGAGGGAGGGAGGGATGGGGAGGGAGGATGGAGATGGAAGGAGGGAGGGAGGGGATGGAGATGGAAGGATGGGAGGGAGGGAGGGATGGAGATGGAAGGGAGGGAGGGAGGGAGGATGGAGATGGAAGGAGGGAGGGAGGATGGAGATGAAAGGAGGGAGGGAGGGAGGGATGGAGATGAGATGGAGGGAGGGATGGAGATGAAAGGAGGGAGGGAGGGAGGGAGGATGGGATGGAAGGAGGGAGGGAGGATGGAGATGGAAGGAGGAGGGATGGAGATGGAATGAGGGAGGGATGGAGATGGAAGGAGGGAGGGATAGAGGATGGACGGATGGAGATGAAGGGGTGGATGGAGATGGAAGGAGGGAGGGAGGGATGGAGATGGAAGGAGGGAGGGAGGGATGGAGATGGAAGGAGGGAGGGATGGAGATGGAAGGAGGGAGGGAGGGAGGATGGAGATGGAAGGAGGGAGGGAGGGAGGATGGAGATGGAAGGAGGGATGGAGATGGAGGGAGGGATGGAGATGGAGGGAGGGGGAGATGAAAGGAGGGAGGGAGGGAGGGAGGGAGGATGGAGATGGAAGGAGGGAGGGAGGATGGAGATGAAAGGAGGGAGGGAGGATGGAGATGGAAGGAGGGAGGGATGGAGATGGAAGGAGGGAGGGATGGAGATGGAAGGAGGGAGGGAGGATGGAGATGGAAGGAGGGATGGAGATGGAGGGAGGGATGGAGATGGAGGGAGGGATGGAGATGGAAGGAGGGAGGGATGGAGATGGAGATGGACGGATGGAGATGGAGGGATGGATGGAGATGGATGGAGGGAGGGAGGGAGGAGGAGGCAGGCAGGGAGGGTGAGAAACGGTAGAAGTCCGGGGGATGCAGTGAGAGGAGCAGGCAGAGCCGTGTTGTCTTTGGTCACAATGGTCGGGGAAGCTTCCTTCCTGTGTAAGTGAAAGAAAAAATTGCGCTACTAAGTATAACTCGGTGGAGGAGCAGCCTGCATAAACGACAGAACAATATCGTAACAAAAACAACAAATACAACAAATGCGGCGCTTGAGGAGAGATATTATAAACCACTTTTAAGTGGAAAAATAACCCATAACCTAAAAGGAATGTGACAATCAAAAAAGGTAATGGGTGAAAATAGTTGCAAATTAAGGTGATATAACAGCAACCAGTACTATATATAAATCATGAACATAGGAAATAGATTCCTTGTAAAATCATGTACTAAAAAGTGAGTCCAGAATTGCTTCCGTAATTAAAATAATTATATGGTGTCTTAATTAATCCGATGTGAACATGTGAACAGCGAATCTTCACTTCACAGTATGGGATGGAAGAAAGAAACATCCACAATGTACTCCTGTACAATCAAGAAGATGGAATAAGTTAAACCCAATAACAGGGAAGAGCAATTTTAATGGTAAAACAGGTAGGTATGCAATACCATACAAGTATAAAAAATAATAAAAAAAATAAAAAATAAAACGTTCAAGGTACAAGCCAGGTGAAGGAGCGAGTACAAGTGATCACATAGAATAAAGCGTGGTGGATAGATATGCGGTTGCAGGCTATGTACCCTACATGTTTCGAGTTAAAAACTCTTCGACTGGGGCATCGATAGATATGCGGTTGCAGGCTATGTACCCTACATGTTTCGAGTTAAAAACTCTTCGACTGGGGCATATTGTTTTACCATTAAAATCGCTCTTCCCTGTTATTGGGTTTAACTGCGCTACTGTATGTGAGCCTCCTTCCTGTGTAGCCCGGCATCTCACTCCTCAAGCTCTGCTCCTGTCTCCTCCTCCCGCCGGCTCTCCGCGCTGAAATCTGGGCCGTTCCCTGGGTGTGACACCAGATCCCGGGTGCCCAGGAGGAGGGGGAGCGGACATCGCGGCAAGCCCGCCATGGTTACTTACAGTGCATGCTGCTCCAGGGCTTCCATCTTATCCGCTCCACCGATCATGCGGCACCTCGTCCCGGCTCAGTCTCTCCCCTCATCTCCTCACTGCCGCCGCTACTAGGGTGGCAATGCAAGCTGGGGATAGAGCAGTCCATCCGGCATGTAGTCACAGGCGCAACCGCCCCCTAGCCTGGCGGCTGGCGCCAATTCGCCATAAAGCATGTATTTAAAAAAAAAATACCGGTATTTTAACCCCAGCAAGTGGCTGGGGATCCGGATTTTGCCGCCTCCCCTACCCTGGCGCTCTAGGTAGCCGCCTGACCCGCCTATTGCTAGCGCCGGCCCTGATCGTATTGCAGCAGCCGTGAGACTTCAGCAGATAGCAGCATTGATATGGTACCATGGAACGACAGAAGAACTCACATAGTGTAAAAATGAGTTCCTCACATGACATGATAACTAAATGTCTCTGTCTATGGTGAGGAAAGGATGGACTTACTGATTGTCCGTCCGTACCAATACAGTTAATGTGGTTTATAAATCTGTTCCCCGCCTTTGAAGTTGGCCAATGAGTGGATGTCCGTAAAGGACTCTGCCGTCCAGATTCTTTTTACCTAGCTGCTATTTTTCATGTAAACGCGGCAAGTTTTTAGCACTTTTTCCCTCACTTAATCCCTTTTCCAAAATGGCGACGTTGTGGCCGCTCTAGACTGACTCCCCCCACTGTGGGTATTACTGCGGTGACGTGGAGCGTCGTCCTTATCCCGTGATCAAGTCTTTGTGAAGACGAAACGTTGGGAGGAGATGTTCCCACGTCACCGCAACCATACGGAAGGACGTACGCGTTCCACCAAGCCGGCCGGCACTTTGTTTTTAAGCTCCTTATTTGCATCTGTTTGTAAGTGCAATTTATTTTATCCTTTTTAATAAATGTCATCGGGTTTTAAGCTATGTGAGTTCTTCTGTCGTTCCATGGTACCATATCAATGCTGCTATCTGCTGAAGTCTCACGGCTGCTGTAATACGATTCACCCCATCCTAGGTGTTTGCATCTACCCTTAGGGGGTCTACTGTCTGGTAAGGGTGTGTATAGTGGTGGTGGGCTTGCACTATCCCCTCCCCATTTCACGACTGTCTTATACGGGTGTTGATGTACACGTTGTCCATAAGGTTTCACACTATGCAAGTTTTCTGTTTTCTGCTTTGTTTTTGGTGCTGTGATTCTACACTCAAATCCGGGAAAGCCTAAGCGTGACCGACAGCATGGAGATTGATGCATTATTATCATCTAGAGATTTTGCCTCCTTGATTTATATACTACAATTTTGGGAGAAGGTATATTCATCTTCATCTGAAGACTTTTCCCTGCTTAGACCTTACCCCATTTCATCATAGACTATGAGCAGGCTTCTCTGTGACCAATAGGTGGACTTGCTATTATCATTATTTCTCCTGTTTTTTTGTCATTTCTCTGTGGCTCCAGCAGTATATTATCTCCACATTGAATATTTATACCACTTACGTCTGTGTTCTTCACATGATCACAGCCTCAAATTATGAGTACGTTTTTTGGTGATTAACAGGTGGACTTCTTATAAGTTTCCTAATTTTTGGTGTTGTTTTTTTTGGTATTTCTCTGTGGGTTTATAGGTTTTTCACCCCCACATTGATTATTTACACTACGCAGTGTGCCCTTCATATAGTCACAGCCTCATATTTAGCGCGATTCCAGCTTCTTCTTTACATTTGTTTATGTTGTATAACATTTTTGAATCGCAGCTTTTGCTTGTTTGCTGCTCACTGGGTATGCGCAATTTTTTTTCCCTTGTTATAGAATATTGAGGCCATTAGATCTCAGAGGTATTTATGTAAGAACTTGTGTTGGACACTTAAGGTGGCCATAGATGGATCGAAAATTCATCTAGTTTAGCGGGGCCATGTAGACAGGTAGAGTTTAACGCTGCCCCAGCCAGGAAGGTTAGGAAGGCTTGGCATGCTTTCTGGGGTCCAAACCACTGGTTCTGTGTATTGTAAAGGGGACAGGGGTCTGTACCCAATGAGTTTGGGGACTCGCACACACACGTGAGGCTACTGGAAGTCTGTGGTTGCTGCTGGTACTGTTGCCTGGCTTTGTCCTGTTGGCCTGCTGGATATGCCGTGTCTGGAATGACTATTAATGCACATTTGCTCTCAGGACCCTGCTACAGCCTAAAGGAGCTGCTGGATTTTGTAGTCTGCCCTGAAGGTGTCAATTTAGAATACTACTGTCATGGACTCTACCAAGAATGGACTCTTTGCTGTGCAGGTATGCTGTGGCAGCCACAAGCCTGAGTTAGGGACTACGGATGTTAGCAAAAGACTACACTTTATGTTGAACTGTCAAGTTAACTTATTCTTTAGAAAAAGCTTTTTAAATTTGCCTTTGTATGATCTGAAGTTACTAAAGGGGTGTAATGCAGGCAACTGGCAAATATAGTTCATAGCACAAGTCACTAAACACATTGGGGTATGAAGATAATGGTATAAGAGTTAATACTGCTAGGGTTCTCTAGCAGCCTGTCCTAATCATGTACATGTGGCAGGTGGGATAGCCTCTGGCAGGAGGGGTTGTTGTCGGCACTCTCTCCATGAGAAGGTCTGTCTTCCAGATCAGCACTGAAGAGGTCCACAACCTGTACACAAGTACAGAAGAGTTAAACAAAGAGCACCCATAGTTTCAGTGCTAGGTGCACAGAGGGGCTTAATGCTATTACTTGGAGTTAGGCAGTGACGGTGCGTCCATAGAGGGCTAAAGAGCGCCACATTGCATGAATCTATCTATGGTTGCCACCCCCTATTTGGGTGTCTGGCTCCGACCCCTTGTCGGGCGCCGGTCATCTGAATTACAGTGGTGGGGGTGTTTTGGAAGTGACTAATTAAAGGCGTTGGCTCTAATAGGCGTCCTGATTAGAGCCATAGGCTCTGATAGGCTTCCAAATAGGTAAACACAGGGCGCAATGCTGTGCATTCGCTGTTTACACAGTTTTGTGTTAGGGAAGCAAATACATTGCTTTCCTAACGCTGGCCCGCCTCTCAGCCACTCAGGATGCTCGGGTCTGGTTACATGTCACCCGATTGGCTGAAGTGACAGGCGCTGTGATTGGATGTCTATCAGCTGTCCAATCATAGCAGAGTACAGGAAGAGGAGAAGACATTGAGGACTCAGAGGGAGCGTGGAGGACAGCGCCGTGAACCGAGACAGAAAAGTGCCGGGCGGGGGGGCACACTGGCAGCATTTGATGGGGCACAGTAGCAGCAATTGATGGGAAGAAACCAGCTGCCCATATACCCAATTCATGGGGAATTTAAGAATACAGACTGGACACGTCACACGTAATCCATACGTGTGTCGTGTCCAATCAATTCCCCATGATTTGGGTATATGGGCAGTTGGTTTCTTCCTGATCTGTACAGCAGGTATTCTACCATACATAGAGAATACATTCTTGAATGTTTGGAGTACCTGTTGTCCTACAACTTCTTTTCTCCAGAGATGCAGGACAGCGTGGGTTTCACCCTCTCTCGCCAACCTATATATGGGTTTGTGGGAGAGGGTCCGCATCTTTGAGGATGCCAACCCTTTTCACCCAGCTATCCAGATGTACTGGAGGTACATCGATGATCTGCTGTTTATTTGTTCAGGAGACGTAGATAATATTGATACATTTTTGAATTACGTGAATGATAATAATCTCAATCTGCATTTCACTGGACACATGGACAGCAGCTTGATTTAATTTCTTAATGTATTGCTCTCCAGTAGAGATGGTCATATATTTCCCAGCTTATATAGAAAGCCCCTTTCTGGCAACACATTGCTTTGTGCAGATTCCGGACTACCTGGACATACTATACGAGGCATGCCAGTGGGGCAACTGATTAGGCTGCAGAGAATATGTAGTGAGGACACATTGTAAGAAGAGGAGAAGCGGCTTATGAATGGGAGATTTTTGTCACAGGGTTATGAATTGGGTGCCATTCCAAAGTTAATATTGTTGATAATATGCAGAGGAAGTCTCTATTGGAAGATAAAGTGTGCAAACGGTCTTCAGTTGGTACACCAGATTTCTCCACTCCTTACAATTTGGAATTCAATAAGATCAGGAGAATAGGGTAAATATTAATTATTATTAATATTAATTATTAATATTTATTAATAACCTATTAGAGCAGGCTGCATGGATAAGTCTTCGCTTTTCATGATCCAAGCCTGCAAAAAAGGCCTCAGAGGTGGCAGGTTTAGAACTGGCCCTCAAGACAACAGGGATACTGGCATTGACTGGAATTGAGGTGACCCTGAACTCAGTTGGCGTAGCAGAGGAAAAAAAGCATGCTTGGGGAAGATGGCCCCCAGCGGTCTCCATATCAATGCTCTAAAAGGGATTTTTTTTTTAAATGACATAAAAAATGTTTTTTTTTTCAACCCTTGCCCTGCCTGTCTGTGCTTAGATGTTTTTATCATTTTGATATCAATAAAGTCAACATTGTACAGCATTGTATGGTTTCCAGGTGATACACAGAGATAAAATAAATACACCTATGTAAGTTGTATCCATCTATCTGCAGTCTTCTCCACCTCTACATCTGTGCTGAATTTATACAGCTTGCCTGAAAGTTCCAAAAAAGGGGCAGAGAGCTGAAACTACACTCTGCAGAGCTCAGTGAGGAGCTGATTGGAGGGAAGGGACACACCACCTTTACAAATCACACAGGAACAGGGATGAGGCTGTCAATTATCTGGGGGTCTCTTCACTGACACACTTTTTTCTCTTGGTGTCAGAAAAACTTGTCAGAATTGATTAATGCTGATAGCAGAGGAAGCAGCAGACAGGAGTGACACTTAGTGCTCTTAAATGAGACAAGCACACACTATAGAGGGATATGCTTTGTTTATATTTCATATCTAAGGTTTACAACCACTTTAAGACAAGTGTGTTACTGCCCGGATCACCAGGTAAATTAAAAAAAGAAAAAAGGCAACAAAAGTGAGTACACCCCTAAGTGAAAATTTTCAAATTGGGCCCAAAGTGTCAATATTTTGTGTGGCCATCATTATTTTCCAACACTGCCTTAACCCTCTTGGGCATGGAGTTTACCAGAGCTTCACAGGTTGCCACTGGAGTTCTCTTCCACTCTTCCATGACAATATCACGGAGCTGATGGATGTTAGAGACCTTGCGCTCCTCCACCTCCCATTTGAGGTTGCCACCTTTATGTAGAGCAACAATTTTTTTTCCAGATCCTTAGAGTGTGCCACGAGGTGTCATGTTGAACTTTCAGTGACGAGCATGAGAGAGTTAGAGCGATACCGCCAAATTTAACAAACCTGCTCCCTGTTAACCTTTAAAGGATACATTTAAGATTTAATATCTCAAAGATATGATGTGGGTTAAATGAGAGTTCTTTTGACTAGAAGTGAAAGCGTTAACATAATAACATTTATTAGCGTATCGTTAATAAGTCTATCTAATACACAGAACATATCTAAAGTCTTAAACAAGAAGGAAATAGTAGGTTAAAATATAATATTTGCATGTAGGAATACAAAGTATATTCCATTAAAACATACACATGGTAGAACTTCAAACAAACTTTTCCGTGGATTTTTGTTTGATGGGCGTTGGCCGGGAACACCCATAGCATATACATGGCAGGACTTTTTCTGCAAACTTTCCTTAACTACTTGAGATCCGCGCTACAGCCGAATGACGGCTCTAGCGCGAATCTAATTTGTCAACAAGCCGTCAATTGACGGCTTGTCACTAGCTGTTTCCCGGCGCGCGCTCCAGAGCGCGCTGCGGGGAAACACTGTGTTGGCCGTGTCCCTTGGACACAGCCAATTACAGATCGCCGCGAACGGCCAATCAGAGTGGCCGTTTGCGATGTGATCTGTGCGGCCAATGAGAGATGATCTCATAGATCATCTCTCATTGCCGTTTTACATAGAGACAGCGTTCTGTCTCTGGAGAGCAGGAGACGGATCTGTGTCTCTTGTACATAGAGACACAGATCGGTCACCTCCCCAGTCACCCCCCCTCCACCTACAGTTAGAACACTATGCAGGGAATACATTTAACCCCTTCCTCACCCCCTAGTGTTAACCCCTTCAATGCCAGTCACATTTATACTGTAATTAGTGCATATTTATAGCACCAATCGCAGTATAAATGTGAATGACGCCAAAAATGTGTCAAAAGTGTCCGATGTGTCCGCCATAACGTCGCAGTCACAATAAAAATCGCAGATCGCCGCCATTTCTAGTAAAAATAAAATAATAAAAAATAATAATTCTGTCCCCTATTTTGTAGGCACTATAAATTTTGCGCAAACCAGACGCTTATTGCGATTTTTTTTTTTTTTTTTACCAAAAATATGTAGAAGAATACGCATCGCCCTAAACTGAGAAAAAAAAAGTTTTTTTTTTTTTAATTGGGATATTTATTATAGCAACAAGTAAAAAATATTGTATTTTTTTCAAAATTGTCGCACTTTTTTGTTTATAGCGCAAAAAATAAAAACCGCAGAGGTGATCAAATACCACCAAAAGAAAGCTCTACTTGTGGGGAAAAAAGGACGTCAATTTTGTTTGGGAGCCACGTCGCACGACCGCGCAATTGTCAGTTAAAGCGACGCAGTGCCGGAAGCTGAAATATCACCTGGGCAGGAGGGGGGTATAAGTGCCCAGTAAGCAAGTGGTTAAAATCACATGATTTTTCTGCTCTTTTACTGCTTGTTACCGCCACCCTTTGGTCAACTTCTGCTATTGTTGGTTGATTTAACATTGGTTTGGGGCATGCATGTTTGTACTTTGGACTAAAGTCCGATAGATTTCTGTACACACGATAGGACTTTGCACCGTAGAACCTTTGTTGCCGAAAAGTTTGTCCGTTTACAGAGGGAACTTTTGTCCGATGAAAACCGAAAATGTTTGTCCAATGGATTTTTGAAAACCTGCTCATTTTGAAGTTTGTTGTCAAAAAGTCCGACCGTGTGTATGGCTCTTAAGACAGAACTTTTCCTATAAATACCCCACCCTGCAGGCTAGCGTTCCATCAAGAGAGCTTCCTCTCCCATCTCCTCTGAGAATATCCCTCCATGCTGATGCCCCATAGGTTGACCTAGCTTGGATCATGATTGGAGGGCTTACTACATAAGTCAGCCCCCTTTAATGCAAATCCCGGTGACTAGTCTGGGCAGCAGAGTTAATGAAATTTTCCCAGGAAGTTAGGTGTAAAACAATGGAATTGGCTCTCCATGGTTTGTACCGTATTTATCGGCGTATAACACGCACAGGCGTATAACACGTACCCCAACTTTAACCACTTAAGACCCGGACCTTTAGGCAGCTAAAGGACCCGGCCAGGTTTTGCTAATCGGCACTGCGTCAATTTAACAGACAATTGCGCGGTCGTGCGACATGGTTCCCAAACAAAATTGGTGTCCTTTTTTTCCCACAAATAGAGCTTTCTTTTGGTGGTATTTGATCACCTCTGCGGTTTTTATTTTTTGCGCTATAAACAAAAATAGAGCGACAATTTTGAAAAAAATTCAATATTTTTAACTTTTTGCTATAATAAATATCCCCCAAAAATATATAAAAAAAATGTTTTCTTCAGTTTAGGCCGATACGTATTCTTCTACCTATTTTTGGTAAATTTATAGCGTTTACAAAATAGGGGATAGTTTTATTGCATTTTTATTATTTATTTTTTTTACTACTAATGGCGGCGATCATTGATTTTTTTCGTGACTGCGACATTTTGGCGGATACTTCGGACAATTTTGACACATTTTTGGGACCATTGTCATTTTCACAGCAAAAAATGCATTTAAAATGCATTGTTTATTATGACAATGACAATTGCAGTTTGGGAGTTAACCACAAGGAGGCGCTGAAGGGGTTATGTGTGACCTAATGTGTGTTTACATCTGTAGGGGGGTGTGGCTGTAGGTGTGACGTCATAGATTGTGTATCCCTATAAAAGGGATCACGCGATCGATGACGCCGCCACAGTGAAGAACGGGGAAGCCGTTTTTACACATAGCTCTCCCCGTTCTTCAGCTCCAGGGACCGATCGCGGGACTCCGGCGCGATCGGGTCTGCGGGTCCCGCGGTCCCGGTCACGGAGCTTCGGACCGGGTCACCCATGGCTGGGCACTAGCACAGGACGTACCTGTATGTGCATGTGCCTAGCCGTGCCATTTTGCCGACGTAAATGTGCAGGAGGCGGTCCTTAAGCGGTTAATAGGGAAGTTTCAGGAAAAAAAATTTCCACAGCCCCCTGCATATAACACGCAGGCACAGTTTACCCTCTGAAAATTGCGCGGTCGTGCGACGTGGCTCCCAAACAAAATTGGCGTCCTTTTTTCCCACAAATAGAGCTTTCTTTTGGTGGTATTTGATCACCTCTGCGGTTTTTATTTTTTGCGCTATAAACAAAAATAGAGCGTCAATTTTGAAAAAAATGCAATATTTTTTTACTTTTTGCTATAATAAATAACCCAAAAAATATATAAAAAAAATATTTTTTTCCTCAGTTTAGGCCGATACGTATTCTTCTACATATTTTTGGTAAAAAAAAATGCAATAAGCGTTTATCGCTTGGTTTGCACAAAATCTATAGTGTTTACAAAATAGGGGATAGTTTATGGCATTTTTTTTTTTTTTTTACTATTAATAGTGGCGATTTGCGATTTTTTTATTGGGACTGCGATGTTATGGCGGACACTTCGGACACTTTTGTGACATTTTTGGGACCATTTACATTTATACAGTGAACAATGCTATAAATATGCATTGATTACTGTATAAATGTGACTGGCAGTGAAGGGGTTAACTACTAGGGGGTGGGGAAGGGGTTAAATGTGTGTCCTATGAGTGTTCTAACTGTAGGGGGAGGGGGGGTGACTGGGGGAGGTGACCGATTGTGTCCCTATGTACAAGGAACACAATCTGTCTCCTCTCTCCCTGACAGGGACGTGCAGCTCTGTGTTTACATACAGAGCTCCACGTCCCCGCTCAGTTACTGGGCAATCGCGTGTGCCCGGCGGCGATCGTTGCCGCCGGGCACTCGCACCGGGATCCCAGCAGAGCGGTGGGTGCGCGCGCGGGCCGCCGGCGGCACGTGCGCGCCCGCGGCTTTAAAAAGACATCACGTCATATGACGTGATGTCAGGATAATGGAGTCCTCCGCCCGTCGTCATTTGACGGTGGGCGGTGGACAAGTGGTTAATGGAGATTTCACATACACCCATAAGGCAACAGATACCACCAAATGTAACAAACCTGCTCCCCATTCACACCTGAGACACTGTAACACTAACGAGTCACATGACACCGAGGAGGGAAAATGGCTAATTGGGCCCAATTTTGGACATTTTCACTCAGGGGTGTACTCACTTTGTTGAGTTATTTTGAGGGGGGCAGCAAATTTACACTGTTATACAAGCTGTACACTCACTACTTTACATTGTAGCAAAGTGTAATTTCTTCAATGTTGTCACGTGAAAAGATATAAAATATTTACAAAGATGTGAGAGGTGTACTCACTCTTGTGAGATACTATATATATATATCCAGAGCTTTTTTTCTCAGAAAATAGGTGCAGGAACTCAACCACGACCCGTTCAGATTTCACAAACAGTAGAAGGGTCTTAAAGGGGCATTAAATACCAGAATTGCATTACATACAGTGTGCAGAGTTCAGGGGGTTACAAAGCAGTCACTTGTAAACACAGAAACCAGACTTCTGTGTTCACAAGTGATTGTGGTGAGCGGGCACCAAAGGGTCTGAGCCAAAGGTGGTGGAACTGAGTTCCACCAAGTTCCCCCAGAAAAAAAGCCCTGTATATATCTATATACAGTATATATACATATAGATAGATAATTTACAGTATGTGTCGAATATTTGTAAATCTCTGGGTACATTATCACACTGTAATAACATTTTTTTTTAATATACATTCATTTAAAATGTATGATTCTGTTTTTAACTCATAGTGCTAACTATAATTACATCCTGTTTGCGATATCTGACCTCTAGCAATATGTTCTGCACTTGGCTTTCATGAAAGGGAACATTTCTTAAATAGAAGGCTGAAATGTGACAAGAACTATCAGTTTTCACATAGATACTTATGAATATGGCATAAAGGACATACAACTCCTAACAGCATTTCTTATTAAGTCTCACTCCAAATCATTAGCAAATTGAATATATTTTCAATACGTTGCAGTCTCTCACTAATGATGTCGCAGTCTGAACGCCTTTGTCCTTGGCCTGCATGTAATTAGGATAAGTTATAGAATGGACTTAGTTGACATTTGATGACTGGTAATAAGGTTTCACTTACAGCAAATGATTCAGAGAAGATTAGTTCTTTGTTATGAATCAACGTAATGAAATTCTGGTGAAAGCAAGTCATTCTGATCTCCCAGATATATGTGGTTTGTGCCTCATAAACAAACCAATCAAAACTGACGTTGTCCCTGATTTGCATTAATTTGACTTAGGCCCCTTTTAAACAGGGCGAATGGCAGCTGCTATCCGCTTGCACGTGTCCGTTTACACCCATGGCCCCATAGAGAAGAATAGATCGGGTCCGCACGAAAAAACTGACAGGCGGACCCGATTGGAACGTCTGTGTGAAAGTGGTCTTATATGTGTAAATATATACTCCACTGTGGTTTTTAGAGTGTTTTTGTTTGGGGTTTGAGGATATAGGGGGGAGGAGGGCAAAGCTGCCTAAATCTGGAGGGACAAGTTCAAATAATCCATAGAGCCACTGATAATGCCTTGATAAACTCATGATTAGCTGTGACAGAAGCCTGTTCAAAGTGACAACCAGCACTGCAAATTAACAAACATGTTACACATTGCCAAACTGGAGCTGATAAGTACTTTAAAGACAGCTTCACTTTTAGTAGGGTTGTCCTTTAAAAAAGAATTCCAGGTATATGATATTTTATACATAGCTACTGTAAATTGGTCCAACTTGGCCCTGAAAGCTGAAAATCACTGAAGTAGATACTCCTACTCCAATGATTTCCACTTGCTTATGGGTCCTGTACCAAGTGGCTGCATTTCTGCTTACTAAACACTGAATGGCACCTGTTCTGGCCTCTGTTGTCCAAAATGCAGCAGGTCAGGGCGAGACCCAGAAGCAAGCGGAGATCACTGGAGTAGTGGTGTCTATTTCAGTGATTTCCAGCTCTCAGAGGCCAGGTAGGGTATTTACACTGCCGTTTTTAAGGCAGGGCAAAAGGGGAAGCTGCCCTGGGCCCTGTCATTGTTGTGGGGCCCAAAGCAGCTGCCTCATACTTGCCAACTGTCCCAATTAAAATTCCCTTGTCCCTTTTAGTCCTATGCTGTGTCCTGATATCTCAGTGTGACGTGCTGCTACTAATACTGCCCAGCTCTGCCCTATTGTTGTGTACAGATGACTCTTTTGCAGACCCTGCGTTTACATGTAAATAACCGTCATTCATATGTAAATAGTGGTGGCATTCATAGGTAAATAGGTGAGGTCGGCAGCATTCATATGTAAATAAAGGCGGCATTAATATGTATATCATGCCCCTCTGCAGTGAAGAGATGATGTGCTGTAACCTCTAGCAACCAATTAGTGAGCAGTATTACTGTACAGTAATCTCTAGCAACCATTCAACAAGAAGAAATCATGTGCTGCAACTTCTAGCAACTAATCAGTGTGCTGTAACCTCTAGCAACCAGTCAGTAAGTGGTAATGATTTGCTGTAACCTCTGGCAACCAATCGTAATCACTGCCTGATCTGATACAGTAAACTGATTTTAAGTCTAACTGATATTTATTGTATGTCTCAGGCCTCGTACACAAGTCCGAGGAACTCATTGTTTCAGACACATCATTTTCCTCGTCGAGTTCCTTGTTAGGCTTGTCGAGAAACTTGACATGCTGTCTTTGCGTACAGACTGTCAAGACCAAATCTCCTCGTTCTCAAACTCGGTGACTTCAACACATACAACGGCAGGGGCTGCTTTTGCTAATCTCATGTTACCGCGTGTTGGTAAAAGTTTGGTAAGAGACATTTGCACTTTTCAGTCTGTTACAGCGTGACAAATGTGCTATTTCCATTACAAATACAACTTTTACCGAAGGTGCGCAGGTTTCTAAGCATACACACCAACGTGTTTCTCGTGGAAAACCAGCCCGACGAGGAACACGACGACTCCCGTTGAGGAAAATGAGAACTTTCTCTCTTTTTTTCCTCGTCGAGTTCCTCGACAGTTTCCTCGATGAAAAGCATACACATGACCGTTTCCCTCGGCAAAAAAGCTCTCCCACCAAGTTTCTTGATGGATTCTGTAGAGGAAAACGGTTGTGTGTACGCGGCCTCAGAGCAGGTGGAGAGCAAAATTGCATGGGGAGGCCCCAATAATTTTTTTGCACAGGGTCCAATCAACACTTACGATGGCCCTGGGTACATGCATAGTTACATTGGTCCAAGCTTGACCAATATAACTACAGGGTATGTTTAAAACACCAATACCTGGAATTTATCTTTAAATGTGACCCCACCTCTAGAAGTCACAACCACCTACCAAATGTAAATGCAAATGTAAAAAATCATAAAATTGACTTCCATACTTTGAGAACGAGGAGATTTGGTCTTGACAGTGTGTACGCAAAGCAAGCTTGTCAAGTTCCTCGACAAGCCCAACAAGGAAGTCGACGAGGAAAACGATGTGTTTCGCCCGAAGAGTTCCTCATTCTTGTGTACGAGGCCTAAGAGTATTCCCTCCCTTGCACATCTGAGCAACCCGTGTGACTATAGACCAGGGGTCTTCAAGCTATGGCCCTCCAGTTGTTCAGGAACTACAATTCCCATCATGCCTAGTCATGTCTGTGAATGTCAGAGTTTTACAATGCCTTATGGGACTTGTAGTTTCGCAACAGCTGGATTGCCATAGTTTGAAGATCCCTGCTATAGAGTGACACATATGGGCGTATACACAGTGGTAAATGACAGCCCACTCCCCCCCCCCTCCTCCATGCCCGCTAACCAGCTAAACAAAATGGGGGTTGGATATTACATGTAGATTAATGGTGGCTTCACCTTCTTCTTATTCTAAGACACATACTGGAGGGACATAATACAGCTTGTGATGGGAAGAAATCCACCCACACCATGATATTTCCACAAAATAATTAAGATTTGATTTCAAATTTATATTTGTATGCCAATTTACAACAGTTTATTGATATTATTTGTGACGGTGTTAGAACATATCCCCGTCAAGCCTTTCCTTCTTCTCCCATAAAAGAAATCACCCAATATTCCATGAGTAGGAATATCCCTGGAATCGCCGAATAATCCATACATGAGCCAAAGCTTAATGCTGAATGTAAACAGGACACACTTTATTGAAAACACAGCACACTTTTATACAGGATTTGGAACATCCCGCCCCCAACAACCGCTTTCTTATTGGTCCTTTTTTCAGTTCCCCATCAGGTCCACCTTCCATGCAAATGAGGACTTCAAAATGTCTCAGCAGAGATTGGTCCCAAAGCTTGAATAGCCTGAATATGTGTGTTGAGACAGAAGCCCACAGGGGGTAATTACTACAATTAAGCAATCAGAACAACAATTAACACCTCTACACACTGGACAATAAAATGTCTCTCACAAGCCCGACTCCACTTATTTCACTAGTCGGAGCCAAGCATTGAAGGGTCATTGTCCTAGTGACCTTAAATTAAGCCATTTCCAGTATCTTTTGCAATATGTACTCCACAATGTCTCATCTTCTGCAATACATGAATTAAGATTTCACGTAGAAATACTTCAGTATTTCATGGTCCATGACATTATTTATTTATTTTTACTCTGTATTCCAAAGGCTGTTTTTTTTTTTTAACATGTGACCAACAGCAGTGGACTAGAGGCTCCTCCTGCTTATTTTTCCCTGCAGACAGGCCAAAATTAGGTACTTTTTTTTAATTAAAGCGGATTTCCACCCTAAAGTGAAGTTCCGCTGATCAGAACCCTCCCCCCCTCCGGTGTCACATTTGACACCTTTCAGGGGGGAGGGGGTGCAGATACCTGTCTAAAGACAGGTATTTGCACCCACTTCCGGCCCGCTGTCCCGTTGTGTGCTGGGAACTCTCGGCTCCCAGCACACAGCGGTAGCCAATCGGCGGGCGCAGCGCGACTCCCTCACTGTGGATGGAGGGGGGAGCAGCAGAGAGACGAGCGAAACTCTCGTCCTCTGCTGTGGACGCCGCTGGACTCCAGGACAGGTAAGTGTCCTAATATTAAAAGTCAGCAGCTGCAGTATTTGTAGCTGCTGGCTTTTAATATTTTTTTTTAGTGGGCCATCCGCTTTAAAAAAATTATAGTGCCATCATTCACATACAGAAATAGAAGGCATAATGTAAATTAAACAGTGTGTGTTTAGTGTCACTTTAAAAGTGCACAGGCTTAAAGGAGGGTAAAGTTTATCTCTTTCTGTAAAAACTCCAAAATCTGACTCACTTAGGCCCCTTTCACACTGGGTCGGATCTGCCGCAGGAATTCGGCCACTAGCGATGCGGTATTAACCCCCGCTAGCGGCCGATAAAGGGTTAATACCGCCCGCAATGCGCCTCTGCAGAGGCATATTGTGGGCGGTATTGCCACGGTTTCCCATTGTTTAAATGGGAAGGAGCGGTATACATACTGCTCCCCTCACCGCTCCAAAGATGCTGCTAGCAGGAGATTTTTTTCTCTCCTGCCAGCGCATCGCCTCAGTGTGAAAGCCCTCCCGTTTTCACATTGAGGTTGCTGGGCAGGAGTTTTTCAGACGGTATAGCAGCGCTATTTTTAGCGCTGTACCGCCTGAAAAGCTCCTCAGTGTGAAAGGGTTCTTAGGGGAGGAAGGAAGGCTCATTGTGTCAGCATCGGAAATGTTTGTGGACCATTTGTTGTTGTCTAATTGATGACTCAACAAATAGTCTGCTTTGAGATTGGATGGGCCTGGAATGTAGGCTGTTAACAGGTGAAAGAGATTTGGGCTCAGGACATTGTGGGCATTACTTTTGCCAGCAGTTAACAGCTGTGGGTCCCCCCTTGTTTCTGGATATAAGCCACCCCTGTGGCATTTACCATTTGTAATAGGACTGAATGAACCTGAACTATGTCCTGGAAGACTAGAAGAGCTTGATAAGCACCCCAATATAGTGGACACCACACCTCTCACTTGGAATGGACACTTGCCCAGAAGGTGTATAAGTGCCGGTATTAAAGTGGTTAAGAAGCACCCTTTGTGCAGTGCTTGCAAGCAAGATAAATCATATTCTCATAAATGAAGTGTTACTGATGGCAGCCATCCCTGCAGCTTCTCAAAAAAGCAAAGTCAGCCTTATTTCTGGTTTTATATAGAAAGAGGCAAATAGTATCTGGACCAGCAAATAAGTCAGAAACTGCAACTACAGACGCTGAAACTCAGGAGAGAAGGGAACAAAGAATGGCTGCTTCAACACAATCACCTCTGGGCCTAGCAGTGAAAAAAACATTCACATGCATATTAAAGTGTCCCAGGTGGCTTCATTTGCTTCTACATAACAAAAAAAAAAGAGTGCAAATGTTTCCCAAAAGAGATTTCCCTCTTTGTTCAAAAAACAAACTAGAATTCAGCCAAGCAATAAAACTGCTGCAAAGGAGAAAATAGAGCCAACAGCAACTCCCCACAGCCGACACCAGCAGTGACGATGATGTTGTTATTTTAGACTAATTTAGTTTTAGTGAACTTATTTAATCTGTTTAACCACTTTAGCCCCGGACCATATTGCTGTCCAAAGACCAGAGCACTTTTTGCGATTCGGCACTGCGTCGCTTTAACTGACAATTGCGCGGTCATGCGACGTGGCTCCCAAACAAAATTGGCGTCCTTTTTTTCCCACAAATAGAGCTTTCTTTTGGTGGTATTTGATCATCTCTGCCGTTTTTATTTTTTGCGCTATTAACAAAAACAGAGCGACTATTTTGAAAAAAATGCAATATTTTTTACTTTTTTCTGTAATAAATATCCCCCAAAAATATATAAAAAAAATGTTTTTTCCTCAGTTTAGGCCGATACGTATTCTTCTACATATTTTTCGTAAAAAAAATTGCAATTAGCGTTTATTAATTGGTTTGCGCAAAAGTTATAGCGTTTACAAAATAGGGGGTAGTTTTATTGCATTTTTATTATTATTTTTTTTTTTACTAGTAATTGCGGCGATCAGCGCTTTTTTTCAGTACTGCGACCTTATGGAGGACACTTCGGACACTTTGACACATTTTTGGGACCATTGGCATTTTTTTAGCGATCAATGCTATAAAAATGCATTAGATTACTATAAAAATGCCATTGGCAGTGAAGGGGTTAACACTAGGGGGCGGGGAAGGGGTTAAGTGTGTTCCTATTTGTGTTCTAACTGTATGGGGGGGTGGACTTACTAGGGGGATTCACTGATCTTCCGTTCATACATTGTATGAACAGAAAATCAGCGTTTCCCCCGCTGACAGGAACGAGCGCTGTGTGTTTACACACACAGCTCCCGTTCCCCGCTCTGTAACAAGCGATCGCGTGTGCCCGGCGGCGATCGTGCCCGCCGGGCACACGCACGGGACTCGGGGGCGAGCGGGGGGGCGCGCGCGCGGGCCGCCGGCGGCGCGCACGCACCCCTAGTGGCCGTCGAAAGTGGCGACGTAGAGCTACGGGCTCTCGCGCAGCAGTGCCGACCTGCCGCCGTATTACTGCGGCTGCTGGTCGGAATGCGGTTAAAGTGGATGTTCACCTGAAATTTTTTTTTTTTTTTTAAAAGTCAGCAGCTACAAATACAGCAGCTGCTGACTTTAAAAAAAATGGACACTTACCTGTCCAGGTCGCCCGCCACGTCAGCAGCTGAAGCCGAGCTCTCGGCTTCCCCCGCCGCCATCCTCGGTGAGGGAATCGGGAAGTGAAGCGCTGCGGCTTCTCTTCCCGGTTCCCTACTGCATGCGCAAGTTGAGCTGCACCGTTCCCACTGGTCCTCACTGTGTTCTGGGAGCCGAGTGTTTCCCAGAACACAAACGGGGGGTGACGCGGAGGGGCCGGACTCCCGTGGGAGTCTATACCAGAAAGTGGTGCAAATACCAGGTAGGCTTACGAAAAGCGGAGGTTCACGCCTCTGAAGATACCCCAATAGGATGAAACATGTTAGGCTGACCAACACAAGTACGGCCGCAGAGTTTTATTTTCTTTGATGCCTGTTTTACCCGTCTGTTTGTAAGTATCATACAATAAATTGTATATTGGTTTTACCTACGGGCTTCACTACTGTATTGCCGTTTCTTCTCTGCATTTTATGACCACATACTGTATTTGCTGATGAAGGCAATGCACGTTTTTGGACCTTCTTGACATTCGAGATGTCATTCCATCATTAATGTTGCCTGTGGATAGCCGTTCTCACCTGCACAGTCTGTTGAAAGGGCGATTGCCATTAACCTACAAGTTATTTGATTACATGCCCATAACATTATTGCTCTGGTAAGCAGTTTGTTTGCACGGTGGTGTGTGTTATTTTTTTTTCAAGTTTGCACACTGGAACTTCGGTGGAGGTCCTATATCTTCAATTGTTGATGAACGTACACTTGTGAGGACTTTATACACACAGGCCCGGATTCACAAAGAGTGGGCGGACATTACGCCGCTGTGACTCAAACGACATACGCTACGCCGACCCAGTCGACATACGCTACACCGACCCAGTCGGCATACGCTATGCCGACCCAGACGACATATGCTACGCCGAATTCAGTAAGCTTTTGCTCCCAACTCTGCGCCAGCGTAGCGTAGAATTCGATGGCGTAGGCCAGCGTAAGTGGAAGTAGGTGGGAGTGACCCTATGCAAATGATGGTCCGAGCATGGTGCAGTGTTTTACGTCCGGCATATCACGAACTGCGGATGCGCCGTGACGAAGTGGTGATGTTGCCGTGAACGCATGAAACATGCACATGCTCACAACTACGCCGGCACAACTGCCTAAGCTACGCCGGATCACTGCCTTCGCCGTGAACTAAACGTATGGCCAATACGCTGGTCTGTGTTCCCTGGGGCAGATCTTTTCATGTCTATTGCTGGGTTGCGCTTCATCTATGGGGAATAACTTTACGGCGGACGTACAACTTACGCAGACATCGCATAGCCTGCGTCGGGGCGCACGTACATTCGTGAATCGCCGTATTTCCCTCATTTGCATATTTGAATGCCTAATCAATGGGAGAAGCAACATGCGTCCAAACCATATTTGTGCCCACGCTACGTCGGCGTAAGCAAGATACGTCAGGGTAGGCTGGCCAGTTTTTAGACGTATGTTGGTTTGTGGGTACGGCACACAGATACGCCTGGCGCACATTTGCACTTTCCGGCTCAAATTTCAAGTTACGTCGGCGTAAGTGCTTTGTGAATCCGGGCCACACTGTTTATTTGGACTCATTTTCCATTTTGATTTTGAGCGCTGCACATTGGATTATATTGTATATTGTTTGCTTATCTACAAACTGTGCTAGCTGCTTTGCAGTAGTTATTTTTTTCAGTTAGCGCAGATATTTGTCCTCTTATATTTAAAAATAAATACATTTGGGTGGACCTCCGCTTTAAGCATAGCTTTTTTGTATTGTTTAGGTTAATAAAAATGGTGGGTCATTTATGATTCATATATGTGTGTGCACACTGCGCTAAGGAAAAACACCTGTTTGTGCTGCCACTTAATATTCAATAAACATGCAAATGAGGTAAAACAAATGTCAATGTAAAACAAGAGAGAGAGAGAGAAACAAATAATTCCACAGTAGCGCGCTAAATTAATCTACAAAACTCCTAAATATTAACATTGTGAAATAATCAACATAAAACACCCATACATAATGAAAAGTGTCCATATGGCATATCCCAAAAATAAATATACTCGAACATATGCAAATCAATATCGTAATAGAGTCCAACTTAAAGTGATGAAAAAATTGTGAAACTAAATCTTGTTGGTCCACCAAAATCCTTCACCAATTCCACTCCCTTAAGAATAAAGCTCACCAGATGCTGTTGCCATTCACTCTTGTGTCTGGCAAATATCGCCTTATAGATGTTGCCCTGGTTCACATTGATGCTACTTTGAAATTGCGTTACTTTACTTGAAGTAGCGCGATTTCAAAGTAGCAAGGTCGGCGCGATTTCAGGTGTTACTTGGTAGACATCTGTGTGGCTTCATACACAGATGTAAAAGAAAAAGATGAGAATGGTGCGCTTATTCAATAATGTGCCATAAAGTAATATACTTAAAGAATGAATATGATGAGTATCCAAACATACAAATAAATAAATGTGAATAAAAGTCCAACCAAAGCCCAATGGTAGGAGTCAGTTCATATAAAGGTAAACATTTCATAGGGATAAATGATAGAAAAAAAATAAACAGACAAAACATCAATCCAAACATCGACTGTTACATTTATGAATTGGCCGCTCACCTCCAACAATGACCCAAGGGTCAAACAAGGCTCATCAGATAGTCATATAAGAAATCATGCTGATGGATCTGTAAAGGCATCCACTTCCCAGGCGAAGACGAAGAACTATGTCCAAAACTTGGCATCAAAACATCTTGGGTAATTCCATAAATAGAGGAAACAGCTCGCTCCAAGGAATGGCACTTCTTGTATAAATGGCGCTCAAAGGAAACAAAGAACAGCCATAGTGCAATATTGCCAAATGAAAAGTAAAGGTATTTAGTAAAAGAAACTGCTTACATCAAGTAAGGGTAAAAACCATAGTAAAAAGCAATGGGAGTAATGACACTCGCCTCCTCACCGTACTTCCATAAAACACCACCGGAACTGACGTCACAAGGTTCCACCTGACATGGTGCGTCACTGGTCACATGACATCCTCAGGGATCATGCAAAGCTGTCTATTGAAGTCAAACCTGAAATCACCAAAAGTAGTGCAGGAACTACTTTTGCAAATCTGTGCGGTGCCGCAAAATCGGTGTCACACTGTTTGGAACAGTGCCATTGCCGCCAATAGGCTGCGACTTGTGATGCGATTTTATCTCTTATATAGAAACAAAAAGGGGGCGCTATTTTGCAAACAATCAAAACATAAACCACAGAATAAAACAAACATCTATGGTTGCCTTAACATTAATATGTAGATATGTGCAATCTATATTGTGATAAATAAAAGTCCATAAGTTGTGCAGAAACAAAATGTCCATATAATGTGCAAAAAGGGTTAATTCCAAAGATCCTTGTACATTTCACTCTGATAAATACATGGATAAATGTGATCAAAGAATGAGGATTTCCACCTTCACCAACTAAAACACCAGACAGTGAGTGTAAAAGATGGCTCCTTACCGCAACCAATTGACCCTTTTCGTTAAAAAAGTGGTCAAATCAAGCTGTGTGTCTCCACAGATGGTTAAAAGCCTGGATACTCTTGATTGGATATGTTAACCGTCATAGGGCAAAAAAACACAAGAAAAGCCGCCATAGCATAATAACGTTTAATTTAAAATAAATTAAAACACACAGTGCCGAGTGGCTCCTTACTGTTAGGGGTGCCCCACGTCCCGGCACTGAGGCTGAAGGCTTAGGTCTAGAAGAGAAATGTGTCCTTAGCTGGGGAAACAATCGCGTGCGTTCCACCTCACTGGAGTTGAGAACCAGCTGGACCGGAAGATGCTGTGCGTGGTCACGTGCCGCCTCGACGTACGTTTCAATATGTCGTCATCAGGAAGCGCAATCTCTTAAATCACATGAGAAATCACTCCAGTATGAACCTAAGCGTTATTGAAGAGCCTCTTCTACACGCCAATCTCCATCCAGATTAATAAAGACACTCTCCACGTGTGGACATAGAAATTGAGACAGAGCCTCCAATAGTATAAAAACACCTTAAGTTAATCGGTGTATTAAAAGTAATGTACTTACATCATAAAAGATTCAAAATCGCCTTGTTAAAATTCCAAACATGCCAGGAGACTCAGTGTTGTGATCTCCTCATAGCTTCCTTCGTACACATGGAGTCACCTTCTCAGCGTTGCCGTGTACCCACGTCCCTAAATATCCATATATCTGCATAGACTTGGCGCCCGGTTCACACTGGTGTGATGTCAGACATCGCATGTAATTTGCACATTGCTGTGCAGACAGCATGCAATGTCTGTGCGATGCAATTTTAGCCACACAAACTGTATGGCTGGAATTGCATAGCATTCGCACCGAAATGGTGCAGGACTCTTTTTTGGTATGCACTGGAATTGGATAGCATGGGTGTTCACATCTATGCGATCCGATTCCTGCACCATTTCACAGTTCGCACTGCAATCTGAAAACCGATCTGGGGGTGTCGTCAACTTTACATTGACACTCGCACTGGTTTGCAGATCACAGTGTGAACAACTGTGTGATTTAGGTGGATTTGCAGGGTACTCGCATCGCACCAATGTGGACTCAGCCTCAATTTCAGTGAGTTATTTTGGTTATTTAAAAATGTCAATTAAATATTTTAAGCAAACATTATTTTGAGCTATTATTTATAATGTAAGGTAAACAAAAAAACGCGCTAAAAACGACAGAACAAGAAAATATATAAAACCTAGGAGAGGGCTGCAGCTGTGGTGGGATAACAAAGAAATATGAGAAAACAAAAGCAAAGCTGCGCCCTTTAAAACATAACAGTGTGGCAAGAGTTAATCAAAATCTGTGATCCCTTAGAATAGGGGATTTTGTTATTTTTTCAATATACTGTATTTATCGGCGTATACCGCGCACTTTTTTGCCTTTAAAAACAGGGCAAAATCGTGGGTGCGCGATATATGCCGATACTCGCTTCCCGCGCTGTGTTTAAATCTGCCGCCGACATATACCAAGCGCAAGTAACCTCAGGTATACTCGGCCAGTCTCGGCTCCCATCGCGGTTATGCGAGAGAAGCCAAGAGAAGACGAGTGTGGCCGAGCGTGCCCGAGTGTACTGTGCTCGGTATATGTCGGCGGTGGCGGATTCAAACACAGCGCGGGAAGCGGGGTCGATACTCGCTTCCCGCATTGTGTTTGAACGCGGCCGCCGACATATAGAGCGCAGTACACTCGGGTACACTTGGCCATGCTCGGCTTCTCTCGCATAACCGCTAGGGGAGCCGAGCCTGGCCGAGTGTACTGCGCTCGGTATATGTCGGCGGCGCCATTCAAACACAGCGCGGGAAGCGGCGATCGGCACAGAGACCAGCGCGGGAGGACACCACGACGGACGCCGGACCGGACAAGGCCGCCGGTGGACGCCGGGCAAGACACCAAAACTGTAAGTATTAAAACATTTTTTTTCCCAGGAATGTCAGGCTAAATTAGGGGTGCGCGCTATACGCTGGTGCGTGTAATAGGGCGATAAATACGGTAATACTTTTGTTTATTGCATAGTATTGGGTGGTTTAGGAAAGCAAAAATCATTCATTTATTTCAGGTCCAGTGTTCATATACTGCAAAAGCCATGGTAGGGTTGGTAGCATGAGTAAATATTTCCTATCATATGGAATTATATGAAGTAATGACCCGGCAAACAACCACCCACCCCCTCGCTGTTTGCTGGTAGGTCCGGGAACTTACCCCATTGTGGTGGGTGGTGGGTTGTCTCTCCTCCATGGCGGCTTTCAGCTCCTCCCCTTTCCTTCTAGGCATCCAATAGGATTGCCTGTCCTTGCAGCCAATCGGGTGACCAGTGTCAAAACCCGCTCCATGATTGGTCGAGAGGAGGATCAGTTTTACAACTAGGGTTGTCCCGATACCACTTTTTTAAAGACCGAGTACAAGTACCGATACTTTTTTTCAAGTACCGTACTCACGGATACCGATTACCAATACTTTTTTTTAATCTCATGAGACAGTATTTTTTTTTTTTTTTTACAATTTATTTATTTATTTACAATGCTTTTTTTTAGGGGGGGGGGGTGTACAGTGTCAGTGTGTTTTTTATTTAATTTAAAAAAATTTACAATAATTTTTTTTTTATTTATTGCAATTTTTTTATCAGCCCTGATGGAGGGCTTTGGTGAGATATCAGGGGTCTTAACAGACCTCTGACATCTTACCTTTGAGACAGAGAAAGGGACCAAGGACACAGATTCCCCAGTCCCTTTCTCAACAGCCTCAGCTGCGCTGAAAATTAATGGAGAGAAGACAGCAGCTTCTCTTCATTCATAAACTGAAACATTGTAAACAGAGTTTACGATGTTTCAGTTATATGAATGGACAGAGTCAGTAATGACTGACTCTGTAGATTCGGAAAAGGTAGGAGCCAGATTTATTCATTGAATATTCATTTGTCATTGTAACACACCTGGGTGGGATTGGAGCGCACTCTCTTCGACCCAAGCCCTTCCCTATTTTGAAGTGTATTAGAGCCTCTGGCTCTAATTGGTGCTTCAAAAAAAACAGCCTACCCACATTGGAATTTATGCGCCGGTTAGGGTTGCCACCCGACCTGGATTCAAAAACAACATAGAATATCCAAGCTCAGACCTGGATTCACCTGGATAGGACAGTCTGGGTTTTGAGTCATATGCCCAGGTTTTAGGCTGCTTGAAACCCAGACACCTTATTCAGACCAGACTGTGGCGTCCCAAGTAACTTGTGGCATCCCAAGTAACACACAAATCTGTTGCCATCTGATAAACTGAACAGTTTGGTCACACCCACTGGTCACCGCATTACTACTCTCCATGGTGCACCCAAAGGTGTCCCAGGTATTTTACAATTTTACTACAGCAAAAATGTTGCAATGCGCCGCTAAAATGTTTGGGTTGGGCTTGAAGAAAATATGTCAACCCTAGCGCTAGTGTCCTGAAAGGGGCCGGATGCATTGGTTGGGCGGTGCAATGAACGGGGGGGGGGGGGGGGTAATATACAGCCACCCCTGGTAACTACTATACTCTGTATAGAATTTAACAGACATACCATTTTTGTGTCACTAAATATTGCAGGGCTGTAACTTTAACCAAACCACTTTAAACCACAACCATATGGCCACGATTCACAGTGTTGCACTAAACACACCTAATGTCCCTCTTTCCAATGTGTCCCTCTTTGTTCACGTTCAAAAGTCTTGGGGTTAGGTTTCAAGATGCTCAATAAAAAAACCTTACCACATAAACTGTTAAAATTCTTACCCGCACTTACAGTTTACCATTTTTAGTGCTGCTGGCTCTTGGTCTTTCAGTGCTGTTTTCCTGAACTTCCTTCATCTTGGACTTCCTTGTTAACAAGAAAGAGTTAACAGTGGACAGCGCAGTCTCCAGTCAGTGTCTTTAATTTGAAGAGGGGTAAAGGGAGTAGGAGTAGGAGAAGGAGGATAAAGCTGCAGGGGATTGCCTTGCCATCCAAGGCTGTGGGTCTGTGTGTTTCTATTGATGCACACAATGTAGGGATACATAGCTTTAGTTTCTGTATGCAGGGTGACTCCAAAAGACACTCCTAGAGGTAGGAGCCACTGTAAAACAAGAATCTTATAGAAGTGGTAATGGCACCAGCTTAAACTGGAACACAGGTAATAATTAAAAGATAAAGAAAACAAGCAAGTGATTAAATTAGCTGCAAGAAATGCATCAAGAACCAAGGGTTTAAAGGGGTTGTAAAGACAAAAATATTTTTCTCTTAAATTAAGGTCTGACAGTAGCTGATAAAGTAAAAAGTAATGTTTTGCATTATAACTAGTTTGATACCTGTTGAAATCGAGCTGTTTTATTCACCTCCGTCACTCCTGAATCGTTATTCTCACTGACTTCCTGGTTTGCGGTGCGCATTCATTCTTGCTACATCAAGGCCTAATGGGAACTATAGTTCCTATTAGGCTTAGCCTCCATGCCTATGAGGATTAAGAGAGCATCTTCACGCAGGGCTGTAGTCATAGGGAGGGGGTGAGCACATTCTACTTTCCACCATGCAGGTTCTGGTGGAAAGCAAGAAAAGGAGAGACAGGAAATGGCATTTTCAAACCTGGATTTCTGTATCTTGGAAGTCAAAAGGAAAAACGAGGTAAGTGATATTTAAATGCTCTAGCTTACAGCAATCAATTGATCTAATAAAAAATGAACCTTTAGTGTTCCTTTAATAAGACTTTAAGTGAGTCACACAGTGAAGATCTGACCGATCTGAATATCGTTAATCTACTCCTCCATTATTACCTAAAAAAAACGCCAATACGACCTTATCACCTTCAGTGGGAAAGAGAACTTGGGAGGCAGCTAGACACAGAGGACTGGCAGGCCATGACCTTGACAATCTCGAAAATGCCTACAAGGTACTTTACAGGTGGTATTACACCCCGGCTAGAATGGCTCGCTTTATCCCGGCCTACTTTCCTTTGTGTTTCCGAGGGTGCTCCCAAGAGGGTACTATGGCGCACATTTGGTGGACTTGTCCAAGGGTGTGCAGATTATGGATCAGAGTCTACTCTCTCCTTCGACACATGCTCCATTCTGACCTTAAAAGAGATCCATATGAGGCCCTTCTCTGTAAACCGATTGCGTAATTGCTCCACCCAAAATGCCAATTGGCCATGCACCTCTTTACTTCAACTAAACTAACCATAGCAAGGGCATGGTGGACGCCAGTACTAAGTTTTGAGGCCATTAAAAATCGTATGAACGTTTTAATGGTTAATGAAAAGCTGTCGGCTATCCTCTCAGACACCCACGATAAGTTCCTTAGGGTTTGGCAACCTTGGGTTGATTGTTCTACACCCTCAAGATTTGACATCATCCTGCTTCTGATTTGAAGTGCTCTGCCACGGGAACCCCTCCCCTTCTTTAACCCTTTCCTATCCTGCTATTCTTAGATCTTGCTTTTTCTTTCTCCCCCTTTTCTGTATTTCTATTTCTTATTCAGATTGGACTTTATTAGGCCATTGGGCCAAGAAGAGTTAGGTACATGGATAGTTGCCTAGTACTGTTAGGCCCCATCCATATAAGACTCAATCTGTTGTACTATGGACAATGCCCAGTGGCATTTTTGGGTCTTACAAATATGTAATTCCCTTTATGTACCTAGCTTTCATTTGCTTTTTTACTGTGTCCTCATTTATTGTTTTCCTTACTTTTATCATTCGTACTTCTTTCATACAATGCCTATCTTTTTTTGTTTTTTTTTCTGTTATGTTTATTTACAATGTATCCTTTACACTGTTAATCGGTGTTGCTATGGACATTAACCACTTAAGGACCGCCTACTGCACATTTACGTCGGCAGAATGGCACGGCTGGGCACATCAACGTATATATACGTTGGTTTTAGTACCCAGCCGTGGGTCGCGGGCGCGCGCCCGCGGGCGCGCGCCCGCGACCCGGTCCGAAGCTCCAGGACCGGGACCGCGGGATTCGCGGACCCGATCGCCGCTGCAGTGCGGCGATCCGTCCCTGGAGCGGAAGAACGGGGAGAGCCGTGTGTACACACGGCTTCCCCGTGCTTCTCTGTGGCCGGAGCATCGATCGCGTCATCCCTGTAATAGGGGGACGCGATCGATGACGTCACACCTACAGCCACACCCCCCTACAGTTGTAAACAACACATTAGGTCACACATCCCCTACAGCGCCACCTGTGGTTAACTCCCAAACTGCAACTGTCATTTCCACAGTAAACAATGCAATTTAAATGCATTTTTTGCTGTGAAAATGACAATTGTCCCAAAAATGTGTCAAAATTGTCCGAAGTGTCCGCCATATTGTCGCAGTCACGAAAAAAAACGCTGATCGCCGCTATTAGTAGTAAAAAAAAAATAATTAATAAAAATGCAATAAAACTATCCCTTATTTTGTAAACGCTATAAATTTTGCGAAAACCAACCGATAAACGCTTATTGCGATTTTTTTTACCAAAAATATGTAGAAGAATACGTATCGGCCTAAACTGAGGAAAAAAAATGTTTTTTTATATATTTTTGGGGGATATTTATTATAGCAAAAAGTAAAAAATATTGCATTTTTTTTAAAATTGTCGCTCTATTTTTGTTTATAGCGCAAAAAATAAAAACTGCAGAGGTGATCAAATACCACCAAAAGAAAGCTCTATTTGTGGGAAAAAAAGGACGCAAATTTTGTTTGGGAGCCACGTCGCACGACCGCGCAATTGTCTGTTAAAGCGACGCAGTGCCGAATCGCAAAAACCCCTTGGGTCATTTGCCAGCGTATTGGTCCGGGTCTTAAGTGGTTAATAAATATTTTTGTAAAAAAAAATCTGACAGATCTGAAGTAGCCTAAAAGTACAACTTGCCATCACTCCCCCTGCTCTCAAATGGTGACAAAATCCAGTGCTTTCAGGTATGGGAAACAAGTGACCTACTCCTATGTGCTCCAGACTAGTAGTCAATCACTAGGGCTGAACATTGTCACATACTGGGTATCTTGGTGCTGGCTGCAGTTGAGGAAGTGCAAGGGAGAATTCTGGCCAAGTGACAATAAGTGGACCAGGGGAGCTACCTAAAGTTTAAGGGCCAGATTCTCAGCGGTGTTACGACGGAGTATCTCAGATACCCCGTCGTATCGCCGTTTTTTTTGTCTCGTATCTATGCGCGTGATGCTTAGCATCACTTTTGCATAGATACACTTCTACATCCGACAAGTGTAAAACCATTACACTTGCAGATCGTAGTTGTAATGACAACTCCGGCCACTAGGTGGCCTTTACGTTGTTTTCGCATTTGCATATGCAAATGAGGTAGTACCCCGATTCCCGATCGCTTTTACGCTGCCCCGTCGTCGCGTACGTCGTTTTCGTCCGCGTAAGGTTACCCCAGCTTCTATGTGGAGTAACCTTATGAAGTACCGTCGGATGCCGTCGGGTCCTGTCGGATGCCATGTTAAGTATGGCGTCGGGTCAGCGTCGGCTTTTTCCGTCGCTTACGTTGTTTTAATAACTTGTTCGCGAATAGGGAGTTGCGTAAATGACGCTCACGTCGTTTTGACGTCGGTTTCAACGACGCTTTCCGACATGAGCTGGAGCATGCGCACTGGGCTTTTTCCCCGGCCGGCGCATGCGCAGTTCGTTCGACGCGGGGGCGCGCTTAATTTAAATACAAGCCGCCCCATTTGAATTGCGCGGGTTTACGCTGGGCGATTTACGCGACGCAGGCGAAAACTACGGAGCAAGTGCTTTGAGATTAAAGCACTTGCTCTAGTATGATGTGGCGGCGTAGTGTAACTGGCTTACGCTTCGACGCCGGAATTCTATGAGAATCTGGCCCTAAAACTTTAGGTAATCAGCCAATCTAATAAAGAGGCATAAAATCCAAAAGCAAATATGTAATATTTTGCAGCTTATCAATCATTAGATGTGGTAGTTGGATTCTTTTTTTTTTGGGGGGTTTTTTACTTAATTTTCACCTGGTGTTCTGACCAATAATACACCTGCGGCTTGGGGTGTCTCCACTGTGGATGGAGGAGCAACATAGATCCCCTTGAATGGCAGCATTGTCAATCTGTAGAGAGGGTAGTGTTAGATTCACTAGCAGGTTTAAATGAACGTAAATTAAGAAAGCTGAACTCCAGCTAACACTTTATTAGCAGTTACAGCAAACTGTTTTATTTCCTTTACATGAATGAATAAAATCTGATCATTGTAAGTATCCTGACAGTTTAAAAGTGTTGTCTCATCCTTCTAACTGCTACTTTGCCTGGACAGCTTGGTCTATTAGAAGATATATACTTACCTAGTTGGATGCTGCATCTGTTGCATCTGTCCCCTGGCGTCTTTACACTGAGAACCGAGCCATCAAACATTGCTCGGTTCTCACAGATCCCTGAGTGGAGAGCTGCTGACTGTCAATCAGCAGCTCTCCTCTCTGCTCCTCCACGCTCACTGGAGCATTGAGCTGTGTAGGGGTAGGGAGTGGCCATCCCAGGCTCTCAGCGGTTTCCTAAGAGGCTGAGACAGGCATAAGTCCAGGCACCTGGTGGATCCAGACTTTATTGTGGAAATGACAGGGGTGCCTGGACTGATTCCTGTGATGTCAGCAGAGAGTGGACTTCAGACTGCTCTCTGCTAAAAACAGGTCACAGGTGTGCAAAATGAATTTCACTCCTGTGACCCATAGGCCCTGTACACACAAGGAGACATGCCCGATGAAAATTGGTCCGCGGACCGTTTTCATCGGACATGTCTCCAGGGATATTTTGGTCTGATGTGTGTAGACACCATCAGACCAAAATCCCTGCGGACAGAGAACGTGGTGACGTAGAAGACACCGACGTGCTTAAACAAGGAAGTTCTATGCTTCCACGCATGCGTCGAATCAATTCGACGCATGCACGGGATTTCGGTCCAATGGTTGGGCGTACTAACTATCGGACATGTCCGACGGACAGGTTTCCAGTGGACAAGTTTCTAAGCATGCTTAGAAACTTTTCTCCGCTGGAAACCTGTCCGCTAGGCCGTACACACGATCGAACATGTCCGCAAAAACTGGTCTGCAGACCAGTTTCAGCGGACATGTCTCCTCCTGTGTATGCGGCCATAGGAGAAGTCCAGCCAATCAAGCTGAGGCTGAACTTCTTCTTTAACCACTTATGGACCGAAAGGATTTGCCCTCTTAACAACCAGGCAATTTTTTGCTATACGTTACTGCGTCGCTTTAACTGACGATTACGCGGTTGTGCGACGATGTACCCAAACAAAATTGCCATTTCCCCCCCCCCCACAAATAGAGATTTCTTTTGGAGGTATTTGATCACCTCTGCAGTTTTTCTTTTTTTTCTTTTAATTTCTTCATCAGTTTAGGTCGCTATATATTCTTTTATATATTTTTGGTAAAAAAATCGCAATAAGCATATATTGATTGGTTTGCGCAAAAGTTATAGCCTTTACAACATAGGGGATAGATTTATGAAATTTTTTATATAATTTTTTTTTTACTAGTGATTTTTTGCGGGACTGCAACATTGCGGCAGACATATCGGACACTTTTTTGGGACCATTGACATTTATACAGTGATCAGAGCTAAAAATAGCTACTGATTACTGAATAAATGTCACGGTCAGGGAAGGGGTTAACACTAGGGGGCGATGAAGGGGTTTAATGTGTTGCCTTCTGTGTGTTCTAACTGTGTGTGGATGGGACTACTTGGAGGAGGAGACTGATCGCTGTTCCTAATCTTTAGGAAGAGCAGATCTGTCTCTCGCCTCCCCTGACAGAATAGAGATCTGTCTGTTTACATTCTCAGATCACCATTCTGTCTCTGTCAGGAGCAATTGCGGGTGGCCGGCAGGCATCGTGCCCCCCGGCCATGCGCATCGGCTCTGGTGTCACACTGCATGTGCGCCCTAGAGCTTTTAAAGAGGCCAACGTACTAGTGACAGTGATTCGCCCAGGGGAGCCAACCTGCAGCAGTAACACTGGACCTTAAGTGGTTAAAGTAAGTTAAAAAATAACAGACTTACTGCCAAGGGCGGATCCAGAGTCTAGTCTCGGGAGGGGCACTGCCAGAAAATAAGGTGTTGCTTACAGAACTCAATTAGGTGTCCGATGTGTCCGCTGCAATGTTGCAGTACCGCTAAAAAATCAATGATTGCCGCCATTACTAGTAAAAAATATTTAAATATAAATGCCATAAATCTATCCCATAGTTTCTAGACGATTGTCAGGGACTGCAGACATGGTACAAGAGATGGTCAGAGACTGCAGACATAGTACAAGAGATGGTCAGAGAATGCAGACATGGTACAAGAGATGGTCAGCGACTGCAGATATAGTACAAGAGATGGTCAGAGAATACAGACATGGTACAATAGATGGTCAGAGAATGCAGACATGGTGCAAGAGATGGTCAGAGACTGCAGACATGGTACAAGAGATGGTCAGAGACTGCAGACATGGTACAAAAGATGGTCAGAGATTGCAGACATGGTACGAGAGATGGTCAGAGACTGCAGACATGGTACAAGAGATGGTCAGAGACTGCAGACGTGGTACAACGGATGGTCAGAGACTGTAGACGTGGTACAGGAGATGGTCAGAGACTGCAGACGCGGTACAAGGGATGGTCAGAGACTGCAGGCATGGTACAAGGGATGGTCAGAGACTGCAGGCATGGTACAAGGGATGGTCAGAGACTGCAGGCATAGTACAAGGGATGTTTAGAGACTGAAGACTTGGTACAAGAGATCAATGCAGCCTCATCAGTGCCCATCATTGCAGCCTCACTGTGCATATGAATGCAGCCCCACCTTTGTATAAAAATTCAGTCCCACTTTTGTATATTAATGCAGCCCCACTTTTGTTTATTAATACACTACCACTTTTGTATATTAATGCAGTCCCACTTTTGTATATCAATGCAGCCCCACCTTTGTATATGAATGCAGTCCCACCTTTGTATATGAATGCAGTCCCACCTTTGTATATGAATGCAGTCCGACCTTTGTATATGAATGCAGTCCCACCTTTGTATATGAATGCAGTCCCACTTATGTCTATGAATCCAGTCCCACTTTTGTCTTTGAATCCAGTCCCACTTTTGTCTATGAATCCAGTCCCACTTTTGTATATAAATGCACCCCCACTTTTGTCTATTAATGCAGCCCCACTTTTGTCTATTAATGCATCCTCACTTTTGTCTATTAATGCAGCCACACTGTGCATGGCACTCACCATGGCATTACCTCGATCACACACAGCAGCTATCTCCTCTCCCGACGTGTGTCATGGAACAAACAGGAGCTGTAGGTCTGTGTTCGGCAGGGCAGTGTGCTCTAGCAAGGTCCCCCCTAGACGGGCTTGTGTGATAGACAAAACACTGATTCAATCAGTGTTCCATCTCCATCTACTATCACACGAGCAGGTCTAGCACAGGCAGCACAGCTGAACACAGATTCAGCTCTCACACACAGCCAGAGATGCCCAATGTCATACACGCAGGAGAGAGGGGAGCGCTGCAGTCAGCTACAGCTCAAAGCAGCCTCAGGACAGGCAGCCTACCGGCCCTGGTTATGAGAGAGAGAGTGAGAGACTCGGCAGCGGCAGCTGCAGGCAGGCCCGGACTGGGACAAAAAATAGGCCTGGGCATTTTAGACTGAGCAGCCCGGGGGGGGGGGAAAGAAAGATAGATAAAGATAAAAAGAAAGAAGGGAAGGAAGGAAGATAGATTGATAGATAGATAGAAAGCAATAAGGGAAGATAGATAGATAGATATATAGATAGATAGATAGATAGATAGATAGACAAGAAAGATAGATAGATAAACAAGAAAGATAGATAGATAAACAAGAAAGATAGATAAAGATAGAAAGCAAGAAGGGAAGGAAGGAAGATAGATAAAGAAAGAAATATAGATAAAGAAAGAAGGGAAGATAGATAGATAGATAGATAGATAGATAGAGAAGGGAAGGAAGGAAGATAGATAAAGAAAGAAATCTAGATAAAGACAGAAAGTAAGAAGAGAAGGAAGAAAGACAGATAAAGATAAATAGATAGATAGATATGAATAAACAGTGGCGGTGCGTCTATAGAGGGCGCCGGAGCGCCGCCCCCTCTGGCTCAGCCGCGACAATGGGCACAGTGGCGACAATGGGCACAGTGGTGATGATGGGCACAGTGGCGACGATGGGCACAGTGGCGACGATGGGCACAGTGGCGACAATGGGCACATTGGCGACAATGGGCACAGTGGCAACAATTAAAGGGCACAGGGGCATTAATTGGCACAGTGGCTGCGTTTGATGGCATGGCACAGTGGTGACACTTGATGGCACAGTGGCTGTGTTTGATGCCATGGCACAGTGGCTGTGTTTGATGGCATGGCACAGTGGTAACAATTGATGGCACAGTGGCTGCGTTTGATGGCATGGCACAGTGGTGACAATTGATGGCACAGTGGCTGTGTTTGATGGCATGACACAGAGGTGACAATTGATGGCACAGTGGTTGTGTTTGATGGCATGGCACAGTGGCTGTGTTTGATGGCATGGCACAGTGGTGACAATTGATGGCACAGTGGCTGTGTTTGATGGCATTGCACAGAGGTGACAATTGATGGCACAGTGGCTGTGTTTGATGGCATGGCACAGTGGTGACAATTGATGGCACAGTGGCTGTGTTTGATGGCATGGCACAGAGGTGACAATTGATGGCACAGTGGCTGTGTTTGATGGCATGGCACAGTGGTGACAATTGATGGCACAGTGGCTGCGTTTGATGGCACAGTGGCTGTGTTTGATGGCACAGTGGCTGCGTTTGATGGCATTGCACAGTGGTGACAATTGATGGGCCCAGTGGCTGCGTTTGATAGGCACAGTGAGGCTGAAATTGTTTTTTTTTTTCATTTGCGCCCACCAAAAATTTTGAGCACCAGCCGCCACTGTAGATAGATAGCTAGATAGATTATTATCTATCTATCTACAGTGGCAGCTGATGGGGGGGGTGCAAATGAAAAAGAGAAAAAAAAGAGAGAGAGAGAGAAAGAAAGAAAGGTGAAGAGAGAGCGAGAGAGAAGGGAATGAAGGGCACCCCATACATCAGTGTACAGTACTCTCAGTACTCACTCAGAGGCAGGAGGGACTGACTGGATGGATGGATATCAGACTCCATCTTTCCTTTCTGATTGCTGGGCTTGAATCTTCCCGCCCACATCCCTTAGGCAGCAGAACAGTGTCAGTCGGGAGAGTGGGCGGGGCAGACACGGGAGGAGAAGAAGAGAGGAGGGGGAGGAGTAGAAACAGCTCCTCTCCTCTAACTGGCCATGGGGGCAGCAAGGGGAGGGGAGAAGTGTCAGAGCTGGCTATGATACCCCAGCTGATCTCTCTCTATCTGGCGCTGTGTTGGTGGTGTACACCCCTGGGGAGACGTGACATGCGGCCCGCTGGCCGCCGAGGGCCGTTTGCGGGCCCCAATCGGGGAGATAGATAGATAGATAGATAGATAGATAGAGAAGGGAAGGAAGGAAGATAAATAAAGAAAGAAATCTAGATAAAGACAGAAAGAAAGAAGAGAAGGAAGAAAGACAGATAAAGATAAATAGATAGATAGATATGAATAAACAGTGGCGGTGCGTCTATAGAGGGCGCCGGAGCGCCGCCCCCTCTGGCTCAGCCGCGACAATGGGCACAGTGGCGACAATGGGCACAGTGGCGACGATGGGCACAGTGGCGACGATGGGCACAGTGGCGACGATGGGCACAGTGGCGACGATGGGCACATTGGCGACAATGGGCACAGTGGCAACAATTAAAGGGCACAGGGGCATCAATTGGCACAGTGGCTGCGTTTGATGGCATGGCACAGTGGTGACACTTGATGGCACAGTGGCTGTGTTTGATGCCATGGCACAGTGGCTGTGTTTGATGGCATGGCACAGTGGTAACAATTGATGGCACAGTGGCTGCGTTTGATGGCATGGCACAGTGGTGACAATTGATGGCACAGTGGCTGTGTTTGATGGCATGGCACAGAGGTGACAATTGATGGCACAGTGGTTGTGTTTGATGGCATGGCACAGTGGCTGTGTTTGATGGCATGGCACAGTGGTGACAATTGATGGCACAGTGGCTGTGTTTGATGGCATTGCACAGAGGTGACAATTGATGGCACAGTGGCTGTGTTTGATGGCATGGCACAGTGGTGACAATTGATGGCACAGTGGCTGTGTTTGATGGCATGGCACAGAGGTGACAATTGATGGCACAGTGGCTGTGTTTGATGGCATGGCACAGTGGTGACAATTGATGGCACAGTGGCTGCGTTTGATGGCACAGTGGCTGTGTTTGATGGCACAGTGGCTGCGTTTGATGGCATTGCACAGTGGTGACAATTGATGGGCCCAGTGGCTGCGTTTGATAGGCACAGTGAGGCTGAAATTGTTTTTTTTTTTTCATTTGCGCCCACCAAAAATTTTGAGCACCAGCCGCCACTGTAGATAGATAGCTAGATAGATTATTATCTATCTATCTACAGTGGCAGCTGATGGGGGGGGGGGGGGGTGCAAACGAAAAAGAGAAAAAAGAGAGAGAGAGAGAAAGAAAGAAAGGTGAAGAGAGAGCGAGAGAGAAGGGAATGAAGGGCACCCCATACATCAGTGTACAGTACTCTCAGTACTCACTCAGAGGCAGGAGGGACTGACTGGATGGATGGATATCAGACTCCATCTTTCCTTTCTGATTGCTGGGCTTGAATCTTCCCGCCCACATCCCTTAGGCAGCAGAACAGTGTCCGTCGGGAGAGTGGGCGGGGCAGACACGGGAGGAGAAGAAGAGAGGAGGGGGAGGAGTAGAAGCAGCTCCTCTCCTCTAACTGGCCGTGGGGGCAGCAAGGGGAGGGGAGAAGTGTCAGAGCTGGCTATGATACCCCAGCTGATCTCTCTCTATCTGGCGCTGTGTTGGTGGTGTACACCCCTGGGGAGACGTGACATACGGCCCGCTGGCCGCCGAGGGCCGTTTGCGGGCCCCAATCGGCCCACGGGCCGGAAGCCGGCCCGCGGCCCACAGGCATTTGCTAGGTTTGCCCTATGGCCAGTCCGGGCCTGGCTGCAGGCACCGCAAAGCAGTTTAAAAAAAAAAGTTTTTTTTTTAAAACCAATGTGACATGATTGCCGCGGGGGGGGGGGGGGGGGGGGCAATTTCCCTGTTGCCCCCCACCCCCTGGATCCGCCGTTGCTTACTGCCAGGAACACCAGGTAAAAATTCCAACACACGGGGAAATATAATATTCATTAGAAAACCTATTTTATTAATATTCATGTACAGTGGTATTTCCAATCTCTGTATTAATATTGTCATCTTGCATGCTTTATAAAATGGTCTGAATCACTTAAAGTAGATTACATTAAAGTAACTTGTGAAGGCAAATAATCAAAAACAGCATTTATCTCAATAGAATTATGGCATTTTTAAACATATTTTACATTAATATTTTCAACTTTTTATTAAACATACAGTATGTCACCATGAGCTGATAAAAATTAACATATGAACTTTCAAATAACATTTTACTATTATGACATTCTACTTCTTTACACACTTAAGCTGAAAATGTGGTTGTAATAAAATAGTGGCTAGTACTAAACCTCAAGAATCAAAGCATTGGATTGGGCACTACCAATAGTTTCTTTCAAACACTTTACTATATGACATACTATATGCCATATCCCTTATATTTCACCACATTTCATTTGACTCTGATTAAACCGTAAAGGTGAAACGCGTCAGTAGGGGTGGTTTCCTGGCAAGAACTTGTATCACAAAATGTATGGCTGATTAAATCTTGAGACGTCATTGGTGTGTAGCCTTTTATTTTTGAAATTGTACACATTTCAATAATATTTAACTATGTACAATGGGCCTGTCCACAACTTTATTCCGGAGATCTTTTGAGAGTGCCTTGCTATCCATAGTTTATTGTTTGCTTCCATTGCACTACCAGGGACTGAAATGCTCCAGGAAAGCTCTTTTCATGTTGAGCTTATCAAAATGACCATAGCTGACCACAGTTGTAAGTCAAATGGCTTTGTATGCCATTAAGAAGATGATTAGCTACACCTGATTGAGTTTACAAGTCATTTTTAGGAGGGGGGTGATGCTTTTTCCAACTCAGTGATTCTGTCTTTGAATTTGTATTTATTTTTTCTAACAGGTTGGTGTTTTACCCTTCACTTCACTTTATAAGTAAATACAGCTGGATAAAACAAAAACTGTGTCTGCCTTTATTTCCGCTGCAAAGCTACAACTTCATCACAATTTCAAAGCCGCATATCAGTGCGATTTGCACTGCCGATTTCATTGCGGCTTGCAAAATATTTTGACAGAAGTCAATGCAAGTTGCAATGAAATCGGTAAAAAAATTGTGCAGAAACCTTTTTCAGAATCGCTGCAACTCATAAATGGTTCAATTGCCGGAAATGGGGTGTGATTTGTCATGCGACTTTAAACTGTCAAATGGCATGACAAGTCCCACCAGTGTGAACTCTTTAATGTTTAATGTTGAGTGTATGTAACCAATAACAATGAAGGTTAGTTATTTGCTTCCATTTTGTCTGTTAAAGTGGAACTAAACCCGAATGTTTCCCAAAACAGTTACATTCAAGGCATGCCATGAATTATGACGTTCACAGTTGCTTGCACTGTCAATCAAACGGCCTGTCATAACTGATCACATGTACAGCTCCATGAAAACTGCAGATCAAACAGAGACTAAGGCCCAGATTCACAAAGCACTTACGCCGACGTATAGCACATCACGCCGACGTAAGTGCAAATGTGCGCCGTCGTATGTGTGCGCCAGACCCACAAACCAACATACGCCTAAAAACTGGACACCCTACGCTGACGTAGCTTGTACACGCCGGCGTAGCGTGGGCGCACATATGGGCTGGACGCATGTTGCTGCTCCCATTGATTAGGCATTCAAACATGCAAATGAGGGAAATACGGCAATTCACAAACGTGAGTGCGCCCGACGCATGCTACGCGAGGTGCGTGTAAGTTGTACGTCCGGCGTAAAGTTATTCCCCATAGATGAGGTTTAACCCGGCAACAGACATGCAAAGGTCTGCACCAGGGAACACAAGCTGGCGTATTGTGCGTTGGACGTGTCTGGCTGGGCGTACGTTAAGTTTAATGGCATACGTGGTGATCCGGTGTAGCTTAGGCAGTTGTGCCGGTGTGGTTGTGAGCAGGCGCATAAGGTTGCTGTGAATGCGTCCACATCACGGCAATGTCACAGCAACATCACGGCACATGCGCAGTTCGTGATACGTGAATGTCCCAGTAGCAGTATCGCCCACTCGCCCCTCCCTTATACCTGCCTGAGTCCTCACTCAATCCAGTGCTGTGCGCACCTGAAGCAGCTCTTCCCTCTCTCACAGGCTTTGTAGAGGCAGCTAGAACAATTGAGAGCAGGGTGGGGCCAGGCCACGCTGGGTATCGAGCCCAAAGCAAGTGGCTTGCTATGGGGGCACTCAGGCAAGAGGAGGTGCTGGTAGGGGACTCCAAAAAAGAAGACTTGGAGCAGGTAAGTATAACATGTTTATTATTAAGAGGAAAAATAAATTTACTCTTAAAGGAAAAAAAGTTTTTTCATAATAAGCATCCTTTACCTGCAGACATTCCTCTTTTTACTTCCTCATTGTTCGTTTTTGCTCACAAGTTGCTCTGTTTTTTCTTTGTTCTGTTCACTTCCTGCTTGTCTGATTGTTACTCACCACCGTGAAGGGAGGCTTTACTGCGGTGGTCAGTGACGTGCTCGCCCCCTCCTGGGAACTACATCTGTGCGGCAGGACGCTCTCTACGTGTTAGAGACTTCAAGGAGGTGTGAATTACTGGATGTGCCGCAATTCATATTGGGAAATGTAGTTCTTACATGAAAGAGCACCGCAAACCAGGAAGTAAATGAGAGAACAGAAGCTAGAACGCCGGAGGTGATATAGATGAAGGAATTTCATAGGTATTTACTCGTTTTTTAACAGAATCATTACACTATTCTGTCTGTTTACCTTGCAGACATTAATTTTAGGCAAATATTTTTTTCCTTTACAACTCCTTTAAGGATGGGTTAAGTTCACACCAGAACTTGTGAACAGGCAAAAAATGTGTTTGAACACGCGAACACCATTAAAGTCTATGTGACACGAACATGAAAAATCAAAAGTGCTAATTTTAAAGGCTTATATGCAAGTTATTGCCATAAAAAGTCAGGGGACATGTATCAATGCAAAAAAAAAAAAGTTTCAAAAATTGACGTTTTTTTCTGGAGCAGTGATTTTAATAATGCTTAAAGTTAAACAATAAAAAAAAATATTCCTTTAAATTTCGTGCCTGGGGGGTGTCTATGGTATGCCTGTAAAGTGGCACATTTTTCCCGTGTTTAGAACATTTACCAAAATTACATTTCTATAGAAAAAAAAGTAATTTAAAACTGATCGCGGCTGTAATGAATTGTCGGGTCTTGGCAATATACACGAAACTCATTGAAAAAAACGACATGGGCCCCCCCCAGTCCCCCCAAACCAAAAATGTAAAAAAAAATTGCGTTAGGGTCCCTCCAAAATCCTTACCAGGCCCTTTAGGTCTGGTATGAATATTAAGGTGAACCTTGCGCCACTTTTTTAAACAAATGGCGTAGTGGTCCCCCCAAAAAATCCATACCAGACCCTTATCCGAGCATGCAACCTGGCAGGCCAAAGGAAAAGTTTATGTCACCGGGTGGCCCTGTGCTCAGCTATTTAACAGCTGTCAAAGCGGGAAGAAGCGTCACCTCCGGGCGGCATGGATTTACATTGCTGGACATTGTTTTTAAATAAAGGACTTGCCCCAAGCTGTCTTTTTTTGGGTGAAATGGTAGGGGTACAATTTACCTGTTACCAATTTACATGGGGGTCTGTGGGTCCCCTTGTTAAAGGGTGTTTCCAGATTCCGATAACCCCTCCGCCCGCAGACCCCCACAACCACCGGGCAAGGGTTGTGGTGATGAGGCCCTTGTCCCCATTAACATGGGGACAAGGTGCTTTGGGGGTCAGACCCCAAAGCACCCTCCCCATGTTGAGGGAATGTGGCCTGGTACAGTTCAAGAGGGAAGGGCGCTCTCTCATTCCCCCTTTTTTCCTGCTGCCTGCCAGGTTGAATGCTCAAATAAGGGTCTGATATAGATTTTTGGGGGGACCCCTATGCCATTTTTTTTATTTTGGCGCAGGGTTCCCCTTAAAAACATCCATGGTTTAGGGGTTCCCCTTAATATTCATACCAGACCCAAAGTGCCTGTTAATGAACTGGGGGGGAACCCATGCCGTTTTTTTTAATGAGTTTCATGTATATTGCCAAGACCCGACAATTCATTACAGTCGTGATCAGTTTTAAATAACTTTTTTTCCTTTAGAAATGTAATTTTGCTGTGGTAATGTTCTAAACAAGGGAAAAATGCAGGCTATATCATGATGATATAGTGCAGGGGTGTCAAACTAAATTTCATTGTGGACCGCATCAGCATTATGATTGCCCTCAAAATGTCCGGTTGTATCTGTAAGATTAGGTGTCCAGAGCATCCCCTCCCCATATATTAGATGTCAAGAGGCACCCCACCATCAGAAGTTGAGTCCCCAACTTTCCCTTACATCACAGTGCACCCCCCTTTCCCTATGTTGCTGCTGGGAAGAAGCTGAATGCATTGCTTGAAAGAAGAAAGTAAGGGTCTGGAGGAGGACCAGAGGAAATGGCCTGGAGGGCCGGACTCAGCCATTTCAGCCCGCGGCCTGCGGGCCTTGTGTTTGACACCTGTGCTCTAGTGAATCAGTTCATAATTAGATGTTTGAGAACACATTTTTGATGGTCTAGGTGTGGCTGTAAGTGACCAATGTAATGTGCCAATGGTGTGAATGGTATTGATGACACTGGGTGTTTTTTGGTGCCAAGTGCCAACATTGTAATTTTTAATGTGGTGGATTTTTTCTCTTATTTATTTATTCTTTTTGTATTTTTTGATACCGGTAAACCAGCATTGAGCTAGACCACATTTCCCTAGTAAATGAACTCTGTTCTGTGACCCCTCTTCTGTCATGCTGTGTGGTGGATAACATATCTTTGATTATGTGGACAACATGTTAGTTGATGAGTCAGTCAAACTAAAATGGATGGTGTGCTCCAAGAATCATTTTTATAGTCAGTTTTTTTACAGCTATACAGTCTCCCAAATACTTCCTGCCTCCAGACCCAGTGGGCTCTTCTGTGTGCCTCAGAATGCTTTTTAATGATGTTCAGAATAGAGAACAGGCGTTTGAAGGAGGTCAGGGAATTGTCATTCTCCAATTATCTCTCCTCTGCATTAAACCTGTAAATGATAATCTCCAAACACTTCCAGATTAGAACTGTCAGATTCTTGGCTCTGCAGCCGGTTATCTGCAGATCAGAGAGCAGTGCCAATTTGCATTCAGTGCAACCAGAGAAAGCATCAGGGGTCTAATGTCACATATAAGAGAACCTATCTTTAGTTTTATATTGTCACATGGGGGGGGGGGGGGGCATTTTAGCACCCGTATGACAGCAATATAAAAGTTGAAATTAAATGAAAGAGTATAAAAAAAAAAGTAGAATTAATAATAAAAAAGCAAAGCCCCCCTACCACCCACACAAAGGAACATACATAAATGGAGCTGGGCCCTTACTTCATGTGCAATCCTGCTTCTGGCAATAAGTTGCCTCTATTCCTGTAACTAATATCCAGAGTATGGGAAATGGGAAATGTCCCTAGTCCATGTGTGAAATGTCCCAAATGGAAAATAGAGATGAGGGAAGGATACAGTCCAGATGACTCCTGCAGCTCCTCTGACAGATCCCCACACAACAAGGAAAAGAAGCAACCACATGGCGCTAGAGTTAGTCAAACCGTAATAACACAATTTTATTGAACAAAGCACACAAAAGCCTCGTACACATGACCGGTTTTCCGAGCAGGAAAACTGCCAGGAGAGCATTTGGCCGGAAAAACCCGGTCGTGTCTATGCTCCCTCGCAGTGCTTCCCCATAGGAAAACTACCGGGTTTAACCACTTCAGTCCCAGAAGGTTTTACCCCCTTCCTGCCAAGGTGAAATTTCAGCTTCCGGCACTGCGTCGCTTTAACTGACAATTGCGAGGTCGTGCGACATGGCTCCCAAACAAAATTTACGTCCTTTTTTCCCCACAAATAGAGCTTTCTTTTGGTGGTATTTGATCGACTTTTTTGTGCTATAAACAAAAATAGAGCGTCAGATAAAAAAAAAAAAAACACAATATTTTTTACTTTTTGCTATAATAAATATCCCATTTAAAAGAAAAAAAATTCTCAGTTTAGGCTGATACGTCTCCTTCTACATATTTTTGAAAAAAAAAAAATCGCAATAAGCGTATAGTGACTGGTTTGCACAACAGTTATAGCGCATGTAACAGCGTACCAAACTGTCCTACTGCAATCTGCGGCGATCGTGGGTGACGTTCTGCGTGGCTCCTTCCCCTGTACGCGTTACATCATGTGGATGGGACTTCCTCAGCACACTGCTCCCTTAACCCACGCTGAGGAAGTCCCATCCACGGGATGTAACGCGTACAGGGGAAGGAGCCACGCAGAACATCACCCACAATCGCAGATTGCAGTAGGACGGTTTGGTACGCTGTTACATGCTGCTATGCTGACACTCGGCTCTTAGAGTGTCTCTACATGTTAGTGAAGTCTCCATTGTTTTAAATAAATAGTTATTTCAACAGAGAGCACTAGATTTCTTTCCTTTCTTCCCTACATGGTGGTATGAATGTTGAGAAATCATTGAATCCGGATCTATGGTTTTTATCCTATCCATCCGTCTGCCTATGGAGGCTGTCAGCTGATTTCTCATTACACAGATTATGCTTTGAGATCCATCTGGCTCAAAGCAGAGAGGTGAGAGTCCATCTTACACTGGTGGAGGATATTCTTTGGTGTTCCTTTTCACTTTCCTCTCTGGAAATCGTTTAAGGCTGTGGATTCATTGCTTTATGGACTTCCTTGCACATGGACATTATTTTCAAATAATTTATATTTTTATAAGTATATTTATTGTCACCATTATTGTTATTATTATTGTTTCTATTTTGTGCCGCACTCTTTTTATTTCAGAACAACTGAGCTACCTTGCCGCCGTCAATTGACGGCGGCTGGTAGATAAGTGGTTAAAACCGCCAGGAATCCGGGCTGGAAAATAGAGAGCAGGTTCTCTATTTTCCCGCCGGGATTCCTGGCAGTTTTCCTGTTGGGAAAACTGTAAGGAAGCATACACACGGCCGGTTTTCCCGGGCCAAAAGCTCTTCTGGCAGTTTTCCTGGCAGGAAAAATGGTTGTGTGTATGAGCCTTTAGAGTATATAGAAATGATATAAAAGGTGGGATCATTTATATTTTATTGAGATATGAGTAAGGACAAACAAGTGAAAGAGATTACAGTAAATCAGGGAATAAAGTAGTAATATAGAAGATTACTTTGATGTTAAATCACTTGCGTGGTATTTTTCCTATGTTATTGTAATATGTGAACAGGGTACTTATATGGAACATTGGCTTGAGCTGAGAGGCCCAAAGCTAATAGACTGCCTAGGGCCCTCTTTTGTCTTAATCCAGCTCCAACAATGACCATCGGTACACTGGGCTGCAGCAGGCATAGACATATGAATGCAATGGCCCAATACACTATTAGTAGTGCAAGTACCATTGTACATCTCCACTGTAAAGCTTGCTGGCAAAGTAGTTTTAAAGTTTCCAGCACAAATGAACTTTAGGACAACGTGTCAGTAATGTGTTGTATTTCTGTTCCTGGGAAGCTCTGCTCCTGTCCCTTCCTATATCACACATTGGGAGGAAGCATATGAATTGTTCATGCCCAGAGCAAGGTAGAATGGCAGCATATGCTGTATTTATTGGCGTATAACACTCACTTTTTTACCCTGAAAATAGAGGGTAAACTGTGCCTGCGTGTTATACGCAGGGGGCCGTGGAAAGTTTTTTTCCTGAAACTTCCCTCTTGAAGTTAGGGTGCGTGTTATACGCCTGTACATGTTATATGCCGATAAATACGGTATGTGACCCAGATAGTGTTTTTACCTAGTTTAGAAGTAATGATTATATATACTTTAACTGACAATTCATAGTTCACTGGCTTCAAAGAAAATGCGCTTTTTGTCTCCTGTAACCACTGTAATCTCATAGCATTTTATAGCATTTTCACAGCTCTATGTGCTTTATTGTTAATACTTTTTTGTATACTATATATTGATTTAAAATTCCCTTTTGTGACAAAGAATTCTTAATTTTAAAGAACAGTGTAATGTGGATGAATAACTGTTCTCTATTATATCCCCTGTAATATCCAGAGGTCTAGGTAAATATAGAGGGATAAGCTAAGCTTCTGGCATGTACCCGATCTAGATTTGTGAAAGGTTGCTATTTTTATTATTCTGACTGTCACTGATCATTTATACTTTATGTAGATCATATCAGCTAGAAGCTGGGTTTGTATTATTCCTTTATGATGTGTAGTATATAGGCCACTATGATTATACTTTTCAGTCCGAGGCACTGTGATTTATGATGACTATTCACTTAGTCATTAGTTTATTAAATTGTTGCTAAACCCACAACAGTAAAATCAGTCTGTATATAGAAAAGCATGCTTGTTATACTCACTGTGGAACCTAAGGGGCTATTCCCGCACATTGTGTAAAAAGGCTGTTTGATCCTGGCTTCTCTGATCCCCCCCTCCTTCAACTGTCCCATGATCATTTCCTGATAACATGGAGCCTATGGAGTCAATCTGCACATGCTCAGTTTGGTGTGTATTGCTAGAGAGTTGTTTTTTTTGGTTCTTGGGAGAGTTATCAGCACTGTCCAGACAGAGGGTCAGGGATCTTGCAGTCTCATAGGACAGTCAGAAAACTCCTACAAGCTTTAACCAGTGCTTGGCTGGACACTGATAGATGTCACAAGACAGCTCTAATTGCTGATGAGAAAAGGCATTTAGAAGTTTATATTTAGTAAAATAATTGCATTTCCATGTTCTGTGTACTATGGGAGACCAGATATAGCTAATGCAGAGTTCTGGATTTAGTAACACTTTAACCACTTGAGGACCAGCCGTCTCAGTTATACTGCAGCAGGTTGGCTCCCCTTGGCAAATGCGTGTGCAAATGAGTATGCTCCGTGCGACGACAACAGAGTCGATGACATTCATTAAATTATCAGCGACTATTTTTTTTTTTTTTTAACAGTAGAAGATCAGCGACTATTTTTAGCTCTGAACGCAGTATACAGTAAGTGTCAATGGTCCAAAAAGTGACTGATCTATCTGCCGCAATATTGCAGTCCTGCTCAAAATCGCAGATCACCGCCATTACTAGTAAAAAAAAAGAAAAGAAAATGCCATAAATATATCCCCTATTTTGTATAGGCTATAACTTTTGCGCAAAACAATAAATATGTGCTGATTGTGAATTTGTTACCAAAAATATGTAGAAGAATACATATCGGCCTAAACTGAGGAAGATATTTATTATAGCAAAAAGTAAAAAATATATTTTTTTAATTGTTGCTCTTTTTTTGGTTTATGCGGAGGTGATCAAATACCACCAAAAGAAAGCTCTAATTGTGGGGGAAAAAGGACATCAATTTTGTTTGGGTATAGCGTCGCACAACCACGCAATTGTCAGTTAAGGCGACACAGTGCCGTATGGCCTGGTCATTAAGGGGGCAATTTCTTTCCCCCGGGAAGTTTTTAGTGTATCCTGTTATATTTCTGTTGGAGAGATTTAAACAAGACAGTTCCAAGGTCTGCACTTTTCTTATGGCCATTGCAAAAGACTTCCAACCTCACTGTTTTTTTTTTTTAGTTGGAAAGAAGGAAAATAAAATGAGTGGGGACACTGGAATGTAGATGGGAACACCTGAGACCTTAACGTGGACAGGAAATTAGCCCATAACTTTGGCAGGCAGATCTCATCATTGGATTTCAACAACATATGAGTTAACACAAACATATAGCTTAAATAACAAATTGTCTTACAGTTTTTCCACATTGGTGGCCATTGAATGTCTAACATTACAGCCTGACAGGGTGATACTTTGCTTCGTGGTCATGACAATTTTAACTTAGGCTGCAGAGTTTGGCCCGGCGGCACTGCCTGTCAAACTTGCACTTTGGGATCATTAGGGCCACACCGCAACTGTGAGGCAAATATTTGGGGCCAGATTCAGATAGAATTAGATTATCTTAGCGTTTCCCAAATACACTACGCCGCCGTATTTTACCTGGCTCTACGTGGAATCCAGGTAGATTTTGTCCAGTAAACAACGGCGGCGTAGTGTATTTCTCCCGGCGCAATCCATATACGCGATTAGGGGGCATGAAGCATTTAAAATAGGCGCGTTCCCGCGGCGATCGAACTGCGCATGCTCCGTTCCCAAATTTCCCGCCGTGCATTGCGCGAAATCACGTCGTTACGTCATTTTTTCTTGAGTAGCGTAGTTTACGGACATTCCTATTCCCGAACGAGTTACGTAAAAAAATAAAATAATATTTTAAATTCGACCCGGGAACGACGGCCATACTTAACATGGGTTACGCACTGTTAGACCAGCAAAAAGCTGGTCTAACAGTACGTAGAAAAAAATAGACGAAAGCGATTGCGAAGACCGGTCGTATCTTCGTGGATCGCCGTAAAAACTCATTTGCATATCCCGACGCATGAAAACGACGCAAACTCCTCCCAGCGGCCGCAAAAATATCGCAGCGTAGATCCGAAGGGTTACGAAGACGTAAGCCTCTCGGATCGAAGCCCGAAGCCGCCGTATCATGGTTTGAGGATTCAAATTAGTGATACGGCGCGCAAAATTTGAAATTACTCCTGTCTAACACCAGTTAGACAGGCGTAATTGCTCTGTGAATCTGGGCCTTGACTTGCAGGTGTGGTTTGGTCCCATAATGTAAAATTGCATTCAGCATGAAGAAGAAAAAGAAGAAGAAAAAGAAGAAGAAGAAAAAAAAAAAAAGAGAACAGATATCAAAAGGGAACAATATTGCCTCCTGGATGCCTGCAAGCCCCTGCCATACATCTAAAGTGATCAAATGCAGTAAGCATACCACCTGTCTGAAAGAGTCCTTATAAAAGGCATTGTGGACATTCTGTAGCTTAAACAAATCCAGCCATTAACCCTACAGAACTGCATCTCAGTAAATTTGTTTGTATTGCTACCTTTAAAGAATGTTCTGAGATGCTGTAACCACAATCTTTCCACAGTAAAAGATCTTTTAGATTAAACATTTCCCCACTTTTTCTATGCTGTATGTACTAATTACCATACTTCCATCCACTTTCATTGTTTGGCTATTTATGTTATGTGCAAAGGAACCTATTAACTACTGAATATCTTTAAAACACATAAATGTTTAGTGAAATTTTCCTCTTTAATGAAAATAAAAAATATCAAAATAATTACAATTTAACATTTCTAAAAGGTTCGCTATGTCTTTTGGTTTATATCAAACATTTACATGGGGCACATTTAACGTTTGTATAAAAAACAATTAGGAAAAGGTCTTTCTATACTGCTCCTGCCACCCAGTCACACTTTTCCTTTTGTTTTCCCAACCTGTGCCATGAAATTTAAAGTTTGAATCTGACTGATCAATAGAGAAGATTTCCAGGCATGGCTATATTATACATAGTTACATAGGTCCATATATGCTATGTATATACCATACCTGACCTGAGGCTGTAAATCACTGAAATAGACACCCTACTCCAGTGACCTCCACTTACCTCCAGATTTCATGCCGAGTGGCTGCATTCTGAACACAGGAGGTTGGCCACTTTGCACCAGCACCAAGCAGAGAATTATTTGCATTTTCTGAATGAATGCAAAGTGGTGTCTGATTGGACAAGGTGGAGTGGCACGGAGGTGACAACACCCAGCACACCACAATGCACGGTAAGACACTACCCCACATTGTGGTACTCTGCATCAGAAAAAAATGGTGCATGTCAAATTTATAGTCATTTTTGCAGTGTTGCCAGCCCATTCAAATGAATAGAATGACATCACAATCCATATTAACATTAAGCATAAAATGGATTAACTGGAATGCTTTAGCACACTGCACCAAGGCAAGCCAGTGTGATTTGACCCTAAAGATATCAGAGGCAAGTCTTCTGTTAGACCAGTCGTTCTCAACCTTTCTAGTGACCCCTTGATAAAATTCCCCAAGTTGTGGGGACCCCTAACAGTAAAATTATTTTCGGAGCGTGGGTTGTCAGCACCCAAGGCAAGACAAGTAGTTTGCGCCCCTAACCCATGGAACTTTTAGCACTCCCTGAGTCCCTTCCACTCGTACAGTATTAAAACCCCTTATGGTACATTTTAGGATGTACAACTCTTTCTCTTTGTTCTCCTTTCTTTCCCTTTTATCTCTCTATATCCTAATTTCTTGTCCCCCCTCTCTCTAGCTGTCTTTCTTATTCTTTCTCTTATTCTTTCTCTTCCTTTTTCTTTGTTCCTCCCCCTCTTTTCCTCTCCCTTCCATGTATTCTCTATTTTTATTCCTTCTCTTACTCCTTGGCGGGGGTGGGGGGAATTGAATGAGTGCCAATACGGGTTGGAGTTCTCTACCAGACAGCTTAGGTTCTCTTGATCAAAGTCATCTGATGATCTGAGAACTGTAGTGGGGACTTTTAATGGCAACTATAATCACATGTAGTGTTACTCACTGTGTCTCCGATATTGGGGTGTCTCGTAGGAGTGACACCTATGCCGAAATCAGCAGAGAGGGTCTCCTCCAGCCCCTCTCACTTCACATTCCTCACCAGTCAGCTGACCTCTAGCCTCTGTCCCCCAGCCATGCTGTGAACTGAATGGGCAGCTGCGAAAAGGCTGAGTGGGTGGCCGTGGGCACTAGGAACAGTCCAGCTGGGCTAGGACCTGTATTTCCATAGCAGCTGGAGATTTGCTGGTTGCCTATCTTTGCAGTTTGGCCACTTTAATAAAGAGGTAACTAAAAATTCCATGCAGCTTCATGAGTGCCAGACACCCCTTGCTACATTATAAATGACAGACATCAACTGACCAGTAAGTTATAAATGGCAAACATCAACTGACCGGTCTAACCAAGGATATGCCCACTAATCCTTTATTTTTATGTTTTCCATGTTCACTAGTAAAAATTAAAAATTCCCTTAATATCCTACACAAATTATACATGTGTGACTTAAGGCACCTGTCTATCGTGTCAGTTAGGACATTCACTACAACAAGTACAAATTGATAAACAATTTGTAGAAATCTTAGGCCACGTACACACGATCAAATCTATCTGCTGGAAACGGTCTGACAGACCGTCTCAGCAGACAGATTTGATCGTGTGTATGGGCGAGCAGATGGATTTGTCCAGCAGACAGATTTTAAAGCCTGCTTTAAAATCTGTTTGCTGGGAACCCGTCGGACCGATATGTCTGCTGGTAAGTACGTTAACCAGCAGACATATCTGCCCGCACATGCGTCGAATGGATTCGACGCATGCGCGGAAGTGTTTTACTTCCTGGTGCGGTGACGTGGCGGCGTCAACGTCACCGCCACGTCACCACGCTGTCTGCCGGCGGGGATTTTGGTTTGATCGTGTGTACAGCGATCAAACCAAAACAGCCAGCAGACAAACCTGATCAAATCGGTCTGTCCGACTGATTTGAGCAGATTTATTTGGTCGTGTGTACGAAATCTTGGTATCTGTTTGCAATTAGGTTATATTTTACATATAACATTCCTTAGCCAATCTGGCAGGCAAACTTCACATTATCAAACTAATTAATAATATATGTGATTGTCTTCAATTTTACTAATGGCTTAAGGCTGGACTATAACCTAGACACAATATTCAGCAATTAATTATTTATTGTATAAGACATACACTTGTCCTTTCTGTCTTTTTCAAGATGATAAACTGACTCAATCATTCTGTCAAAGGATAAAGTAATCAACTTCAAAAATACATTTTGACATAGAGAATGCGCACAACTTGAGAGACACAGGATAAGAACCCCCAACCCCCCCCAAAAAACAATGACATTCAAACAGGTCTGTGATGAGTGAAAGCATTTTTACATTCCTAATGTGTGCAGTAAATGAACCCAAGCAAGATGAGTCTGCAGAAGGTGATTGCTTCCAATTAACATAAGTACACAGACAATTAAAACAAACTGTGCAAATGGTAAGCTACAAGAGTTTACCCTAATTAATACATGGCATAGGGTTTTTGTAGCAGAGCTTGGTACAATCTTATCAGTATTCTCCTTAAAATGTCAACTTGTTTCAATAAAAAGAAAATTGGAGTCAATTTTGTAAATAAATCCGGTATGATTAGCTGCCTGAGGATACAGGGACAAGGTGAAGTAATGGCTGTCCACTTCCTGAAGGGGGGTCGGTGCCAAATTTCATCCTGATCCTGCCTTGTGGGTGATCCTCTGCTGGTCGAACTGAGACAATGAACCTACGCCTAAATGTTTCACATAAAATAATGTAGATAAAAGGGTTGATACAACTGTTTGCATAGCCCATGCTGATTGCCACGCAGTAAGCATAGTGGAAGGCTAATGTAGGTTGGTCCATCACCAACTGGATTATCTGAAGTACATAGAATGGAGCCCAACAAATGAAAAACACCAAGCAAATTGCTATAGCAGTTCTAGTCACTTTCTTTGTACGTATCCTGGAACTCCTTTGGGCTGTGAGGGCTTCAGATGATGCCATTTTCAGCAGAATTCTCCGATATGCTAAAGAGATGACTGCAAAAGGAATGGCAAAGGCAAGAAAGAACTGATACAAGGTATACCAATAAATATCACTTTCTGGATTGGGGAGTGTGATTCCACATCCCAACACTCCCCCAGGAAGTGAAATAAGTCTAGCATACATCCATACTGGTGTGATGCTTAAGAGAGACAATACCCAAAGGATACAGATGACCATGATGGCTATAGGAGGCTTACGGTACTTTGCTGATGTGAAAGGATAAACTGTTGCAAGGTAGCGATCAATAGACATGGCAGTGAGTATGTAAGTGCTAGTAAACTGGCTGTTAGTATCCAGCGCTGTAATAAGAGTGCACATGGTTTCACCAAAGTGCCACACTCCATTACCAAGTAGCTGGTGGATTAGGAAGGGCATCCCAAGAAGAAATAGTAGGTCCACCACCGACAGATTAATGATAAAGATATCAGGAACACTGCTGCTACACCGGAATTTGGACTTTTTGAAGACTGTGTAGATGACGACACTGTTGCCAATTATCCCCAACAAACAAATGATTCCAAATACAGTTGGCATTATCACATTAGCATAAGTGACATTGCTGCTGGGGTCTGGAAAGACAAAAATAGCATGTAAGTATAAAAGACAATTGAAAATATACAAAAACCCCTCTAATGGTGCTACAACATGATATAGTAACACACAATTAAATGTGAAAATTAGTATAAAAAACCCAGTGCTGCGGTCAACCACTTGGAGAATGGGCAAAGGAACATACAAACAAAGAATGCAGCGCACAATAGGTAGAATTATAATAACACTTTATAGTCTAAATCAGGGATATGCAATTAGCGTACCTCCAGCTGTTCTAGAACTACAAGTCCCATGAGGCATTGCAAGACTCTGACAGCCACAAGCATGACACCCAGAGGCAGAAGCATGATGGGACTTGTAGTTTTGAAACAGCTGGAGGTCCACTAATTGCATATCCCTGGTCTAAATCAGGAGTCTCCAAACTACGGCCCTCCAGGTGTTCAGGAACTACAATTCCCATCATGCCTAGTCATGTCTACGAATGTCAGAGTTTTACAATGCCTCATGGGAAGTGTAGTTCCACAGCAGCTGGAGGGCCGTAGTTTGGAGATCCCTGGTCTAAATGAACATAAAATGGCAAATAAGCACAGACTAGAAATTGATTAAATATCAGGAATATAAGTTAAAACAGTCCACAATGAGTCCAAAAAGAAAATCCTATGATGGAAAGATTAAATGTGATGTCACGCTGTAGTAAGATGGTAGGGTGCAGACCCAAACAATAGGCAAAAACGTAGTGTGGAAGTACAGTACAGTACCTCAGCAATGAACTCTCCAAAGTACCTTATGGAAGGCTGTGAAGCGATCATAGGGAGAAATTGATTGTACAGGAGGAGCACTGCACAGCGGGGAACAGTCCACACCGCCGCAGTGCGTGGAGGTTGCGATGTAGAGGAGGTACAGACCTATCCAGATGACTGCAGAGAGTCAATAGGAGTGAAATCTTACTCACCGCCGCATAGTATAGCAGCAAGGAAGCCCAGGCACAGCGCTGCTAATATTTTGAAACAGCCGTGTTCACTGCTGGGATAGAAGGCGGAACAACTGCAACATCACTGTAAGGGGCAGGATGTGGTGTCCGGACACCGACCTCCTTCGATCGCGTGACAGCGTGGCCAATCAGGGATGCGGACGGCAAACGATGTTTGGAGCATATGCGAACGTCACTGTATAGGATGACTGGACGTTGGTGTACAGATAGAAAATGCAATTAGAAGCTCCGGTGGACATCAGTGGACATAAATTGTATTTTAAAAAGAGCCGTAACTGACATGTTTCGCGTCACTGACTGGTCTGTACCTCCTTTACATCACAAACTCCACACACTGCAGCGGTGTGGACTGTTCCCCGCTGTGCAGTGCTCCTCCTGTACAATCGATTTCTCTCTATGATCGCTTCACAGCCTTCCATAAGGGACTTTGGAGAGTTCATTGCTGAGGTACTGTACTGGACTTCCACACTACGTTTTTGCCTATTGTTTGGGTCTGCACCCTACCATCTTACTACAGCGTGACATCACATTTAATCTTTCCATCATAAGATTTTCTTTTTGGACTCGTTGTGGACTGTTTTAACTTATATTCCTGATATTTAATCAATTTCTAGTCTGTGCTTATTTGCCATTCATTTAGACTATAAAGTGTTATTATAATTCTACCTATTGTGCACTGCATTCTTTGTTTGTATAAAAGACAATTGCAACACAATAGAACTAAAACTTTTAAACTGAGTATTCCTGTTTATATATCTTGAAATGTGTCCAGTTTGGCAATATAAGGAAGCCTACTTATTTCCATTTTGACTAGAAACTCAAGAACTTGACAGATGCTGTTTAATAGTAACCATTTGCACGTTTGGCTGATGACCACAATTTAATTATGTTTTGCTTCAGTCTTTAGAAAATCCGAAAATATACTATCCTTCATCTCAAATTTAGGCTTGTTGCACCATTGCAAATTATGTGTCAATTTAATGCATGTGAAGGCACCTATATATTTTATGTTTCAATTTAAAATTCACAAGTTTTTATGAAAACATTTGCAATGAATATCCTTTTTATCAAAAGAAACTAAGTGATGTACACAAACTTTTTAAACGTCCTATAGTAAAGCTGGTGTATAATGTCACATTATTTATAGCAAAGGCATTTCCATCAGGAAATTTGTGGCACTCCTGTATAAATAACATACAATACAAGAAACTGCACTTTCCCCAAATTATTCACCTTAAAAAACATCTAGCATAATGGCACCCGCCTGACCCGATTTTGTCTCTATGATTGAGCACCCTTTTCAGTGATATGCATTCGATTAATAGGAGCAAGGTCTGGCAGGAGGCATTATGCTATACAATACATAGATAAATAAAGTTCATTAAAACAGAAAAAAGGATTTCGCAAATGCTGGTTTTGTGTTCTCAGATTGGCATTTAGGGGGAGGATAGACCCTTTGCTGCCATTGTGATATATTTTGGGTGTCTAGTGTGCCCTTGTGCCTTTAAGAATGGGTGGGCTCCCTCCAGGCTCACCTGCCCTCTGCCTATCTATTATAATGCATGTGCTTCTACTATGGAGGCTCTTAAAATTTTGAGTTAGGACTGCAAAAAATACCGGGGTGCCATAATGTGTCTCTGCAGCTTACACATGTATTTGCAAATGTGTGCAAATGAAACCGCTGATTTTAACGCATACTGTTTGACAGAATAATTTGGTTAGTTACAGGCTGGTCAGAAAATTTGCGAATTTTCTTTGGTTTTGTTTGACATACGTTGCTATTCCATGTGCTCCTTGTTGCAGAGGCCAGTTATAGGTGGGGGCAGTGGCTATTGTTTGTACTGGAATAGGGATGAGCCGAACACCCCTGGGTTCGGTTCGCACCAGAACCTGCGAACAGACCAAAAGTTTGTGTGAACTTTAGAACCCTGTTAAAGTCTATGGGACTCGAATGTTTGAAATTTAAGTACTAATTTTAAAGGCTAATATGCAAGTTATTGTCCTAAAAAGTGTTTGGGGACCCGGGTCCTGCCCCAGGGGACATGTATCAATGCAAAAAAAGTTTTAAAAAACGTCAGTTTTTTCAGGAGCAGTGATTTCTATAATGCTTAAAGTGAAACAGTAAAATTGAAATATTCCTTTAAATTTCATACCTAGGGGGGTTTATAGTATGCCTGTAAAGTAGCGCTTGTTTCCTGTGCTTAGAACTGTCCCTGCACAAAATTTAATTTATGAAGAAAAAAAGTAATTTAAAATCACTCACCTTAGGGTCTGGTATGGATATTAAGGGGAACCCTGTGTCAAATAAAAAAAAAATGATGTGGGGTTCCCCCCAAATATCCATTCTAGACCCTTTAGGTCTGGTATGGATTTTAAGGGGAACTCCACCCCAAATTTAAAAAAAAATGCCGTGGACCCCCACACATTTTTTTTTAATGAATGACTTTTCTCTGTATTGCCGGGAGCCGACAATTCATTATAGTCGCGAGTGATTTTAAATTACTTTTTTTCCTTCAGACTTTGTGCAGGGACAGTTCTAAGCATGGGAAACAAGCGCTACTTCACAGGCATACTATACACACCCCCCCCCATAGGCACAAATATTTCACTTTTATTGTTTCACTTAAAGGAATTATTAAAATCACTGCTGCCAAAAAAACTGTAGTTTTTAAAACTTTTTTTGCATTGATACATGTCCCCTGGGGCAGGATACAGGTCCCCAAACACTTTTTAGCACAACAACTTGCATATTAGCCTTTAAAATTAGCACTTTAGATTTCAAACGTTCGAGTCCCATAGACTTTAACAGGGTACTAAAGTTCACACGAACTTGCTGCGAACACCCCAAATAGTTCGCTGTTCAGCGAACAGGCAATGTTCGAGTCGAACATGAGTTCTACTCGAACTCGAAGCTCATCCCTATACTGGAGGATAGACCCTGTTTAACAATAAGTAGTAAGCCAAAAGGCCCCATTGAGCAGTACCATTTTCAGCCTCTCTTATTACCATGAATTTTTCTATTTATTGCCTATGTTGATGCCAAAGTTAGTTACAGTAAATTACTTTGGGTTGTAATATCAGCACAGTTCAAGGTAACTATATATATCTTCAATTATCTTCAAGAGAGCCTAGGATCTCTGACAAATAAGGCACTCAGGGCAGCCATCAGAAATTGTGGGGCCCTTTAGACAGCTTTAGGTCTGGGCCCCCCGCGCCTGACCACCAACATTCCCCAGGGACTGCCCACTGGCCGTCCCACCAAATCCGCCCACTAGCTATCCCACCAAGTCCTTCAGTGCACACACTTTTATTTTAACACTCATGCGTCATATATAAAAAAAATGCACAGTGTATTATAAGTCATCAGTGCTTTCAAGGTTTAACAGTAGGATGCTGCCTATGGGCGGAGCATTTGACCATAAATGTCCGCTCGCAGCAATTGTGTTTTTAGCTGCTTCGTCTAATCTTCATATCTCTATAATGTCAAATCTTTTCTCTCCATGTCGAAAAATCTTAAACTAATAGAGTTAGGTTAGGCACATTTGACCGCAGATTCGATAGACACAGATCTCTATTGTCACATCATGTCGAATCTTCTATCTATGTCAAACTCTTGTCTCAATTAAACGAAAATAAATAATTTTTTATGTTGGATCTTTCGAATTTCAGATTCTGGGTGTTCATTATTGTTTGTTAAAATGAACGCGAAAATCCACGAAATTTGGACGAAAATGCTTTCGGACGAGAACAAATGCACATGTCTATTATTCAAGCAGGTGTGTCAGAGGGGCTGATGTTGTTCTTGGAACTGAGGTAGAGAACAGAGAACCCAAAGTTAGCAAGTAGCTCCCTCAGGGGTAGTGCGACATAATTTTTCACATATTGCAGTTATCACTCAATGCAACGCCTTCAACATATGCTATTGAACCTGCACACAAACTGTATAACATGCAGAATTTTCAATATTAGGCAGGATACCCATTCCATTAAAGCAGTGGTCTCAAAATACCGGCCCGCGGGCCATTTGTGGACCACGGATTGGTTAAAAATGGCCTGCAGGCAGGGCGAGTGGGGGGGTGCCGCGGAAGTGGGGGGAGTAGATTTACTTCACATGCAGAGTAGCGCAGGAAGCGTCTCTGTCATAAGTTCACTTCTCAGTCTCACGCTGCTGCTGCTGCTCCCCGCCCCCCGGCGCCCCCCCCTCTCTTCTCGTCCAATCACATTTGCTTGTGATATCACCTGGGATGAACGAGAAGAGAGGGGGGCGCTGGGGGCGAGGACCAGCCGCAGCGTGAGACAGAGAAGTTGAACTTATGACAGACAAGTAAACGCTGACATGTGCCGTAATTGTGCCCCATGTACCCTGAATGTGTCCCCTGTACCCTGAATGTGCCCCCATGTGCCCTGATTGTGCCCCCATGTACCCTGATTGTGTCCCCATGTACCCTGATTGTGCCCCCATGTGCCCCATGTACCCTGATTGTGCCTCCATGTGCCCTGACTGTGCCCCATGTACCCCGATTGTGCCCACATGTGCCCCATGTACCCTGAGTGTGCCCCCATGTGCCCCATATACCCTGATTGTGCCCTCATATGCCCCATGTACCCTGATGTGCCCCATGTACCCTTGATGTGCCCCATGATACCGTGGATGTGCCCTATGTACCATGGATGTGCCCCATGCACCCTGATGTGCCATAATGTGCCCCATGTACCCTGATGTGCCTTAATGCGCCCCATGTACCCTGATTTGCCCCATGTGCTCTGATGTGCCCCATGTACCCTGATGTGCCCGATGTGCTCTGATGCGCCGCATGTACCCTGATGTGCCCTGATTGTGCCCCATGTGCTCTGATGTGCCCCATGTACCCTGATGTGGCTGATGTGCCGCATGTACCCTGATGTGCCCCGATTGTGCCGCATGTGCTCTGATGTGCCCCATGTACCCTGATGTGCCCCATGTACCCTGATGTGCTGGGCTCTGTACCCTGATGTGCTGTGTCCTGTGCCCTGTACCCTGATGTGCTATGCCCTGATATGCCATGTGCCTTGTCCTGATGTGCCATGCCCTGTACCCTGATGTGGTCTGTTGTGCTGTGCCCTGATGTGCTGTGCCCTGTACCCTGATGTGCTGTGCCCTGTACCCTGATGTGCGCTGTGCCCTGTACCCTGATGTGCGCTGTACCCTGATGTCCTGGGCTCTGTAACCTGATGTGCGCTGTGCCCTGATGTGCTGGGCTTTGTACCCTGATGTGCTGGGCTCTGATGGTGAGTGGTCAGTGTGTAGTGTAGTGGTCAGTGGGGTGTGTAGTGGTCTTTGTGTAGTGTAGTGGCAAGTGTGTAGTGTAGTGGTCAGTGGGGTGTGTAGTGGTCATTGTGTAGTGTAGTGGCGAGTGTGTAGTGTAGTGGTGAGTGTGTAGTGTAGTGATCAGTGTGTAGTGTAGTGATCAGTGTGTAGTGTAGTGGTCAGTGTGTATTGTTCAGTGGTTAGTGTGCAGTGTAGTGGTCAGTGTGTAGTGTGCAGTGTAGTGGTCGGTGTGCAGTGTAGTGGTCGGTGTGCAGTGTAGTGGTCGGTGTGTAGTGTAGTGGTGAATGTGTAGTGTAGTGGTCGGTGTGTATTGTTCAGTGGTCAGTGTGTAGTGTGCAGTGTAGTGGTCAGTGTGTAGTGTGCAGTGTAGTGGTCGGTGTTAATACTGCATCCACTGACACCAGTGCTGGGGGTAAAAATGCGTCCGCTCACACCAGTGCTGGGGTTAAAAATGCGTTCGCTGACACCAGTACTGTTGTTTTTGAAGTTTGAAAGTTTGTATGCGGCCCCCCAATAGGATATGAAAACTTGTCTTGTGGCCCTCAGGTAATTTGAGTTTGAGACCCCTGCATTTAAGAGATAACATTAATATTTCAATGCAATCAGTAATAAGTCATTTCTGGGTTGTCCTCCCCCATTTTTTGGATATTTACAGTTGAAGGCAATCTTTACTATACAGCATATACGCAAGAGGCATATGCTCCCCTCTAGCTTACTAATTAAACATTTTAGGCTGATAGAGGGATTTGAAATATTCATCCTTATTTAGATAGATCTTGTAACAGTGGATGCTACACAGACTTCCATTATATGGTTTGAATTCTTAACCATCTGTTATGCTGTGATCATCTGTGAGTACATCATCAATACATATAATGATGAGCTGTATATATGGTATGTAAGTTAGAGCTCAAGCCCTAATATTTCTATAATGCTAGCAAGCAAAGCACATTAAAAAGGTACAGTATATTTCCCTTGATATGATTGTTGGCGTTGGAGGCACATTCTACAGCTTTGATACCAGGCCCAATCTACAGCCTTGATACATGGCACTTTGAATGTGAATCAGAACGTGGATTGATATAATCCCAATTTGTGTTCCTTGTGGTAAAGGGATAATTATCTGCAGCTACAACATGTAAGGCCGCGTACACACGACCAAATAAATCTGTTCAAATTGGTCTGACAGACCGATTTGATCAGATTTGTCTGCTGGGCTGTTTTGGTTTGATCGCTGTACACACGATCAAACCAAAATCCCCGCCGGCAGAAAGCGCAGTGACATGGCGATGACGTTGCCGCCGCCACGTCACCGTCACCAGGAAGTAAAACACTTCCGCGCATGCATCAAATCCAGCGTACTAACCAGCAGACATATCGGACGGACGGATTCCCAGCAGACAGATTTTAAAGCATGCTTTAAAATCTGTCTGCTGGAAAAATCTGTCTGTCCGCCCGTACACACGATAGAATCTGTCTGCTGAAACGGTCTGTCAAACCGTTTCCAGCAGATAGATTTGATCGTGTGTACGCGGCCTAAGAGTTCATAAGACGTATCAAGACTAGTCGAGACAGTTAAATAGTTATAAATATATAATTTTTCACTATCACAAAAAATGCAGCTTAGTGAAAATGTGCACAAACTTGTCACAGGGACAGGTCTACAGAATTCATGCTGTCTGTAAGTCTATCTCAGTGTATAGCTGTTTACCCCCCCCCCCCCGGGACTGTGAGTTGTAATGACTCCTGTAGCAGCCTGTTAGCCATATTGGATGTGTGTACACACATGTCAGAGAGTGTAAAGGGGAATGAGGATAAAGAAGACATCAGCTAAGAGCAATTTGGACGTGTGTGGATATTGATTCATGCTGCTTTTTATGATTAATATGTGAGTGCAATTTGGTTGTGTCAACCTTTTATTAAATATTTTAAATGGCATCACACTGCTTGGAGTTTACTTCTATCTTTTCTTGATCTGGAGAATATTGGCGGTTGAGGAGTAATATGTGAAGTGACATATTTGGAAGGTTGTCTTGGAAAAGGACAAGTCATTCGAGACTTAATTATGCTTACAGTTATAGATTTCTGGTGAGTTATTTTGGCATACACTGGGTGGAAAGTGATTGTTACACAGTGGTGTCTTGTTTGATCTTGGAGAGTAGAGGAGACTGGAAGTATTTTCACAGCGGTGGATTATAAAGAAGAAAAGTTACATTTACTGCTTTTCCTTTTGTTAATTTTTCATTTTACCAAGGATTCTTTACATAGACCCCATTTTTAGCATTGGACTTCATTCACTAATCACTTTTATGTTACAGATTTACACCATTTGTGCTATGTGTAATTTATAGTATTGTTTTAAAGACTGTAGACTGTGCCTTTACTCCAACGACCCACATATCAGTAAATTCATAAATACCTTTTACATATAAAACTACAGCTTTTAGTCTGTGCAGTCTATTTAAAGTGTGGCAACACAGCAACTTTATCACAGAATATAGCAATAAACACCAATTGCACTGCAAACACATTTGCCATAAAATTCAGAAAACATACACTGATTTTGAATGCAGGGGTCAGGAGTATAATATATAACATAGGGCCAGATTCACGTAGAGTTACGCCGTATCAGTAGATACGCCGTCATAACTCAGAATCTGAGCCTTCGTATCTTTAAGCGTATTCTCAAAACAAGATACGCTTAAATCTTGCTAAGATACATCCGGCGTAAGTCTAGGTGGCGCTTCCATCGATTTAAGCGTAGAATATATAAATTAGCTAGATACACCGATTCACGAACGTAGGCCCGGCCGTCGCAGTACAGATATGCCGTTTACGTAAAGCGTTTTCAAGGGGTAAAGATATTCCAACAAAAAGATGTTAAGTATGGACGTTGTTGATTTTTTCAAATTTGACGTCGTTTACGTAACTCGTGCGTAAATGGAGGTTTGGACGTAAATTACGTTCACGTAGTTTTCAATGACTCTTTGCGACGCCATTTGGAACATCATGCGCAGTTAAAAAAAAACGTCATTTAAGTGGGGTCACACTTATTTTAAATAAAACACGCCCACATTTGAATTCGGCGGGGCTTACGCCGGCCCATTTACGCTACGCCGCCGTAAATTAGCTTTGTGAATAGAGCACTTGCCTCTCTAATTTAGGGATACGCTACGCCCGCACAAAATTACGCCAGTGTACCTGAATCTGGCCCATAGGGTATACATAGGGTATACAGTGTACAACATAGTAAATGCAGTGCAAGGATTAGGAGTATAATGTACAACATAGTGTATGCAGTGCAGAGGTTAAAATGTATAACATAGTAAATACAGTGAATGATCATATGTATAAAGCACAACATAGGATATACATATACAAATATCCCCAAAGTTGTGGAGTAATAGACCCGCATCCTAAAATGACTGTTATGCATTTGTTTTACCCACAGAGGACCCTCAATGGGTATCTGCATTAGTGCACAGCGTGGGGGAGCAGCACCTTGAATCTCTCTTCCTCTCACCAGCGCTTTCACTTCTTCCTCTTCTCAGCACCAAACAAGGACCTATCTTAAAGTTACGGTTCTGTTCCACCACACAAGCACTGCAGAATAGTTTGCTGAATTGCTTTGGAGTGGAGAAAAGATTTGCATAAGAATGAGCTAATATGGGATTTGCATATGATTGAGCTATGGGCACATTATAATAGGGGCAGGGCTGCTAGGTAGAGGTAAAGACAGATTCAGCAAGCTTTCCGCTATGATCTCGGGACACAGCCTTCAAGGGACAGCTAAATAAAAAGTGGAACTTTGCCACCAAGTCCAGGACAGTTTGTAAATTTCCCCAGAGCTTGGTGAAAGCAGCACCTCAATGAGACTAATTGGCAGCAAAAGGCACATCCTCCTCATTCCTCAAAGGTGTATATCAGCCACTTTCTTTTAACATGCAGCTACTGCATCCTATTTACATAAAAACTGGCCAGGTTTATAATTACAAAATAAAAATTCAGTGTATGACTAGCTTAAGTGCATGGTCTAAAAACACATTGGCTGAGCTACTTTGTCAATATGACCCACACCCATGAACTTTTATTGAAAAAAAAAATGAAAAAGCACTGAGAAAAAGCACCCAAGATACTCTAGAGTATGTACACAGTCTTTGCTGTCAGAGCCATTTTTGCATTTATTGCATACATTCAAATGCATATTTTAGGGCTGAGGATTGGTACTAAAATAAAATGTAAAAAATATAAGAGAAATGCTATGTAACACTAAATCTAGAAGTGAAAATATTTTTTTTTTTTTTATAAAATTATATATTTTTAATTCAGTAGTCAATAGTTAGACAAATGTGCACGATTTAGAATTTGTAAAGATAGCTCAGGCCTGCAGACCAAAATAAACATCTACATACCAACATGTTTCTGACAGGACTAAAGATAAAGTTGATCAAACTATCACCTCACAAGCCTTAAAAAAACTTTTGTGCAACTACAACTCAGCGAGAAACAGAGGTCTGTTCAAACTGGGAATCAACACTAATTTTCCCAGTTGCAAAGGGAAAATTTTAATTTATTATATATTCCAAAATATAAGTCATAGAAAGATGAATATTATCTAAAAGGACAGTATGACCTGACCTTATAGAACATCCTAGATCAGCGATGGCGAACCTTTTTGAGCCCGAGTGCCCAAACTGCGACACAAAACCAACTTATTTCTTTCAAAGTGCCAACACAGAATTAAACCTACCAGTGGCTCTGTACAGAGGATGGGACCGATTATCCCTCTGAATGAGCCCCAAAGGACCAAAAATGTATGATTATGCCAGATTCGAATGCACTGTGCAACATACACTGACCTACCTGATACATGCACTGACCTACCTATTACACTCGCCTCCCTGACCATTAAACTCACCTACCTGACACATGCACTCACCTACCTCCTTGATATCCCTGCCGCCGGGAGGTCAGCTACAAGCCATTGCACCGCTCCTCATGGCCATGGATGATCTGCTCAGAGCACCGCTCCTCCTCCTCCGCTTTTTCACAGGCTGCACTAGGACAGACTGAACCAAAGTCGTCCTGGAGCAGGGGGAGCTGGAATATCATGCCTGCAGAAAGGAATGACCGAATGCCTTACCAGAGGTGTAGGGATTCAGGGAGGCAATAAGCTGCCGAACAGAGACGGGACGGTGGAAGAAGAATTTTACACCCCCCCTAAAACAGCACACATGATGACTGGCTGCCCACCCTCCTGCCGACATCACTGGCACCTATGCAAAGAAGGGAGCCGGTGTCCTGTCGTGTCAGTGCAATTGACTGCCTGGCTGGGGGAATCCCCTGGCTTGCCAACAGAGAGGGCTTGGAGTGACAGCTGTGGCACCCGTGCCGCAGGTTCGCCATCTGTCATGGACGTGGTCGACCACCAGGTGGCGCTTGCGGCACTACGGCACGCACGGGGGCGCCGGGAGCGCGCATTCGCGGCACATCGGCGCGCAGGTGCTCAGGCACGGGCACGCGCAATCGCGGCAGCGGCGCGGGCGCGTGCTGACGCCATTTTGGCGCCAGTCCAGGCTATTTAATGGGGCTCATCCTACAGCCTCTTGCTGCCCGATCGTCAGCGTTCCTGTTGCCCACCTGAGACCCGTTACCTGTTTGACTTCTGTTCCGGTGATCCCGGCTTGTCTCTGACCCTTCTGATCTTCGCTTGCCCTGACCCCCGGCCTGTCTGACGCTGCCTCTGCCTTACCCCTTTAACTGACTGCTGCCCGCCTGCTGCCGACACGGTCTGGACTCCGACTCCGCTGTTGTTCTATCCACGACATCTATCCACAAATGCCTGACCCTGCCTGCATCCGTACTACAGTAAACCTTCCTCCTGCCGACAGCTCCAGTCATCCACACTAGCTCCTGTTACCAGTCAGCACCGGTACTACAGCACACCTTCCTCCTGCTAACTATACCAGCGATCTGCGCCCAGCGCTACAGAACATCTCCCTCCTGCCGCCTGTTCCAGTCAGCTGCACCAAGCGCCTGAACCCAGTCTACCTGCTGATCCGGGTCACCTGTATCCAGCCCCCGCTGTCTACGGACCTGCTGTTCCAGCTTCTCCGACACCTTCCTGAGACTACAGGAGACCTCCGCAGTTCCTGCACAGCTTCCCCGCCAGGCGCTAGTGCTACTCTGAACTCCAGCGCTTCCTGTCCACACTACCAGGGGTTCCGGAGTCAGAGGAGCAAGAGTGGCCACTCCCGCACGTCAGGCTCTGCTCGGTACCAGGTACGTGACACCATCACTGTCCTAGATGCTTGCAAATCGGTTAAATGAACCCCAAATCATGGCAGACGTGTCGTGTTTGGACTTACTGCTATCGGGATGATGGTGTTGGAAATCCTAACTTAGATCCAGCCATGAGAATATCCGGTCCATATAACTAATGGCCACTTCAAAAGGCAAATCCCCTCCTCGGATTATGAGCTTCATGTGGACTCAAAACAGTATAGAACATCCTAGGGACTGACAAAATGGGTAAAGTGGAAGAAAAAAAGACCAATATAAGTCTATTTTAAAATGTTGCCTCCCCCTCCTTCTGCCTATACTGCATACCATTTGTAAACTAGAGCAGTGTAAATAACAATAGTGCTGAACTCACAGTGTGAGGTCACCGACTGGCTTCCATTGTTGTTGGTATTCCCACCCATCTCCAGCAGCAACCACTCACTAACACAGGGGAGCCGCTGTTTCTAGATCAAGTGATGGCGCCAAAACTGAAGAAAAAAAATAATATTTGCACTGCTCTCATTTACAAATGGTCTGCAGCATAGGAGAGAGTAAGGTCCCATACACACTTTTAGATTTTCTGCAGATTTTTGTCTTCAGATTTACCAAAACCATATAATATGAGGTCAAACCTTAAGAGTTTCAGTTTTTATGCAATCAGGCAGGCCCTTGCACTACATGGTTTTGGTAAATCTGAAGACAAAAATCTTCAGAAAATCTAATAGTGTGTATGGGGTCAAATAGAGAGAGAGATGCAGTGATCAGTATAATGTGCTGATGTCAGCAATCCTTTCTTTGACTCAGCCATAAGAACCTGCTAGTCCATATAGCCTACAGCAACTTCAGAACGCAAGGTCTGTCCTGACTAGGGATGAGCAGAACACCCCCGCGTTCGGTTCGCACCAGAACCTTCGAACGGACCAAACGTTCGCGGAAACATTTAGAACCCTATTGACGTCTATGGGATTTGAACGTTCGAATTCAAAAGTGCTCATTTTAAAGCCCAATCTTCAAGTTATTGTCGGAAAACATCTTTGAGAAGCCGGGTCTTGCCCCAGGGAAGATGTATCAATGGAAAAAAAAGTTTTAAAAATGGTAGTTTCTTCTGGAGCAGGGATTTTAATGATGCTTAAAGTAGAAAGAAAAATGCAAAATTCCTTTAAATATCTTACCTGCAAGGTGTCTATAGTATGCATGTGAGGTGGCACGTGTTTAGAACTGTCCCTGCACAAAATGAGATTACTATAAGAAAAAAGTAATTTAATACTGCTTGCGGCTTTAATGTAATGTTTGGTCCCAGCAATATGGATGAAAATCACTGAAAAAATTGCATGGATTTCCCCGCAACCACTCCCCCCAGGTCATTACAAGACCCTTTGGCCCTATATACTTTGAACAGCAGTATACAGCAGTATACAGGCGGTGCAAACAAGACAAGGACTGTAAATTTGTTAAGTAGAATCTGAACGTCATACTTTGCTGCTGCATATTGCACAATTTCCTAAAGAGACCCTCAACAAACTAAATGACACTTGTGCCTGATGAGGCCATTGATGTTCCAGTGGTGGTCCGTGAGCCTGGCCATACAGGCTTGGCCCCCCAAAGCACACGTGCTGTGCGGCAACAATATGTTGATTATTTTAGGAGTGGGGGGCCATTCCAATGCAAGATCTTGGCTAAATAAATTATTTATTTGGGAAAGAAAAATTTTAGAAAAAGGGGGGTTGCCATCCGGGGCACCCTTTGAACAAATTCTGTGAAGAACTCCTCCCCAGCTTTCTCCCCACATCTAACCCACAAACTCATCCACTGATCATAAAGTCTAAAATCAAGTTACGTACTGTACCGTAGTACTACACGATCATTTCTTCTGCCTTTTTTTACAGACTGTGAATGACGTTTTCACTCACACAATATCCCTTTATACACTGCGCATGCGAGAAGCCACTGCAGGTTTTCCCGCCCCTGACGATCGCTCTTGTACTTTCCACGCCTCTTTTCGGTCGGTCAATGCAAGACAGTGAAGACACCATGGAGGACACACAGCAAGCTGCAACCTCAAACCAGGAGCGAGGCCAGGCAGAAGCACACACCAGGAGCAGGAGGTACAGGGCCACCAATATGTCCTTTGAGGAGATGGTAGAGATGGCAATCCTAAGGAGGGAGGACTATGATTGCAAACATAGCCCTTAGGCCGCGTACACACGATCGAATTTGTCCGCTGAAAACGGTCCGATGGACCGTTTCAGCAGACATCTCCGATCGTGTGTATGGCCGAGCAGACAGATTTGTCCACCCGACAGATTTCAAAGCATGCTTTGAAATCTATCGGGTGGGAATCTGTCCGCCCGACATGTCTGCTGGTTAGTACACTTACCAGCAGACATGTCGTCCCGCACCGCCGCCGAATGGCCAGCCATGAATAAGCACTGATCCAGTGCGAAACGCGTCGGCTGTTCCTTGTTTCTACTGCTGTGACCCTATTTTTGTACATGCTGTCTATTGAATAAAAGACCACCCATCAGGTTTTGGAGTGCGGCTATCCATTTTTCTTTGTCTTCATTTTGCTTAGTGCACCGCCAGCACCCTCGGTATCCTGCACCACCTGTAACCATTTAGTGATCCCACCTGGAGCGGTGACTCCTTTCTCGCATGCGCGGAAGTGTTTTACTTCCTGGTGTGGTGACGTGGCGGCATCACCGCCACGTCACCGACACGTCAGCGCGCCGTCTGCTGGCGGGGATTTTGGTTTGCTCGTGTGTACACGCGAGCAAACCAAAATCCCAGCAGACAGATTTGTTCAAATCTGTCGGACGGACAGATTTGAACAAACAAAAGAACCCAAACAAAGTGAAGGCCCAGAGCATGGACAATAGGCAGAGGAGTCTCCATCAGAATTTCGGGGTGCGCAGGTCAAGGGAACAGCTCCGGAAAAGGTGGTCTGACCTTAAATTAAGAGAGCCGGAGCAGACGGAGAGGATTAAAAAAGTCATCAGAAAAAGTAAGTAATTTTCATGTGTACTCTGATTATTTGTTTTTATTATTGTGCGGCATGTGCTTTTTCTTTGAGGTTGTACTGTATATATACAGTTCAAGAATAGATGTCATGGTTCATGTTTGTGGCCATAATAATTGGTCGTATATGTCGTCGTTCATTCTATTTATGATCTATTTATGTGAGACCAATTTTTTATTTAATGAAGATGTGTTCTTAACTAGATTTAAATAATACAACTTAAGTCAATATACAGTAACAGAGAGTATGCTCAGCAGTTGGTTACACATATGGACACAGTAGCAGAAGTGTTGGGAGGGCCGATCTGCCCTATAGGCTCACTATGCAAGCCACTTAGGGCCCTGCAAAGCTGCAAAGGGCCCCCCAAATTACTAGAGGCCCCGTCTGGTAAGAAGTCATTTTCGCCCCCTCACCCGCTTCTCAACTCACTGGCTGCATGGGAGAAGAGGTAAGAAGTCAGCACCCCCTGCTTCTCAATTTAATGTAAGATGTCATTTCCGATAGTAGAACACCCCCTCCCCCCGCTTCTCAACTTTCTTTAATGTGACATGTCACTGTCATCAGCGCCCCCCGCTTCTCATTTTTAATGTGCCATGTCATTTTGCTTAGGGCCCCAGGGAGGTCAGGATCGGCACTGAATGTTGGCCACAAGAACAACCTAGTTAGGGTGTCACACAGAGGTGATTCAGTGGATACTTGGTGTTTTTCCATGTAGGAAACTTGGCCAAAGATAGAGAAATTTAGCAGCTTTGGTAATGGATACAATCCTGTGTTAAGCTTAGAAGGATTGTAAAAACAATTGTACCACACTTTATAAAAATAATGATTCATATTCCTTTTTCAGGCCTCTAATCTTTTTGATGCATGTTTCCCTTTTTTAAATCTCATAGGGCGCAATGAAGCTTTAAGACTGGAAGAGACAAACCCCACACAGACCCAAGCCCCACTCCCGCGGGATGTGCAGGAAGTGGAAATTGCCACCACATCAGGTCAGTGTCATACAGCACACCTTCAGGTAATAGATGTAGGCTTCTACGTATGGTAAGTGGACACTCTATTTCTACCAAATATAAATCAGACTGTTATCCCATACATAAGAGGGCAGAAGTCTTGGATTTTTTTAGAAACAAAGTGAAAGAATTGATACTTTTAGCTGAGAGAATAAAGAGAGATCCTAAAAGTCATTCGGACCATATGATGAAACAAGATAACGAGATAACGAGATAACGAGTTTGCTGTTTTGAACTCTGTATATTACTATAAAGAGGCTCTGAGACAACTCACTGGTCAAAAAAAAATATATATTCATTTGAATAGTTACTCTGTCTCCCCTTTAAAGAAGATTTAAATACCATTATTGCTTTTGCAGTGTCTATGGGTGTATTGGATGAGAAATTGTCTGAAAAATTGGGTTCTTTCTTTCTGTTTATAAACCCATTCTCACTAGCTTTGGGTTCATTTGTGAACCTTTGGGGAATTGTTTTTTAGGTGCTTAAAGTGATTATAAAGTCTATTTTTTTTTCTATTAAAATAACAAACATGTTATGCCTGCTCTGTGTAGGGGTTTTGCACAGAGCAGCCCATATCCACCTTTTCTATGGGCCCTGGCTGGAGCTTCTGGCCCCTTCCTCCTGTCGAGTGGCTTTCTATGGGGTTACCCGAGCCGAGCTGCAGCTCTGCGTGTCCATTCAACAAAGGAGCTGTGGTTTGGCCCCCTCTCTCCTGATTGGCTAACTGAGTTTGATTGACAGCAAAAATGTCGCTCTATTTTTGTATATAGCGCAAAAAATTAAAATCGCAGAGGCGATCAAATACCACCAAAAGAAATCTCTATTTTGTGGGAAGAAAAGGACGTGAATTTTGTTTGGGAGCCACGTCGCACGACCGCACAATTGTCAGTTAAAGCGACACAGTGCCGAATCGCAAAAAGGGGCCTGGTCATTTACCTGCATTTTGGTCCGGGTCTTAAGTGGTTAAGATTACCCTCTTATAAGAGACACAGTGCACATTATACAAAAAAAAAGTGGGAAAAAAACATGGGATGCGAAAGTCAAAGTGGTTGGCGAGTGATGTCACAGGTTAGGCTTTGAGCTTTGAAACAGCACATAGAATATTGTTAATTATTTTTTTGCAGATTGGAACCACTTAATACTAAAAGTACTTTTTGAGGACTCGCAAGTTATTTTTGTTTGAGATCTCCAAAGATGTGTCGCTTCAAAAGGCGTGAAAGTTGTTCCCACTTATGACAACCTATAAATGGGTTGATGGGAGGAGCACCACATCTTTGGAAGTGTTAACCTTTATCCTCTTTCTTATCAATTATCCCTTATATTTATTAATTGAGACATGCCCCCAGTAGATTTTTTAGGTTAATTATAAAAAAAACTGTGTTAATTAACTTTGGCTTCACCTTTGAGAAACAAGACAAATCACAGTTTTTTTAAAGGCCTTTTTTTCTTGCTTTTGTAGTAAATGTAACTACCAAACACTTGTCCAAGTGTGCTAATGAAGAACACAAACACACACACATACTCACCCTCTCATTTTGATCAAGAGTAACAGGAAACCATGATAATGCACATATGAACCCTCGGTAGGTCACATAATAAGGGATAAATCATTCCTATCATCAGTCTACCAAGTTTGATCACTAAGCATATCTTTCACATTGATTCTTTAGATGTCAGTTTAATTGGTTCCCATGTTGATCATTAATATTTTTGTTCAATTTTGTCGCAAACCAATTGGAAAAATTATTTACTCCACATTGGCAGCTGTCACCCACCTCATCTCATTAGAGCGATTCCTAAGGGGCAGTTCATTAGAGCCTGAGAAATTTGTTCTTCATTACAAGGCATTGAAAAAGAGGCAGATATGACATAGGCTTAGCAAAAGAAGGGTACTAGAACTGGCATACTCTTTTGCAAAAAATAAAAATAGTGAAAGGCTGTAGAACTGCTTTGGCTGTAGTCTCGTTCTATATCCACTCATGTGACATATAAAAGACTATCATGGTGTAGTATATCAAATAATTTATTATGATTAAAACATATAGTTATTCCACTCACATATAAAAGTGCTGGATCACTCTCACAATTACTTGTTAAAAGTCTATTAAAAAACAATATTAAAAACATTGTAAAACATATAAGTTTGGCCCTAAGGTATTACATTTTTTTTGCATAACCACTCCCTCTCTCAGGTGTGTCAGCAATCACTCCCAATGCTTTGGCTGTGATCTCATTTACATGGACCCAGAAATCTATTAAAAACATTGTCATGATGTCTCACCACGCTCTTATTTATCCATAGCATTTTTTTGGTTCTTAAACCCTTGCTCTAAGTTCACTGCTGTGGTGTTATCAAAATTCTCAAAAAAAAGTCCCCCCCCAAATCCAGTCTGCAATTGGCCAAAAAATGAAAAAAACCTCCATTCCCTGCTGCCCCTAAAAGTGTTCTACTTAAAAAAGTAAAAGATGGATTTGGAAAAAATGTGTGTGTTACCGGCGCCAAGATGATGTCAATATTTTTATTAAGTCTTGCTGCCATACAAAGTGCAACCTTAAAAGTAAATTGCGCTAACTTATATTTATATAGACATTTTACCACGACTGATCCTGTGAACTTGTTACTCAAAAAACAAAAAGTATGTACATGTGTCTATGGTTGTTAATTAATGTGCAAACAATCAACAAATAATGTGCAATAAATACCAATACAGTGCCCTGTGCCAAACTATAACATATGAAATGCACAAGAAAGCCTGCAAATAGTTTTCTAAAGACAAGCAGACTAAGGATATGGATTACTGAACCATGTTCTGTGGTCTGATGAGTTAGAAAAAGTCTGTGATATGGGTAACAGTCAATTACTGATGCCAAGCAATGAAGAACAGAGGGAAAATAATATGTATGAGTGGGCTTTCATTACCACCTTTTCCTCATTGACAAATATTAAACAAATTATAAAATGCTTGGTCCCAAACTCCAAGAAAAATCCAATATTATTTTTAGGAAAAATAATATGCTTAAAGATACCCTGGCACCAAGTGCTTTTATGCCCCGCCCCTAAGGAGGGCATGTTTGGAAACTTGAAAGGTTTCTTTCCATGTAAGAGATATAACATCTAGAACCCTCAGAACTTCCCCCTACTTCCCTGGCTCCCTCCTTCCCCCTGCAGTGCTAACAGCTTCTCTCCTCTCCTACCAGCTGTTGCTGCAAGGATGTTTTAGGATAAGTGTAGGAAGGGGCCGGTAAATATGTATTTGACCATGCCCTTCCCTTTCTGAATCTACATCGTGAGTGATCAGTAGTGTGTGCTTGAGCTTTGGGGTGCACACCCTAATGCAATAGACTGCGCACACCTATGACTCCACGTCCAAGGTGTACAGAATTGAGGATTTTATGACTTGTAGGAGTTTTATATTTATTAATCTGCTCATGTGGGATTCAATACGTGGGTAGAACCACACAGGCTTTAAAAGTCAGAATTTGCGAACATTTTGCCAATATCCGTAAACAATTTATTGGCTACAGTGTATCCAGACACTTTCGTGAGTGCCATAGAAGGGATCCCTCTGGCTTGAAAGTTATAGCCATAGAAAAATATTCCCCGAATTGGAGGGGAAGCAACCTGAAGAGACAGATCTCATGTAGGGAAACTCGATGGATATTTGACCTCCGTTCTTATAATCCCATGGGGCTCAATTTTAAATGGGATATTAATTATTATATCAATAACAGTTAATTGTGCCCCCTGGCTTATACTGTATATATATAAATATGTATATTTTTTATCCATCAAATACAGTTTTGTGGGGCTTTTATATGGATTATCAATGTATATGACTCTGTTGTATAGGGGCTGTCAGTCGTGGGAAGTCATATTAATGCCCACATTAATTTAACTTACGGAAGTTGTTTTTTAATTGTTTTTCTTGTTTTTACTGTATTTCTCCAATATCAATTTCATTTTTGATTGCAGGAATTCTTGAGGGTAGTGCATGTTAAGTGGCTAGAATGTTTACTGCATTTTGAAGCATTAATTTTATAACATCTATTGTTGGCTCTTAGAAAGTAACTACTATTAAGTGAATACATTGTGGTAATTTTTGTGATTTAATGATTTGAATCATGCTAATGCACTAAATGTAGAGACTAAATGATAATTGACTTTTAATAGCCATATTAATGTTAATTCTGTGTGATTTAATGAAAATATATTAACTAAGTTATAAACCTCCTACTGGAGGAGAACTTTTATTGTGATATGCCTTAATGCAGCGGTGTATGTAAAACTTTTTTAAATATTTAATTTAAAATAACTGATGCTGTAAAAATATCTGTAGTGATTGTGTGACAACTGGAAGGGATGAGTAATTCCGAACTTCCGGTGTCTCCCCTGCTTAGTATAAAGAATGTGGTGAGTGATGTCCCAAAGTTATCTCCGTTCCAAGTCGATGCTTGTTACAGGGAAACGCGTCGGTTGGAGAGACTTTTAGCTTGCGGCTGTGTCTATATCGATTTCTTTGCTGTTTTTGTGTAAAACTTGGAATAAAATGAAGTTTCCTGTTTTTTATATCTTCCACCTACAATGGAGAAATACAAGACAAATCGATTGGAAGCTTTGGAATCTTTGAATCACCCTTTCTGTCTGCGGTGGAGGAGAGTGGCTAATGTTTGGAGCAGACCGAGTGGAATACTATAGGTAATCACTGTGTATATAAGGAGTGTCCAACCCTTATAATTTGAGGTCCATCTTGTCTGGAAAGAGGCCACCTGGCTTTAAATTTCTCTGCTGGGATAATAAAAACATCCACCAGCTGATAATGCAGATATCAAGGCGCTGCGTCAAAAGTTTATTTGAACATTTATCATATTTACAGCTTATAATTTTCAGACTTTTAAACAATACAGCATAATCACATGTTTATTTGATTTCTTTTAGTGATCGATTGTTGGACTAATACTATAAGGTTCATATTAATTACACTGTATGATGATTAGGTTTGCGCTATCCCCTATATACAGGGCTTTTTGTCAGTGGAAACTTGGTGAAACTCAGTTCCACCACCTCTGGCTCAGACCCTTGGGGGGTGGGAGGCTGCTCACCACAATCACTTGTAAACACAGAAGTCCGGTTTCTGTGTTTACAAGCGACAGCTCTGCATTCTGTGTGTAACCCACCTGAACTCTGTACTCTGTATGTAATGCAATCCTGGAATTTATTGCCCCTTTAAGGTCCTCCTACTGTTTGTGAAATTTGACTGACCACACCCACTATTTGATGTCATTTGGAGGGTGTGTGTGGGGAGGGGTTTTGGGGGATCGTGGTTGAGTTCCAGCACCTATTGTTTGAGAATAAAAAGGCCTGTATATATATATATATATATATATAATTGGATGATTTTAAACTCTAGATTACACTTAAAAATATTTGATTGAGGAGAGGACAGAGGAGGACAGGAGAGCTGCAGATGACGGAGGCATGTAAACTGTGTCAGGACTCAGCAGCCATGATGAACTGTGATCAGTTTACAGGGGTAGGGTAGAACCAGCCAGGATCAGCCAGGTATTTCAGGGTAAAGAAAGAGCCAAATTACACAGCACAAGCCCTGTGCTGTATAACATGCTTTAAAAGAACAGGAACTTTTTTTTTCAGGGTAACAAACACTTTACCTCTGCTAGCCAGACTTTCCTGGGATTTTTCTGAGAAGCATCACCCTCTGCTAGACAAAGTATATAAAAAGGGGTAGGTAAAATATCTATGGTCTCTGCATGGGAAAAGAAGGAGAGTGCTGCTGAAGATTTGATAAGCCACTTTGCTATTTTACCACCCCTTTTGAGAACTCAGTCAAGGGGTATGGACTTACGTTGCTAAATAACGAATTTCTCACATATTTAAGGTACGATTATCTCATGGGGCAGATGGTAGCACCAGAGGCATTACTAAAGAGCAGACACATCTATAGGGCCCTTAGAAGAACATGTACATGAATGTGTATGGAAAATGTTGTTGGGAACTGTTCTTCTTTTATATTTAAATCCTTCAGAAAAAAACATTGTTGTTAAATCAATCTGCCTGGTCCGAAGTCACCAAAGGGGTGTATGGTGTATCAAAAAACAGGGCTTATAAAGGGTATGAAGAGAAGTCATTGTGGACAGCGGACACATTACAGGGGTCTAAGCTGCAGCAGAAGGAGAGGAGGCTATGTTTCTGTTGTTAGGGTCAACCAGAGTAATGTCTGGTGCTTAAAGGATCACTAAAGGATTTTTTTTTTTTAGCTAAATAGCTTCCTTTGCCTTACTGCAGTACTGGTTTCATGTCCTTATTGTTCATTTTTGCTTTGAAGTTGCTGTAATCCTGCTCTGTTCTCCACACTTTCTGCTTGTCTGTTTCCTTATAACCACCATACTGGGAGCTTTCTCACGATGGTTTAAGCTGTCATTACTGTGTGTCTAAAACTTCCAAGAACGAATCAGATTCATTTTAAAAACAAAACACTGCCCTGGATTTGTTTGTTTTTGTTCTGTGTGTCTATATCTACTTTGCAGAAACATGAAGCCAGTTCAAAAGTGAAACTAACCTGCAGGCACATTATATGATTGATTTTTATCTATTTTTAATCATTTTGAAAAGGAATCAGTTAACTTTTATGTCTCTATACCCTGTAAACAGTCATTTCAGCAAAAAAATGTTTTCCTTTAGTGACCCTTTAAGCACCAAGACAGCAGGGTCTTAGTGACAAGGAATGGGCGATGGAGTCCTTTGTTATAAAGGGGGTTTGGAAACTTAGCCCCCTCCCTAGTGATTAGTGACACACATACAGGGACCAATATTATGGCTTAAGGTATCCCATGTACCTAGCTGGAGGTGTCACGGAAGAGAAGTATTGCGTAAGAGGCCTTGGGAATGGAGAAGCTTGGAAACATATGAAGAGATCTCTTGTGTCTGAGAAGTCTCATAGTGTAGAAGGGAGGAACACGTTGGGTTGGGGCTAATGGAGTTGAGTACAGGCTCCATGGTACCCCCTCGGTATTGCAGCATCCATTGGAAGAACTTATGGGAAGTGAAACACACACAAAGGGTTAACTGCACAAGGCAAACCTGCTTGCTTCTATGTTAGAGTGCTGCCTTAATTCTGATTTGACCTGATCGCAGCCTCAGCCCATACAGTAAGTACAGGTATTAGTGAGTGTTGTACTGTGACTGTACCAGGGTCTGGAGAGTTAAACATGCAGAGTGGATTATACTTGCTTCTAAGTTAAAGGGCTGTTTTTAACCATAATTATTATGTGTTTTGTGAGCTGCTGTGGATTATCTTAATTAATATCTGTTAGCACACTACTGCATTCATATAAATGTGTTACAGTACTTAACCAAAAAACAGTGCAGTGCTAATTCAAATGCGATAAACTATAAATGTGAAAAAATAGGAAGAGTCCTCCAGTTTTCATATACTTCAACAATAAATGTCTCTTATGCCCTGTACACGTGGTCGCAATGTCCGATGGAAAAAGTCAGATGGGAGCTTTTCATCTGATATAGTATGCCACATCAGACTTTTTCAGTCGGAAATTCCGACGAACTTAGAGAGCAGGTTCTCAATTTTTCAGATGAAAAAAAAATCCTATCGGAAAACCATGCATGTTTGGAAACAATTCGATGCATGCTCGGAAGCATTAAACTTATTTTTCTCGCTTTATCGTAGTGTTGTACGTCACCGCGTTCTTAACGCTCGAAAGTCCAGAGAACTTTTGTTTGACTGTGTGTATGCAAGCCAAGCTTGAGCGGAATTCCATCGGAAAAACCATCCAACTTCTTTCCGACGGTTTTCTTGTGTGTTCTGTTTTCTTGTGTGACTTCCTCTTATAGATTTCCTCAAATATCAGGATGTGCTCTCACCCGGATCGATTGACCTTACAATTATGTATAGACCAATAGTGCTTTTTATTGATCACTTTTACATATCCTCTCTTTTAAAACCCTGCCCACACACATAATGCACCATATGCCCAACACCTGGACTTAAGCTGAGACATCATAGGCAATGTCTGTCTAGGTAATGTTGGGGTCTTCTTTCAATAATTGTTCTGCCAAATGGTTGTATTACCCATTTTGAACAGTGCCCACATCACTACCATGACAAAGAAAGACTTTGCAGTAAAGATAAGCAACAGCCCTTTGAGGAAGTCTGTACGAGCACTAGCCCAGTAGCGCACCTGCTGTCCTTTATGTATACGCTGCTATTCCCAGATACTACTCCAAAGACTAATTGGGCGAGCAAGAAATGGGAAACTGAACTATCCATAGACCTTACAGACAAAGAATGGGAAGCGGTGTTCTCGTGTATCCACAAGGGTACAGTGAATGTACACACTCAGGAAAATGCATATAAGCTCTTCTCACGGTGGTACCGGATGCCGACGAGACTCCATGCGATCTCCCCCGCCATCTCCCCTGTATGCTGGAGATGCGGCACTGAACCAGGGTCCCTACTACACATCTGGTGGTCCTGCCCAAAATTACAAGAGTTCTGGCGAGATGTCCACCATATAACAACTGCCGTCTCCACGCTCCTGCTGAACTTTACACCAGAACAGTTCCTACTGCATCACTCCCACCTACCCCCGAGAGCATACTACAGATCCCTAGCAATGCACTTAGTGAATGCGGCAAAACTCTGCATCCCTGCGAAATGGAAAGCTCCAGACCCACCCAGACTGGCAGACTGGTTTAAGCGTGTCACCCACATTGCGGAAATGGAAAGCCTGATCCATCAGGCCAGAGACACCTCATCGAAATTTACTGAACGGTGGGCGTGTTGGATATATTTCACCACCACAGACGACCATAAGCAGATACTGCCTCAGCAGGCAGCCGGGAGATGCGGTGCGGCACCAACCACACACACACCTTAGAAGCCCTTTCGCTACCCTCCCCTGTGTACCACCACGCCCCTATCTACCGACCCCCTTCAGCTCTCAACCTACCACCTATCGTGTCTCCACATGAAGTATACCCCATATCCAGCCCTCTGCTCTGGTCTATTTTGACCCGTTTCGCCCATGTTCAGGCTCCACTAGGAAGATTATCATCTAACTGGCTCCGAGGGACTGTGCCCTCCGCCCACTGGCTGGCTTACCGCCCAATACGTACTGCCTATAGCCCACCATGAGACTTCCCCATGCTAGCGTCCCACATCCTTGCTCCACCCACTGGGGAGAAATCAATTACTTACCTGACACGTCCAACGACCTCCACCCCCTTAGTCCACGCCCCACCCCCCGGGCCCATACCCATTCCCCCCTCCATCCACGAGTGACGGTGAAGACTCTTTGTTTTTCGTGAACTGTACCCTTTTCCTAGGCTATGACACTGTGTTTAAATTCAATGTTTACATTTTTCTTTTCTTTTATATTTTATGTATTGCCATTTGCTTGAGCACTGTCACAAAGCGGCTGCGACCGCAAAAACTTGGCCACCTGTTGGCTCGTTGTAAACCTTTATTGTCTGTTATATATTCATTACCTTCAATAAACTTTTGGAAAAAAAAAAAGATAAGCAACAGTTCATCACACAAGGTGATAACAAAACTCTTCATTTCTGGGATGATAATATCAGCACCACAGTGTTCAATGTGACAACTACAGACAATGAGCTGGTAGCTGCCATGGGAGACAAGAAGTTCCTAAAAACTATAAGGAGTTCCATCAAGAGTTCCAACAACTGGGTAGCACCACTACACTTTTGTGCTTCCGAAAGTAAACTACCAAAAAATAGCTTGCAGAAGCATGAATTATTTCTTTACAACTCATCCCGAACAGAAAACCTAAGATCTAAAGGGACTTTGTTGACTTTGTGCAGAGGTGTTTATGGGGATCATGCTGAACCTGCACCACCTTTTAGAGAAAAAGAGGAATGTAAGTACCTCCCTTGCTTTCACATGTATCACCCTCAGAAGCTACAGTCAGTATAGAAAGGAATCGCCCCCCCCCCCCTTAAAATAATTACCGTATTTATTGGCGTATAACACGCAGAGGTGTATAATATAAATTTTAAGAGGGAAGTTTCAGGAAAAAAATATATTTTGTAAATAAACCACTTTGAAACAAAATAATGGTCAGTGCCCATCAATGCAGCCTGATTGGTGCCCATCTGCAGCCTCAATGCACCCTGATTAGTGCCCATCTACAGCCTCATTGCAGCCTGATTAGTGCCCATCTGCAACCTCAATGCAGCCTGATTTGCGCCCATCTGCAGCCTGATCTGCGCCCATCTGCAGCCTGATCTGCACCCATCTGCAGCCCATCTCTCATCAATGCAGCCTGATTAATGCCCATCTCACCATCTCTCATCAATGCAGTGCAGGAAATAATGAGCCGTTATCTCCTGTTTACTTGGCTCTCAGTCGGCAGTCACATACACAGTCCCGCCTCCGCCATCGGCATTGGACCAGCTACTGTGATAAACAGAACACTATTGGACCAGTGTTCTGTCTATCACAGGTGCTGGTTCAATGCCGATGGCGGAGGCAGGACTGTGTGTGTGACATGAGAGCCAAGTGAGAGCCGAGTAACCAGGAGATGATGGCTTGGTGAATTCCGGCAGGGCTTGTCCCACTATTTCCCCTCTGAGGTACACTATTGGCGTATAACACGCACCCCTGATTTGCCCCCTATTTTCAGGGGGAAAAAGGGCGTATTATACACCGATAAATACAGTAAATTTTGGTGCCGTGCAGCCAGAAATTAAGACAGACGCATTTTGTTTTATCCAGCTGTATTTATTCAATGCAACTTATAACATCCACGTGAAAGATTTAACAGCAACATGTCAGAAAAAAATTCCCCCTTTCCTTCTGTGCTTTATGGATTACATGTTATCATATTTACACAATATTTTGGTATTAATCTGAGATTTAGGGTAGTTGCCACATTATTGGGGGCTGCAATACCGAATATGACTTGGTGAACTTTTCATGTTTTTAGGGTAATTACACCCCATATACTTTTTAATGAATTTGTAATAAAATAAAAAAAATTAGTATGAATGTATCATTCTGACAGAAGGATTCAACACCTTTTTGTGCAATTATTTGGGATGTGGTGTTGATATACTGAACTGGACTCATTTATGTGTAACTAAAAATATAGATCAAGGTATGCCAGCCCCATCCTCATGGATCCCTATTTTGCCAATGACCAAATCAACCGGGTTTAAGCCCCTAGTATAGAACCAATTTAACCAAATTTTCCAATTTATTTGGCAGCCTCTATGTTGATATATAATGTTATAGTCATAGGGTATCCCAAACAGACCTAATCCATTTGGTTAAAGTGGGTGGGTTCTCTGATTTCCTGATAACTAAAATAAACTTATGGGTTTGAAATAAGGCTTTTTTAATAGCCTTCCTTGGAATCTCTTGCATGAGTCTATCTGGATGTTAGAGGAGAATACACTATTTACACACTCCCAATAGCTATGTAATTTAGGGCAGAGCCATAATAAGTAAAAAAGATGTCCGTGTTGCAATGACCGCACAGGGGGTCTTGAACTTTGCCAATTTTAAAGAGTTTTGAGGGAATGTAGTGGAAATGCAGTAATATATATATAATTCCGTAAGCCACTATGGATGATTTAGCAAATACTGTGATATTGTCTTTAAAGCAATTTCCAATTGATCTTCTATCAAGTGCATGATGAAGTTATATATATTGGAAATGCATAGAGGAGGATAAATAATACTTAGAACTAAGCTCAGAGAAAGGTATTATTGAGCCCTGGGAGAGTATCTGGGAAAGGTGAGTAATTCCACGGACCTTTCACTGACTACCAAACTGCAGTTTGGCTAACTTCGAATACAAAGCATTTTGCCAAATAAGGCTATACGCTCTTTCCCTTTTACACAACCAAACAAAACAGTTCTATGTGTATGTCAGTAAGAGAATAGAACGCATCAGATAGCTCTTCAATCCCTATCGATGGCACTATAAGCCCATGAACCTCAACCTCGGTCATCGTGGCACTCGTGCAGTACCATTAACTGCATTTTTGGACATTTTATGGCCATTCTTATCTGATGTCTTGAATGATGATGCCATCACAATTCACATTGTTTCAAAATTTTATACTGGTTGATCCTGAGTCTGATGAGGAAAAGGGGATTTTTAATAACAGCTTACCTGTAAAATCCTTTTCTTGGAGTACATCACGGGACACAGAGCGCATAGTCATTACATATGGGTTATATGGAGTACCTTCAGGTGTGGACACTGGTGTAATCAACTTCACAGGAAGTTCCTCCCTATATAACCCCCTCCCACTGAGAGTGCTTTAGTTTTGTAGCAAGCAATTTCTCTGAGGTTACACAATGTTCCCACAAAGAGGGGTGGGAGCTCTGTGTCCCGTGATGTACTCCAAGAAAAGGATTTTACAGGTAAGCTGTTATTAAAAATCCCTTTTTCTTGATCGTACATCACGGGACACAGAGCGCATAGTCATTACATATGGGATGTCCCAAAGCAATGCTCCATGAAGGGAGGGAGACCGCAAGGCCAAAAAATAGCCAAACAGAAACTATATCAGGAGGTAAAATAGCTCCACCAACAGAAAAAAGGGGGCGTGAACCGGGCCAGAGGATTCTATACTGCTGCCCGTAGGACCGCCTGCCCAAATGCTGCGTCCGCAGCCTTTGTGACGTCCAACTTATAGAATTTAGTAAACGTATGTACGGAAGACCAGGTTGCTGCTTTGCAAACCTGTGCCATAGAGATCTGATGGTGTGCCGCCCAAGAGGCACTCATGGCCCTCGTAGAATGGGCTTTAACTGATAAGGGCGGTGGAACGCGCTTCAGACCATAGGCCTGAAAAATCAGCTGCTTAATCCACCTAGCCAAGGAAGACTTGGCAGCCGGCTGACCCTTCTTGGGGCCCTCCGGAAGAATGAAAAGCACATCTGTTTTCCTAATCTTTTCTGTAGCCTTGAGATAGACCCTCATGGCTCGGACCACGTCCAAAGTATGAAGCAATCTTTCCTCTCTGGACTGGGGAGTAGGAAAGAAGGATGGTAGGACTAGGTCCTGATTCAAGTGAAAACTGGATATGACCTTAGGAAGGAAAGAAGGCTGTGGCCGCAGAACCACTCTGTCCTTATGCAGAATAAGGTATGGCTCCCTGCAAGACAAGGCTGCCAGCTCGGAGACCCTTCTGGCCGAAGCCATAGCCACCAAGAAAACCAATTTTTGGGTTAGCAGCACAAGAGGGATTTCTGTCAGAGGTTCAAACGGCTGCCTTTGTAAAGCTGACAAGACCAGATTTAAATTCCAGGGGCAGAGGGGAGCTCTAATAGGGGGATTTACATGCAAGACCCCCTGCAAAAAGGTTTTCACAAGCGAATGTGTGGCCAAAGGCCTTTGAAACCATATCGCTAAGGCAGACACCTGCCCCTTTAGAGTACTAAGAGCTAACCCCTTGTCAACGCCAACCTGTAGGAATCGTAAGATCCTGTCAATAAAAAACTTGCGAGGATGCCCTCCTTGAGACTCGCACCACTCCACATAGTTCTTCCAGACTCTGTAATAGATATTTCTAGAAACTGGTTTCCTAGCTTGAATTAGCGTAGATATGACCTGGGCTGAGAGGCCTCTGCCCTTAAGAATTAGGGATTCAGCCGCCAAGCCATCAAATTTAGCTGCTGTGAAGCAGGGTGGTAGATCGGGCCCTGAGACAGCAGATCTGGGCGCAGGGGGAGTGGCCACGGTGCCCTTACTGACATCCTCACGATGAGTGCGTACCAAGCTCTTCTGGGCCAGGCTGGGGCCACCAGGATCACCGGCCTGCGCTCCACCCTGATCCTTCGTAGAAGGCGGGGAATCATCTGTAGTGGAGGGAACGCATACAGGAGAGAAAACTGGTGCCAGGGGCAAACCAACGCATCGGTCCCGTAGGCCGAGGGGTCCCTGGCTCGGGATACGAATTTGTCCAATTTCTTGTTGAATCTTGTTGCCATGATGTCCACATCGGGAATTCCGAATCTTTGGCAAATCTCTTGGAATACCTGGGGGTGAAGAGACCACTCTCCCGGGAGTAACTGTTGACGACTCAAAAAATCTGCTTGAGAATTGTCTATCCCTGGGATGAACACTGCTGAGATGCAGGGTACATGGGCTTCGGCCCATGAAAAAATCAGGTTTACTTCCCTTTGAGCCGCTAGGCTCCTTGTGCCCCCCTGGTGGTTTATGTATGCCACCGCCGTGGCATTGTCGGACTGTATCCTTACTGGCAGACCCTGCAGGGGAAGCGTCCAGGCGACCAGGGCCAACCGAGCAGCTCTGATCTCTAGGACATTGATGGGAAGCAGACTTTCTGCCTCTGACCACTGTCCCTGCTGGGTCCGTTTTCCTAAGATTGCCCCCCAACCTGTTAGGCTGGCATCTGTGGTTAGTATTTTCCACGAGATGGGGCAAAAGGTTTTCCCTTTTGATAATTTTTGAGGGATCAGCCACCAGTACAGGCTGTGCCTGACTCCTGGGGAAAGAACTAATGGACGGTCTAATGCCTGTATGGATTTGTTCCAAGCAGAGAGAATAGCTGCTTGCAGAATTCTGGTATGGATCTGGGCATAGGGCGCTGCTTCGAAGGCGGCCACCATCTTTCCCAGCAGTCGCATGCATAGGCGAATAGTCGGCTTCCTTTTGCCTAAGACTATTTGAATCGTTTGAATTAACGACCTGATCTTCTTTTGAGGTAAAAATACCCTCTGGCATTCTGTATCTAACCGAAAGCCTAGATATTCCAACTGTCTTGTGGGTTGTAACCTTGATTTTTCTTGGTTCACAATCCATCCGAACTCTTCTAGATGCCGCACTGTGCGGACTACTGCATGATTGAGGTTGGAAGCTGATCTGTCGATAACCAGGAGATCGTCCAGGTATGCTAGGACCAAGATGCCTTCTGTCCTTAGGACGGCTAGTACCGGGGCTAACACCTTTGTGAATACCCGTGGAGCTGTTGCCAACCCGAAAGGGAGGGCTACGAACTGGTAATGACTTTGGTTTATCGTAAAACGAAGAAACTTGTGATGTGCTGGGTAGATCGGCACATGCAGATATGCATCCTTTATGTCTATAGATGCTAGGAAGTCGCCCTGATGCAGGCTGGTTGTCACTAAACGTATGGAGTCCATACGGAAGGTCTGAATCCTTAGAAAGCGATTTAGGCGTTTGAGGTCTAATATAGGCCTGACGTCGCCATTGGGTTTTGGTATAACAAAAAGGTTGGAGTAGAATCCCAGACCCCTTTCTTGGGTTGGTACTTCTACAATTACTCCTTGGAGCAAGAGGCGATCCAACGCCTTTACGAGAGAGGCCCTCTTTAATGGGTCGCTTGGAAGACTTGACCCCTGAAAATGAGGAGGGGGGATTTCTCGAAACTCTAGTTTGTAGCCTGTGGCTACCACGGACCGAACCCAAGAGTCGGGAATTCTGGCCTTCCAGACTTCGGAGAAAAACTGAAGTCTTCCCCCCACCCAAGAGAGTGGGGGCGCCCCTTCATGAATCTGATTTGATGACTGATTTAGCCGGCTTGCGAGACCAGGGCCTCTTGTTTGCCGCAGCTTGTCCCTGTGGGCGGCTATTAGCTGTTGACCGCCCGGGAGGCCGTCGATACTGACGGGAAGTCGAAGGGGCCGAGCCTACCATGGCCTGTCGTTTAAACGTGGGCCCACGCGGTCTTTTCTTGACCGGTAAGGAAGTACTTTTTCCACTTGATATGGTGTGGATATATTTATCTAGGTCTTCCCCGAATAGTCTTCCCCCATGAAAGGGAAACCCTGCTAGAAGCTTTTTGCAGGGTGCCTCTGCTGACCAGTTCTTTAGCCACAAAAGACGACGCATGTGAACCACCAGTAGAGATGAACGGGATGCCTGTTGGATGGAGTCCTTAATAGCATCTACTGCAAAGCAGAGAGCCCTAGGGAATTCTGCTAATTCATGAGTATGCTGAGCCGGCATGTCCTTCAATATATGTTTTGCCTGATCCTTCAAGGCCTGACAAACACCAATGGCTGCTACTGCTGGCTGAACCATGGCACCTACTGAGGTGAAAGTTGCTTTCAGTAGGGTCTCGAATTTCTTGTCGACCGGATCCTTGAACATATGGACATTTTCAACCGGACAAGTCAGGGATTTATTCACGCAGGAAATGGCTGCGTCCACTGTAGGAAGAGCCCATTTCTTTACATATTCCTCTTCCATAGGGTAGAGAATAGAGAATCTTTTAGGAGGGACAAAGATTCTATCAGGTCGAGCCCAATCTTGGTAAATCACGTTCCGCAGAAGGGGGTGCATTGGAAAAGATGCACCAGTTAATGGGGCCTTTAAAGAACCCAATGAGGATACCTCCGGGGCTACTAGTTCTGGCACTGGGAGTTTAAAGGCAGTGCGAACCATATCTGTCAAAGACTGGATCCACAGGCTCTCCGCTTGCGAGGCCGAAAAGAATTCATCTATAGTGGAATTTTCCCTGTCTGAACCGTCGGGACTTGGGTCTGCGTGATCCCCTTGTGGGTCCCGTTCCTCTGAAGAGGAGACCTCCGCATCTGAAAACCCCACACTGGGTGAGGGGGATCTAGCCCGCTTGCTACTTGGGCAAGGACGGGAAAGTAACGCAGTTAACCTTTTCTCTAGCCCACTCATGGTGGCTGCTAGCATTTCTTCCGTCACGTAAACGGGAATGGGTGGATCGGGGGCCGCCTCTGCCCCCAGCACCCCCAATGGCTCTTGTACTATGCCACTCGGTGTCCTGACTGGCGAGGGTGGGGCCGTAGAAGCCTGGCCCAAATCCTCTGACTCCGATGGAGACCCCTTTTGCTTTTTGGCACCTTTAGCAGCCTTGGCTGGTCCAGATCCCTTTGGAGCCATTGTACAACCTTGGGTCACCCCTGTAGCCAACACCTGACTGTTGCAGCTAGGAATAACCAATGTGAGGGCAGGTATGAGAAAAATGAAAAAGAACTAATTTCTCTCTTTTTCTTTTTTTTTTTTTTTTTCAAAACATTTTTTTTTTTTTTTTTTTTACCCGCCTGGGAGGTGGCAATACCGAGGAAGCCTGTGAGTATTGACACACCAATGCCCGTTAGCCGGAGTCCAAGGTAGACTCAGATACTGCTGGATCTAAGGCTGAGTCCCTTTAAGCAAAAAAACTTTTTTTTTTTTTTTTTTTCTTTCTGGTCAATAGTGGACCTAAGTCCTAGACCTGAAGATCCACAAAACCGCCACTAGGTGTCCCTGTGTGGCCAAAAGACCCAGCTGCACGCTCTGTATCCTTTCTTCCTCTGCCTCCAGGAGGTAAAGACCAGCCAGAGAAAAGTTTTTTCCCTTATACAGACCCTGACGCTGCTGGCCCGCCCCCCCGACGCACGCCGATGTTATAAAAGGCGGCGTGCACGCGCGCGCGTATGCGCGCGCACACACGCGCGTACGATCGCGCGCACGATCGTGCGCACCACGCTGAACCCACATGGAGGAAGCAGAGCAGAGGAACAACATGGACCAGCGTTATGCAGCACCAACAGACACCAGGTAAGCACTAATCTTATTGTAGTGCACACACAGCGAGGAAGCTGTCCCCATGGGCTTCCTAAGAAACAGGAGTTTTAACCAGCAATTTCCTCTTTAAAACATGTGGGGTTGCAGTATCAGTGTTAACAGGCAGACCTGGGGTGAGTAGCAAATATATAACTTACACAAGTATACATATATCTACATGTTATCTGGGTAAACATTAGAATCCCATCCTGCCTCAACAGACATAGTGGAGATAGTGGCTGATGCACAAGCATACCATTAGCCAACCCAGAACCCCCAGGGGGATACCTACTGTCGAACCAAGTCCCGCAGGTTCCCTCTTACCTGCTCCACGCCGCAGGGTATTGCAAAATGCAAGAGGCCCAGCCTTCCCCCATCTCCGTGGGTATTGTCTTGGACCTTCAGGGACCGGGGTCCTGTGTTAAGGAACCCACACCCCTGGACCTATATAGCATCCTGGCATCAGTAACTTTTAGTTCTTGGAAGAGACTAAAGCACTGGAGCCCAGAATCCAGCCCTCCAAGGAGAGGCATTATAGGCAAAACCCCACTCCAGCAGGGCCCGGGTACCGTACATCTTGGCTCTGAAGCACTTCGGACGGATCCGGCTAGCTATCCTGGGTCCCGAGACCTCCGAGGGACAGCTAGACGTGACCAACACCTAAGACACTGGCGGAAAAACTAAAGCACTCTCAGTGGGAGGGGGTTATATAGGGAGGAACTTCCTGTGAAGTTGATTACACCAGTGTCCACACCTGAAGGTACTCCATATAACCCATATGTAATGACTATGCGCTCTGTGTCCCGTGATGTACGATCAAGAAATTTAGAGCTAATAGCAATACCAATAGGCCTTTCTAAGTGGTCTTCCGTTGTATGAGCTATCGCACAACTAATCCATGTTGCTCATCATTTTGCAACCAATAATGGGGAGCATGAAGGGTGTTGTAGATGGCATTTCTGCAAAGGGCCTCCCACCATTGAGGAGGATTTGTCTTCTATACCAATGATTAGGTTCAAAAGGAGGTAAGAAAGAACTAGTGCATGTTGCTGCCTTCCCCTCTGAAGATCGATTTACAAACATCTTACAGCCAGTACTAATGAATTTACAAGTCTGATGTTAATGTTTGCATTATTTTTCAAATGTTTCCTTTTTATTCTCTTGCAAATGTTCCAGGAAGAGAGTCTTCACTTGTAAATTTAAACACATTTCCTAATTTGTTTAATATTAAAATTATGGGTTTCAATGGGGAGTATCATGTTACAAACATGTGTGTTTGCCTTTAATTACTTTGTCTCTACCTCACTCCATAGCTAGGAGATGCTCTGTATAGTAAGTTTCACCTTTATTCAGCATGTCTTTAGTTTATATTTGTAGAACATGTATATTGCTGGAGCTAGACACATTGGGGTTGATTTACTCAGGACCGGTACAAGGCAGGGGCGGAAGGGACAGATGCCCTGGGCGGCACCATTTACTGGAGGAAGGGGGGCGCTGGTGAAGCGCTGACAGTGTCCTGCTGAAAAAGTACACAAACTGACCTTGTCCCGGCACTGGATTTACTAAAGGTAAATAGTCTGTGCACTGCAAGTGCACACGCAGCTACACCCACAAGTTTACTGCAGGTGCAGTTGCTTTAGTTCTGAGGGTAACATGCAAGCAAAGTAAAAAACTGCATTTTTTGCTCTCACATGTTTGGATAATAGAAAATCAGCAGAGATTCCCCTTATTTCAGAGCTTCCCCTCTGATCTAGAGCAACTTTTTGCATTGCACTTCTAGTGCACAGTAGATTTGCCTTTAGTAAATGTACCTCATTATGATGTGCATCTGTCAAGAACTGCAGGACACCTTTTGGATTAAGTCACTGTCTGTCAACTGTTATGCTTAGATTGGGGGAGGCAGAACAAATGCTATCTCCAGGAACTATGTCCTCAATAGTGCGAGTTGACACCAAATACAGGTTATTAAAGCTGTTCCAAAAGGACAGTTTATCAGAAGTAGAAGGAACTTTTTAGATTTGGAAACATACAAAAGAGAGGCAGCAGCTTTCAGAAACGGCTTCTGGAGAAGGCATGACGGTTATAATTCTGCAACATTGCCCCCAAATATGCTGCAAGAAGTTCAGGTTATGCTGTTCCGGGTAATTTTGACCTACTAAGTGGCATCACATTCTCCAACACACCTTGTGGCTAAAAAAATGTTAATTTATTTAAAGTGGATGTAAACGCAATTCATGAAATTTGAGCTGGGCACATATATCTGCAGTATTTTGCTATCTGTCTTCAAAGAGCTAAGTTCTGTAGCTCTCTCCTGAATCATTGCTCTGTTATCAGCCTGATAACTCCTGACAAATTTTCAGACACATCAGATAAAAGCAGCCTGAAATTTCTGTCCGGGGAGGTTGCTAAAATAGATTAACAGGGAGCAGGCCCTGTTACAAAACACCTCCGAAAGTCTCTGCCAATGATGAGCGGGGGTGTGTGCCTTTCCTCCCATTCAGCAATTTTAGGTATCTTGGCTGTATCCCCAGACATCACATTCTGTGTTAAACAGGAAGATAAAATTTCCTAACATGATCTAAACTTTCTAAACAGTATATAAATGTGAAGACAGCAGATATACATGTAAAACCTATGTTGGGAGATTTGGTTCCTCTCTGTGTATCATATGAGGCTGTTCACTTCACTGGGTGTATGGAGGGTTTAAGCAACAAAAAATACACCCAGTATTCATAGTATATCAGAATTAATAACCAATCACAGTGATTACATGGTTCCCAGCTGCTCAGATCGTTGTATACACAGTTGTCTAATAACAGCTGGGTACACATCGTCCACCCAGCTGATCAGCTGCCCGAAGGGCTGTTTATCCAGTGCTGTTCATAAAAGGCACTGGGTAAATAAAGTGGCACCAATGTGCTGTTGTTAGTTGTACATTAGTACATAAGTGGTTAAAGATTGTATTAGGGGTGGGATGCTTGTAACTTATGTAATAGTGATAATGAATCATTTTGTTTAATAAGCAATGTTGTTGCAATAGGATACGAAAGAAGGATGTAAGGTAAATCATGTCCTTTTAGGAACATGATTCATCAGCAATTAAGGTTCAAATATAAAACTTCCACCTCCCACACTATTATTCCCCTATGATTAAAACCCGAACTGAGTGAAACATATGAGAAAAGGAGAGGCTAGGGTCTGGTGAGGCATGACTCTGAATGTAACATATAGCTCAATAAAGTTCACTAAAGAGAAAAAAAAGGCAGCAGCATTGCAGTTTTCTTTCATTGTCTAAGAATGTTTACCAAGTGAGCAGGTGGATCCTGTTGGTCTGCACATGTGCCTGTCTGTGGAAGTCCAGAAGTCTACCTAGAGCAGCATCAATTCCTATAACTTTTGGTTCATTGAATAAAGAACTCAGAGACATGTTAAATCACTTACTTCAGCACCTTGTAATACAAATTCCAACAAATTTGTGTGATACTTAACAGATGATATAAAGGGCAGAATACTTTTCTTAGGGCTTCCATCACAAGTGGATATCATGTGATGTCAAGTCATTGTACTGTATTACTCTATGCTCCATTATTGGGGGTTTCAGATATTGAAATTTCTCTTTCGGAGATGCAGGTATTTGGAGGATGTTAGTATTTAAGCTGGCCATAGACTAATCTAAATAAATCCAGTTTCAATCCATGTATCGGCAGGCTGGTTGTACTGAAGTCGATCCTGCTTCACAGGGTGATCAGCGATCCAGGCTCTCTTTTCTCTCTCGGTTCTCGGGCCCAACCTGTATCCTCCTGGAATCGTACTGCTATCCCTCTAACATCCTCACTCTCTCAGGCCAAATACACACGATCAGACCAGTCCGATGAGAATGGTCCAACGGACCATTTTCATCGGACCACGCTGAAGTGGTCTGATGGTCTGATGTGCGTACACACCATCGGGCCAAATATCCGATCAGGCCAGAACGCGGTGACGTAGAACACAACGACTTGCTGAAAAAACAAAGTTCAATGCTTCCAAGCATGCGTCGACTTGATTCTGAGCATGTGCGGGTTTTTGGTCCGATGCTTTTGTGTACTAACCATCATTTTGGTCCGACAGACAGGTGTCCGTCGGACAGATTTTAAAGCAAGTTTTAAAACTTTGGTCCGACGGACAACGGTCCGATGGGCCGTACACACCATCGAATTGGTCCGTTGAAACTGGTCTTAAGACCAGTTTCATCGGACCGGTCTGATCGTGTGTACGCGGCCTCACAGTCTTCTCCTCTCTCCCAGTCTTGTTCCCGGGCTTTTCCTTTAAAGACCCTGCCCCATCTCCAGCTCTCTGTGAAGTGTAGTTTAGTTCAGCTGATCTAAATGGAAGAATCTTGCTTACAGCACACAAGTATATTATATTAATAGGAAGCTCATTACATACCCTCCGGGTCTGGTATGGATATTAAGGGGATTTCCATGCACCCTATGGGGTGTTCACAGTGAATTTTAGCGCCGTGGAACTCAACTTACGTTCAACTAAAACATTGGGTGTTATTTTTTCTAAAACAAACCGAACATATGGGGTGTTCATGGGAAATTTGAGCGCCGTGGAATGCCTCATAATGCACTGCGAGATCATGATGATTGGCCAAAGCATGCACCTGAACTGCATTCTTTGGCCAATCACAGTGTGCTCTGCTGAGAGAGCCATAACCTGCCAAAGGCAGGGTGCCTTTGGCCAATTATAGCTCAAGGGGCTAAGTCCACGATCCACACTATATAAGGCTGCTTACATGGCAGCCATATATAGTGTTATGAATGAGAGAATGTTAGCTAGAGGCAGGTTAGTTATTGGCGTGCAGGCAGTTTAGTGTATATACAGTATATATATACAGTGTAGTCAGTGTAGTGTAGACTATATATACAGTACAGTGCAGGCAGTGCATTAATATATATATATATATATATATATATATATATATTGTGTCATATATATATATATACTCTGCATTTAGCGTAGATTAGATATTCAGTGTAGAATCTATATTCAGGCAGTGTAGTTGTGGCCCCCCAGCTGTTGATGCTGAAGCAGGAAACAGTAATTGGGCTAAAGAGAGAAGACCAACAAACGAGGTTGAAAATTCACCTTATCAGAGACTGAACACTCCATCTCCACCTAGGAGAATAGGAAACTGGAAGTGCCAGACCAATTCTGAATTTAGCTGAAGGAGATTTGATTAGCTTTGCTGATGGAGATTCACCTGTGGTGGAGTCAAAAAGTCACATGGAGAAGAAAACACCATTGAGGAAGAAGAAGGTGGAAGCAAAGTAATAAACTTCAATGCTTTTGATGAGGCTGGTCTTACCATTCTTAAATCGGGTCCATCTACTCTCTGCCCAGATCTATTGTCAGCAACTCATGACTTTACTTCTATAAAAAAGTCCTGAGAGGAACTCTACTTCTCTGAAAAGTCCTTAAAATAACTTTACCTCCATAAAATGCCCTGAAAGGAACTCTACTCTTGTGGAAAGTCCTGAAAGGAACTCTAATCCTAAGAGAAGTCCTGAAAGGACTCTCACACAACAGTTGGAAGCTCATTCTCCTGTTAGACCTGAGAGAAATATACACCCTCCGAGGAGACTCACCTATGACACGCTGGGAGAGAACTCTGTTAAGTTGATTCCTACTATTTTAAGACCAGTCCCCACATTTGACTCTGCTACCATCAATTGGGTAGAAGGTGGCCTTGATGTGACCTCTGACACCACTAAGAGGGACACGACTATTGCCCTGGCCTGTCAGAAAACTGATTATGAGTTAACTGAAAATGTACACGTGGTTTCATCAGAATTGAATAATGGTTAGAGTTGATTAACCCCTTTCTTCTAGCAATAGTTTAAATATCCCTTCCCTTTGGGGACCAAAGATTGTATGTGGGGGGAGGATGTAGCCAAGAGCTTGATATCTACAGTACCTATTCCTGCAATCAGGAGACACTGTGTTGTTGCAGGGGGAGCTATTTCCCTCTACTGATGACTTGATGCTGACCTGTTAACTTCTTAATCAGAGACACGCCAGAGTAAAGCATCTTGGGACATGTAGTCAGTATGGATGAGATTCACTCTGGCTGAATGACGTGGAACTACAACTATCATATGGTTAATGTGGAAGAGCAGACTGCTTGGAAACTATTAAAAGAGGGAGGGATTGAGGCCTGGCACGCTCTCTTGGGACACGGCGTGGATCTGTATGCAGGAAATCTGTTACAGTGTGGGCTTTAGCTGAGTCACGATTTTTTTGCAGAATTACCCAGCGAATATCTGGAGGGACATCTGCAGACAGCTCCCTAGCTGTTTGTTGGCAGCCTGGAGGCCTCTCCAGTCCCATCCATCCTGCAGTTATACAGATTCAGATGAGCCATAGTGCAGTGCGTGGAGGCCGAAATTCATCCATTGAGCCACATTCCTGAGAGATCATCATCATCTTCATAACTGTCATCATCATCACTATCTCTTGTTCCAGTGTAGTGAGTGGGCAACAGCCTAGTCTTATAGACACTGTATATAGACATCATTGTCTCCTGCACTCCTTGTCAGCTTTAGTATCAAGGATCTAGATTACACATCATAGACACTATATACTGTACAGACATCTTTGCTTTCAATGGTTCTGCTGTTGCTTGTAGCTCTACAAAATGTAACATCTTTAAAGCAGTGATCACTGTGAATCCAGATACAGTTTAATTTACCTAGGAAGATTGTTTGCTTTCTATTATCAACTTATTTACCATCCAAATTTCTTTGCATGCCATCAAACATCAACGAGCTAGCTGAAGATTACCAGGATTGCCACACAGCAACACGGAACTACTCTCACCTCCCTCCCCACTTTAGGGATTTATTTAATTAAAGTTAATAGAGTTATAATTCGCCAAGAACTCTCTAAAACAGCAGGTTGAATTGCAACATAGTTCTCTTTGCTAAAAATTGTATTTGTTATTTACTGTTCTGCATTTATGTTTGAAGGAGCAGTAGAGAGGGGTCTGACACTGCCATTCCACTGCTCTACTGTAAAATAAAACAGTGTCCAAATGAGTATGCAAAATCTTCAAAGTGTTCAAAGTGTTGAAAACGGAGAACCTCCACGAGAATTCAGTGTGCAGATATAGAAACACACCACACCCTGTGCTGTCAAACTGCTTACCAGATAAACGTCATTATAGGCATGTAGAATTTTATAATGCAGGGATCAATGATGGTTGCACTTCTACTCAGAAAATAATAATCCACAAACCACATCAAGGGTAGGAAGATGTCCACAACTCAAAAGGATCCAAAGATAAATATTGCGTTCATCAGCAAAAAGGGAGACCAAGAAATGCAGAGAACAAACACAATAGTGAAGCCCGTATTTGAAAGTAACACGCAATGTATAGTAATGTACTTACAAACATAAGCGGAAAACAGGCATCAAAAAAACATAGAAGGTTCCATGGAGTAAGCGTACATGTGTCAGGTCAGCCTTTCATGTTTCATCTGACAGGATATCTTCAGAGACGCCTATATATATATATAGACATTATATATGCTCAGTTGAGCACAGGGACTAAGGTGTCATTGCTGAATGTTTAAATTTCATAAGTGATTGTTATTTAGTTATTAACAACATTCCTGTGTGAGACAACATTTTAAGGTGTCAACTTGAGTTGACACCTTGATTTCTTTTTTCCTTCCATCTCAATAAGTAACTTTTGCCAATTTAATAAATTCTGTGTATTTTCTTCTTATTGTTGTCATTTGAAGGGGAAAGGGAAAAAATGTATGAACTCAGAGTGTCAGAGGTGGCAGAGGACTCAACCTCAAGAGAGCAGCACTACACTAGCAACATGGCCTCTAAAATGAATAAGGTTTATTATATTTTTTTATTGTTTATTTCCCCCTCTTGACTGTATATATATTGCACATTACACACTGTATACATGTATCTTTATGCATTGTTATGTGGATGTGGATGCATGTGGAAATACAGTACAATTTGCTTAGACATTCTGATATATATATATATATATATATATATATATATATATATATATATATATATAGATATAGATATAGATATATATATATATATATATATATATATATATATATATATTTATTTATTTATTTTTTTGATGAATTTTTCTACAGATTAAATATAGTTTGATTGCTTTAGGGGTAACCTATAAAATAGTGATCATGAATCAACTTTTTAATAGGCAACAATGTTGTTATAAGGTACAATAGAAAGAAGGATGTACAAAAAAAACTCAATTTTAAAAAGTTAGGGTGCACTCATTAATTTCCACCCTACCACCAACATCTCACCTCTATTATAAACAGAGAAATTAGGGTTTGTTGATGAGGCATTATACCGAATGTAACATACCGCCCAATAAAGTTTATTCAAGAAAAAAGGAATTGTCTAGCGGTATTTCCTGGGGAAAAAGAAAACCCCTGTTAGCCTGCATCCGTGGCCAGCAGTAGATAGCCAGAAAAGTACTTAGAAGTGGATGTAAGATATTTAAATCTTTCAATCCACATAATAAAGTGGTAGTAAGCCTCTGAAATGAAAGTGAAAAAGAGCATATGCATTTAGAGTGTGTACTAACCTCAATTCAAAGCACCAAGTGTGATTTCTATCTCCTCTCTCTTCCCTCTACTATCTGCATTAGTCACTTCTGACAAGTTATGCTGACACCACAGAATCCTAGGAGACAGCCCCTTCCCCCTCCAGCACTCAGAAGGTGACTGACAGCCTCTATGAGACTATTTAGGGAGGAGAATGCCCTTTGTGACAAGTATTGCACTGCTACAGGTTCCTATGTGACTCTAGAACAGTTCTGGAAGCCTTACAAATACATAGGGCCCTATTCAGAAAGATAAGCGGATCTTTCTGCTGGTGTAACGTATCCCCGATACGTTACGCTGCTGTAACTTTGGGCACTAGTTCTGTATTCAGAAAGAACTTGCGCCCTTATTTACGGCGGCGTAGCATATGTGTTGCGGCGTAAGGCAGCGTAATTCAAATGGGGATGGTGTGGGCGTGATTCATGTAAATTAATCATGACCCCACGTAATTGATATTTTTTTTGGACGGCACATGCGCCGTCCGTGGACGTTCACAGTGCGCAAGCGCGGAATCACGTCGCTTTTTGTCAATGTAAACGACGTGAACGTAACTAACGTCGAGCCCCATTCCCGAACGATTTACGCAAACGACGTAACCGATGTACAATTCGGCGCTGTCCCGACATCCATACTTAACATTGGCTACGCCTCCTATAGCAGGGGTAAGCTTACGCCGCTATAATGCTAACGCAAACGACGTAAACTACGACGGCCGGCCGCAACTACGTTCGGGAATCGGCGTAAATAGCTAATTTCGCATAATTTACGCGTAAAATGCCGTAAGCGCCACCTAGCGGCCAGCGTAAATATGCAACTAAGATACGATGGTGTAAGTGACTTACGCCGCTCGTATCTTAGTAGAAATCTGGCGTATCTTGTTTTCTGAATACAGAAAAAAGATACGCCGGCCATTCTTAGTATTTACGCAGCATATCTCTTGATATGCTGACGTAAATACTTTCTGAATAGGGCCCATAGTCCACTGGAAAGGCTGGCAGAATGGTATAAATCAGCAAGGTGTATTTTTGTTAATTATATGCAGGAAAATACAGCCATTTGGCATGACATGATTAATCGTGTCTTAAAGCGGATCTCCACCCTAAAGTGGAGTCACGCTGATCGGAACCCTCCCCCCCTCCGGTGTCACATTTGACACCTTTTAGAGGGGAGGGGGGTGCAGATACCTGTCTAAAGACAGGTATTTGCACCCACTTCCGGCCACAGCAGAGTCGGGCAAAAGACGGGTTTTCCTAGCTTCCCATCGCCCCCCCGTTGTGTGCTGGGAACTCTCGGCTCCCAGCACACAGCGGGAGCCAATCGGAGGGCGCAGCGTGACTCGCGCATGCGCCATAGGGAACCGGGCAGTGAAGCCGGAGGGCTTCACTTCCTGGTTCCCTCACCGTGGATGGAGGGAGGAGCAGCAGAGATGAGCAAACGCTTGTCTCTCTACTGCAGACGGCGCTGGACTCCAGGACAGGTAAGTGTCCTAATATTAAAAGTCAGCAGCTGCAGTATTTGTAGCTGCTGGCTTTTAATACTTTGTTTTAATGGGCCATCCGCTTTAAATAAGGCCCTAATGGCAGAAACATTGACTTTTACTGGCTTAATTTCTCTGCATACAATAAATAAAAATAGACCTTGCTGATTTATACTGTTTTACCAGATCATACTGTTTTGTCTGCCTTTCCAGTGGACTATGTATTGGTGGTGTATTGGTGTTCTTTCCCTTTACTGAGGTCTCAGACTATACTCGGTTCTCTTCTCTGTGCTGTGCAGTGTGTGATGTCAGATCCCTGCACCTTGCCTCCTGAAGCCAAGAAAAAGCATTTGAGGTTGGTGTTTTAGTAGGCTGTAGAGAAGAGAGGGCCTCAGATAAACAGATACAACTTAGATATGGGGATTTGTTTTATCTATGTGTATCACCTGAGGCTAGTTACTCCAGTAGGGATATGTAAGGATTTACAACCACTTTAAGGATTTTATCTTACAGACTTAAAGATGTTTATTTTTTTCTGGCATAGGATAAGTTAATTGACTTGATTTTATACATTCCCTCTGATTACTTGCTTTGGTTACATGGGTGTTTTGGTGATTCATTTAAGGAAATTAATGTACATATTGAAATATTGCTTGATAAATACTACAGGATATAGCCACACATTTTCTTCATGCTGTTTACCAGGGATATGCAATTAGCGGACCTCCAGCTGTTGCAGAACTATATGTCCCACGAGGCATAGCAAAACTGACAGCCACAAGCATTAAACCCAGAGGTTTTCCTTACTTTTATGTCTTGTGCCAACCAGTACTGTGTCAAGTGTCCTGTGCCATAAAACACAAATATACTCACAAATTTTTTTTTTTTAAAAAGGTACAATTATAAAACGTATAGGGCCGGATTTAGAAAGACCGGCGTAACTTTATGCGGGCGTAGCGTATCTTGTTTACGCTACGCCGTCGCAACTTAGAGAGGCAAGTGCTGTATTCATAAAGCACTTGCGTCCTAAGTTACGGCGGCGTAGCGTAAATGTGTCGGCGTAAGTGCGTGTAATTCAAATTAGACAGGTAGGGGGCGTGTTGTATTAAAATAATCTGTGACCCCACGTAAATGACGCACCTAACGAACTGCATGCGTCGGCCGTGGACGTATCCCAGTGCGCATGCTCAAAATTACGCCGCAAATACTCATTGGTATCGACGTGAACATAACTTACGTAAAGCCCTATTCGCGAACGACTTACGCAAACGACGTAAACGACGGAAAATTTGACGCTGTCCCGACGTCCATACTTAACATTGGCTATGCCTCCTATAGCAGTGGTAACTTTACGCCGGAAAAAGCCTTACGCAAACGACGTAAAAAAATGCACCGTTTTTCAATCAGCGTATCTAGCTTATTACCATATTCGACACGTAAATCGACGGAAGCACCACCTAGCGGCCAGCGTAAATATGCAACTTAGATGCGACGACGTAAGAGACTTACGTCACTCGTATCTAAGCAAAATTCCGGCGTATCTTGCTTTCTGAATACAGAAAAAACATACGCCGGTGCATCCTAGAACTTACGCGGCGTATCAACAGATACGCCGACGTAAGTTCTTTCTGAATCCGGCCCATATTATCCTATCAACCTTGTGAATTTGTTTTGTGTATTAAAAGATAAAATTGTTTTCTCATTGACAGCAATCTTCAGGTTAGTCATTATTAATTGGTAAAATAATCACTTGTATGGGAGTTCCTTATATGATTTCACAACTGACTTTCTACTGGTAAACTTGCTGAAGTCCCCATGTTGGAAATTATTGTTAACATTGGAACTATAGTTTGCACTCAAATATAAAGAAGCCACAAATGATTTGTTAAGAATCCAGAGTTTTGACAAAGTATGAAAGCTTTTAAACTTGCATACAACACTTAGGCCGCGTACACACGACTAAATAAATCTGATCAAATCGGTCTGACAGACCGATTTGATCGGATTTGTCTGCTGGGATATATTGGTTTGATCGTGTACACACGATCAACTCAAAATCCCCGCCGGCAGACAGCGCGGTGACGTGGCGGTGACGTTGACGCCGCCACGTCACCGCACCAGGAAGTAAAAAACTTCCATGCATGCGTCGAATCCAGCAGACATGTCGGACGGACGGGTTCCCAGCAGACAGATTTTAAAGCATGCTTTAAAATTTGTCTGCTGGAAAAACCTGTCTGTCCGCCCGTACACACGATTGAATTTGTCTGCTGAAACAGTCCGTCGGACCGTTTCCATCAGATAAATTCGATCGTGTGTACGCGGCCTTACAGGAATGATTAAACACGTTTTTAGAATGTGGTACACCTAACAGTTCACAGCTATAAGTTAGATCTTAAACTCCTTGATTTTTTGGTAGCACAACATTCACATGACTATGCAATCATATTGTACACGTTAACCTTTGAAGCCCAGTTGTGGTTTTCCCACCTTTTTTCTCCTTATAGTTCCCTACATGTTATGATTTGTAACAACATTTTCCTTGGAAATACCTTAAAACATTTGCTCTCTGAGTTAAATGCCCATTTCTGCCATCCCACTCCAGTGTTCTACACTAACAGAGCAAAGTAATGCCACGTACACATGATCGGTTCATCCGATTAAAACGGACCGATGGATTTTTTCATCAGATATTCGATAAAGCTGACTTTCATCAGTCTTGCCTACACAAACGGACACAAATCCGTTTGTGTCAGAACGCGGTAACGTAAAACACTACGACGTGCAGAGAAAAATTAAGTCGACTTGATTCTGAGCATGCGTGGATTTTCGACCGATGGATTTCCCACAGACGATCATTTTCTTCTATCGATTTAAACCATCAGAAATTTTTAAAACAGGTTCTAAGTTTTTTCACCGATGGGAAAAAAAACTACGGGTCCCATACACGATCTGTTCTTCTGATGAAAACGGTCAATCGGACCATTTTCATCACGAGTACATCGTGTGTACAGGGCATAAGGCTACATTTGAATGGTTGACTAGCCCTGGTGTGAATGACAGCAGCACTTTGTGTGTATCTGGCAGCAATCCCCGCAGGAATAGCTATAGATAGCTGTGGCCACCAGTGACCTGTCATTGAAGTGTATAGGGCTTGGTGGCTGCAGCTAGCTGCTCACAGGTGGCAAAAGTTGCTGCAGGAATCACCAGATCCCTGCCAGTGTCATTTGCACCAGGTCTGGTCGTTCATTGGAATTTCACCGTTACCTCCAGCACAAGTGACTTATGAGGCAGAACAAGAGAGGGTGCACCTGACCAGTTATTTTACTAAATATTGAGTACTTTAAGTCAAACAATGAACTGCACAATCATGTTTTGACACTCTGCACAACAACTGTAACAGGAACGTGAAACTAATGATATGAAAATGATGGTTGATAGTACAATGTTCATCAAACTGCACAAATATTTTTCTGTGATTTTTAAAGATACTTTAAAGAGCTCAGGCTATGTTTATATCATCATATCTACCACTAAATATCTATACAGACTTTTTCCTTTAAAGTGGATGTAAACCCTCCATACACCCAGTGAAGTGAACAGCATCAGATGATACACAGGGATGAAACCAATCTCCCTACATAGGTTTTACATGTATATCTGCTGTCTTCACATTTTATATACTATTTAGAAAGTTCAGATCATGTTAGGAGATTTTCTCTTCCTGGTTAACACAGAGTGTGATGTCTGGGCATACAGACAAGATAGCGAATGTTGCTGATTGGAGGAAAGGAACACACCCCCTTTCATCATAGGCAGAGACTCTTAGGCCGCGTACACACGATCAGACCGGTCCGATGAAACTGGTCTGCAGACCAGTTTCATCGGACCAATTCGATGGTGTGTACAACCTATAGGACCGTTGTCCGTCGGACCAAAGTTTTAAAACTTGCTTTAAAACCTGTCTGTCGGACAGATTCGATGGTTAGTACGCAAAAGCATCGGACCAAAAACCCGCGCATGCTCAGAATCAAGTCGACGCATGCTTGGAAGCATTGAAATTCGTTTTTTCAGCACGTCGTTGTGTTCTACTTCACCGCGTTCTGGTCTGATCAGATTTTTGGTCCGATGGTGTGTACACACATCAGACCACTTCAGCCTGGTCCGATGAAAACGGTTTGTCGGACCAGTTTCATCGGACCGGTCTGATCGTGTGTACGTGGCCTCAGAGGTGTTTTGTAACAGGACCAGCTTCCTGTTAATCTATTTTAGCAACCTCCCCTGACAAGATTCAGGCTGCTTTTGTCTAAAAAGTCTGAGAATTTGTCAGGAGTTATCGGGCTGATAACAGAGGAACAGGTCAGCAGAAAGCTACAGGACTTAGCTCTTTGAAGAGAGATAACAAAATGCTTTAGATATATGTGCCCAGCTAAAAATTCATGAATCTGTTTTACATCCACTTTAATATTAATTAATAACACTTTTCTATCCCTCTATTATAAACAAAATTGTTATAAGGGTTTACAATACAGTACTTTCCTTTCTGACACATATAACAATACCACTATATACTCTGAAGCTGGGTTTAATGAGAACAGAGCTGTTCATGAATATAAGGCAGTCTTGAAAAAATCTCTAGGGTACTAGCTACTAATAATGCAGGTATAGCACTATGTTGAGAAACACAAACTTGCTATGAATGGCTGTAGAGAGGGGAGTTTAACACATCAGTTATGCTCAGTAGGGAGACATGTCTAAATTATTGCCTCCCTTTCCAAAACAGGCTGTATAATGATTTGAAAACCCTGTGGTAGCCTGGTAATAGCAGAGACGGAAGCACAAACTGATTTATTATTGACATACATAATTATGGAACAGGACTTTAAGTCCTTTCAATAAGCTTGTACATAACAGATTTTGGGATGCTAAAATCAAGTCTAAAATTTTGCAAATGTAACATTTTGTTGATGTTAAAAATATATTCATTTACATACGTATATTTATAAATCCATAGTGTGCATAAATCTAAATACAAGCCTTACAAATACATTTATAATATAATCTAAAAAAAAAATTACAGAACAATTAGGCAATTCGTAATTTACGAATGGAAGTACCCTACAGTTACCAATCAATTTTCCCTTTAAACAGTTCAGAACAATAAAAGCTGGTTGCTATAGGTGATATAACTTTGCACAGGTCTATTTGCCTTAATAAATATTAACCCTATTGCTATATTTTTATTTCAGAATTTGAAATAACCTGTACATACATCTTCAAAAGGTATTTTAGAAATCAATCCTTCTAAACAAACTGTCTCCTTTATCACTCTTAGTGCCAAAATGCTATGACAAAAATGTATACAATTAAACAATCCATGAGATGAGGATGTGATGATAGGATACATGGACACAACTACCCACCAAAAGAAGAAAAGTTGTGATATAGATGGGAATTGTTGTCTTGAAGATTTATGTCTTCTTCCAGATCTGCAAGGAAATCCATCTTTTATGGCTTGGCCGGTCGCCTATATAGTTGATTAGCCTGGTCAACTGACATTTAGCATTGTCCCTGCTAGCTGCAGACTCTTGTAGGAGCAGGCAACGAACATATGGATTCCAGCATCTCTGAATACAATCTGCTTTTGCCAGCAGAAGCTGCTGTGTAGAATGTAGCACAGAATGAACAGAGAATCTGCCAGCTCCTTGCACCACCCTCTGACTATAGTGACAACACATTCATTTAATAAAGGAAGCTGTCAGCGGAATACTAGAAGCGTGTCCTCAATGTATCAGAAAGGATTGTGATCAATGCAGACAACCATTTGTTGCACCAACCAAATATTTTTATTTATTTTTAATTGGAAAAAAAGAAGCATGAATAGAGAGAAAAGCAAATCTTTTCTAAAGGAACCCACTGGAACACAATCAATTTTAAGATTTGAAATCCTCTAGAGCCTGGGTGGAAGAATGCTTTTAAGTATATGCCTTTAGCTGTCAGCATGAATTATAAGGAGCTGAAGGTTTTTGGGTGAGACTTAATATCGAACAAGCAACATTACCTTTGCCTTCAATCCCCCCCCCCCCCCTTAAAACTAGAAACTGATTTTTGTTTTTCTTTTGTTGGCTTTTGAAGAAGCCTTTCTAATTAAACGTGGCAGTACCTACAGGCAGAGTGCCTTAGTTCAAAGAATGATGCGCTGTCGCTTTCAGGTAATTAGAAGCATATTGGAAAAAGGGAAGTGTGTTTTCCGCAGGAAATACTAATCACACTAGTATTAGCATTATAAGTCAGAACATAACTTAGGGAGAACATTTTTTTTTTTTGTGATGGATTGGTTCCAAGTGGACCCTTACTAAAACCAGGGGGGCATGGACTGTTCTAATTAGCATTGCATTTAATTTACTGTAATCAATTACTGTCTTGAGACTTAAAGTGGGGGTTCGCCCAAAAATCAACTTTCTGCAATTAGATCCAGCATACTGCTGACATCTGCAGTATGCTGGTCTTTTTGTTTTTGTACTTATCGTTTTAGCCGGGTTTCTTATCTGGCTCCGAGCGGTGATTACTTCCTGGTATAGGCGTTCCCGAAGGCAAGCATAGTTGATTGACAGGCTTGGATAGCGCGCCATGGCTTCCGAAAATAGCCGAAGTGACGCTCGGCAATTTACAGCGCCTGCGGAGTATAGCGCCGCAAACAGTCGAGTGTCGCCTCGGCTATTTTCGGAAGGCGTGACGCGCTATCCAAGGCCGTCAATCAACTACGCTTGCCTTCGGAAACGCCTACTTTCCGCAGAAATCCCCGCTTGGAGCCAGATAAGAAACCCGGCTAAAACGATAAGTGCAAAAAAAAAGAAAAAAGACCAGCATACTGTAGATGTCAGCAGTATGCTGGATCTAATTGCAGAAAGTTGATTTTTGCGTGAACCTCCGCTTTAAGCAGAATGATAACTTATTTGGTCACTGTAGGAAAGGTGTTGCATTAACCTCTTTTAGACTGTTCTCTTCTAGCATACTAATAGTATGCACATTGGACCAGGAGCGATTTGTTACTGAGCTGATGAAACTTGCAACCTAAAACAATTATTTTTATTTTGTTACAGCAGAATGCAATATTAACTTTTTGTTTTTATTATTATTACTTTTGGATAGAGCCTCTGCCAGGGACAAATTGCTTTATCTGTGCCAGCTGGGAAACTTTACCCTTGCTTGCCAACTGTGTGACCACAGAGGACTGTTTTTTTTTTAAGGGTAAATTTTATTCATGCTTCAAATAAGTTTTACAGATACAATATCCATCACTTGCTTATACTAAGGATAACATTAACAGCATCCAGTCATAGCCTTGTTACATATGAGCAGAATATGTACATCATGCTTACACACAGTCACACAAAAGTTCTGTGAACTCTGTCAAGAATGCGGTGACGTACAAGACTAAGACAAGCCGAGAAAATTATGCATCGAATTGTTTCCGAGCATGCATCGGAATTGCTACAGACGACCGGATTTTCCGATAGGAATTTGAGAACAAGCTCTCAATCTTTTGCTGGCGGAAATTCCACCAGCAAAAGTCAGATGGAGCATACGCATAGTCAGAATTTCTGTTCAAAAGCTCACATCTGACTTTTGCTGGCAGAATCTTTAATCGTGTGTATGGGGCATAAGTCTGTCCAGTATCAGACTGACATTTCTCCAGATAAAGATTTTATCCATCCAGCCCATATTTTCTCAAACTTTTTGGGGCATCCTCTAGCTGTGTATGTTATTTTGTAAATTGACAATGCTTTGTTAATGAGTACCACCCAGCTTTGGAGAGATGGAGGGATCGGGTCAGAGAGCCAATGCTTTTTAGGCATCAGACCAGCCTTAATAGGGTTTTATGAGAGTTAGTTTAGTCCTATTCTATATCCCCCAAAAAACATCTGGCTGGAGAGTAGATGTTTGGAAGGGCCAATCAGTCCTCCAAAAATGCCAGGATTGCTGTCCAGAATCTCCCTACAGCAGGGCACTGTCAGACCATATGGAAATGGTCTCCCACTGCACTACTGCAGCGTGGACAATTCGGTGAGCCCGTCCTTCCCATTTTATGAAGATGTGTAGGGGTATAATATATTCGATGTAAATAGTTTGATTGTATTAGTTTGTCTCTGGCCAAAACCACTGAAAGCAACAGCGATTCCATGACCTCTGACTATGACCTCCCTGGAGTCATGAGAGAAGACACTTGACTTGTCCCCCTGTGTTGCAATAGCTGCCGTGTACTTTTTTCTGCTGCTGCCTGCTGGCCGGGGGGCTGGGGCTGCTCTCCACCGCCCCCCCAGTGCCACACATTGGGGGGGTCAGATGGCTCCCCCATCCTCCTCTGTGTGAAACGTGAGAGAGCAGGACGGGATTGGTAGTGCAGCAGCGATGTGTGTCTCACTCTCAATGTCCCAGTGAGTACAACCCCCCCTACCCCTTCCACAGAAATGGAAGAGGCTGCATCGGCTCTGACCCTCCCTCCCTCCTCTCTGTTCCTGTATACCATCGTCCATGCTCTGTGCTGGACACCTCTGGACTTGTGTGCCGTGTCTGAAAGGATTGTGTGGGCGGGAACATTTAAACAAGTAGACTGTGAACATCCTTGGAAACATCAAGTAAGTTATCAGCATTGTCACTGTGTACTCTGCCCTCTCTCTCTCCCAAATCTTTCATTCCCGAGTCCTCCTCTTTCCTCTGTTGTCCTCCAGCAGAGTCTTTTATTAACTCTATGCTGATAGTTGGCCCTATCATGTTCCTTTAGCCAGGTTTCACTAGTGTGTGATCATAGACATTGCATGTGATTCACACCTCATTGCTGTCTAAATCACATGGGATGTTTTTGCGGTGCAAATTCAGCCATACAAACTGTATGGCTGAAATCACATTTGCACCAAAGCGGTGCAGGACACTTTTTTTGGTTTGCGCTGGAATCGGAGTGGATGGGTGTTTACACCTATGCAATCTGATTCCTGTACAATTTCACAGTTCTCACTGAGATCTGCAAACTGATCTGGGGGTGTTATTAATTTTACATTGACACCCGTAACAGTTTGCAAAGGGCAGCATGAACGTCCGACAAGCAACATGCAATGCAGGAATCCGCACTGGAATCGCACTGATTCCTGCATCGCGTATATGTGAACCAGGACTCAAGTGGGATCACACTGATGCACTGTGGTTCAGTTGCAGTGCTGGGGTATATGCAGTTTTCCTGCATTTACCTCCATTTTCACTACAGTCCCACAGACTTCTATTAGATTACACATTTTTGCAACATTTTCTGAAAGTGCACGAAATGTTGACCACTGGGCACTTAAACACCCTTAATAACCAGACCAATTTTCAGCTTTCGGTGCTCTCACATTTTGAATGACAATTACTCAGTCATACAACACTGTAACCAAATAGAGCTTTCTTTTTGGTGGTATTTGATCACCTCTGCAATTTTTATTTTTTTCGCTATAAATGAAAAAAGAACGAAAATTTTGTAAAAAATTTTTTTCTTCATTTCTATTATAAAATTCTGCAAAAAGGTAATTTTCTTCATAAATTTGGCCTAAAATGTATACTGCTACATATCTTTGGTAACAAAACAAAAAACAATGTGGATATTATTTAGTCTGGGTGAAAGTTATAGGGCAGTGATGGCGAACCTATGGCACGCGTGCCACAGCTGGCACATCAAGCCTTCTTTGTCGGCACTCCAGGGGAATCCCCAGCCAGGCAGTCACTTGCACTGATGGTGCAGACAAGGAGGAGTCGGATCCCTTCCTTGCATCAGTCAGGTAGGTGAATGTAATGGTCAGGTAGGTCAGTGTATGTGGCACAGTGCATTCTGCATTCTTTTTGGTTCCTTAGGGCTCATTTAGAGTGATGATTAGTCACATCCTCTGTACAGAGCCGCTGATAGGTTTAATTCTGTGTTGGCACTTTGAAAGAAATAAGTTAGTTTTGCGTCGCGGTTTGGGCACTCAGGCTCAAAAAGGTTCGCCATCACTGTTATAGGGTCTACAAGCTATGGTACCAATTACTGAAAATGTATCAATTTAATCACATCTGATGTACTGACAGCCTCTCTAATTTCTTGAGACCCTAACATGCCAGGAAAGTAAAAATACCCCCCAAATGACCCCTTTTTGGAAAGAAGACATTCCAATGTATTTAGAAAGAGGCATTGTGAGTTTTTTGAAGTTGTAATTTCTTCCCACAATTCTTTGCAAAATCAAGATTTTTTTTATTGATTTTTTTTCCACAAAATTTTCATATTAGCGGATTATTTCTCACACACAGCATATGCATACCACAAATTACACCCCAAAACACATTCTGCTATTCCTCCCGAGTATGGCGATACCCCATGTGTGAGACTTTTACACAGCGTGGCCACATACAGAGGCCCAACATGCAGGGATCACCATCAGGCGTTCTGGAGCACCCAGACCAATTCTGACATTTCTCTCCTACAAGTAAAAATCATAATTTATTTGCTAGAAAATTACATAGAACCCCAAAAAATGATATATGCTTTTTTAGCAAAGACCCTAGAGAATACAATGGTGGTCGTTGCAACTTTTTATCGTGCATGGTATTTGCACAGCAATTTTTTATTTTTTTGGAAATAAAACAGTTTTGTGGTTTCAAAAAAAAAACATTAAAGTTAGCCCAATGTTTTTGCATAATGTGAAAGATGAATTTACGCAGAGTAAAAAGATACCCAACATGTCACCCTTGAATATTGCACACACTTGTGGAATGGCGCCAAACTTCACTACTTAAAAATCCCCATAGGTGACGATTTAAATGTTTTTACTGGTTACATCTTTTTAGTTGGAGAAGAGGTCTAGGGCCAAAATTATTGCTCTCGCTCTAACGTTCGCAGCTGTACCTCACATGTGTGGTTTGAACACCGTTTTCATATGTGGGCGGGACTTACGTGCACGTTCGCTTCTGTATACGAGCACGTGGGAACAGGGGGCGCTTTCAATTTTTTTATTTTTTTTATTGTTCATTTTACTTTATTTATTTTAGTTTGACATGTTTTTCCCCAATAATAAATGTTTTCATTACTTTTTTTCCTATTACAAGCATGACAGGTCCTCTTTACAGTTAGATATGGGGTCAATAAGACCCCACATCTCACCTCTATGCTGGGAAGCCTGAAAAAAACGATCCTGGCTTCGATCGTAGCGGTGAGTCGAAAGAAGCACCGGAGGGCGAAGGGAGTGGGGACGTCCCCTTTTGCCTCCCGTAAGAACGATCAAGAGGCAGAACAGCCGCCATGATCATTCTTATGGTGTAGAGAATCGCCAGCTTAAAAAAATGATATCTGATTGATGCCTGTAGCTGCAGGCATCATTCAAATATCCCTACACAAAGTCAAGGATGTCATATGACGTTGGCGGGAAGTGGTTAAAACGCATTTTTTCCCCAGAGTATTTTCCGGGTATTGTGCGGGGGTATTGGAGAGTATTGTGCGGAGGTATTGGAGAGTATTAATGGGGGGGTATTGGAGAGTATTGTGCGGGGGTACTGCAGAGTATTGCGCAGGGGAACTGCAGAGTATTGCACAGTGGTACTGCAGAGTATTGCGCAGGGGGTACTGCAGAGAATTGCGCAGGAGGTACTGCAGAGAATTGCGCAGGGGGGTATTGCAGAGTATTGCGCAGGGTGTATTGCAGAGTATTGCGCAGGGGGTATTGCAGAGTACTGCGCGGGGGTATTGCAGAGTACTGCACGGGGGTATTGCAGAGTATTGTGCAGGGGGTATTGCAGAGTATTGCGCAGGGGGTATTGCAGAGTATTGCGCAGGGGGGTATAGCAGAGTATTGCACAGGGGGTATTGCAGAGTACTGCGCAGGGGTATTGCAGAGTACTGCGCGGGGGTATTGCAGAGTATTGCGCAGGGAGTATTGCAGAGTATTACGCAGGGGGTATTGCAGAGTATTGCGCTGTGGTATTGCAGAGTATTGCGCAGGGGGTATTGCAGAGTATTGCGCAGGGGGTATTGCAGAGTATTGCGCAGGGGGGTATTGCAGAGTATTGCGCAGGGGGTATTGCAGAGTATTGCACGGGGGTATTGCAGAGTATTGCGCAGGTGGTATTGCAGAGTATTGTGCAGGGGGTATTGCAGAGTATTGCGCAGGGGGTATTGCAGAGAATTGCGCAGGGGGTATTGCAGAGAATTGCGCAGGGGGTATTGCAGAGTATTGCGCGGGGGTATTGCAGAGTATTGCGCAGGGGGTATTGCAGAGTATTGCGCAGGGGGTATTGCAGAGTATTGCGCAGGGGATATTGCAGAGCATTGCGCGGGGGTATTGCAGAGTATTGCGCAGGGGTATTGCAGAGTATTGCGCAGGGAGTATTGCAGAGTATTGCGCAGGGGGTATTGCAGAGTATTGCGCGGGGGTATTGCAGAGTATTGCGCAGGGGGTATTGCAGAGAATTGCGCAGGGGGTATTGCAGAGTATTGCGCAGGGGGTATAGCAGAGTATTGCGCAGGGGGTATTGCAGAGTACTGCGCAGGGGTATTGCAGAGTACTGCTCGGGGGTATTGCAGAGTATTGCGCAGGGAGTATTGCAGAGTATTACGCAGGGGGTATTGCAGAGTATTGCACTGTGGTATTGCAGAGTATTGCGCAGGGGGGTATTGCAGAGTATTGCGCAGGGGTATTGCAGAGTATTGCGCAGGGAGTATTGCAGAGTATTGCGCAGGGGGTATTGCAGAGTATTGCGCGGGGGTATTGCGCAGGGGGTATTGCAGAGTATTGCGCAGGGGGTATTGCAGAGTATTGCGCAGGGAGTATTGCAGAGTATTGCGCGGGGGTATTGCGCAGGGGGTATTGCAGAGTATTGCGCAGGGGGTATTGCAGAGTATTGCGCAGGGAGTATTGCAGAGTATTGTGCAGGGGGTATTGCAGAGTATTGCGCAGGGGGTATTGCAGAGCATTGCGCAGGGGTATTGCAGAGTTTTGCGCAGGGGTATTGCAGAGTATTGCGCAGGGGGTATTGCAGAGTATTGGCCGGGGTATTACAGAGTATTGAGCAGGGGGTATTGCAGGGAAGGAAGAGTGTTGCGATCGGTACAGAGAGAGGACGGAGGAACCGGCGTCATCAAATGATGGCGGTTTGTTTACATGTGATCGCTCCGTCATTGGACGGAGCAATCACGTGGTAAATGGCCCCCATCAGCGGCAATTTACCGCGGTCCCGTGATGCATTCCCGTGTGAGCGCGATTCTGGGAGGACGTTATATAACGTCCTCTCAGAGTTAAGGAACCACCCTGCAGCCGTTATTTTACGGCGTGCGGTGGTTAAGTGGTTAAAGTAAATCTGCCATCAGAGAAATATGGAAGCTGCCGCAATTTTGTCTATTACTTAATTTTTAAATGGCACAGAGACTGTCTGTTTCAGCACCTTAGCGGCACCTGTTGGCTTCTAAATTGTGTTTACACTGGAAGGGGTGTGGCACCAAGTGTGATGTCAGAGCATTTCCTTCTAATACAGAAGCTGTCACTGCTATATTTGGTAGTAAACAGCTGGATCAAGTGTCACACCTTTCTAATGATAACTTTATGCTAATCTGTTTTATGTGTGAGTGTATTAATTTTTTCAAATTCCAGATTGTTATAGAGAATTGAGTTAAAAATGCAGAAACCACCATTGAGCCTGTCAGAAGTAGCCCGTGGGGTACCCATATTTCCTGTCATTCATTTATTTTTATTTTTTTAAAGTGCATTTTTGTTCGAGAGAGAGAGGAGCCGGACTGCAGGAGTTGGGAGTAGGCAGACCCTCCCCCCGGAGGCAATCACCATCCTTCTCCATGCCCCTGGTGGCAATGCGGGTGTGAGGGGGGCCTCCCACTCACCCCGCCCTACCTGCTCCTCTTGGGAGCCCAACTGTGGCCCAAGGGGACCCCAACGGGGCAGAGGGACTCCCCCTATGAGGGAGTGAGGGGGCCTAGCCCACCCAGCCCCGTAGGTCCTTTGCCTCTCTTTATTTTAGGCGACCGCATGGCCAAAGTGCGTGTGTGTTAAACCAATTTCATGTGCGTGCAAGTGTGGTGGTTTTTGTGGGGGGGGGGGGGTGGGCGTACTAAGCACAGGCATACCTTGCATAGCACACCCACCGAGAGCCGGGCTGAGACCACTAAACTCAATTCACATGTAGCCGAGACCGGGATCAGAACTCTTGGCTGCAGAGGTGAACGGCTTGTCAGCGCAGTGCCAATCACGTTGAGCCACCAAAGCTCCTTTAAGAATAAAGAAGGATCCTGTCATTCTAGAACATTTTGGAATGTTGTCAAAATTAATGTGGAAGCATACGAGAAACAATCTTATAGGATGGGGCACATGTTTGAAAAGCACAATTTTTTTTTACCATATAAATGTCAGGGGTAGAGTTGAGACTAAGTAAAGGAAGAATGTATGTTTAAGAAATGTGAGTTTTCATCACTGGAGTAAAGCAACCAAACATCATGAAGGATGCTGATAGAATCAAGAATTAGTTGCACAAAGAAAAGATTTCATGCTTTGAGTGGAGCCTTTAATAACATTTTCACATGTGAAACAAATATTATGATGACACAATTGTACAATTTGTCTGCCTATATAGTAGAAGGTATAATTTTTAAAGAAATACATCAAAACAATACATTTTGTGAGACATATATTCTTGTTTGTATGAATTTTTCAGGTAGCCATCTGTGTATATTTTTGAATCAATCATTTTAGTTTATGTAGTAAAAAAACAAGCCACTGTAGGGAATGCAAATTTCCCAGGAGCTTTAAAAGTCGAGTTTAAAAATATATGAAGTACTGGGTTTCATACAGGAGGATTTTTATTTTAAATCTTTGCATAGCTGTAGTGTACTGTCAGAATCATTGACATATCTAGGTATAGAGCCTACATATACAGTCAGAATGTTTATACTGAAATATGAAATAGTATTGTATTTATGGAAATATGGAAATCTGTGCTTTGGGAGATATACAATTTTCCTACAATACAAGAAATCCAAAATTCTTTTATCTGTGCTATTTTGAGGACAAGTAACACAAATGAATATTTAAAATATATATATATATATATATATATATATATATATATTAACTAAAGACATAGTGCAACATTAAAAATTCAATTTGTGATAAAACAATTAATTGATATACTTCCACAATCAGAGATTCATGATGGTTAAATGTTCGGATAATATTTACATTATATGACAAGGTAAATTCACGTGATTTCCACGGACTGTAGGTAAACAGCTTTTGTCTACATTATGTTATCTCTTCTCAATACCAAACACATCTCTTGCTTAATACTCCTTATATATGTGTACAGAACAAATGTCATATTGTACACAAGCTCTGCAATGCGGACAAGCTTATTTTAAATTTAGAGAGAATTTATTTTCACAGACATCACCCTAAAACCAATGTACAACTGTTGGCATTTAGCTTATTTAAAACACACATAATTTGTGTATGTCTTCTAATATTTGTAATAAAGAGAGATAAGGGTGGGACTTTAATTGAGGCATGCACCCCAGGAGATCAACGATGACAATGAAAAATGTCAGGTAAATGATCCACTAGAACCAAGCACATAACATGAAAGCATTGCATGACAACAATAAACAGTCAGTTATTTAATAGCATAACAATTATATATACAATAAATACAATAATAGCATGATAGATCTGTTACAATAATCAAGGAAAATTGCATACATTCCAACAGTTCATGGTAAGAATAATTGAGATGAAGATCCCAGTGCATAAGTAGACTTGCACAGACACCCATCCCACTGGACCCTGGTATATATATTGGGGTCCATAGAGGCGGATACCTTCCCAAAAGGAATTTATATAATGTTAACTAGAGTATTATATCTAGCAAGAAAACTTATAGCACGATACTGGATGGCACCAGAGGTTCCCACGGGAAGGCAGTGGATTCTACTAGTGAATTCCTTACTACTCAGAGAAAGACTAACATATAGTCGTAGGGGGGAAACTGGGAAATTTGATCATATTTGGCAAACATGGCTTGCGACGACAGACTTTCTCCGCCACAGTCGATAAGGGATAGATTACGGAGACAAATATAAGGAATAGGGAGGAGTAGTGTACGAAAACAAGAAAATAAATGAGAGGTAAAATTAAATGTTCATGATAAGGTGGTGTGGGTAGGGAAGGGCGGGAGGGAGGGAGGCAAATAGAAATAAGCACAAAAATAATGCACAAAAGGGATATAGACAAGAAAAGGGAACAGATCTGGGAACTAGCTTTACATATTTTATTATCTATTTAATATGCCCTGTAATTTGTATTTGAATATCCGCACAAAGTGTATGATAAATGTAAACATTGAATAAAAAAAAAAAAGAAATGATTTAAAAAAAAAATTGAGATAAATATAATGGCTTCATAATGGAAACAATATCAAGAGTAGCCAAATAATTGGGAACGTTTCTCCATGATAAATAAATATTAATACGATGGTACAGTCCACTGGTATAAAAAGGAAAATAATTGGTAATAGATGTCATATGTAAACCAGGGAGGCCTCTAATTAATGGCTTCTAGCGTGTATTTAATGCATAATATGGACATTATATGAAATCAAATTTGTTGGGATATCTCCATAATAATTGTAACCATGATTACATGATCGATTAATATAATCGATGAGTAGAATAATAGTTAGTACATTAGCAACAGGCATGGAGGGGGGGGGCATTTGGTGGCTCCTCCATAATAGTAACAACCATAGTTGAAAAGTATATAAAATACAATCGATATATATAAATGGTTGGTAAAAGGTACAATGGCAACGAATGAGATGGGGGGCATCTATTGGCTCAAACGCGTTTCGTGGCTAATGCCACTCTTCAGAAGCAGGGTATGAGGTAGATGTCTGTAAATATTAAAAACAATATGATTTAAGATAAGGGTATACATAGTAGATCCAGTTATGCAGAAAAGGGGAAAGAATTATAGTAGTAACTAATCCCCAAAGTACTTACGGGTGTGTCAAAAACCAAGGGTGCAGATACGGAGGGCAGAAAGGTAGCCAGAAAGATAACAGCCCACGGTAGCTGAGGTGGGCCAAACCCACCACACCGGTGGAAAGGATCCAGTGGAGGGCTAGATGTCCCAAATGGCAGCCTCATGGATGCATGGAGGTTGGTGTACCTCACATAAATATAATGATCTGTGAAAATGAAAAATGGGGCTAATAATAGCTATAGCGTGAACAGTGTAGCACCAAGACAAAATAATGTCTTAAGGCATAAGCCAATAGGTGAAGGGTTACATGGATTGTGACCAAGAAGTGTACATGAAAGTGCACTATGTCCCATTGTAGTAACAACAGTATTAAGGTAATTGTAAATGGACCCCAAACAATGGGGTAATATGCCAGCAACAGAGAACAATAAGGACACAGGGACCCAGTGTGAGGAAAGGGTAGGTGGTAGGTAAAATAGGGTAAAACAATCTGTTTGTATACATATGGGTGAATAAGGTAAGTGCCAAGAAACAGCCAAAACCATGAGACACACCGCCATGAGGGAAACTGCTAAACTGGAAGGAGTATAAATGCTCACTAGAGTGGGGAATGGCTCACCAACGGCACGTGGGTCGTCCATAAGGGGGAGGTGGCAAGTAAGCAAGGGGGAGCGGGTGTTCCCGCCGCCCCACAATGACCGCCTCGTGAAAGACTTCCAGATGGAGGTCAACAACGTCAGTCCGCTGACGTCACTCGTGGTGTCGCAGACATCACCCTAAACCAATGTACCACTGTTGGCATTTAGCTTATTAAAAACACACATAATTTGTGTATGTCTCCTAATATTTGGAATATAATTTATTTCATACTGCAGTTAAAAATAATATAATCCAAATTATTTTTGCGAAGTATATTTAGTGAGTGAGAGCTCTCCCATCAGCGACCCTCCAAGATTGATCAGAGCCTCCACCCAAAGATCATCAGCCCCTCAGAGCTTGACCAGATCATATCAAGATCCTCTGCTGTTCTCTGCAATCACTTTTTATCTCCCCCAAGAAGTAGGTGTGTATTTCACTATCACGTGACTGACGATGTCACATGACAATATGTTTTGATGGGTGACCATAGCAACTAACTATGCGGCCATTTTGAGTAATGCCACTATTAACCTGTAGGGGCGGTGGTGTATAAGGAATAATTCCTAATTTTAGGGTCGTCCAGGGTCAGTACTAATTTATGATCCCCTTTGACTTCTGGCTTGGTATAGCACCATAAATTGTTTTATATGTCAAACAATTGTCAGACATCCTGGCATTTCTAGTAAATTTGTGGGATGGAAATGTTTACATATCATTAGCTCAGACATTTATTCAATTCCTAGGGAAGTGAAATCCTTAGAAGTACTTTTCAAAGAGAAACCCTTTACTTTCCTAGTACAGATTCTCAATGTCACTTAGTATCACACATTTGTAAGGATAATAATATACATGTATTAAACAGATTGATATATGCATTACTAATACTAGAAAGAAACAATTAAGATATATATAATTCCACCGGAATTGTGAATAAGCCCCCTTTGGTCTCATTATACAAAGACCATACCAGTTGTTTTGTGTCATGCTGTGCAAGGCCTTTCATCTTGTTTATCTTAGTGTGAGTCCTAAAACCTTTGAGTTATAACCTGGTAGATGGTACAGCCAGACATCCAGTCTCTTGTAAAGACATAAAGTCATTCTGGTAACAAGGCCTATTCACAGAGTGAATCAGAGTGCGGTACTGATCACTCACTGTGTACATTCAGAAAATAAAGGGTCTGAAGGGGAGGCACTGTGAAAGGAGGGGGAAGTGTAACAAGAAGGGGGTAGAGTAGGGGGGCAGTGATAAGACTGACAGAGGGGGGTGTGATAAGAGGGGGCACTGTAAAAGGAGGGGACAGTCTGACAAGATGGGGCAGTGTGAAAGTTGGATATTGTGAAAAGAGGGGGGCAGTGTGACAGGATAAGGGAACCTGGGAAGTGTGACAGGAAGGGGGAAGTGTGAAAAGAGGAGGGCAATGTGACAGGAGAAGGGTACCTGGGAAGTGTGACAGGAGGGGGGAAGTGTGACAGGAGAAGGGTACCTGGGAAGTGTGACAGGAGAGAGGCAGTGTGAGTACAGGGGGGCCGTGTGAAAGAAGGGAAGCAGTGTGAGAAGAGGGGGACAGTGTGAAAAGGGGGCACTATGAAAGGAGGTAGTGTGACAGGAGGGAAGCAAAGTATGACAGAAGGGGGCAGTGTGCCGAGGGAGAAGAATGATGGACAGGCAGTGTGACAGGAGGGCTCAATATGCAGGAGGGATATTGTGACAAGGAGGCAGTGTGAAGGGGACAGTGTGACAAATGGGGGGCAGTGTGACAGGGACAGTATTAGGGGGAAAGTGTGACAGGTAGGGGGCAGTGTGACAGGTGGTGAGGGCAGTGTGACAGGTGGGGAGGGCAGTGTGACAGGTGGGGGGCAGTGCGACAGGTGGGGGGCAGTGCGACAGGTGGGGAGGGCAGTGTGAAAGGTGGGGGAAAGTATGACAGATATGACAGGTGGGGAGGACAGTGTTACAGGTGGGGGGCAGTGTTACAGATGGTGGGCCAGTATGACAGGTCAGGTGGCAATGTGACAGCTGGGAAGCATTGTGACAGGTGGGGGCATTGTGACAGGTCGGAGGGCAGTGTGACAGGTCGGGGGCAGTATGACAGGTGGGGAGGGCAGTGTGACAGGTGGGGAGGGCAGTGTGATAGGTGGGTGGGAAGTGTGACAGATCAGGGGGTAGTGTAACAGGGGAAGCAGGAACAAAGATTGTCTCTGGACAGCTGCACTCTGAACAAATTGTAGCCTTTTATTAAAAGAAGGACAGCACTACAAGTCACAGCAAAATATAATGAAACCTGACTACTGACACGTTTCGTACTGAAACCAGTGCTTAGTCAATCCTTGTTTCACTAAAAAAAACAAATTTTCAAAAAAACATTTGTCATTGGGACAGAACGTGAGGTGAAATCTTCTGAACAGGTGCACAGACAGCAAAATAAATGTTACAGGGGTGATAACCCTTCTCTCACCTGCTATACAATACACATTATCATAAGTGTAAACACAGTACACCTCGACTATAGCAGGGTCATATAGCATCTAACAGTATGTGTCGCAACATGATAAATGAATCACTCTTACAATTAACCCGTTGAGTTCAGAATCAACAACCTCTAAATAGTTCTTACAGATATCCTGGAATATGTTGTGGATAATAATTAAATAATCCCATCTCAGCTAGTCCAAGATATCATATCTAAATCATCCTATGCCCCTAGTGGACATTTTAGACATAAGATGGTTCGGGGATGTCCCGGGTGAGTCTGTCACAGTACATAACAACAAACCTACAGTCCCTGTCTTGTTTGTACCGCCTGTATACTGCTGTTCAAAGTTTATAGGGCCAAAGGGGCTGGTAATGACCTGGGGGGAGAGGGGAAACCCATGCTATTTTTCTCAATGATTTTCATCCATATTGCAGGGACCAGACATTACATTAAAGCCGCAAGCAGTTTTAAATGACTTTTTTCCTATAGAAATGTCATTTTGTGCAGGGACAGTTCTAAACACGTGCTACTTCACAGGCATACTATAGACACCCCCCAGGTATGACATTTAAAGTAATATTTGATCAGCAAGTATTTTCACTTGGTGTAGTGTCTCATCTGCACAGTGTGCACCTAAAGCTACGTGAATACAGTTACTGGTGTTCTCATATTAATACCACAGGCAGTGATCAGCAAGTATTATCAGTATCTGTGCAGCTACATCTCCCTGCAGGCCATTAGTATGTCTGGAACAAGAAGGAGAGGCAGAGAGTCAGGAGCCGATAAAAGAGGGCAAGCAGGCTCTACGTCTAGAGGCAACAGTGCTGGTGGTGGACACGATGCATCCTCATCAGCACGTGGCCGTGGGACAAGTTCGTCCTTATTTTCGGTAGCTTGCTGTGTTGAGCCGCAACATGCCGAACACTTGGTATAGTGGATGACCAAGCCGTCCTCATCCTCTCTCACCCAGGCTCAGGGTACTTTGTCTGGCAAAGCAGTTGCCAACGCGGCCTCTTCCCTCTGCTCAATGGCATCAGCCCCACCATGTCCTGAGGAGTCCCCCAAACTGTTTGACCACAGTGTTGGGTACATGCTGCAGGAGGATGCGCAGCGTTTTGAAGGCTCCGATGATGGTACCCAGCTAGAGGAAGGGAGTAACGTGAGCCCAGAGAGAGGGGGTGCCCAAGAAGGACAGAAATCTGGCAGTCATGTTCCCCCAGCTGCAGCATACCGCCAGGTTTGCTACAGTGATGAGGAGGGAGGGGATGATGAGGTCACTGACCCCACATGGGTGCCTGATAGGAGAGAGGAGGAGGAGGCACATCTCCAAAGAGGCAGAATGCCCTCCAGGGTCCAGCTTATGGCAGCACACTGACTGCATCACACCGCAGAGCTCCGCATGTGCAGGGCGCTGCTGTCTCTCCACGTTATTCCAAAAGTTCTTTGGTGTGGGCCTTTTTTGAGATGAGTGCATCAGATCGCACCGCAGTTTTAAATGGCTTTTTTCCTATAGAAATGTAATTTTTTGTGCAGGGACAGTTCTAAACGCTGGAAACACACGCCACTTCACAGGGACGATATTTAACCCTTTCACGCCGACAGGTCGCAGATATGCGTCCTCGGGTTTCAGGGGTTATACCGGGATGATGCCCGCAGCTGCAGGCATCATCCCGGTACCGTTGTTTAGAGCCGGCGATTGGCTTTCCAAACATAACAACCGATGCGGCTAAAAGCCGCTCGGTTGTTATGCCGGAGGAGCGGGAGGGGACATCCCCCCCCTCCCGCCGCCTCTCGCCGCTCTGACCGGGCCTCCCGTCCCACCGGGAGACCCGATCCTCGATCCGACGTGTCCTGTGTCCGGGCGCAGACTGAATGAAAGCCGTACGCGGCTTTGATTCAGCCTGCAATGTGTAAACGCTGTTTCTCGGCTGTCAACGGCGCCGGATTTAAAAAAGTAAACAGTATTCAGAATCGCCGTTTTCGGCGATCTGAATACTTTGAAGTGTAAAGGAGGGACCGGGGGTCTTTTAGACTCCCGATCCCTCCATAAAGAGTACCTGTCACCACCTATTACTGTCACAAGGGATGTTTACATTCCTTGTGACAGCAATAAAAGTAATCAAAATGTAAAAAAAAAAAAAACACAATTTAATATTATAAAAATAAATAAAATAAATAAGAAAAAAAAAAAAAACATTTTTTAAAGTGCCCCCCTCCCCGCGAGCTTGCGCAACAAAGAAAACGCATACGGAAGTCGCGCCCGCGTATGAAAACGGTGTTCAAATCACACATGTGAGGTATCGCCGCGATCGCGAGAGCGAGAGCAATAATTCTAGCAATAGACCTCCTCTGTTCCGATAACCTGGTAACTGTAAAAAAAATTTAAAGCGTCGCCTATGGAGATTTTTAGGTACCGTAGTTTGACGCCATTCCACGAGTGCGTGCAATTATAAAGCGTGACATGCTTGGTATCTATTTACTCGGCGCAACTTCATCTTTCACATTATGCAAAAAAATTGGGCTAACTTTACTTTTTCATTTTTTTAAAATTCATTAAAGTAAATTTTTCCCAAAAAGTTGCGTTTAAAACACCGCCGCACAAATACCGTGTGACATAAAATATTACAACAATCGTCATTTTATTCTCTAGATTCTCTGCTAAAAAAATATATATAATGTTTGGGGGTTCTAGGTAATTTTCTAGCAAAAAATACAGATTTTAACTTGTAAACACTAAATGTCATACATAGGCTTAGTCATGAAAGGGTTAAAGGAATATTTAAAAAAAAATTCACTTTAAGCATCATTAAAATCACTGCTCCCGAATATACTGCAACAGTTAAAAATAAGGGAAACTAATATCTTAGGATTATGTGATAACGTCTGATGCATTCTTTGATGCATAGGCCAGGTTGGGAGGGACATTGGGGGGCAATGATAACTAGTGACTCTTCTTACTCCTCCTCTGCTGCATACACATTTATTTTGGCCATTTCTTCTTGAACCTGTAGGGGGAATGTTTTAGCGAAAATGCTTACGTGGGGGGGATCCTTACTGGCAGATCAGGGCAGTGAGAATTTCTTCAATAAATTTGAGGAAGGTGCTGGGTCTTTTGATAGTAGGTGAGGTTGAACAAAGACACAAGTCCATAAAGTCCAACCTATGGTGAATTACACATTATACATGGACATGTGAAAAAGGTAAATTGCGACTTTTTGGTAAATAGGGCTGTAGCATCTGGTTGTTTAAATCCACCCTAGCCCCCCCCCCCCAATGAACAGATTATAATCGTGGAAGACTTCAGGCTTTACTGTGGGACCGGATCTTCTAGGAATCTCCATCAAGGTGTCATTGTGGATGGTGGACAGGATGTAGACATCTCTCTTGTCCCTCCACTTCCTGGCCAATGCTTCCTCATTCCTCAGACTTGCTGATTCTCCACTTTGTAGCCTTATGGTCACTAAGTTTTGTGGGGAGCCCTTTCTGTTTTTTCTGGTGGTACTCAGGGGGCTGGAGCTGGGAGTGAGATATATGTATGCCTTTGTACACATGGAAGGCATACGTATATCCTGTGGCTGTTTCACATAATTTGTTGAGTTTTAATCCGTACCCATATAGGCCGGGCAGGATCTGGTTAAAGATTGCCCATCTTCCATATATCCCACCCCTTTTTTTGAACGCATGTAAATCAATGTATATTTTTTTTTTACATCCTTTTTACATCTATTTAATCCGGTCCATAGAAATGTGCTATGCAACAACTAAGCAGCTCCTATCTGCATTAAATTGGCAATATAAATTTCACCTACTGTGTACATCTCCACTCAAAGCTATATATAGCCACTATTCAGTAAATTACAGCCATCAGGATAGATCCTCTCCAGGACTTTACAGACAGACAGGTACCCAATGTGCAGCCTGTATGCTGAAGCCAGGAGTCAGCAGGGCAGAGAGCTCAGAAAAACCATGCCTAGTGCAGTGAATGGAGTTTAAAGTGATTATAAAACCCAAAACATTTTTTACCTTAATGTATTCCCTGCATTAAAGCAGTAGTAAACCACGGCTGTTAAAAATAAAAAAAAAACACTTGTAAGGCATTTGCAATATATGCTAGTATACATCGCATACTAGCGCATTATGAAATACTTAACTTGGAATGAGTCGGTGTGCTGTCACCACGCAGAGGCATCAAATCCTGTGAGGAGGAAGCATGGTTGAGCTGCTCTGTGTGTGTCTATGGATACACACATACCAGCTCGGGAGTGATCCCACATGTCTGCCCTCATGAACATAAATAATAAAAAAATAAAATAAAAACCAAACCCTAATATTAACCCATAACTCAAATCCTAACCCCTAAACCTAATTTTAACCAGAACCCTAATTCCTAATCCTAACTCTAATGTTAATCCCTAATCCTAACCCCTAACCTAACAAAATAAATAAAAAACATAGCAACAAATAATGCAACACATAGGGTCAGATTCAGAAAGATCAGCGGATCTTTCTGCTGGCGTAACGTATCCCTGATACGTTACCCCGCTGTAACTTTGGGCGCAAGTTCTGTATTCAGAAAGAACTTGCGCCCTTATTTACGGCAGCGTAACGTATGTTTTGCGGCGTAAGGCAGCGTAATTCAAATGGGGATGGTGTGGGCGTGATTCATGTAAATGAATCATGACCCCACGTAATTGACATTTTTTTTGGACGGCGCATTTCTTTAGGACGTTCCCAGTGCGAATGCGCGAAATCACGTCACTTTTTGTCAATGTAAACGACGTGAACGTAACTTACGTCGAGCCCCATTCCTGAACGATTTACGCAAACGACGTAACCGACGTACAAATCGATGCTGTCCCGACGTCCATACTTAACATTGGCTACACCTCCTATAGCAGGGGTAACCTTACGCCGGAATAACGCTTACGCAAACAACGTAAACTACGACGGCCGGCCGCAACTACGTTCGGGAATCGGCGTAAATAGCTAATTTGCATATTTTACGCGTAAAATGCCGTAAACGCCACCTAGCGGCCAGCGTAAATATGCAACTAAGATACGACGATGTAAGTGACTTATGCCGCTCGTATCTTAGTAGAAATCCGGCGTATCTTGTTTTCTGAATACAGAAAAATGATACGCCGGCTATTCTTAGTATTTACGCGGCGTATCTATAGATACGCCAACGTAAATACTTTCTGAATCCGGCCCATAATATTTCTCTCTACTGGCTAATAAAAAACACCAAAGCTCAAAAACACTTTAAAAACGCTATACAAAAACTCGCAAAATGTCTATACAAACGTGTCGCTCAGGTGTGAAAGCCGCCTGAATGCTGCAATAGCTACACTTGTAACAGTTTTACACAGCTGACTTTTTAAAACACCCAGGTCCACTTTGATCTTGAAGAAACCACATACCAAAATGCAGACATCCCAAGTTTCCCGTGAGTCGCTGGAGTCTCCCACATTTGGCTGGGGGGTTACGGACACCCACGAGTACTGGGTGATCTCCCGGCTGGGCCTGTCACTCAGCCACAGACAGAGGACAGAGCAGCCAGAACAGCCGAATGGAGTACGGCTGCGGTGGCCGCTCGGGATACTCTGTCTTCTGTCTGTGGCTGAGTCACACGTGGATGTGATGACGTCCCTGTCTGTGCGAGGTGGAGGACTGTAACAAAGTCCCGCTTCCTAGATAAATGGAAAACAAAGATCCAATGATACATTGAATCAGTGTGACATGTATCATAGAAGGTGGGAATTTGTTACAGTACAGTTGGGATATTCAAATCTTCTTCAGAGCTCTGTGAGATCAGGCTGTATTTCATGGGCACTGGTATAGCTGCATTTAATTGATATTGATCAGGCTGCATTTAATTGGCACTGGTAAGGCTGCATTTCATTGGCACTGGTAAGGCTGCCTTTCATTGCACAAGGCTGCATGTAATTGGGGGGGTCGTTTCAAAGTGTCACCTCTCGGAAATGAGTTTGCCACCTACCTGGAATTCGTTTTTGCAGGTTGGGATGTCTGGAAATAAATGAGAATACTGTCGATGAAGACTAAGGCAGACTACAATCCTGTCCTGAGGTTTTTAAAAGGATATTTTTTTTTTTTTTTTTTTTTTTTTGCTGGCAGATAATGAGAGAACAGAAAACAGTATTAACACATCCACAAAATAATCAATGTAACTTTGTAAAAGGGGCAATGGCAAAGGCAAGAGAGAGGTGGTGCTGCAGCAGTCCAGGTGACAAACAAAAACGGTGGTTGGTTGTGGCCTCAGGACCTGGGTGTTCAGGGGTAGCGATGCCACTGTATAAGAAAAGTAGAGTGAGTGGTACGGTGGGTGAAAGGGTTATAGCAAGCTTCTCAGTGAGCCTTACACTGTAGATACAGCCCAGGATACAACTATGGCAAGAGAACAAAGGGATCTTCTGTAGATTAACTATTTACCTGTCTGGTTGTATCACAATAACCAACTATGCAGATTGTACTCTATTAGGTGCCGTACACACGGCAGAGAACCTCGACGGGCAGAACACATCGTTCCGCCCGTCGAGGTTCTCTCCCGGCCGTCGGATTCGGCGACCCGCCCGTCGGGAATGGCAACCAGCCATTCTTCCAGGCGGGCCGTCGAGGAAATAGAGAGCGTGCTCTCTATTTCGGCTCGACGGGCTTCCCGACGGGAAGCTCGCTGAGACCGTACACACGGCCGAGGTCCTCGCTGGAATGTGCATTCCAGCGAGGTTCTCGCTGATTTTCAGCGAGAACCTCGGCCGTGTGTACGGGGCCTGAGGTTGGCTGAAGAAGGTGAAATTAAACTTTTGTGACTACTGATAGTGCATCTCATCATTGGTCTTTTTGTATAAAAGAGGGTTGCTGATCTGAAGTACCCATGCCGGGATGTGAGCAAGAATGGCCTTTACTGACAGCATAATACATCAACAGTCATAAAACATTACATAAAAAAAAACCCTTTGGGCATTTACTAAAATTACTGCTGTAAATTATTACACAGCTGAGGCTTCTGCTATAAGAATTACTTGCATTTAGTTGTTATATATCAGAAATCTTACATTATTGAATTATATAGCCTATAGATCGTCTAGTATTGAACAATGAGTGGGCAGATTACAGTCCTAATATATTGCATGTCTCAATTTATTAATCCTGCTCTTTATCCTACAGGCCCATTTGTCTCATTGGTTTGATAATTTCCTATCATTTATTTATATTATTATTCTACCTGAGGGAAATAAGAGCTTGTTGGAAATCTAACAGACTATCCAAACATGGAGAGGTAACAGGCAGGAGATATTGAAATGTATTTTATAGTAGCACAGGTTTAATCTCACAGCATAATTCTCTGGAGGGTTGTTCTCTTTTTGTCTCTTATTTTTCTGCAGTCTTATTAGGGATTCTGTGAGGGCTGATATTTGTTTTTTTGGCTACCTGGAAAAAAACGGCTCTTGATTAAAGCAGGTAATCAGAAACAAACTTACAACCAAGTGATCTTCACATTGAAGGGAACTATCAAAAATGGGCAGTGTTTGGTTTACAAAAATATAATATATAATGTCACACTATATATATATATATATATATATATATATATATATATATACAGACCCGGACTGGGACAAAAAATAGGCCTGGGCATTTTGGACTGAACAGCCTGTGACATGTTAACCGGCACATTCCCCACTCTCCATCCTGATGGAATCCCGCAAGAGGTGTGTTGTAGGTGAGGGGGGACCAGGAAAGAGCATAGGGGGTGGAACAAGGGAGGCAGAGAACACAGAGAGGAAGAGGAGAGCACAGGGGGGCAGGGGAGAGCATGGAGGACGTGGAGAGCACAGAGGGTGGTGGAGAGCACAGGGGGGCAGCAGAGAGCACAGGGGGCGACGGAGAGCACAGGGGGGTGGCGGAGAGCACAGGGAGGTGGTGGGGAGCATGGAGGGATATGGAGAGCACAGGGGGGACATGGAGAGCACAGTAGGTGGCGGAGAGCACAGGGGGGTGGCGGAGAGCATGGGGGAAGCGGAGAGCACAGGGAGGTGGCGGGGAGCACGGGGGGGGTGTGGAGATTACAGGGAGTGGCGGAGAGCACAGGGGGATGTGGAGAGCACAGGGGGGGCGTGGAGAGCACAGGGGGGTGGTGGAGAGCACAGGGGGGTGGTGGAGAGCATGGGTGAAGCGGAGAGCACAGGGAGTTGGCGGGGAGCACGGGGGTGTGGAGATCACAGGGGTGGCAGAGAGCAAGGGGAGATGTGGACAGCACAGGGGGGTGGCGGAGAGCACAGGGGGGACATGGAGAGCTTGTGGTGGTGGAGAGCACGGGGGGATGGCGGAGAGCACGGGGGTGGTGGAGAGCATAGGGGGGGAGGAGAGCACAGAGGGGTGGCAGAGAGCATGGGGAGAGGAGGATAGCACAGGGGGTGGCAGAGAGCATGGGTGATGTGGAGAGCACAGGGGGAGCTGGAGAGCATTGGGGGAGGTGGAGAGCACAGGGGGGGCAGCTGAGAGCATAGGGGGATGTGGAGAGCACAGGGGGTGGCGGAGAGCACAAGGGGATGTAGAGAGCACAGGGGGGTGGCGGAGAACACAGGGGAGTGGCGGAGAGCACAGGGGGGACATGGAGAGCACAGGGGGGACATGGAGAGCACGGGGGTGGTGGAGAGCACGGGGGTGGCGGAGAGGGGGTGTATATAATGCGTTAACGTACAATGGTTATTGATGATGTTACCCCTTTCCTCTAAGTCTGTACCTTATTTGGCTTTGTATACATTCTAGCCTGTTATACTATATACAGGTATGTTTTCTTCTTTCTTTTGTACACTGATGTACTAGAATAAACTCAAATAAAACTTCTTTAAAAAAAAAAAAAAATTCAAAGTACTGTCTTTAGGTGTCATATTTAAACTTAATAGTACCTATTATCATGGTATGATCAGATATGTGTGTATGTGTATATATATGTATTGTGGCGGTGGGACCCTATGCTACCTTAAAGATTGCTGGTTTACGCAAGATTTGGGAGAAAAAGGCACGCTGATTACACAGCTGTGTGTTGGGCTATTTAGTTGTGACCTGACTATGGCTTAGCCTTAGGGCACCACCCAACAGACAGGAAGTCTGTGCATGGGAGTCAGATGGACTCCCATCCCTCTGAGAGGAGTCAGAGGCTACATGAGCGCAGACAGAACATGCATGTCTGCAGGAGGCAGATGTCATTGGCGATAGAGCAGCAAGGCGCTGATCAGGAGTAAGTTTAACTCCAGGAAAGTCTTTTAGTCTGAGGAGCAGACCTAATGCCGCGTACACACAATCACTTTTTGTGATGAAAAAAAACTACGTTTTATGTGACGAAACAAAGCGACGTTTTTCAAACTCCATTTTCCAAAACGACGTTGCATACACACCATCGTTTTTCCAAAATGCTCTAGCAAAGCGCGGTTACGTACACCACGTTCGACGGCACTCTGTTCCATTGAAGCTCCGTCTCGTAACTTGCTTCTGAGCATGCGTGGGTTTAAAAACATTGTTTTCGACGTTGTTTTGCCCACACATGATCACTTTTTATGACACAAAAAATGACATTTTGAAAAACGACACAAAAAATTCAAGCATGTTCAAATTTTTTTTTGGTCGTTTTTTTGAAGACATAAAACAACGTTTTGCCCACACACGATCATTTTAAATGACGTTTTTGAAAATGTCGTTTTTTTTTTCATCACAAAAAGTGATTGTGTGTACGCGGCATTAGACCAGGAATATGCAATTAGCAGACCTCCAGCTGTTGCAAAACTACAAATCCCATCATGCCTCTGACTCTGGCTGTCATGCTTGTGGCTGTCAGAGTCTTGCTTTGCCTCATGAAACTTGTTGTTCTGTAACATCTGGAGGTCCACTAACTGCACATCCCTGGCCTAGACTAAACCCTCAAATTTTTGTAAATATTTTATTATATCTTTTAATGTGACAACACTGAAGAAATTACACTTGGCTACAATGTAAAGTAGTGAGTGTACAGCTTGTATAACAGTGTAAATTTGATGTGCCATTATCTACTTATGGACCACCTGCCATCATTATACGACGGCTGTTTGACATTAAATTCCAGGCGTTATGGCAGCAGATAGTTGAGGACCCCTCACTGTATATATACGTCCTTTTTTTAAAGATGGATATCTCGGTAACGGCAGCAGCTGCTGCCACAACTGAGATATCCATCTTTTCAGTGAGCGGTCCTGTAAACGATAACGTCGGTCTCCGCGGCAGATTCGCCGCAAGATCGCCGTTATCGGTGGCGGGAGAGGGCCCCCCCTCCCGCCACTCTCCCATGCCCTCCGCCGCTTACCGGAGCTGTCGGTAGCGGCGGAGGCGATCGGGTCCTTCTGCTGTCTGTGTGGGGATGCGAGTGAGGGCAAGATGGCCCCCACCCGTCCCCATAGCTTTGCTGGGCGGAAGTGACGTCAAAACATCAGTCCCGCCCATGCGTCTTAAAGAAACATTTTTTTGTTGTCATTTGAAAAAAATGACAGTTTCCATTTTCTTTTGCATTTAAGTCTAAATAAGAGATCTGAGGTCTTTTTTTACCCCAGATCTCATATTTAAGAGGACCTGTCATGCTTTTTTCTATTACAAGGGATGTTTACATTCCTTGTAATAGGAATAAAAGTGATCACATTTTTTTTTTCAGTGTAAAAAATAATAAAATAAATAAAAATAAATAAGAAAACAAAAAAAAAAAACATTTTTTTAAAGCGCCCCGTCCCGGCGAGCTCGCGCGCAGAAGCGAACGCATATGTGAATAGCGTCCAAATATGAAAACGGTGTTTAAACTACACAAGTGAGGTATCACTGCGATTGTTAGAGCGAGAGCAATAATTCTAGCCCTAGACCTACTCTGTAGCTCAAAAGATGCAACCTATTTTTTAAACGTTGCATATCGAGATTTTTAGGGGTAAAAGTTTGATGTCATGCCACGAGTGGGCGCAATTTTTAAGCGCAACATGTTGGGTATCATTTTACTCGGCGTAACATTATCTTTCACAATATATAAAAAAAATTGAGCCAAATTTATTGTTGTCTTATTTTTTAATTAAAAAAATGTGAATTTTTTAAAAAAAAAGTGCGCTTGTAAGACCGCTGCGCAAAGAAGCTGTAAGCTGTATTTAAAAATCCCTTTTTCTTTCCTCCAACCTGCTGTCAAATAAGGGGGATTCTTTGGCTTAACAATAGACATTGGGACAAAGTCCACATGTACTACCCCTTTTCCGCCACCGGGAGTCACTGTTCTGCCGCCCTGCGTCCTCTCTTGAAACAATCAGCCACAGACCTGAGTATGCTCTGCATGGGCAACTGTGATCACTATGTCTTAGAGACAGGATGACACCCTTTCTCCCCCCATTACTAGGCCCCCCTGTCTAAAGTGTGTTGCTAGCTAACCTGCTGTTTCTTCCTAGAGGCTAGTAGAAGGAGAGGACGCAGGGGATCTCCAGCAGCGCGGCTCCTCCATGTTCTTCCTGTTTCCGGGTACGCGCGCGCGCGCGTGCACGCGCGCGTCTTATTGACGAATTTTCGCGCCATCCGGACAGGAGGGCGGGGGGGGGCGGGCCTGCGGCGTCATACAGGCGCGCCCTTCTGCTGTTATAGACAGCAGGCCTTGTACAGGGCTCAGTCTGTGGCTGATTGTTTCAAGAGAGGACGCAGGGCGGCAGAACAGTGACTCCCGGTGGCGGAAAAGGGGTAGTACATGTGGACTTTGTCCCAATGTCTATTGTTAAGCCAAAGAATCCCCCTTATTTGACAGCAGGTTGGAGGCTGGCAAACTTAAGTTAGGGGCATTATGTATGGTCATAGAAAATATATAATTATTTAAAAAAAAAAAAAAAAAAAAGGACCAACATACAGGCCCATCAGTTTGTGGGGACACTAGTGATCTACTTTCCCCTAAACTCTGGAATTGTACTCCTGGCCACTACAGTCTGTTGTGTGGGCGGAGTCCCTCGATTTTTTATTATGGCTTCCAAGGGTTCGGGGTCAAAGGGTACAAAAAAGACCAAAAAAAACAAAAGGGTTCCCTTTCTGATTCTGATATGCCGATTCTTTCCCCGCAGCTTATTAATTTAAGAAGCGCCTTGGATGAGCCATTAGGGGGATCTGGTGCGGAGGCTGGCCCGGATCAGCCCAGCCCTGTGTTTATCACAGAGGAGATGCTAGCCGTATCCCTAGGGGGGCTAGAAGAGAGAATAGCAGCATTGATTGCTAGAGCTATTCCTGGTAAGAAACGGGTTAGATCCCCATCACCAGGCAGTGTATCCTCAGATGCTGAGATTCTCTCTCCGGAGGAATTAGAATCACAGGAGGATCAACTGGACCTGAACCAAGAGGGTTCAGGGATTGAGGGGTCTACCTCTGAGGAACCATTTTCAGACTCCCAGACAGAAAGACTGTGGGTACAGTCTTTGACGGACATGGTCCGCTCGGCATTTAGCTTGCCATTACCAGAACCTCAGGTTCCTCCGGTATCCTCTCTGGGCTCTTTGAGAGCCCCGTTAAGCAACGCAGTTTTTCCGGTCCATCCTCTCTTGGAGGAATTGATCTTTCGGGATTGGGTACGGCCGGACAGGGTTTTTCTGCCACCGAAAAGATTTGCGGTCATTTATCCCATGGAGGAAAAATTCTCCAAGAGATGGAAGCTCCCAGTAGTGGATGCAGCCATCTCATGTGTGAATAAATCACTAACTTGCCCGGTGGAAAATATACATATGTTTAGAGATCCGGTTGATAAAAGATTAGAAACACTTTTAAAAGCATCCTTTGCTACGGCAGGAGCAGTGGTGCAGCCAGCGGTAGCTGCAATTGGAGTTTGTCAGGCATTAAAAGACCAGACAAAAGAGATGTTAAAAGACATGCCTACCCAACAAGCAGAAGAGTTTGCTGACATTCCCAGAGTTCTGTGTTTTGCGGTAGATGCTATAAAAGATTCCATCCAGCAGGCTTCTCGTTTATCACTATGTTTGGTACACATGAGAAGGCTCTTATGGTTGAAGAACTGGGCGGCAGAACCCCCATGCAAAAAGCTTCTGGCAGGATTTCCCTTCCATGGAGGGCGACTCTTCGGAGAGGATCTGGATAAATATATTCAGACTATTTCAAATGGCAAGAGTACCCTTTTACCGGTCAAAAAGACATTCCGGGCTCCTACATTTAAAAGGCAGCTTTTTCCTGTCTCGGGGCCCTCTAATTCCAGGCAGTATCGACGGCCGCCTGCGCGATCCAACGGTAACAGTAGATCGCAGGGACAAACCCCTGGGGGTAAGAAGCCGTGGTATCGCAAGCCGTCAAAGGCAGCCCCTAAGTCTGCCTTATGAAGGGGCGCCCCCACTCTCACGGGTGGGGGGAAGGCTTCGTCTCTTCTCAGAAGTTTGGGAAGCCAAGATCCCCGACAAATGGGTCCGGGCATCTGTAACCACAGGTTACAGACTGGAATTTCTAAGGTATCCTCCGCCTCATTTTCAAGAATCAAGGCTACCAAGGGATCCAGCAAGGAAGGCCTCAATGCTGGCAGCCTTGGATCACCTGCTTTGCCAGGACGTAATTTTAGAAGTGCCAGCCCAAGAGCAAGGCCTAGGTTTCTATTCCAATCTCTTTGTCATACCAAAGCCCAACGGCGATGTCAGGCCAATCTTGGACCTAAAGAGGTTAAACGGTTATCTAAGGGTGCGGTCCTTCCGGATGGAATCCATCCGGTCAGCAGCCGCCGCGCTTCAGAAGAACGATTTTCTGGCCTCCATAGACATAAAAGATGCTTACCTTCATGTACCAATCTGTCAGTCGCATCAAAGGTTTTTACGCTTCGCGGTCGGGCAGCGACACTTCCAAATCAGGGCGCTCCCTTTCGGGCTGGCCACGGCCCCCCGGGTATTCACGAAGATCCTAGCCCCAGTTCTGGCCAATTTAAGAATCCAAGGAGTCACAGTCCTAGCATACTTGGACGACCTTTTAATTATAGATCATTCACGGACGGGTCTGCAGAAGGCAGTAAACCTCACGGTTCGGTACCTCGAAGAATTCGGCTGGGTCCTAAACCAGGGAAAGTCAGCATTCCAGCCTACAAAGCAGTTGGAATACCTCGGCATGAGGTTAGACACGGAACGTCAAAAGGTGTTCCTGCCCCTTGTAAAGATCAAGGCGATCAAGGGGTTGGTTCGGTTGGTTATAAACAAGAGAAGACCAACTATTCGCCTGTGTATGCGATTACTAGGCAAGCTAGTGGCCACATTCGAGGCAGTACCTTACGCTCAGATCCACACTCGCGTCCTACAGGCAGCCATTTTAGCAGCCTGGGGCAAGAGGGCACATGCCTTAGAGTCCCCTTTGACGCTATCATCAAGGGTCCGACAAAGCCTGGCCTGGTGGTTGAACCCTCAGAACCTTCTAAAGGGAAGATCCTTCAGCCCTGTTGTCGGGAAGGTAGTTACCACAGACGCCAGCCTGGCAGGCTGGGGGGCGGTCTTCGAGGGGTTCTCCCGCCAGGGAACTTGGGTGAAAGCAGAGAGGCAGCTCTCCATCAATATCTTGGAAATCAGAGCGTCTCGCCTAGCCCTGTTGGCGTGGACCTCCAGATTAAAGGGGTTCCCGGTGAGAATCCAGTCAGACAATGCCACGGCGGTGGCATACATAAACCACCAAGGGGGAACCAGGAGCCAGGCCGCTCAAAGGGAAGTGAACTTGATTTTTCAATGGGCAGAGGCTCATGTACCCTGCATTTCAGCGATATTCATTCCAGGAGTGGACAACCTGCAGGCAGACTTCTTAAGTCGCCAGAGTCTGTTGCCAGGGGAGTGGTCTCTGCATCCCCAGGTCTTTCAGACAATCTGCCAGAGGTGGGGAACGCCAGACGTAGATATAATGGCATCCAGGTTCAACAAGAAACTAGACAGGTTCGTGTCGCGAGCGAGGGATCCTATGGCCTGCGGAACCGATGCGTTGGTGTGCCCTTGGCATCAATTCAAACTTCTATATGCATTCCCTCCACTACAGTTACTCCCCCGCCTGTTGCGCAGGATCAGAGTGGAGCACAAGCCAGTCATTCTAATAGCTCCAGCTTGGCCCCGGAGGGCTTGGTACTCGCTAGTCCTGAATATGGCAGTGGGAGACCCTTGGACTCTTCCTCTACAACCAGACCTACTCTCACAAGGTCCGATCCTCCACCCTACATTACAACGTCTAAATTTGACGGCCTGGAGGCTGAATCCCTGATTCTCAGGGGTAGGGGTCTGTCTAGGCAGGTAATCCCTACCCTGATTAAGGCTAGAAGGCCGGTCTCCAGGGTAATTTATTACAGGGTGTGGAGGAATTATATAGGCTGGTGTGAATCCAAAAGATGGAATTGCCGCAAATATACTATTGATAGGGTGTTAAGTTTTCTCCAGCTAGGAGTGGATAAAGGCCTGGCACTAAGCACAATCAAAGGACAGATCTCAGCTCTGTCAGTGTGGTTTCAGAGGCCGCTGGCCACCCACTCGCTGGTAAAGACCTTCTTACAGGGGGTCTTGCGTATTAATCCTCCTGTCAAGTCACCAGTTTGTCCTTGGGACTTAAATCTTGTCCTGTCCACTCTACAGAAACAGCCTTTTGAGCCTCTGGCTGAGATTCCTTTACTCTTACTGACAAGAAAATTGGTTTTCTTGGTCGCCATAGTTTCGGCCAGGAGAGTGTCAGAATTAGCAGCCTTATCGTGTAAGGAACCATATCTTGTTCTGCATAAGGACAGGGCAGTTCTCCGGCCCCATCCTTCCTTTCTACCAAAGGTTATATCCAAATTTCACTTAAACCAGGATTTGGTACTTCCATCCTTCTTTCCAAAACCTACATCTAGAAAGGAGGGGTTGCTGCATACCTTGGATATTGTCCGGGCCATGAAGGCCTATCTTAAAGCTACAGAAAAGATCCGGAAAACAGATGTGTTATTCGTTCTACCAGATGGCCCCAAGAAGGGGCAGGCAGCTGCAAAATCCACCATCTCAAGATGGATTAGACAATTAATCATTCAAGCCTACGGGTTGAAGAGGTTGCCTCCTCCGTTGTCGGTAAAGGCCCATTCTACCAGGGCCATGGGCGCCTCTTGGGCAGCACATCATCAGATCTCTATGGCTCAGATATGCAAGGCAGCAACGTGGTCATCAGTCCACACGTTTACAAGGTTTTATCAACTAGACGTGAGAAGGAATGCGGATTCTGCCTTTGGACAGGCAGTACTACAGGCTGCAGTTTGAAATCCTCGGGATCAGAAACACCCTTGGTTATAAAAAAAAAAAAAAAAAAAAGTTTTTTCTTGACTAAGTTGGAATTATTATGATTTGAGTTTATCTCTAAATTGAATCCTTCTTTGGAAGATGTCTCCCTCCCCTCATTAAAGCATTGCTTTCGGACATCCCACATAGTAATGAATATGCCGCTCTGTGTCCCGTGATGTACGAGAAAGAAAAAGGGATTTTTAAATACAGCTTACCTGTAAAATCCTTTTCTTGGAGTACATCACGGGACACAGAGCTCCCACCCCTCTTTTGGGTGACCATTTTGGGAGGCATACTGCTTGCTACAAAACTGAGGGACTCCCTCTAGGGGAGGGGGTTATATAGGGAGGGGACTTCCTGTTTGAAGATTGCCAGTGTCCACACCTGAAGGTACTCTTCTGCTTGTTGGGTAGGCATGTCTTTTAACATCTCTTTTGTCTGGTCTTTTAATGCCTGACAAACTCCAATTGCAGCTACCGCTGGCTGCACCACTGCTCCTGCCGTAGCAAAGGATGCTTTTAAAAGTGTTTCTAATCTTTTATCAACCGGATCTCTAAACATATGTATATTTTCCACCGGGCAAGTTAGTGATTTATTCACACATGAGATGGCTGCATCCACTACTGGGAGCTTCCATCTCTTGGAGAATTTTTCCTCCATGGGATAAATGACCGCAAATCTTTTCGGTGGCAGAAAAACCCTGTCCGGCCGTACCCAATCCCGAAAGATCAATTCCTCCAAGAGAGGATGGACCGGAAAAACTGCGTTGCTTAACGGGGCTCTCAAAGAGCCCAGAGAGGATACCGGAGGAACCTGAGGTTCTGGTAATGGCAAGCTAAATGCCGAGCGGACCATGTCCGTCAAAGACTGTACCCACAGTCTTTCTGTCTGGGAGTCTGAAAATGGTTCCTCAGAGGTAGACCCCTCAATCCCTGAACCCTCTTGGTTCAGGTCCAGTTGATCCTCCTGTGATTCTAATTCCTCCGGAGAGAGAATCTCAGCATCTGAGGATACACTGCCTGGTGATGGGGATCTAACCCGTTTCTTACCAGGAATAGCTCTAGCAATCAATGCTGCTATTCTCTCTTCTAGCCCCCCTAGGGATACGGCTAGCATCTCCTCTGTGATAAACACAGGGCTGGGCTGATCCGGGCCAGCCTCCGCACCAGATCCCCCTAATGGCTCATCCAAGGCGCTTCTTAAATTAATAAGCTGCGGGGAAAGAATCGGCATATCAGAATCAGAAAGGGAACCCTTTTGTTTTTTTGGTCTTTTTTGTACCCTTTGACCCCGAACCCTTGGAAGCCATAATAAAAAATCGAGGGACTCCGCCCACACAACAGACTGTAGTGGCCAGGAGTACAATTCCAGAGTTTAGGGGAAAGTAGATCACTAGTGTCCCCACAAACTGATGGGCCTGTATGTTGGTCCTTTTTTTTTTTTTTTTTTTTTTTTAAATAATTATATATTTTCTATGACCATACATAATGCCCCTAACTTAAGTTTGCCAGCCTCCAACCTGCTGTCAAATAAGGGGGATTCTTTGGCTTAACAATAGACATTGGGACAAAGTCCACATGTACTACCCCTTTTCCGCCACCGGGAGTCACTGTTCTGCCGCCCTGCGTCCTCTCTTGAAACAATCAGCCACAGACTGAGCCCTGTACAAGGCCTGCTGTCTATAACAGCAGAAGGGCGCGCCTGTATGACGCCGCAGGCCCGCCCCCCCCCGCCCTCCTGTCCGGATGGCGCGAAAATTCGTCAATAAGACGCGCGCGTGCACGCGCGCGCGCGCGTACCCGGAAACAGGAAGAACATGGAGGAGCCGCGCTGCTGGAGATCCATGGCGCAGAAACGGCGGCAGATTCAAAAACTCCCGGCCAGGTAGGACTCTTTTAAGGCCCCTAAGGATCCTTTACTAGCCTCTAGGAAGAAACAGCAGGTTAGCTAGCAACACACTTTAGACAGGGGGGCCTAGTAATGGGGGGAGAAAGGGTGTCATCCTGTCTCTAAGACATAGTGATCACAGTTGCCCATGCAGAGCATACTCAGGCTATCCCCCCTTTTAGGTTATCCCGGGGAGCCTGCTGTCGAACCAAGTCCCGCAGGCTCCCCCTTACCTGCTCCATGCTGCAGGATGTTTGACCAGCAAACTGATCCAGTCTTCTCCCATCTCCGTGGGTAGCGTAGTAGACCTTCAGGCCCTGGGGTCCTATGAAGGTACCCACTGTCCTGGACCTATATAGCACCCTGGCAAAACAGGAACCTTATGGTTTTTGCAAACTCCAAGTCCTGGGCCCAGGGTCCAGCCCTCCAAAGAGGAGCATTATAGGCAAAACCCCACGGTTTGGGGCCCGGGTACTGTCCACTTTGGCACTGAGGCTCCTTGGACAGATCCGGTTAGCCCGCCCTTAATCCCAAAGGATGTGGAGCAAAGCTATTCCGTGACCAACACCTAAGACACTGGCGAAAAAACTGAGGGACTCCCTCTAGGGGAGGGGGTTATATAGGGAGGGGACTTCCTGTTTGAAGATTGCCAGTGTCCACACCTGAAGGTACTCCATATAACCCACATAGTAATGAATATGCCGCTCTGTGTCCCGTGATGTACGAGAAAGAAAAAGGGATTTTTAAATACAGCTTACCTGTAAAATCCTTTTCTTGGAGTACATCACGGGACACAGAGCGGCATATTCATTACTATGTGGGTTATATGGAGTACCTTCAGGTGTGGACACTGGCAATCTTCAAACAGGAAGTCCCCTCCCTATATAACCCCCTCCCCTAGAGGGAGTCCCTCAGTTTTGTAGCAAGCAGTATGCCTCCCAAAATGGTCACCCAAAAGAGGGGTGGGAGCTCTGTGTCCCGTGATGTACTCCAAGAAAAGGATTTTACAGGTAAGCTGTATTTAAAAATCCCTTTTTCTTTCTCGTACATCACGGGACACAGAGCGGCATATTCATTACTATGTGGGATGTCCGAAAGCAATGCTTTAATGAGGGGAGGGAGACATCTTCCAAAGAAGGATTCAATTTAGAGATAAACTCAAATCATAATAATTCCAACTTAGTCAAGAAAAAACTTTTTTTTTTTTTTTTTTTTTTTTTATAACCAAGGGTGTTTCTGATCCCGAGGATTTCAAACTGCAGCCTGTAGTACTGCCTGTCCAAAGGCAGAATCCGCATTCCTTCTCACGTCTAGTTGATAAAACCTTGTAAACGTGTGGACTGATGACCACGTTGCTGCCTTGCATATCTGAGCCATAGAGATCTGATGATGTGCTGCCCAAGAGGCGCCCATGGCCCTGGTAGAATGGGCCTTTACCGACAACGGAGGAGGCAACCTCTTCAACCCGTAGGCTTGAATGATTAATTGTCTAATCCATCTTGAGATGGTGGATTTTGCAGCTGCCTGCCCCTTCTTGGGGCCATCTGGTAGAACGAATAACACATCTGTTTTCCGGATCTTTTCTGTAGCTTTAAGATAGGCCTTCATGGCCCGGACAATATCCAAGGTATGCAGCAACCCCTCCTTTCTAGATGTAGGTTTTGGAAAGAAGGATGGAAGTACCAAATCCTGGTTTAAGTGAAATTTGGATATAACCTTTGGTAGAAAGGAAGGATGGGGCCGGAGAACTGCCCTGTCCTTATGCAGAACAAGATATGGTTCCTTACACGATAAGGCTGCTAATTCTGACACTCTCCTGGCCGAAACTATGGCGACCAAGAAAACCAATTTTCTTGTCAGTAAGAGTAAAGGAATCTCAGCCAGAGGCTCAAAAGGCTGTTTCTGTAGAGTGGACAGGACAAGATTTAAGTCCCAAGGACAAACTGGTGACTTGACAGGAGGATTAATACGCAAGACCCCCTGTAAGAAGGTCTTTACCAGCGAGTGGGTGGCCAGCGGCCTCTGAAACCACACTGACAGAGCTGAGATCTGTCCTTTGATTGTGCTTAGTGCCAGGCCTTTATCCACTCCTAGCTGGAGAAAACTTAACACCCTATCAATAGTATATTTGCGGCAATTCCATCTTTTGGATTCACACCAGCCTATATAATTCCTCCACACCCTGTAATAAATTACCCTGGAGACCGGCTTTCTAGCCTTAATCAGGGTAGGGATTACCTGCCTAGACAGACCCCTACCCCTGAGAATCAGGGATTCAGCCTCCAGGCCGTCAAATTTAGACGTTGTAATGTAGGGTGGAGGATCGGACCTTGTGAGAGTAGGTCTGGTTGTCGAGGAAGAGTCCAAGGGTCTCCCACTGCCATATTCAGGACTAGCGAGTACCAAGCCCTCCGGGGCCAAGCTGGAGCTATTAGAATGACTGGCTTGTGCTCCACTCTGATCCTGCGCAACAGGCGGGGGAGTAACTGTAGTGGAGGGAATGCATATAGAAGTTTGAATTGATGCCAAGGGCACACCAACGCATCGGTTCCGCAGGCCATAGGATCCCTCGCTCGCGACACGAACCTGTCTAGTTTCTTGTTGAACCTGGATGCCATTATATCTACGTCTGGCGTTCCCCACCTCTGGCAGATTGTCTGAAAGACCTGGGGATGCAGAGACCACTCCCCTGGCAACAGACTCTGGCGACTTAAGAAGTCTGCCTGCAGGTTGTCCACTCCTGGAATGAATATCGCTGAAATGCAGGGTACATGAGCCTCTGCCCATTGAAAAATCAAGTTCACTTCCCTTTGAGCGGCCTGGCTCCTGGTTCCCCCTTGGTGGTTTATGTATGCCACCGCCGTGGCATTGTCTGACTGGATTCTCACCGGGAACCCCTTTAATCTGGAGGTCCACGCCAACAGGGCTAGGCGAGCCGCTCTGATTTCCAAGATATTGATGGAGAGCTGCCTCTCTGCTTTCACCCAAGTTCCCTGGCGGGAGAACCCCTCGAAGACCGCCCCCCAGCCTGCCAGGCTGGCGTCTGTGGTAACTACCTTCCAGACAACAGGGCTGAAGGATCTTCCCTTTAGAAGGTTCTGAGGGTTCAACCACCAGGCCAGGCTTTGTCGGACCCTTGATGATAGCGTCAAAGGGGACTCTAAGGCATGTGCCCTCTTGCCCCAGGCTGCTAAAATGGCTGCCTGTAGGACGCGAGTGTGGATCTGAGCGTAAGGTACTGCCTCGAATGTGGCCACTAGCTTGCCTAGTAATCGCATACACAGGCGAATAGTTGGTCTTCTCTTGTTTATAACCAACCGAACCAACCCCTTGATCGCCTTGATCTTTACAAGGGGCAGGAACACCTTTTGACGTTCCGTGTCTAACCTCATGCCGAGGTATTCCAACTGCTTTGTAGGCTGGAATGCTGACTTTCCCTGGTTTAGGACCCAGCCGAATTCTTCGAGGTACCGAACCGTGAGGTTTACTGCCTTCTGCAGACCCGTCCGTGAATGATCTATAATTAAAAGGTCGTCCAAGTATGCTAGGACTGTGACTCCTTGGATTCTTAAATTGGCCAGAACTGGGGCTAGGATCTTCGTGAATACCCGGGGGGCCGTGGCCAGCCCGAAAGGGAGCGCCCTGAATTGGAAGTGTCGCTGCCCGACCGCGAAGCGTAAAAACCTTTGATGCGACTGACAGATTGGTACATGAAGGTAAGCATCTTTTATGTCTATGGAGGCCAGAAAATCGTTCTTCTGAAGCGCGGCGGCTGCTGACCGGATGGATTCCATCCGGAAGGACCGCACCCTTAGATAACCGTTTAACCTCTTTAGGTCCAAGATTGGCCTGACATCGCCGTTGGGCTTTGGTATGACAAAGAGATTGGAATAGAAACCTAGGCCTTGCTCTTGGGCTGGCACTTCTAAACTTACGTCCTGGCAAAGCAGGTGATCCAAGGCTGCCAGCATTGAGGCCTTCCTTGCTGGATCCCTTGGTAGCCTTGATTCTTGAAAATGAGGCGGAGGATACCTTAGAAATTCCAGTCTGTAACCTGTGGTTACAGATGCCCGGACCCATTTGTCGGGGATCTTGGCTTCCCAAACTTCTGAGAAGAGACGAAGCCTTCCCCCCACCCGTGAGAGTGGGGGCGCCCCTTCATAAGGCAGACTTAGGGGCTGCCTTTGACGGCTTGCGATACCACGGCTTCTTACCCCCAGGGGTTTGTCCCTGCGATCTACTGTTACCGTTGGATCGCGCAGGCGGCCGTCGATACTGCCTGGAATTAGAGGGCCCCGAGACAGGAAAAAGCTGCCTTTTAAATGTAGGAGCCCGGAATGTCTTTTTGACCGGTAAAAGGGTACTCTTGCCATTTGAAATAGTCTGAATATATTTATCCAGATCCTCTCCGAAGAGTCGCCCTCCATGGAAGGGAAATCCTGCCAGAAGCTTTTTGCATGGGGGTTCTGCCGCCCAGTTCTTCAACCATAAGAGCCTTCTCATGTGTACCAAACATAGTGATAAACGAGAAGCCTGCTGGATGGAATCTTTTATAGCATCTACCGCAAAACACAGAACTCTGGGAATGTCAGCAAACTCTTCTGCTTGTTGGGTAGGCATGTCTTTTAACATCTCTTTTGTCTGGTCTTTTAATGCCTGACAAACTCCAATTGCAGCTACCGCTGGCTGCACCACTGCTCCTGCCGTAGCAAAGGATGCTTTTAAAAGTGTTTCTAATCTTTTATCAACCGGATCTCTAAACATATGTATATTTTCCACCGGGCAAGTTAGTGATTTATTCACACATGAGATGGCTGCATCCACTACTGGGAGCTTCCATCTCTTGGAGAATTTTTCCTCCATGGGATAAATGACCGCAAATCTTTTCGGTGGCAGAAAAACCCTGTCCGGCCGTACCCAATCCCGAAAGATCAATTCCTCCAAGAGAGGATGGACCGGAAAAACTGCGTTGCTTAACGGGGCTCTCAAAGAGCCCAGAGAGGATACCGGAGGAACCTGAGGTTCTGGTAATGGCAAGCTAAATGCCGAGCGGACCATGTCCGTCAAAGACTGTACCCACAGTCTTTCTGTCTGGGAGTCTGAAAATGGTTCCTCAGAGGTAGACCCCTCAATCCCTGAACCCTCTTGGTTCAGGTCCAGTTGATCCTCCTGTGATTCTAATTCCTCCGGAGAGAGAATCTCAGCATCTGAGGATACACTGCCTGGTGATGGGGATCTAACCCGTTTCTTACCAGGAATAGCTCTAGCAATCAATGCTGCTATTCTCTCTTCTAGCCCCCCTAGGGATACGGCTAGCATCTCCTCTGTGATAAACACAGGGCTGGGCTGATCCGGGCCAGCCTCCGCACCAGATCCCCCTAATGGCTCATCCAAGGCGCTTCTTAAATTAATAAGCTGCGGGGAAAGAATCGGCATATCAGAATCAGAAAGGGAACCCTTTTGTTTTTTGGTCTTTTTTTTTTTTGTACCCTTTGACCCCGAACCCTTGGAAGCCATAATAAAAAATCGAGGGACTCCGCCCACACAACAGACTGTAGTGGCCAGGAGTACAATTCCAGAGTTTAGGGGAAAGTAGATCACTAGTGTCCCCACAAACTGATGGGCCTGTATGTTGGTCTTTTTTTTTTTTTTTTTTTTTTTTTTTAAATAATTATATATTTTCTATGACCATACATAATGCCCCTAACTTAAGTTTGCCAGCCTCCAACCTGCTGTCAAATAAGGGGGATTCTTTGGCTTAACAATAGACATTGGGACAAAGTCCACATGTACTACCCCTTTTCCGCCACCGGGAGTCACTGTTCTGCCGCCCTGCGTCCTCTCTTGAAACAATCAGCCACAGACTGAGCCCTGTACAAGGCCTGCTGTCTATAACAGCAGAAGGGCGCGCCTGTATGACGCCGCAGGCCCGCCCCCCCCCGCCCTCCTGTCCGGATGGCGCGAAAATTCGTCAATAAGACGCGCGCGTGCACGCGCGCGCGCGCGTACCCGGAAACAGGAAGAACATGGAGGAGCCGCGCTGCTGGAGATCCATGGCGCAGAAACGGCGGCCGATTCAAAAACTCCCGGCCAGGTAGGACTCTTTTAAGGCCCCTAAGGATCCTTTACTAGCCTCTAGGAAGAAACAGCAGGTTAGCTAGCAACACACTTTAGACAGGGGGGCCTAGTAATGGGGGGAGAAAGGGTGTCATCCTGTCTCTAAGACATAGTGATCACAGTTGCCCATGCAGAGCATACTCAGGCTATCCCCCCTTTTAGGTTACCCCGGGGAGCCTGCTGTCGAACCAAGTCCCGCAGGCTCCCCCTTACCTGCTCCATGCTGCAGGATGTTTGACCAGCAAACTGATCCAGTCTTCTCCCATCTCCGTGGGTAGCGTAGTAGACCTTCAGGCCCTGGGGTCCTATGAAGGTACCCACTGTCCTGGACCTATATAGCACCCTGGCAAAACAGGAACCTTATGGTTTTTGCAAACTCCAAGTCCTGGGCCCAGGGTCCAGCCCTCCAAAGAGGAGCATTATAGGCAAAACCCCACGGTTTGGGGCCCGGGTACTGTCCACTTTGCACTTTTTCTTTCTCGTACATCACGGGACACAGAGCGGCATATTCATTACTATGTGGGATGTCCGAAAGCAATGCTTTAATGAGGGGAGGGAGACATCTTCCAAAGAAGGTTTCAATTTAGAGATAAACTCAAATCATAATAATTCCAACTTAGTCAAGAAAAAACTTTTTTTTTTTTTTTTTTTTTTTTTTTTTTTTTTTTTATAACCAAGGGTGTTTCTGATCCCGAGGATTTCAAACTGCAGCCTGTAGTACTGCCTGTCCAAAGGCAGAATCCGCATTCCTTCTCACGTCTAGTTGATAAAACCTTGTAAACGTGTGGACTGATGACCACGTTGCTGCCTTGCATATCTGAGCCATAGAGATCTGATGATGTGCTGCCCAAGAGGCGCCCATGGCCCTGGTAGAATGGGCCTTTACCGACAACGGAGGAGGCAACCTCTTCAACCCGTAGGCTTGAATGATTAATTGTCTAATCCATCTTGAGATGGTGGATTTTGCAGCTGCCTGCCCCTTCTTGGGGCCATCTGGTAGAACGAATAACACATCTGTTTTCCGGATCTTTTCTGTAGCTTTAAGATAGGCCTTCATGGCCCGGACAATATCCAAGGTATGCAGCAACCCCTCCTTTCTAGATGTAGGTTTTGGAAAGAAGGATGGAAGTACCAAATCCTGGTTTAAGTGAAATTTGGATATAACCTTTGGTAGAAAGGAAGGATGGGGCCGGAGAACTGCCCTGTCCTTATGCAGAACAAGATATGGTTCCTTACACGATAAGGCTGCTAATTCTGACACTCTCCTGGCCGAAACTATGGCGACCAAGAAAACCAATTTTCTTGTCAGTAAGAGTAAAGGAATCTCAGCCAGAGGCTCAAAAGGCTGTTTCTGTAGAGTGGACAGGACAAGATTTAAGTCCCAAGGACAAACTGGTGACTTGACAGGAGGATTAATACGCAAGACCCCCTGTAAGAAGGTCTTTACCAGCGAGTGGGTGGCCAGCGGCCTCTGAAACCACACTGACAGAGCTGAGATCTGTCCTTTGATTGTGCTTAGTGCCAGGCCTTTATCCACTCCTAGCTGGAGAAAACTTAACACCCTATCAATAGTATATTTGCGGCAATTCCATCTTTTGGATTCACACCAGCCTATATAATTCCTCCACACCCTGTAATAAATTACCCTGGAGACCGGCTTTCTAGCCTTAATCAGGGTAGGGATTACCTGCCTAGACAGACCCCTACCCCTGAGAATCAGGGATTCAGCCTCCAGGCCGTCAAATTTAGACGTTGTAATGTAGGGTGGAGGATCGGACCTTGTGAGAGTAGGTCTGGTTGTAGAGGAAGAGTCCAAGGGTCTCCCACTGCCATATTCAGGACTAGCGAGTACCAAGCCCTCCGGGGCCAAGCTGGAGCTATTAGAATGACTGGCTTGTGCTCCACTCTGATCCTGCGCAACAGGCGGGGGAGTAACTGTAGTGGAGGGAATGCATATAGAAGTTTGAATTGATGCCAAGGGCACACCAACGCATCGGTTCCGCAGGCCATAGGATCCCTCGCTCGCGACACGAACCTGTCTAGTTTCTTGTTGAACCTGGATGCCATTATATCTACGTCTGGCGTTCCCCACCTCTGGCAGATTGTCTGAAAGACCTGGGGATGCAGAGACCACTCCCCTGGCAACAGACTCTGGCGACTTAAGAAGTCTGCCTGCAGGTTGTCCACTCCTGGAATGAATATCGCTGAAATGCAGGGTACATGAGCCTCTGCCCATTGAAAAATCAAGTTCACTTCCCTTTGAGCGGCCTGGCTCCTGGTTCCCCCTTGGTGGTTTATGTATGCCACCGCCGTGGCATTGTCTGACTGGATTCTCACCGGGAACCCCTTTAATCTGGAGGTCCACGCCAACAGGGCTAGGCGAGCCGCTCTGATTTCCAAGATATTGATGGAGAGCTGCCTCTCTGCTTTCACCCAAGTTCCCTGGCGGGAGAACCCCTCGAAGACCGCCCCCCAGCCTGCCAGGCTGGCGTCTGTGGTAACTACCTTCCAGACAACAGGGCTGAAGGATCTTCCCTTTAGAAGGTTCTGAGGGTTCAACCACCAGGCCAGGCTTTGTCGGACCCTTGATGATAGCGTCAAAGGGGACTCTAAGGCATGTGCCCTCTTGCCCCAGGCTGCTAAAATGGCTGCCTGTAGGACGCGAGTGTGGATCTGAGCGTAAGGTACTGCCTCGAATGTGGCCACTAGCTTGCCTAGTAATCGCATACACAGGCGAATAGTTGGTCTTCTCTTGTTTATAACCAACCGAACCAACCCCTTGATCGCCTTGATCTTTACAAGGGGCAGGAACACCTTTTGACGTTCCGTGTCTAACCTCATGCCGAGGTATTCCAACTGCTTTGTAGGCTGGAATGCTGACTTTCCCTGGTTTAGGACCCAGCCGAATTCTTCGAGGTACCGAACCGTGAGGTTTACTGCCTTCTGCAGACCCGTCCGTGAATGATCTATAATTAAAAGGTCGTCCAAGTATGCTAGGACTGTGACTCCTTGGATTCTTAAATTGGCCAGAACTGGGGCTAGGATCTTCGTGAATACCCGGGGGGCCGTGGCCAGCCCGAAAGGGAGCGCCCTGAATTGGAAGTGTCGCTGCCCGACCGCGAAGCGTAAAAACCTTTGATGCGACTGACAGATTGGTACATGAAGGTAAGCATCTTTTATGTCTATGGAGGCCAGAAAATCGTTCTTCTGAAGCGCGGCGGCTGCTGACCGGATGGATTCCATCCGGAAGGACCGCACCCTTAGATAACCGTTTAACCTCTTTAGGTCCAAGATTGGCCTGACATCGCCGTTGGGCTTTGGTATGACAAAGAGATTGGAATAGAAACCTAGGCCTTGCTCTTGGGCTGGCACTTCTAAAATTACGTCCTGGCAAAGCAGGTGATCCAAGGCTGCCAGCATTGAGGCCTTCCTTGCTGGATCCCTTGGTAGCCTTGATTCTTGAAAATGAGGCGGAGGATACCTTAGAAATTCCAGTCTGTAACCTGTGGTTACAGATGCCCGGACCCATTTGTCGGGGATCTTGGCTTCCCACTTCTTACCCCCAGGGGTTTGTCCCTGCGATCTACTGTTACCGTTGGATCGCGCAGGCGGCCGTCGATACTGCCTGGAATTAGAGGGCCCCGAGACAGGAAAAAGCTGCCTTTTAAATGTAGGAGCCCGGAATGTCTTTTTGACCGGTAAAAGGGTACTCTTGCCATTTGAAATAGTCTGAATATATTTATCCAGATCCTCTCCGAAGAGTCGCCCTCCATGGAAGGGAAATCCTGCCAGAAGCTTTTTGCATGGGGGTTCTGCCGCCCAGTTCTTCAACCATAAGAGCCTTCTCATGTGTACCAAACATAGTGATAAACGAGAAGCCTGCTGGATGGAATCTTTTATAGCATCTACCGCAAAACACAGAACTCTGGGAATGTCAGCAAACTCTTCTGCTTGTTGGGTAGGCATGTCTTTTAACATCTCTTTTGTCTGGTCTTTTAATGCCTGACAAACTCCAATTGCAGCTACCGCTGGCTGCACCACTGCTCCTGCCGTAGCAAAGGATGCTTTTAAAAGTGTTTCTAATCTTTTATCAACCGGATCTCTAAACATATGTATATTTTCCACCGGGCAAGTTAGTGATTTATTCACACATGAGATGGCTGCATCCACTACTGGGAGCTTCCATCTCTTGGAGAATTTTTCCTCCATGGGATAAATGACCGCAAATCTTTTCGGTGGCAGAAAAACCCTGTCCGGCCGTACCCAATCCCGAAAGATCAATTCCTCCAAGAGAGGATGGACCGGAAAAACTGCGTTGCTTAACGGGGCTCTCAAAGAGCCCAGAGAGGATACCGGAGGAACCTGAGGTTCTGGTAATGGCAAGCTAAATGCCGAGCGGACCATGTCCGTCAAAGACTGTACCCACAGTCTTTCTGTCTGGGAGTCTGAAAATGGTTCCTCAGAGGTAGACCCCTCAATCCCTGAACCCTCTTGGTTCAGGTCCAGTTGATCCTCCTGTGATTCTAATTCCTCCGGAGAGAGAATCTCAGCATCTGAGGATACACTGCCTGGTGATGGGGATCTAACCCGTTTCTTACCAGGAATAGCTCTAGCAATCAATGCTGCTATTCTCTCTTCTAGCCCCCCTAGGGATACGGCTAGCATCTCCTCTGTGATAAACACAGGGCTGGGCTGATCCGGGCCAGCCTCCGCACCAGATCCCCCTAATGGCTCATCCAAGGCGCTTCTTAAATTAATAAGCTGCGGGGAAAGAATCGGCATATCAGAATCAGAAAGGGAACCCTTTTGTTTTTTGGTCTTTTTTGTACCCTTTGACCCCGAACCCTTGGAAGCCATAATAAAAAATCGAGGGACTCCGCCCACACAACAGACTGTAGTGGCCAGGAGTACAATTCCAGAGTTTAGGGGAAAGTAGATCACTAGTGTCCCCACAAACTGATGGGCCTGTATGTTGGTCTTTTTTTTTTTTTTTTTTTTTTTTTAAATAATTATATATTTTCTATGACCATACATAATGCCCCTAACTTAAGTTTGCCAGCCTCCAACCTGCTGTCAAATAAGGGGGATTCTTTGGCTTAACAATAGACATTGGGACAAAGTCCACATGTACTACCCCTTTTCCGCCACCGGGAGTCACTGTTCTGCCGCCCTGCGTCCTCTCTTGAAACAATCAGCCACAGACTGAGCCCTGTACAAGGCCTGCTGTCTATAACAGCAGAAGGGCGCGCCTGTATGACGCCGCAGGCCCGCCCCCCCCCGCCCTCCTGTCCGGATGGCGCGAAAATTCGTCAATAAGACGCGCGCGTGCACGCGCGCGCGCGCGCGTACCCGGAAACAGGAAGAACATGGAGGAGCCGCGCTGCTGGAGATCCATGGCGCAGAAACGGCGGCAGATTCAAAAACTCCCGGCCAGGTAGGACTCTTTTAAGGCCCCTAAGGATCCTTTACTAGCCTCTAGGAAGAAACAGCAGGTTAGCTAGCAACACACTTTAGACAGGGGGCCTAGTAATGGGGGGAGAAAGGGTGTCATCCTGTCTCTAAGACATAGTGATCACAGTTGCCCATGCAGAGCATACTCAGGCTATCCCCCCTTTTAGGTTACCCCGGGGAGCCTGCTGTCGAACCAAGTCCCGCAGGCTCCCCCTTACCTGCTCCATGCTGCAGGATGTTTGACCAGCAAACTGATCCAGTCTTCTCCCATCTCCGTGGGTAGCGTAGTAGACCTTCAGGCCCTGGGGTCCTATGAAGGTACCCACTGTCCTGGACCTATATAGCACCCTGGCAAAACAGGAACCTTATGGTTTTTGCAAACTCCAAGTCCTGGGCCCAGGGTCCAGCCCTCCAAAGAGGAGCATTATAGGCAAAACCCCACGGTTTGGGGCCCGGGTACTGTCCACTTTGGCACTGAGGCTCCTTGGACAGATCCGGTTAGCCCGCCCTTAATCCCAAAGGATGTGGAGCAAAGCTATTCCGTGACCAACACCTAAGACACTGGCGAAAAAACTGAGGGACTCCCTCTAGGGGAGGGGGTTATATAGGGAGGGGACTTCCTGTTTGAAGATTGCCAGTGTCCACACCTGAAGGTACTCCATATAACCCACATAGTAATGAATATGCCGCTCTGTGTCCCGTGATGTACGAGAAAGAAAAAGGGATTTTTAAATACAGCTTACCTGTAAAATCCTTTTCTTGGAGTACATCACGGGACACAGAGCTCCCACCCCTCTTTTTGGGTGACCATTTTGGGAGGCATACTGCTTGCTACAAAACTGAGGGACTCCCTCTAGGGGAGGGGGTTATATAGGGAGGGGACTTCCTGTTTGAAGATTGCCAGTGTCCACACCTGAAGGTACTCCATATAACCCACATAGTAATGAATATGCCGCTCTGTGTCCCGTGATGTACTCCAAGAAAAGGATTTTACAGGTAAGCTGTATTTAAAAATCCCTTTTTCTTTCTCGTACATCACGGGACACAGAGCGGCATATTCATTACTATGTGGGTTATATGGAGTACCTTCAGGTGTGGACACTGGCAATCTTCAAACAGGAAGTCCCCTCCCTATATAACCCCCTCCCCTAGAGGGAGTCCCTCAGTTTTTTCGCCAGTGTCTTAGGTGTTGGTCACGGAATAGCTTTGCTCCACATCCTTTGGGATTAAGGGCGGGCTAACCGGATCTGTCCAAGGAGCCTCAGTGCCAAAGTGGACAGTACCCGGGCCCCAAACCGTGGGGTTTTGCCTATAATGCTCCTCTTTGGAGGGCTGGACCCTGGGCCCAGGACTTGGAGTTTGCAAAAACCATAAGGTTCCTGTTTTGCCAGGGTGCTATATAGGTCCAGGACAGTGGGTACCTTCATAGGACCCCAGGGCCTGAAGGTCTACTACGCTACCCACGGAGATGGGAGAAGACTGGATCAGTTTGCTGGTCAAACATCCTGCAGCATGGAGCAGGTAAGGGGGAGCCTGCGGGACTTGGTTCGACAGCAGGCTCCCCGGGGTAACCTAAAAGGGGGGATAGCCTGAGTATGCTCTGCATGGGCAACTGTGATCACTATGTCTTAGAGACAGGATGACACCCTTTCTCCCCCCATTACTAGGCCCCCCTGTCTAAAGTGTGTTGCTAGCTAACCTGCTGTTTCTTCCTAGAGGCTAGTAAAGGATCCTTAGGGGCCTTAAAAGAGTCCTACCTGGCCGGGAGTTTTTGAATCTGCCGCCGTTTCTGCGCCATGGATCTCCAGCAGCGCGGCTCCTCCATGTTCTTCCTGTTTCCGGGTACGCGCGCGCGCGCGCGTGCACGCGCGCGTCTTATTGACGAATTTTCGCGCCATCCGGACAGGAGGGCGGGGGGGGGCGGGCCTGCGGCGTCATACAGGCGCGCCCTTCTGCTGTTATAGACAGCAGGCCTTGTACAGGGCTCAGTCTGTGGCTGATTGTTTCAAGAGAGGACGCAGGGCGGCAGAACAGTGACTCCCGGTGGCGGAAAAGGGGTAGTACATGTGGACTTTGTCCCAATGTCTATTGTTAAGCCAAAGAATCCCCCTTATTTGACAGCAGGTTGGAGGCTGGCAAACTTAAGTTAGGGGCATTATGTATGGTCATAGAAAATATATAATTATTTAAAAAAAAAAAAAAAAAAAAAAAAGACCAACATACAGGCCCATCAGTTTGTGGGGACACTAGTGATCTACTTTCCCCTAAACTCTGGAATTGTACTCCTGGCCACTACAGTCTGTTGTGTGGGCGGAGTCCCTCGATTTTTTATTATGGCTTCCAAGGGTTCGGGGTCAAAGGGTACAAAAAAGACCAAAAAACAAAAGGTTCCCTTTCTGATTCTGATATGCCGATTCTTTCCCCGCAGCTTATTAATTTAAGAAGCGCCTTGGATGAGCCATTAGGGGGATCTGGTGCGGAGGCTGGCCCGGATCAGCCCAGCCCTGTGTTTATCACAGAGGAGATGCTAGCCGTATCCCTAGGGGGGCTAGAAGAGAGAATAGCAGCATTGATTGCTAGAGCTATTCCTGGTAAGAAACGGGTTAGATCCCCATCACCAGGCAGTGTATCCTCAGATGCTGAGATTCTCTCTCCGGAGGAATTAGAATCACAGGAGGATCAACTGGACCTGAACCAAGAGGGTTCAGGGATTGAGGGGTCTACCTCTGAGGAACCATTTTCAGACTCCCAGACAGAAAGACTGTGGGTACAGTCTTTGACGGACATGGTCCGCTCGGCATTTAGCTTGCCATTACCAGAACCTCAGGTTCCTCCGGTATCCTCTCTGGGCTCTTTGAGAGCCCCGTTAAGCAACGCAGTTTTTCCGGTCCATCCTCTCTTGGAGGAATTGATCTTTCGGGATTGGGTACGGCCGGACAGGGTTTTTCTGCCACCGAAAAGATTTGCGGTCATTTATCCCATGGAGGAAAAATTCTCCAAGAGATGGAAGCTCCCAGTAGTGGATGCAGCCATCTCATGTGTGAATAAATCACTAACTTGCCCGGTGGAAAATATACATATGTTTAGAGATCCGGTTGATAAAAGATTAGAAACACTTTTAAAAGCATCCTTTGCTACGGCAGGAGCAGTGGTGCAGCCAGCGGTAGCTGCAATTGGAGTTTGTCAGGCATTAAAAGACCAGACAAAAGAGATGTTAAAAGACTTGCCTACCCAACAAGCAGAAGAGTTTTCTGACATTCCCAGAGTTCTGTGTTTTGCGGTAGATGCTATAAAAGATTCCATCCAGCAGGCTTCTCGTTTATCACTATGTTTGGTACACATGAGAAGGCTCTTATGGTTGAAGAACTGGGCGGCAGAACCCCCATGCAAAAAGCTTCTGGCAGGATTTCCCTTCCATGGAGGGCGACTCTTCGGAGAGGATCTGGATAAATATATTCAGACTATTTCAAATGGCAAGAGTACCCTTTTACCGGTCAAAAAGACATTCCGGGCTCCTACATTTAAAAGGCAGCTTTTTCCTGTCTCGGGGCCCTCTAATTCCAGGCAGTATCGACGGCCGCCTGCGCGATCCAACGGTAACAGTAGATCGCAGGGACAAACCCCTGGGGGTAAGAAGCCGTGGTATCGCAAGCCGTCAAAGGCAGCCCCTAAGTCTGCCTTATGAAGGGGCGCCCCCACTCTCACGGGTGGGGGGAAGGCTTCGTCTCTTCTCAGAAGTTTGGGAAGCCAAGATCCCCGACAAATGGGTCCGGGCATCTGTAACCACAGGTTACAGACTGGAATTTCTAAGGTATCCTCCGCCTCATTTTCAAGAATCAAGGCTACCAAGGGATCCAGCAAGGAAGGCCTCAATGCTGGCAGCCTTGGATCACCTGCTTTGCCAGGACGTAATTTTAGAAGTGCCAGCCCAAGAGCAAGGCCTAGGTTTCTATTCCAATCTCTTTGTCATACCAAAGCCCAACGGCGATGTCAGGCCAATCTTGGACCTAAAGAGGTTAAACGGTTATCTAAGGGTGCGGTCCTTCCGGATGGAATCCATCCGGTCAGCAGCCGCCGCGCTTCAGAAGAACGATTTTCTGGCCTCCATAGACATAAAAGATGCTTACCTTCATGTACCAATCTGTCAGTCGCATCAAAGGTTTTTACGCTTCGCGGTCGGGCAGCGACACTTCCAATTCAGGGCGCTCCCTTTCGGGCTGGCCACGGCCCCCCGGGTATTCACGAAGATCCTAGCCCCAGTTCTGGCCAATTTAAGAATCCGCCTTTTTTAGTGGTCGCCCCCCTGTCCTGCCCAAAAAGAAAGTTGTCCATAGAGGCAGGAGAGGGGGACGACGAAGACCAGGAAAGGAAAAAAGGGAAGTTTCACAAACCGTGAAGATTTTCAACCTCTCCTCCAGAGAATTATCTACAGCAGAACAAACCCTTCTGGCCAGAGGACTAACTTTCGCTCCCACAGCACAACCAAATCCCTTTACACTGTTCCTGGACCTCAATAGATTTATCAGGAACATTACTGTTAAAAGGTTCTTTAACATCAAGGGCTTGAACAACAGTTCTGCTACTGATTCTATCCCATCTGACGATACGACAAACATGCATACACCTACCGATCACTTTCACGACTGCAGTGCCCCGGAGAAGATGGCACTAGACCACCTTGAGTTATTGTATACTGAGGACTGTGATGAATATATAGAACTTCTCACCCAACATCTCTCCTCCTCTCCCCCTATACAACCGACCAGATTTGGTCCCAAATCCATCTTTTATCCCACCTACTCTAAAGGGCCCTTTATCCAAACCTTCTATCAGGTGGTCCATAAGGAAATCCAACGGATGTGTGAACAGTCACCATCACAGAACTTTTCCTCCAACTTGACCCCAGCAGAAATGGTAGCCCTCAAGCAATTAACCAACAACAAAGAACTAACTATCAGAATGGCCGATAAGGGAGGAGGTATAGTCGTACAAAACACCATAGATTATAAGAAAGAAAACCAACGGCTCCTTTCAGACGACAATACCTATCAGAGATTAAAAAAGGATCCCCTCCCAGAGTTTTCAAAAGAGGCAAGTGAACTAATATTGAAGGCTAAGGGAGAGGGTCTGGTCACAAAAACTGAGGTAGCATTCCTTGTCCATGATTTCTATAAAAAACCTTATTTCTACCACCTTCCTAAGGTTCATAAGAATTTGGAAAACCCACCCGGTAGACCTATAGTTGCCGCCATGGAAAGTGTCACCAGCTACTTTTCTATATACATTGACCATTTCCTCCAACCACTGGTAGCCACCCTCCCGTCCTATATTAAAGACGGGATCCAACTCCTTGACACCCTTTCAAAATACCGTTGGGAAGACTCATATTGCTGGCTCTCACTTGATGTTGTATCTTTGTATACTTCCATACCACATGGTGTGGGTTTATTGGCAACACAATACTATCTAAATGACGACCCCTTGCTAAATGGCCACCAAGCACATTTTCTTTTAGACCTTTTGGCGTTCTGCCTTACTCATAACTATTTTGAGGCGGACGGAGACCACTACATACAAATAAATGGGACAGCTATGGGGGCCAATTTTGCCCCCAGTTATGCCAACCTCACCATTGGTTATTGGGAGAAATGTAATATCTGGTCCAATAATCCATTTGCCGAACATCTAATCTTCTTCGGAAGATATATAGATGATATTATCATCATTTGGGATGGCCCTGTAAGTTCCATCCCATTGTTTGTGGAGCACTGCAACTGTAACAACATGGGTCTATCTTTTACACATGTGACTGACGAACACACTCTAGTCTTTTTGGACCTTGAATTATCCCACGACGACAACACCATCCATTCCCAAAACTACATCAAACCAACCGCTGGTAACTCTTACATACATTACAATAGCTGTCATCACCCTAGTTGGGTGAATAACATTCCCAGGAGCCAGTTCTGCCGTCTCAAGCATAACTGTACGCGCTCCGACGATTACATTACACATGGACACCTCTTGAAAAATAAGTTTGTAGAAAAGGGTTATCCCAAACAACTTGTTGAGGACGCTTTTCAAAAATATCTCCATACCGATATAGATAAGGTTTCTGTTGAAAAATCTAACCTCCTCCAACCCACTAGGTTCATCACTCAATACCATAATCAGTTTCGCAAGATGGAACAGATCTTGCGTAAACATTGGCCCATCCTCATGGAGGATCCTCACTTAAAATCTACCATTACTGACCGTCCCCTGGTTAACTACAGACGAGCTAAGAACATCAAAAACCTGATAGCACCTAGTAATACCAAAATTAACAGGCCCCAACCCAGTGCCTCTCTAAAGTTTTTTCAAATAAAAGGGATGTACCAGTGTAAAAAACCAAGGTGCCTCACATGTAAGTTTGTTACACATAGACAGAAGGATTTTACCCATAAAGGCAAGCAATATATAATACCTGATTTTTTTAATTGTGGATCTGACTATGTTGTATATTGCCTCACTTGCCCCTGCGGACTACTTTACGTAGGACGCACCATTCGCGCCCTCCGCAAAAGGTTCGGCGAGCACAGAAACACCATAGAACAAGGCCTAGGTAAGTACAGTGTTGCTCGCCATTTTATGGAACACCATGACCAGTCCACAGAAGGACTCCGTGTATGGGTTCTAGAGGCCATTCCTAAATCTCTCCCTACAGCAGAACGCTACAAACGCTTGTGTGAGAGGGAGAATTATTGGATATTTATTTTAGATAGCCTCTCGCCCAGCGGCCTCAATGAGGGGATAGAAATCAACATTTTATTATAATATTGATGGAATTTATAATTCTTACCTTGGTTTGCTATCTTTTATAACGTAAACTGCCTTTATATATACACCGGTGTATATGTATAATTTTTATCTACACATATGAATTCATGAGTGGAGATATTATACTATGAATAATTCATATTAGCATAGTTCTAAAGACTTTCCCTCTCCAATATTAATATATTCCTACTTTAACATGAATTTTTTATATATATAATTTTTTATAAATTCAACCCCCCACCCCACCCCCCCCCCCCCAGAAACGCGGACATACTAGTATTTTTCTAGTGTACCCCGCATTTGGTCTGATATTGTTGTTCTTCTATATATATATATATGTTTGATAGACACGCCCCCATTAGGCTCCGTGTGGACATTAGGTTGAGTTTTATTGTTTAATCATATTTATTCTTATTTTTGTTAATCTGTATATATCATGTATACTGTGTCCATATATGTATCTTATACCTCAGTTTTTTGGTTATATATACATATTTTTAGTTCTATTGCTAAATTCTGCTTACATCTAGTACATATTGTTCGCCTCACCTCAAATGGTGGGCGTTTACAACAGGTTTGCATCTCAATATATCACCCAATAGGAATAACATTGGCCGGCCGATGAGTGGTTATATTGCCCTTCAGTAAAATGGATTCCCCATTGCCTGAGGAAGGGACACGAATGTCTCGAACGCGCGCATCCGCCCGCGCATAGGAAGTGACATCACTCGCGCTGCTACACTGGGAAACAGGTTCTTTGTCTTTTGGTTCCGGGGGACCTTGTTTTACATCGTCCTTGCCGTCAGCAGTAACCAGCAACTCGACACCCAGCGTGATGGACGCTTACTACCTGCGGAAGAAAACCTTTATTGTTCACATGCCTGATCATTCACCTGCTTTGTGAGTAGGTTTTTTATATTGTTAGACACATCAATTAAATTTTACTACTGCTACGCTTAGAAGGCGCCGCTTTTGTGTTTTTCTTGTACATAGTAAGCAACCCTGGTTCTAGTTACGCCCATCCCTTTGAGTGGAGAGAACTTACCGTAGAGGAATTCAAATTCATTTAAGGCCTAACTTTTAATATGGGACTTACAAAAAAAAAATTGTACTCCTATTGGTCTACCAACCCCATCCACCGCAGGCCACTCTTCTCATCCATTATGCCAAGATCAAGATACCTTATGATTATGCGGTTCCTCCACTATAATGACAACACCCAGTGCCCTTCCCGAAATGACAAAGCTTTTGACAAATTATTTAAAATTCAGCCACACCAAAATCATTTCTCTGAAAAATTCTCCCAGTTATATACCCCCGAACATCCCGCCATTGGTATAAAAAAGTGTCCATTTTTTTTTTCAGTTTGGCCATGTTTAACACTTATGTTATTTACCAAAAATCTACAGAGAACCCTGTATCCTATCTGCGTAACCAAGGACTTGTTATCTCCGCCCTTTTGTACCCTGAAAGCCCACCACAATATATTCGTTATGATTCCATCAGCAGGCTCTACGAAAGCCACTTTCCTGAGAAAATCCCCCCCCCCCCCAGACCACAGACATCAGATGAAATGCTGGGTGTGCACCAGAGGAGGAATTAGAAGAGACACCACATATTATTGTCCCCAATGTCCTTCCCAACCAGGCCTCTGTATAGGTGACTGTTTCTGCCCTTACCATACTTCTCTACATTATTAGGGAAGTATAGTACGTGTAGCTGCTGGCTTTTAATTTTTGTAGGGGTGGGTGTACCTCCACTTTAATGTGGATTAAGGTGGATTTAAAATTTACTATATGAGACACAAAAAATTATATAAAAAATGGATTTTATTACAAACATGTTAATTTATTTATTTAGTTATTTATTAAAAGACTTTTTGAATAGTCAAAAGAAAGGGGGGGATAAATCCCTTACATATATTTTCTCCTTAACCACTTTCCCACCGAGCCATAGTAAAATAATGTCGGTGGGGACCCTTCGTCCTTCAGACTGGACGTCATATGACGTCCTTGCATTTTCCGGCCACTAGGCGCCACCGCTGGGCACCCGCGATTGCACCGCAATCACGGCAGAAGCATGGATCTGTGTGTCTAAACACACAGATCCATGCCTGTCAGCGGTGAGGAGACTGATGTGTGTTCCCAGTACAGAGGAACACACATCGATCTCCTCCCCTTATGAGTCCCCCTCCCCCTAACAGTTAGAACACACTTTAGGGAACATATTTAACCCCTTCAACACCCCCCTAGTGTTAACCCCTTCCCTGCCAGTCACATTTACACAGTAATCAGTGCAGTTTTATAGCACAAATCGCTGTGTAAATGTGAATGGCCCCAAAAATGTGTCAAAAGTGTCCGATGTGTGCGCCGCAATGTCACGGTCACAATAAAAAAAAATGCAAATCGCCGCCATTACTATTAAAAAAATAAAATAAAAAAAGCCATAATTCTATTTCCTACTTTGTGGACTCTAGAACTTTTGCGCAAACCGATCAAATACGTATCGGTCTAAACGGAGTAAAAAAAAGTAAAAAAAAAATTATGATATTTATTAAATCAAAAAGTAAAAAATATTGTGTTTTTTTTCCAAAATTTACGCTTTCTTTTGTTTATAGCGCAAAAAATAAAAACCGCTGAGGTGATCAAATACCACTAAAAGAAAGCTCTATTTGTGGGGAAAAAAGGGTGCAAATTTTGTTTGGGAGCCACGTCGCACGACCGCGCAATTGTCATTCAAAGCGCGACAGCGCTGAAAACTAAAAATTGGTCTGGGCAGGAAGGGGGTGAAAATGCTCTGTATGGAAGTGGTTAAACAATACAGCATATAAATGACCATGATGGTAGCACCAGCACCAAATAACCGATTGAATAATAGGCTTGAGTGAGGTCACCGCTGAATGCCTGGACAGGTTAATTTCCCTCAATATTAAAATTCAGCAGCTACAGTATTTTTTCTGAAGGAGCCTGGAGCTCCTCTTTAAATAACATCCTAAATAACAAAGCAGGCAGAAAAAAACGTCTACTAAAGTTAGAAAAGGGGATCCAACAATGTATTGTTGACACTAAATACAGTATGCAAAATCTGTGTATCAGTAAGTGTATGTAAAGTCTAGGGATGAGCCGAATACCCCCGCGTTTGGTTCGCACCAGAACCTTCGAACGGACCAAACGTCAATGGGACTCGAACGTTCGAATTCAGAAGTGCTCATTTTAAAGCCCCATATGCAAGTTATTGTCGGAAAACGTCTTTGAGAACCCGGGTCTTGCCCCAGGGAACATGTATCAATGAAAAAAAGTTTTAAAAACAGTAGTTTTTTTCTGGAGCAGTGATTTTAATGATGCAAAATTCCATTGATACATGTTCCCTGGGGCAAGACCCGGGTTCTCAAAGACGTTTTCACAGGCATACTATAGACACCCAGCAGGTACAATATTTAAAGGAATTTTTCATTTTTTAAATCTTATTTAAGCATCATGATTAAATTAAAAAAATAAAATAAAAATTCCTTTAAATATTGTACCTGCTGGGTGTCTATAGTATGCCTGTGTAGCTTTAGGTGCACACTGCAGAGGACACAGGCAATACACCACGTGAGAATACTGCAGCTAGCACAATAAACTACCTGCCAGTAAATTAGGAAGAACTGATCTAGCTAAACTATACATTGTATAAATATATGTACAACACCTGGGATGCATATATATCCTCTACATACTGTAAATGTAACTGACTAGCCTGCCTGCTCTATCTAGCTAGAAAAAAAAGACACTCTCTCTCTCTCTATGTGACTGATATCTAACCAGCACCGCAACACACTACACGAGGCCGCCCTGCAGGCGGCCTTTTATAGTGTGGGACGTGTACTAAAGCCCTGAGCCATAATTGGCCAAAGCCAATACACACCATTGGACGAAAATTCCCTCGGGCTGAGGACGCGGTGACGTGGTGGTGAGGTTGATGCCGCCACGTCACCAAATTCGGAAATAAAATGCTTCCGCGCATGCGTCGAATCCATTCGACACATGCGCGGGCAGTTCTGTCCGCTGGTTAGTGTACTGACCAGCGGACAGATCCGACGGACAGGTTTGTAGCGGACAAATTTCAAAGCATGCTTTGAAATTTGTCTGATGGACAAACCTGTCCGCTAGCCCATACACACGATCGGAGATGTCTGCTGAAACGGTCCGTCGGACCGGTTTCAGCAGATAAATTTGATCGTGTGTACGCGGCCTAAGAGTTTCAATTTGTATGCAATCAGGCAGGCCCTTGCACTACATGGTTTTGGTAAACCTGAAGAGAAAAACCTGCAGGAAAACCGATAGTGTCCTGAATGGGTAAGGAGATTGTGGACATCAAAGGAGGGCAATCAAAGGAGGGAGGGGCTAGGAGTAGCAAAGACCCGAGAAGAGGAGGAACTGGGCTGCTCTGTGCAAAACCAACTGCACAGAGCAGGTAAGTATAACATGTTTGTTATTTAAAAAAAACAAGCCTTTACAATCATTTTGATTACTAAAAGGAAAAAATGCAGCTCTACCAAGTTGGAAACTAATAAATATTTTAATATTTTAATGGATCAAATATACCTGCTGAGTACAATCTTCACAAAATGTTTTTGTTATAACCTATTAATGAACACTTCAGAAAGGACATTCAATTAAAATAACAAAAGTGATAAGAAATGTGCTCACCTTTTCAAAATGAACTTCATCTTGACACTTACGAGATTTCTATCATGTTTAAACTATCAGCATTAACCAAGAAGTACATTTTTTCACCTCTGTTAGGAAATTGCATATAATTATTTTGGTTCTTTATTTCTGCATTCAATTAACTAGCAAATGTTTCTTCTTTAACTTTTTTTTAACCACTTAAGCCCTGAAAGAATTGGCTACTTAATAACCACAGCATTTTTTGCAATACAGCACTGTGACGATTTGAATTGAGAATTGCGCGGCCATGTGACGGTGTACCCAAACAAAATTTACGTCCTTTTTTTCCCACAAATAAAGCTTTCTTATGGTGGTATTTGATCACCTCTGCGTCTTTTATTTTTTGCGATATAAACCAAAAAAGAGCAAAAATGTTGAAAAAAACTCAATATTTTGTACTTTTTACTGTAACAAATAGCCCCATTTTTTTTTTTAAAAAAGCTATTTTTTTGTCAGTTTAGGTTGATATGTATTCTACACATTTTTGGTAATAAAAATTGCAAAAAGCATATATTGATTGGTTTGCGCAAATGTTATAGGGCCAGATTCTCATAGAATTTCGCTGGCGTAGCGTAAGCCATTTACACTACGCCACCGCAACGTAACAGAGCAAGTGCCGTATTCTCCATGCACTTGCTCCATAGTTTGCGGAGGCGTAGTGTAAATGGCCCAGCGTAAGGCTGCGTAATTCAAAGCGGGTGGCTTGTATTTAAATTAAGCGTGCCCCCGCGTCGATCGAACTGCGCATGTGTCGGCCGGGGGAAAAAGCCTAGTGCGCATGCTCCAGCTCACGTCGGAAAGCGTCGTTGAACCCGACGTCAAAACGACGTGATCGTCATTACGCAATGTCCTATTCGCGAACGAGTTAGTAAAACGACGTTGTGGCAAACCTAGCCACTTCTGGAACGCTGGATGTTGCATGTCAAAAGGTTGTCTGTATTATATGCTATGTATTCTGCTGGGTCTTATGTGGGCATAATAATTTGTATGCTGGCAGCCGTAAGCCACTAGCATTCAAGTACTTTGTTTTATGTTGCCCAATCGGTGTTCGGCAGTTTTAAACCGAACTCCCACAAAACATAACCCCAGACCCCAGCTATCAACTGACTTTTCCCTCGTGCAGCAATGCCTGATGGGAGAATTATCCAAAATGTTAAGTTCCCCATGTGGTCCTCAGGGCCGGCTTTATGTGTTCAGGCGCCCTGTGCGAGCTAATCTTGTGGCGCCCCCCCCATCGTTACCCCTCGCCCCCTGGTCACCTAAACATACACAAAGAGGAAAAAAATATTGTAACAAATAATTTGATTTAATAAGGGCGCTTTCACACGTGCGGACAAACGGTCCGTTTTTTACAAGTCCGTTTACGCATTCCTATGGGATTGTGGACGTCCGTCCGTAAAGATCCCCGTCCGCAAAGATCCGTTTTTTCGGACGGAAGAAAACCCTATTTTTCTATCCATCTGGGGGATCAGATCGGATGAATACACACACGGTCCCATAGGGGAGAGCGGAGAATAGACAGGGCGGTCTCTGCACAGTGTGCGGGGACCGCCCTATCCGCCGACAGCTCAGCGGGGATTACGGATGATCCCCGCTGAGCCAACGGACACACATCAGCTCCGTGTGAAAGAGCCCTAACAGTTAATTTAAGTGCATGTGCAAACACTGCAATCTTATTGAAACATATAGGGCCAGATTCAGAAAGAATTTACACAGCGTTTCTGTTGATACGTAAATTCTAGGATGCGCCGTCGTATCTTTTTTCTGTATTCAGAAAGCAAGATACGCCAGAATTGTGCTAAGATACGAGCGGCGTAAGTCTCTTACGCCGTCGTATCTAAGTTGCATATTTACGCTGGCCGCTAGGTGGCACTTCCGTCGATATATGCGTTGAATATGGTAATGAGCTAGATACGCAGATTTAGAAACGTACATGCACCCGGCGCATTTTTTTACGTCGTTTGCGTAAGGCTTTTTCCGGCGTAAAGATAAAGCAACAAAAAGATGACGCAGCCAATGTTAAGTATGGACGCCGGAACAGCGTCACATTTTTTACGTTTTACGTTGTTTGCATAAGTCGTCCGTGAATGGGGCTGGACGTAAGTTACGTTCACGTCGAAAGCATTGAGCATTTGCCGCCTAGTTAGAGCATGCGCACTGGGATACAACCACGGATGGCGCATTCGCCGTTCGTAAAAAACGTCATTTACGTGGGGCGGCATAGCATAAATACGATACCCTACGCCCGCTCAAAGTTACCCCGCCCTACGAGAATCTGGCCAATACTGTTCAATCTCCACACACATATAATACTGTATGAATAGTGGTATAATTCCACTTCAAAATGTGTTAGCACAGCACATTTTGGAATGGATTTACACCACTATTCATACAGTGACCTGACTACACTGACCTGACCTGCATACACTGACTACACTGACCTGACCTGACCTGCATACATTGACTTGACCTGACTACACTGACCTGACCTACAAAGATACACAATCACTGACGTCACCTACCTCAGCCGTGGTGTGTGGCACCGGCACGCCCAATGTGCCCGTCATAGTGATGCAGCCAGGGAGGCTTAGGAGCCAAGGAGGAGAGCCCTCGAGCAGGAAGCAGGGATGTGGCATGATGCGGCAGGCAGCTGTGGTGTGCCCGTCATACATAGATATACAGCCACTGCAGTCAGCAAGAGGAGGCTCAGGAGCCGTGGAGAGCCTCCGAACCGAGCAGGGATATCGAATGGCGTGCCGGGCGGCATTGTAATTCTCAGCCCACCCCTAATGGCGCCCCTGGGAGGGGGTGTAACAGAGAGAGAGAGAGAGAGAGAGAGAAAGAGAGAGGAGGGGGTGACAGAGCGAGAAAGAGGAGGGGTGACAGAGCGAGAGAGAGAGGAGGGGGTGACAGAGCGAGAGAGAGAGGAGGGGATGACAGAGCGAGAGAGAGAGGAGGGGGTGACAGAGCGAGAGAGAGAGAGGAGGGGGTGACAGAGCGAGAGAGAGAGAGGAGGGGGTGACAGAGCGAGAGAGAGAGGAGGGGGTGACAGAGCGAGAGAGAGAGGAGTGGGTGACAGAGCGAGAGAGAGAAGAGGGGGTGACAGAGCGAGAGAGAGAGGAGGGGTGACAGAGCGAGAGAGAGAGAGAGAGGAGGGGGTGACAGAGCGAGAGAGAGAGAGAGGAGGGGGTGACAGAGCGAGAGAGAGAGAGAGAGAGAGAGGAGGGGGTGACAGAGCGAGAGAGAGAGAGAGAGAGAGGAGGGGGTGACAGAGCGAGAGAGAGAGAGAGAGAGAGAGAGGAGGGGGTGACAGAGCGCGAGAGAGAGAGAGAGAGGAGGGGGTGACAGAGCAAGAGAGAGAGAGAGAGAGGAGGGGGTGACAGAGAGAGAGAGGAGGGGGTGACAGAGCGAGAGAGAGAGAGAGGAGGGGGTGACAGAGCGAGAGAGAGAGAGAGAGAGAGAGGAGGGGGTGACAGAGAGAGAGAGAGGAGGGGGTGACAGAGCGAGAGAGAGAGGAGGGGGTGACAGAGCAAGAGAGAGAGAGGAGGGGGTGACAGAGCGAGCGAGAGAGAGAGGAGGGGGTGACAGAGCGAGAGAGAGAGGAGGGGGTGACAGAGCGAGAGAGAGAGAGGAGGGGGTGACACACAGAGAAGGGGATGACACAGATAGAGCAGGTGGGGTGACACAGAGAGAGAGCAGGGGGTGACACAGAGAGAGAGCAGGGGGGTGACACAGAGAGAGAGCAGGGGGGTGACACAGAGAGAGGAGAGGGGGGGTGACACAGAGAGAGAGGAGGGGGGGTGACACAGAGAGAGAGCAGGGGGGTGACACAGAGAGAGAGCAGATGGGGGTGACACAGAGAGAGAACAGAGGGGGTGACACAGAGAGAGAGCAGAGGGGGTGACACAGAGAGAGAGGAGGGGGGGTGACACAGAGAGAGAGGAGGGGGGGTGACACAGAGAGAGAGGAGGGGGGGTGACACAGAGATAGGAGGGGGGGTGACACAGAGAGAGAAGGGGGGGTGACATAGAGAGAGAGGAGGGGGGTGACACAGAGAGAGAGGAGGGGGGGTGACACAGAGAGAGAGGAGGGGTGGTGACACAGAGAGAGAGCAGAGGGGTGACACAGAGAGGGGGGGTGATTGACAGGAAGGGGGCTGACAGCAGATGAGAGGGAGACACACAGCAGGTAGGAGCAGGTGCGCCACGCGGCCAATTACAGACCTTCATGTTGACCCGTTCTGCCAATCACGGGGCACGCGCTGGTCTCAGACACACAGCAGGCGTGCCGCTGCGCCGATCGCAGAACTTCTTGGCTCAGACCGCACAGTGTCAGTGACATGACACTGATACTGTAGCGGGCAAAGGATGTGCGGCGCCACTCCAGATGCAGCCGGGGCCAGAGATTCGCTGCCACTGATCACATTATGGTGGAATTTGTGCCCGGGTTTCCACGAGCTGTGATGGCCGCACGGCGCCTCTGTTGTCCATGGCGCCCTGTGCGGTCGCACGGCTCGCACACCCCAAAGGCCGGCCCTGGTGGTCCTCACTGTATTACCCCTGCTAAATCTATTTGGCTGTTTGGAAACCCCTTGCATAGGGAATTATATAAATATGGAAGCCTGTGAATAAAAAGTCAGTTGACTCTCGGAGCTGTGTTTTGTCCGGTTACTGGGGGGGATTTGGGACATTGCCTTACTTTTCAACGCTGACTGTGGCTTTACCCTGGTTACCAGCGGAGATCGTGGAGTTTAATATTGTACTCCGCTACAGACGTAAGCGACGGAAAAAGCCGGCGCTGACCCGACGCCATACTTAACATGGCATCCGACGGCATCCGACGGTACTGCGTAAGGTTACCCCTCATATTAGCAGGGGTAACCTTACGCGTTCGAAAACAACGTACGCGACGACGGGGCGGCGTAAAAGCGTTCGGGAATCTGCGTAGTAGCTTTATTTGCATAGGCAAATGAGAAAACATCGTAAAGGCCACCTAGTGGCCGGAGTTGTCATTACAACTACGATCCGCAAGTGTAATGGTATTACACTTGTCGGATGTTCAGCCGTATCTATGCCAAAGTGATTCAAGGAATCACTCGCATAGATACCCGGCAAAAAAACGGCGATACGACGAGGTATCTGAGATACTCCGTCGTAGCGCCTCTGAGAATTTGGCCCATAATATCTACAAAATAGGGAATAGATTTACGTAATTTTTATTATTATTTTTTACTAGTAATGGTGGCGATCTGCGATTTTTATTGAGATCTGCAATATTGGGGCGGACACTTTTGACACATTTTTGGAACCAGTGTCATTTATACAGCAAACAGTGCTATAAAAATGCACTGATTACTGTATAAATGACACTGGCAGGGAAGAGGTTAAAACTTAGGGGTGATCAAGGGGTTAACTGTGTTCCCTAATGTGTGTTCTAACTATAGGGGGCATTGGACTGACTAGGGTAAGAGAGGGATCAGTGTTCATATTTTGTATGAACACACGATCAGTCTCCTCGCCCCTAAGAGAACTGGGATTTGTGTGTTTACACGCACACATCCTCATTCTGTAATGAGCAATTGTGGGTTCCCGGTGGTCATCGTGACTGACGGGCACTTGCATCGGCTCCGGTGACACGCTTCGGGCCCGCCAGAGGCGTCTTAAAGAGCCGACGTACAGCTACGATGGCTCCCGCAGGTGAGCCAGCCTGCCGCAGTATAACCGGAAGCGGTTAAGTGAGATCTGTTAAATGGCACATTTTTAGTTAAACTTAGAAATCAACAAATGTATTTAACCACTTAAGCCCTGGACCATTTTGCAGCTAATGGACCAGGCCCCTTTTTGAGATTCGGTACTGCTTCTCTTAAACTAACAATTGTGCGGTCGTGCGACGTAGCTCCCAAAAAAAATTGGCGTCCTTTTTTCCCACAAATAGAGCTTTCTTTTGGTGGTATTTGATCACCTCTGCGGTTTTCATTTTTTGTGCTATAAACAAAAATAGAGCGACAATTTAAAAAAAAATTCTATATTTTTTACTTTTTGCTATAAAAAATATATATAAAAAAATTTTTTTACGCAGTTTAGGCCGATACGTATTCTTCTACATACTTTTGGTAAAAAAAATCGCAATAAGCGTTTATTGATCGGTTTGAGCAAAAGTTATAGAGTCTACAAAATAGGGGATAGTTATATAGCATTTTTATTAATATATTTTTTTTTTACTAGTAATGGTGGCGATCTGTGTTTTTTATCGTGACTGCGACATTATGGCGGACACATCGGACACTTTTGACAAATTTTTGGGACCATTGCCATTTTTACAGAGATCAGTGCTATAAAAATGCACTGGTTACTGTGAAAATGACACTGGCAGTGAATGGGTTAACCACTGGGTGGCGCTGTAGGGATTAGGTGTTCCCTAAGGTGTGATTCTTACTGTAGGGGGGTGTGGCTTGATGTGACACGTCGCTGATCGTGTTCCCGAAGACAGGGAACACAATCAGTGACAGTGTCACTAGGCAGAACGGGGAGATGTCGTGTTTACACTAACATCTCCCCGTTCTATCTCTTCTTGAGACGATCGCAGTTATGCCTACCGCGTTCGAGTCTGCGGGACCCGCGGGCGCGCTCACGCGCCCGCAACTAATGCTTTTTAATGGGGACGTTCAGGTACGTCCTTGTGCCTGCTCCGTGCCATGCTGCAGACGTATTTCTGCGTATGGCAGGTGGCAAGCGGTTAAATAAAAAAAAAAATTGTGAAATCTCCCTAAGTAGATCAACAATGTGTAAATTACATACAGTACTTGAACATGAAAATCTGCTTTAGAACAATGTTACCCATTTCCTAATTTTACAAAAAAAAGGATCTCCAAATATGTTGTTATGTACCTATCTCTGCTCTAGTGCCTAAAAGGTAGTATCATATATTCTTCATATTTGTACAAACCACTAGTACATGTTGAATCAGGAGTACCTCAATATTTACATCAGACTCATTTACATTAGATGCAGATTCCCAATATTTTCAAACAACATTCACCCTTCATTGCAATTAATCACCAGGTTAATTCTCTCAAATATTTCAGCCTTCAATTTTTTCGTCAACAGGGCCCACTGAGAAAGGGTATAGACAAAAACGAATAATCACCTGTGCATGGAAACATAAATCTAACAAACCTGGATTATATGCAGAGGCATAGCTGTGAGACCTGATGATTCCACTGCGCATCAATATACTCCCACCACATGCCAAAAAGTGGCTCAAGAGTTATTTCAGATCGTTATAGAGATATTGAGAGGGTAATTCAAAAGATTTTGAGAAAACTGTTCACATTTTGACGTACCTCTCCAAATCTTTTGAATACTCTGGAGTAGAGTTGAGCGTACACCTAGATGTTCGGGTCCGGCGGGTTCGGCCGAACTTTGGAAAAAAGTCCGGGTTCGGGACCCGAACTTGACACGAACTTGACCCCATTGAAGTCAATGGGGACCCAGACTTTTGACTACTAAAATGTCTCTAAAAAACTAAGGGAAAGGGCTAGAGGGCTGCAAATGGCAGCAAAATGTCAGTAAGAGCATGGCAAATACTCTGAAAATAAATGTGGATAAGGAAATAACTTAAAATAACATAAAAAAAATAAAATAAAAAATAAATAATCCTGACAAGCAGGAACCTTCCCCTAAAGCAGTGCAGCCCTTTGCATGCCTTTATCTGGCCCTTGGGAATTCCTCCTACAGATATGAAGCGCTAATTCCTCCCACTGACACAAATGATGGGACACTATTTCTCCCAATGATACCAATGATGGGATACTATTCCTCCCACTGATACCAATGATGGGGCACTATTTCTCCCACTGACACGAATGATGGGACACTATTCCTCCCACTGACACCAATGATGGGACACTATTCCTCCCACTGATACCAATGATGGAACACTATTTCTCCCACTGACACAAATGATGGGACACTATTCCTGCCAATGATAACACTGATGGGACACTATTCTGGTGTAATAAGGTTTGTGAAGTAGGACTGACTCCTAACTAATTCTCTCTATAAGCACAATCCGGAACCTTTCCCTACAGTAGCTAATGCAGAGTATGTTACAGGAACATATGCAATGCTGGTACAATATGCAGAGTATCTGACAGGAACATATGCAATGCTAGTGCAATATGCAGAGTATCTGACAGGAACATATGCAATGCTGGTGCAATATGCAGAGTATGCAGAGTATGTCACAGGAACATATGCAATGCTGGTGCAATATGCAGAGTATCTGACACGAACATATGCAATGCTGGTGCAATGCTGCTGCAATATGCAAAGTATGTCACAGGAACATATGCAATGCTGGTGCAATATGCAGAGTATCTGACAGGAACATATGCAATTCTGGTGCAATATGCAGAGCATCTGACAGGAACATATGCAATGCTGCTGCAATATGCAGAGTATGTCACAGGAACATATGCAATGCTGCTGCAATTAAGTTTGTGAAGTAGGACTGACTCCATTTCTATATTTCTCTGCCTATAAGCACAATCAGGAACCTTCACCCTAAATTATCTAATGCACAGTATGTGACAGGAAAATATGCAGTGCAGCTGCAATTAGGTTTGTGAAGTAGGACAGACTCCTATCTAATTCTCTCCCTGTAAGAACATCAGGAACCTTTCCCTACAGTAGCTAATGCTATGTAGATTGCTAAATATTGTAATTCGATTTCTGAAGCAGCACAATCCTATCTAAATCTGTCCCTGAGAGCAGCCTGCAGCCTTTCCCTACCCTAGCTAAAGCAGAGTGACAAGCTGTGCTGTGTGCCTCTAGCTTATATAGAGGCTGGGTCACATGCTCGGTCACATGCTGCACTGGCCAATCACAGCCATGCCATTAGTAGGCATGGCTGTGATGGCTTCTAGGTCACACAAGTAAAACAAACGGCGATTACTTAGCCGAACTCTGAACCCAAACCCGAACTTTCAGCAAATTATTCGAGTTCGGGTCAAAAAAAAAAACGAAGTTCGGTACGAACCCGGACTTTACAATTAGGGTTCACTCAACCCTAATTATGGGTCCAAAGCAGTGTTGCTCATCGTCCTTTAAAAAAGGAATTAGTTACAGTTACAAATTACTTGTCCGAAAAAGTAATTGAGTTAGTGACTCAGTTACTACATTGGCAAAGTAATTAGTTAACCAGCAAAGTAACTGACTTTTTTTTTGCCGGCGTATGACGACCCCCTAATTTTTCAGCTAAAATTTTAGTTTTGGGATATACTCACTGTATAAGACGATCCCTCACTGTGCCATCTGTAACATGCCTCACTGTGCCATCTGTAACATTCCCCACTGTGCCTGTAACATGCCTCACTGACAGTGAGGCATGTTACAGGCACAGTGAGTGAGGCATGTTACAGGCACAGTGAGGCATGTTACAGGCACAGTGAGGTATGTGAGGCATGTCACAGGCACAGTAAGGCATCTGAGGCATGTGAGGCATGTTACAGGCACAGTGAGGCATGTAAGGCATGTTACAGGCACTGTGAGGCATGTGAGGCATGTTACAGGCACAGTGAGGCATGTTACAGGCACAGTGAGGCATGTGAGGCATGTTACAAGCACAGTGAGGCATGGTACATGTACAGTGAGTGAGGCATGTTACAGGTACAGTGAGTGAGGCATGTTACAGGTACAGTAAGTGAGGCATGTTACAGGTACAGTAAGTGAGGCATGTTACAGGCACAGTGAGTGAGGCATGTTACAGGCACAGTGAGTGAGGCATGTTACAGGTACAGTGAGTGAGGCATGTTACAGGTACAGTGAGTGAGGCATGTTACAGGTACAGTAAGTGAGGCATGTTACAGGCACAGTGAGTGAGGCATGTTACAGGCACAGTGAGTGAGGCATGTTACAGGCATAGTGAGTGAGGCATGTTACAGGCACAGTGAGTGAAGCATGTTACAGGTACAGTGAGTGAGGCATGTTACAGGCACAGTGAGTGAGGCATGTTACAGGCACAGTGAGTGAGGCATGTTACAGGCACAGTGAGTGAGGCATGTTACAGGCACAGTGAGTGAAGCATGTTACAGGTACAGTGAGTGAGGCATGTTACAGGCACAGTGAGTGAGGCATGTTACAGGCACTGTGCCATCATACATGCCTCACTGTGCCTGTAAAATGCCTCAACGACGATCTTCCTACCTTCTCCTGCGGCCATCCTCCATTATTTAAAAGCCACGCCTCCCCCTCTGACTGTCCCGTCCTGACTGTCCTCCCTGTCATCGTCACATGCTCGGTCACATGCTGCACTGGCCAATCACAGCCATGCCATTAGTAGGCATGGCTGTGATGGCTTCTAGGTCACACAAGTAAAACAAATGGCGATTGGCTGCTGTGCAGCGCACCGTTACATAGCCGAACTCCGAACCCAAACCCGAACTTTCAGCAAATTATTCGGGTTCGGGTCAAAAAAAACGAAGTTCAGGAGGAACTTTACAATTCGGGTTCGCTCAACCCAAATATCGGTCCTAAGCAGTGTGGCTCATCGTCCTTTAAAAAAGTAGTTAGTTACAGTTACAAATTACTTGTCCGAAAAAGTAATTGGGTTAGTGACTGTCCTCCCTGTCACCGTCACCTCAGACTGTTCCGGACCGTCCGTGATAAGCGGAACACTAATTTTCCCAGCAGAGCCTCTGTTCAGTGTTCCGTCTATCACGGATGTCCTCTTGTCCGAGACTAAGGCTGAGAATGAGAAGACATCCGTAAAAGGCTGAACACTAAACAGAGGCTCTGCTGGGAAAATTAGTGTTCCGCCTATCACGGATGGTCCAGAACAGTCAGAGGGGGAGGCGCGCTTTTTTAATAATGGAGGATGGCCGCCGACGGTGACAGGTACACAGGTACACAGGTACATGTATAATTGCGGTAACGCCGCCCAAGTAATTGGAGCAGCGTTACCGCGAGGGGAATAGTAATCTGGTAGATTACTCCTTACCCTCAAAAGGGGCATCGTTAGGTAACAGAGTTTATTTTAACGCCGTTACTTACAACACTGGTCCTAAGACCTTTCACAATGTTGTTGACATGTTCTCCAATGCTTAGAGGTCTAGAGGTCCTCCCAATGTACTAAAGTCCACAATAACATTGGAGAACATAAACGACAGCCACAGTATTGCAGGTGATGAGACTTTTAATGGGATAGGAATTCCCAGTGGTCAGAGCTACGAAATCCTCTCTCCTTTTAACATTATGTCTGCATTTCTTGCATGGTGGACATCTCCCACATGCATAGAAACCAGTAAGAAGTGGAAATATTCCACCCACTTTGGCAGTGGGAGGGTCAACAACACTGGGAGCAATAACATCTCTCAGTGTGGGTGCCCTCCTATATATGAACCTAGGACATGGTGGTATAATGGAACCCAACACCTGATCTTTCTGCAGAATAATCCAGTGTTTCATAATGATTTTATAGACAAGGATGACCTGAAGTTCAGTATCATCTGTCTTTGATAAAGATTTGGGCCAAGATCCTGCCACCAGGAGAGCTAGATCCATATTTCCAACTTTGTTCATTTCATCAGTGATCTCATCTTCATTATAACCCTTCTGCAAAAAACGTTCAGCAAGAATATCTGACTGCACCAAAAAGTCAGACCTTGATGTATAATTACGCCTACGCGAATAAATTGGCCTCTAGGAATGTTAAACAGCCATGATTGATGGTGGCAGCTATCTAAGGATTTTTTTTAAAACAGGGGCCTTCTCGGAAGATTTCTGAATCCAAAAATGCTATGTGAGAAGCGTCAGCACTCCAGGTCAACCTAATGTTTTTAGTGTTCCCATTTAATTTAGACATAAATAATTGTAAACTAGTCAAATTACCCTCCCAAATAATAATAAGGTCATCAATATATCGGAAATAACGTTTCAGCTGGGCTGGTCTCTCAATAAAAATGACCTCTTCCTCCCATAATGCCATTAACAAATTGGCGACGCTTGGTGCAAAACATGCACCCATAGCGACGCCGAGTGTTTGTAGAAAGAATCTATGGTCATACCAAAAATAGTTCCTAGCTAGGCAGAAATCCAATGCATACAAAAGAAAACGTTGTAGTGAAATGGGTAAATCAAAAGCATCCAAAGCCCATTTGACCGATTTATTAGCATCTTGATGGCCTATAATGGTGTATAATGAGCCCTCGTCAGCTGTGACAAGGGGACTATTTTCACAAGCCGGCGTGGACTCAATAATCTGAATAGCATGTCTAGTATCCTTCAGGTAGGCAGTAGTGGTGGAAACCAAAGGCTTGAGGGAATAAATCAATATATTGGCCTAGGCGTGCAGTGACTGAGTCTATCCCATTAACAATGGGTCTGCCCGGCGGTGGCAAAGCATTTTTGTGCACCTTGGGCAGAAAATAGATGATAGGCCTTCTACATGCACTAGGATCCAATTAAAAGAAATCCTTTTTATTAAGAACACCTATAGCATTCCCCTGGAACAGATTATGCTCGTAATCCGAGGTTCCACTGTATATCCCAACACCAGAGGAAAAATATATACAGTATGCACCAGTGATTCCTCTTCTTTCTTCCAATGTAAATATAAATGTATGTGCCACCACATGTGGGTACAATGCAAACTCACCACATGAATATGACCCCTTATTAAAAGGTCAGTAAACGCTTTCTGTGTTCAGACAAAAGATGGATATCACAATTGCCCAGTGCTGCAGTCCCCCTGGACATCTCAGGAGTCCACAGCTGCCGTAACAATTTTATCCTCATAGACAATAAATAACATGTACCAAGAGAACTGTTATAGTGCAGTAATTTATTTAAATGTAAAATATCAAAAAATCATATATACCACTCACCTTTAATGGTGCCGCAAACAAGCACCAATATAGACAGCCTTTGAATACAGACAGGTGTCCCCCCGCCACTCCAAACCCTAGAGCCGGTGTGCATTCCAAGACTCGGAAGTGATGTCCTGGAAGTGACATCACTTCTAGGATAAACCAGATGTGACGGCTGTAGTCCCACCTTAATGCGTTTCGCAACACAGGCGTCTTCAGAAAGCTCTATGCTGCCATATTACTGGAGTCTCTTAAATCCCAGTGGTTATAACATTACCTAATTTAGGGGAAAACTCTATGTACATTACCTCAGAAGAAAATGCCAATAACACTCTCTATATTTAGTACCGAATACCATACATACTACATCAAGTCTTTTCCTATAGGTTGGATAAACTGTGACCATACTGGATTCCTGAGCAAAATAATTTTGTACTGTCTAAAAGGCCCAAATGTATTGACTGAATTACCAAAGATTATTTTAAGTTTCACATGGATGTCTGTCAATGCAATAGACATGCCTGAAAGGTTTACAATCAGTTGTCTACATTCTTGTCAAATCCATGAGTTATCTTAAAAATCTCTCATATCTCACATCTGAACCTCAGCACTACAGCAACCCACTGCTCTACAGCATATTCTCAACCATAGATGTTATATTATGAAACCGATTACCATAGCAGTTAATAAATATGTACCCCCTGGTGTATGTTAGTTTATTTTAAGGACCCCCAAAATGTGTATGTTTAATGGCCATACACTCTAAATACTGTATTTAAATGCAGGTTTTCAAACATTAAGAAGATTATTTGTCTGGTACTTCACATATTGCATTGAGAACCAGCACTACAGAGAAAAAAGTTTCTAGTTTATGATGAAAACAATGTGCAGGTCAATCTAGTGCCCCAATTCTTTATAACAAATGCATCATGTCTATGCAGAGTTTACTATGTCCCTTGAAGCTATTACATGCAGACATCACAGATGTAACCAGGTCAGAAGTACCATACTTAATAGTATAGCTCATATATCTGTTTGTACATTCAGTGGAATGTTGCTGCTTGCAGTAGAAGAAGGCAATAGTTCAGACACAAAAGAGTTGATTTACAAATGGGCTGTTAAGTTTGCAAGGGAATTCACACTATGCAAGGGAATCAGAGCAAATGAAATAGTAAATGAGATGAAAATTCACATTTCAAAGAATGTCCAAGCAGAGCTTCACTTCGTTCAATAAACTCTGGGGAAAATTTCCTTGAAAAGTGCAACTTCCCTTGCAAAGTGAAAAGTCTATTTGCATTTTGTAAATCAAACCTAAAGTTTTGCATTTCTTTTTTGGTGTTTTTCTCATTACTTGTTGTATTTTATATCGTACACATCTCCTGAATCTTTGTTAAGTTTATCAGCCTAAGGACTGACAGATGCAGACAGGTGTTCAAAGCCCGTTTGACAGCCCTTTTGAGATCCACCTGCACTTTTTTCCTTCAGCCTATGTCTGAAGCAAATAGCCGAGAGAGATTTGTGCAGCTGTAGATGAACTTTTAGCCACAGTTTGAAGGGTTTGCTGAACTCTATAGGGCAATGCAATGGTAGTATACATGGGCATTTGGGGATAAAGGCTAAATTAAGTGAACAGGGCAAAGTACACTAACCATCTGTGGCGTAACTAATATATCTAACAACTGGATGGATTTTACCAACCTCTAGACATCAAAATAATGCTCAGTAATAATCATAAAATTAAACATCATCCGTGCTGGACGTGTGAGACCCTCAGAAAGAATATTTTCAAGAGATGTTAAACATAGAAGTTCTGACCAAACTTATGTAAAATGGACATGTCAAGCAAAAAAAGTAATGGGACTGTATGCAGAATGTTACCTAAATAAATAATGACTCAAGAAGCATGGAGCGGGTTAAACTTGGCCGCAGGCCTTTATTACTGGTATTATTTATTTTATTTTTCATTAATATTTATTAATCAAATAACCATTGTGATATAACGAATCAACACATCACTCATTAACTTAAATCACCAACAGTCCTCAACCTAGCCACCATGACTCAGGTTGGATATTAACTCTTTCTTAACCAACCCCAATTGTTTATTCACAAAACCAAAAGGGGATACCATGTAATACTTAGGCCGCGACAAGGGAGGGGGGGAGGGAGTTCAAAAGGTAAGGGTTACCTGAAAATCTGGTCACCACAGCTTGCTGTCCCTGCCTTAAATAACCTTCCCACCTTCCAGAATGTTCCCATGTACCATGTGACCTAGAACCTGTCCCTTATTGGTCCCTAGCTTACCTCACCTAAAGCTCTTACCTTACAGGTGTGAGGGGGAATAAGCCCGCCCCCCCTGGGGCCTGTATCACTCACACTAATCCACAGGTGTGTGGGATGAAGAAGAGGGGGGCCTGAAAACTTCCCTCTGCAAGCATTCCCATGGGCTCGGGGAGCTTAAAACAGCTCCCTTCGCTTTCATTCCACTCACAAATGCACCTCGCAAAGAACTGGTTAAAGCAAGAAGTCTTTACATGTTTCCAGATAGTAGAAGCAGTCACAATAGACCTTGATTTGAGAGTTCTACCTCTAAAGCCTCGTACACACGCACGGTTTTCTCGGCAAGAACCAGCAAGAGAACTGCTGGCAGAGCTTTCTTGCCGAGTAAACCGTGCGTGTGTACGAGGCTTTCAGGTTTCTCGTCAAGAAAACTGCCCAGAATTTCGACAAGAAAAATAGAGAACCTTATCTCTATTTTCTTGTTGTGATTCTCGGCAGTGTTTTCCTGCCAAGAAAACCGAGCGTCTGTATACTTACCTAATGGTGTTGCACTGACTTTTTTTATCACTTGCCTGACGAAGATGTCCTGCGTGGCCTCGAAACGTTGCACTTCTTGTGATGTTTTCTGTGCATTAAAACTTTTGGACGTTATATACGATCTGTGGTGTGCTGGCAAATAGGTTCATGTGGTTGATTGTTCCAGTACCCAGCTGGTGATCGCTTCAGCACCCATTTTTGTATTTATGAGCCGTTTCCCCAGGAAGGTGTGCGATTAGAATATTTATTAGACTGTATACTTACCTGTCGCCGTGGAAACCTGCACATGCTCTAAATGACTTTGACGCATGCGCGCTAGCTTCCTAGGCATAGGTAGGGTGTAGCAAGATGGCGGCGACGGCATCGAGTTTGACGAGCGCATGCTTGTTGTAGTCGATGATGTCACCACATTCGTGTCATTCAAAAGAACGGCAGTTCTTTTGAATGGAGTATCTGTACACAACGTTTTTTTTCCTGAGTAGATTCTGGGCCGTGTGTACAGGGCTTAACTCTGCAGAAGAGGGTATGTCAGGTGGACTCAAGTTGGTAATCATGTTAAAGCTGCACCTTCTCACTATATCTACCAATGGCCTGTTCACCTGGCCTCCAACTCCACAAGCACGGTTTCAAATAATGGAATCTTTTTAGCAACAGGCATAACTGTTTCACAGAAAAATCATCTTAGTAAAGTGATAATGAGAGGATACAGTAAGCCAAAAAGCTGGTAAACATGTTAAAGCTGCACCTTCTCACTATATCTACCAATGGCCTGCTCACCTGGCCTCTACCTCCTCAAGCACGGTTTCAAATAATGGAATGTTTTTAGCAACAGGCATAACTGTTTCACAGGAAAATCATCTTTGTAAAGTGATAATGAGAGGATACAGAAAGCCAAAAAAACAGCCTAAACATCTTAGTAAACTTAATTTTTAAAGGCCTGGTGTGGAACATCAGGGCAATTTCAATGTTGGAAGTATAGTCAGTAAAGACTGTCCTATGTCCTCTCTCTCCAGCAGCCAGTGGCGGCCCGTCCATAGGGGGCGCCCGGGCGCCGCCCCCCCTCCTGTAGTCTTAAAAAAAATGGGCCCTTTAAGGCATTTAAAAATTCGTTCTGCAGCGCTGCGCAAATAACATACACTCACGCATTGCCTGAGTGTATGTTATTGTGGCCAGCCTAGTCAGATAACCGGACATAGGGCGCCGATTATCTGAGTAAGGACAGCTGGTTGGCTGTGGGGAAATGTCTGTCAGAACCAGTGGCTCTGATAGGCTTTCCCAGTACAGTCCTTCAGCTCCCGGATGTCTATTCTCGGAACGTAGTGGGCTACGTCCCTTGAATAAGACTGACGCCGTCTCAGCCAATCAGGTTTCAGTGATTCTGTTTATCCATAACCTGATTGGCTGGAGCATCATCGAGGGCGGCAGAAGACATCGAGGGACAGTGGAAGGAGGGTGGCGAACCCCAGAAAGGTAAGTGCCAGGCGGGGGAGCAATCTGACTGGCAGCATTTTACAGGGATCAGTGGGGACAATTGATGTGGGGACAATTGATATGGGGACAATTGATGTGGGCACCAGTGAGGGACAATTAATGTGGGCACAGTGGGGTCAATGGATGTGGGTACAGTGGCAACAATTGATGTGGGCACAGTGGCAATTGATGTGGGCACAGTGGCAATTGATGTGGGCACAGTGGCAACAATTGATGTGGGCATAGTTGTAACAATTGATGGCATGGCACAGTGGTTGCGTTTGGCATGGCACAGTGGTGACAATTGATGGCATGGCACAGTGACTGCCTTTGATGGGCACAGTGATTTTTTTCAATCCAGAATGTACCAAAGACATATTTTCCTATTTGTGTAGTAAAGTAATTTCTCCTGGACTTTGGAGTTCTGGCAACTTTAGTTAATGGTCATCTGGTGGATCCAGATAAATTATATCTGCATTGCAATTCCTGTCTGCCACATTTCTTTACTACTAGTGTCTAGAGTGATTTTCGAGAAAAACTGTTGCCTGCTTTGGGACTTGTGTAATGGAAGGATAAATACTGTATGTGAACCTGTTCATGATTGTTAAACCTATATTTGCACATTGGGTCTCTTTGAGGATTGCTAAACTGTTCAATTGCAGTTTGCACTTTTGCCATACATGGCCCTTCACATTTTCTGCTTATAGTAATGGTACAATGCTAGTATCAATATACTCTTCTGTTAAGTGCTAATAAATGGAGCTTGGACATGTGACCTCATCCCTCTTGGGGCAGCCATTCACAGCTAAGAGGAGAGGCTGTCAGATTTTAAATAAAATGGTTTTACGATATGTTAGTTCTTGCTTCCTACCTCATCTGTATGAAACTCTCTGAGAATTAAGGATTGAGATTGTAACCTAAGGGGTTTATAACAAAGTGAGAAAGACACATACAATATATGGTCAGAGTTTCTGGTGAGTTGTTTGTGTGGCTGGTGGAGGGTATACAGAATGGAGTGTCTCTACGAGATGGACTACTATTGGAACTGTGAATTGAAGATTTTGGAAGATTCTATATGGAGCTGTGGTTAATAAGAGACCAAAACACTGGTTTAAAAACACCCAGCGTGGAGTATGCACTTTATTGTTAACATCATTGATGAGCATTTTTGCACTAAGCACTGATTCACGAACTGGTCACAATGCAACAATTAATAGTGCCAACATCCTACAGGAGGACACTGTTGGACTACATACATGCTTTTGGGATCACACACATGCAAGAGCATGGCTCATGAAAATGTAGAAGAATATTGCAAGTAATTTCCAGAATGCTAAATATTGGCCTCAAGCCTCACTATTGACATTATTGCCTCTAATCAAAGACCCTTTTAAATGTATAGCACCAGTATTTTCTTGTAATCATGGATTATACTAGCCAGTTTCCTGAGGCAGGTCTTTAAGAAGGGCCTTACGCAAAACTCTAGTAAAAGAATCGCTCAGATGTTTAGTTGCATAAAGATCCTTATGTGGACCCTACAGATTAAAGTGGATGTAAAAAAATTCCAGATAAAAACCTGTTGAAATAAAAAGTCAGTTTCTCTCTTCTTGCTTTGAGTGACAGGTTATTTACATATCTAGCTTGGACATGTTTATCATATGTTATATTATGTTTATCATAATATGAGGTGATCCAAAGTATAAAAAGTGAGAAATCCACCCCTCCCCCACATAACACATCCTGGTAATATACAATGAACTTTGGATCACCTAATATTATGATAAACATAACATAACATATGATAAACATGTCCAAGCTAGATATGTAAATAACCTGTCACTCAAAGCAAGAAGAGAGAAACTGACTTTTTATTTAGACAGGGCTTTATCTGGAAGTCTATTAATTTTCACTGAACAATAAAAGAGGATTGATTAGAGCTGGATTAACTCTGTGTGGCAAGACTGGGCACAGATGATAGGAAATCTTATACTCTACATTGTGACATCAACTTTAAGGTAAACAGCTTATGTCTAAAGTAATGTTAGGCCGCGTACACACGACCAAATAAATCTGTTCAAATCGGTCTGACAGACCGATTTGATCAGATTTGTCTACTGGGCTGTTTTGGTTTGATCGCTGTACACACGATCAAACCAAAATCTCCGCCAGCAGACAGCGCGGTGACGTGGTGATGACGTTGACGCCGCCACGTCATCGCACCAGGAAGTAAAACACTTCCGCGCATGTGTCGATTCCATTTGACGCATGTGCAGGCAGATATGTCTGCTGGTTAGCGTACTAACCAGCGGACATGTCGGACGGACGGATTCCCAGCAGACAGATTTTAAAGCATGCTTTAAAATCTGTCTGCTGGAAAAATCTGTCTGTCCGCCTGTACACACGATCGAATCTGTCTGCTGAAACGGTCTGTCAGACCGTTTCCAGCAGATAGATTTGATCGTGTGTACGCGGCCTAAGAGTTGTGTATACTGTTAAATGTAAAGCGTTTATGCATGTCTGTATTCCATTTATAAACAGACCAGCTTGTTGAATAATTATACAAAACCCTCAAAAATATGTTGAAGAAAGTGATGGATACAAATTGGAAAAACTGGAACTGTTTGCTAGTTAGGGAAATGTAGCAGAGACTGTCAGTAGCCGCGGAACACCGTTAAAAGTCTATGGGAGAAATCAAAAGTGTTCATTTTAAAGGTTAATATGCAAGTTATTGTCATAAAAAGTGTTTGGGGACCTGGGGACCTGGGTCTTGCCCCAGGGGACATGTATCAATGCAAACTTTTTTTTTTTTTAAAACAGCCAATGCTTAAAGTGAAACAATAAAAGTGAAATATTCCTTTAAATTTTGGTACCTGGGGGGTGTGTATAGTATGCCTGCAAAGTAACGCATGTTTCCCGTGTTTAGAACTGTCTCTGCACAAATTTAATTTCTAAAGAAAAAAAAGTAAAATTTAGAACAACTCGCAGGAACCCCATGCTATTAAAAAAAAATTGGCACAGGGTTCCACTTAATATCCATACCAGACCTAAAGGGCCTGATATGGAATTTGGGGGGGCCCTCACGCTTTTTTTGGTTTGGGGTTCCCCTTAATATTCATACCAGACCCAAAGGGCCTGGTAATAGACTAATGCTGTTTTTTTTTCAATTACTTTTATCTGACAATTTATTATAGCCGAGAGCAGTTTTAAATTACTTTTAAATTACTTTTGCATTGATACCCAGGTCCCCAAACACTTTTTATGACAATAACTTGCAACTTACATGTTACATTGAAATGAGCCGTGACCCCATGCAAATTAAGGGCCGGCCGGCTCACGCATGCGCGCATGAAGCAGACCATGGTCAGCACCTCTGTGCGCATGCTCACAACTCGGGAACGGCGCAATCAGTGAAATTGGAAGTGGACCCGGGCAACTTTGTGAACTACGCAGACAGCATAAATAGACAGACACAAACGCACTTTCTTTGCAAAAGTACATCCCTTTGTATCCCTTCCTATACAGCAAGGTGCTTTTGTTCTGTTGTTTGTTGCGTTGTGACTTGTCTTTGTTATATTTGTTGACTGTTTGATCTAGTGTTTTGTAGAATATATTTGAAAGTGTTTTTTGGTGACTGCTTGTGAGACTTTTTGGTTGATAGATTTCTGTTTTTTTTGTTTTGTTGCTTGATTTTTCCTGCTTGTTTTTGTGAGTGATTTTTGTTGATTGTTTGGGAGAGAGTTGTTGTATGAGTATGACTGAGAGGAAGAGGAAGTTGAATTTTACTTGGGGAGAAACAAATAATTGCCCGGGCCATTACCCAATATGGGCGTTTCCTCCACGGCCCGGAGAGTGCCAACACCACCCCGGCCAGGAGGAGGGAGATTTTGCTGCACATTACTGACCAGGTGAATTCAGCGGGGGGGGGGGGACCCGGACACGCGAGGGGATTGAAAAGAAAATCAATGATCTCCGGCATTTGGTCCGAAAGTAGCTAGCCAAAATGGCAGCCCATGCCAGAGGCACAGGAGGGGGCCCACCATGCCCTGTTAGGTTGACAGCGGAGGAGCGTGCGGTGGCCCAGACCTTTCATAGACACCAGGTGGAGGGCCTGCCTGGCTATGACTCCAGTCATGAAGCCGTGGTGCCAGGTAAGGTTTTTTTGCCCTATCAGGTGTGTAGCATGTGGGGGGGGGAAGGGAATATGTGGCAAGTGTGTGGATCCTCCAACCTGTGAATGTTTTGTGTCATCCACAGATGTGCAGGAGGGTGCTGGGCCATCTGGGCTGACCGCACCATCCCCAGGACAGCAGCCTGATAAGGACCCCCCGACAAGGCCGGAGCCCTCGGAGGAGGTTGAAGAGGAGGAGGTTGAGGAGGAGGAGTTTGAGGAGGAGGAGGATGTCATGTCAGCCAGTGGATTGTTGTTTTTGGAGGAGTCTTCCTCTCTGGCTGGCAGCAGCCAGCCCTCCATAAGGGCTAGCCCCTCCCACTCCTCCCCCAACAGGGCTCCCCTCCCAAGGGGCTCCCCTTCTCCCCGGCCACAAGCCTCAGCTGGAGGCAGGAAGTCGTCCCAGAAGACCAGGGGGGTGGCCGAGGTTCTGCCCGCCAATCTGAGAAGGGACCAGGCCCTTCAGACCCGCCATCTGGGACAGGTCAGCCAGACTTTGGTGCGGATGGAGGAGAGCCTGTCCTTCATAAAGGATACGCTTGGGGACCTGGACTGCCACTCCCGGGCTCTTACAAACTGCCTAAATGTACTGCAGACTACAACAGCAGACGTTGGGCAGGATGTGAGGGCCCTCACCCAGGCTATCCAGGCCAACACAGCAACATTAAGTGCTGGCCTGAACAGAATTGCCGTGGCCTTGGAGGGCAGGCCGCCAGGTGAGCAGAGACCAGGGGCTGCTCCTCCTTCCCCGGATTACCCCCCCCTCCCCATGAGTCTCCCATGAGGAGCCGGGGCCGTGGCCGTGGGCGCCCCAGGCGTGGCTCACGCCAGCAGCATTAATTTGTTTTCCCCCTTTTTTTTTAAGGTTTTTTTTTTTTGCTGGACATTTTTTTTTTGTGTTGTGAATGTTTTTGGAATGTGGGGGTGATATTCCTGCCGGAAAAGGGGTGTCACCCTCAGTTTTGGTGGAGAAGGGTTCCCCAGGACCAGGGAGAAGTGATCCCCAGGTCCGTGTGAATGGTGTATGAATGTACAGTGACATAATTGGAGCCGTGGCGTGGCGTTTGCTGCTCACAAGTCCAGCATGGTGGGCTTGTGCTAATCCAATTTGATGAGGATGTGATGTGTCTGTGCTAGGGACCACAGTGGTGTGCATGCATGCATTCTCATTGTGCCATGATTAATGTGTGTGTTTAACGTGCAAAGATGCCTAATGTGAGCTGTCTCCTGGCTGCTCTTCCCTCAGAAGACGGGGGAACCTCGGTTAGGGGGGGGGATTGTCTGGTTCAGGGGTCAGGTCATCACGTAGGTCAATCTGCAGGCCCTTTCTCACTGCGAAGTTGTGCAGCAGGCAACATGCACCGATGATCTGGCACACAAAGTTTGGGGAATACAACAGGGTACCCCCAGACTTATCCAGGCATCGGAAAAATGACTTCAGGAGGCCAAAGGTGCGCTCCACCACTGCACGTGTTTGGGCGTGGGCTTCATTGTATCTTTCCTCTCCTGGGGTTTGGGGGTTCCGGATAGGAGTCATGAGATGGGGTCCCAGTGCATATGCAGAGTCACCTGTAAGGGAAAAGACAGGAGGATGTTAGTCATGCATGTGCCCCTTGTGATGTGTGCATCATGGGGGGGGGCAGTCATGCCTGCCACCCATGTCACTCACCAACCAGCCAGGTGTCCCCATACACGTTCTGTTCGAATTCCATTCGGATGGGGCTCTGATTGTAGATGTAGCTGTCATGGCTGGATCCGGGGTGTTTGGCATGGACGTGCCATATGAGGCCTTGGGCATCGACTATCTGTCAGTAAAGGTTCCATCCGCTGGTGCTATTTATGTTCTGTCTTGCAGTGCTGCGTCCCACCAGCAGGGGTCTCCTGGCAGTTCGGAGCTGTCAGGGGAACTCCCCCTGCTGGTATATCACCTTTGGGACGCAGTACTGGCCTCCACCAGCGGATGGATCCTGACAGTTTGGAGCACACAACCTTTCTTGCGCTCAGCTGTAACATGAACTTAATCAGCAGCTCTATTTATACCCGGCGAGCTCAAGCAGAGCTCGCCCTGGTATCTTCATTCCTTCCTGACCTGTGCCTGTATCCTGACCCTGTCCTTTGGATCCTGATTCTGAGCCTTGACCCTGTTCCATGATCCTTGATCCTGATCCCTGCCTGGACTCTTCCGCCCTGTATCCTGGTTCCTGTCTTCCCTGGAGTCTTACCCCGCAGCTTGTCCATCCATCCTCTCCCTGCTCTGTTCCGTCCCCATCCTCACCTATCTGCTGACATCCCATGTGTATGACCTCGGCCTGGCTTGATTTATGAATACGGTATCCCCTTTTGTTTGTATATACTGTTTGCTGTTTCTCACTGGTTGTCCCCACTTATTTTGTAAATAAACACCTCTTCACTTTACTATCTCTTTGTTTGGTCTCCTCTGTGCAGTCACACAGTACTGATCTATAACCTCTCCTGACACTATCACCTGTACGTTGATGGAATGCCAATGCTTCCGATTGCGGTATATGTGCTCTGTCTCATGGGGGGGCTGGAGTGCCACATGTGTGCAATCAATGGCCCCCACGGTGCGTGGGAATCTGGCAATTCTGTAGAAATCTGTCATTGCCTTCAGCCGCAGGTCCTCAGTGGTGGGTTTGATGATTTGGTTGGCCATGCGTCTGAGGATTGCAGGGACAACCTGGTGCACACATCTGCTCATGGAGGATTGTGACATCCCAGCCACCACTCCACCTGTTCTTTGAAAAGAGCCACTGGCAAGGAAATGGAGTGTTGCCATGACCTTGACCAGTGGCTGCACTGCGGTGTGTTGGGCTGGTGATGTCCTCCTGCAAGGTTGTGGTTAATTCCAGGATGGCATGAGGGGTGAATCTGAAGATGCGATACACCTCAGAATCACTCATGCCAAAGAGGTCTATGCGGGTGCGGTATATCCTCTCCCGTGCCCTACTCCGTGCCCTCCTCCGTGCTCTCCTCCTTCTTTGCTCCTCTAAAGTCAGTAGTATAGCTATGAGCAAGGATGTCCCTGGCATGTTGGCATACAGATTGTTGTGCAACAAGTGTGACTGCTCAGCTTCTCACTAACAGTGTTGCTTTCTCTGACATGTAGACGGATTGTCTAATTTTATACCACCTTTTATATGGTCTAATTTTAGACAGGACGTGCAGCTGTTGCGCACAGCGCATAGCCTGCGCTGCAACAACGTTCTTTTGTGGATCCCCGTAACTCCCTCATTAGCATAATTGAATAGCAAATCAATGGTGTGTCTAGCACAGTTTTGCGCGGACGGATGCGCCTGTCTATCGAAATTACGCCGGTCAAAAAAAAGTAGATTTCTTGCGTATCTCGTTTTGGGGATGCGGCGCATCGAAACGCATGCGCAAATTTAGACTTAAGCCGCGCATCTCCTGTAACGCCGGCGTAATCGCTCTGTGAATCTGGCTCCCTGTCTAGAAACCCTGTGCTCAAGGTCCCTGACTATAGAAAATTATTATCGTTCAGAATATTGTCTCTAGTGTTGTACTAGAGGCTGTTTCGGAACAAGTAATAATAGGGAGGTCCATTTAGTGGCCTATCTGAGCAGAAAGATGACACCTATGTAAAAAAAAAAATTGTGGGCACTGCATGCCTGGTGGAATTATCTGCTGGGTTGTCAGCTCATTACAGACTACTCTTCCTTCCAATTGATAGCACAAGCCAAGGAGTGAAATTCAAGGGTCATCCATTTTATTTTGGCTTTGTATCAGAATCCTCGGACATGGACATTTATATTCACCCCCTTCACCTTATCAGACCACCTATCAAAATAAACATTCATGGAAAGCAAAAGTAAGCCTTCTCATCTTCTTGCCTGCCTGGATCATGTGCTGCCAGGAAAAACAGTTGGCTGACAAAGATTCTTCTGGAAGGGTCAAAGTTTGTGGCCATAGCCACTGGGAGAAGCGGGCACTTCTGCCTTCCAAAGCCTCACCATAAGTCGAACTTTTATGGGGATTGGGTGGTCAAGCTTTTTCTCAATGTACGACAAGTGGGGGAGGGTTGTGGAACTATCATGACATCTCAAATGTCTTAATTATAACCATGACTATATTTTTTTCTGTCCAATAAACCTTCCACAAAACTCATTAGAAGCATAGACTGTATACAACCTGTAGTGCAGTAGCAATTTAGAAACCTAGACTGTCATACCCTGTAGATTCAGATGGCTGATGATGCTCAGTCCAGGTTTGTAGTAACACATAATTTGACCTCCAGCCAGGCAGGTTTAGCTAGTTTCATTCTCAGATTGATGCATCTGTACAATGAGTTAACCTATCCATATGTTTACGAAGCTGAAGGATACCACAGTTGACTACACTTTTTGATATTTGCCTGACTAAATAACTGAGCAGGGACGTATAGCTCTGTGTGTAAACACAGCGCTCCACGTCCTGTCAAGGAGAGAGGAGACCGATCTGTGTCCCTTGTACATAGGGACACAATCGATCACCTCCCCCAGTCACCCCCCTCCCCCTACAGTTAGAACACAAACTAGGCTACACATTTAACCCCTTCCCCGCCCCTAGTGGTTAACCCCTTCCTTGCCAGTCACATTTATACAGTTATCAGTGCATATTTATAGCACTGTTCACTGTATAAATGTGAATGGTCCCAAAAATGTCACAAAAGTGTCTGATGTGTTCACTATAATGTCGCAATCCCAATAAAAAAATTGCAGATCGCCGCCATTACTAGTAAAAAAATAATAATAATAAAAATGCCATAAAACTAACCCCTATTTTGTAAACGCTATAAATTGGCCAAAGCCACCCTGGCTTTGGCCAATTATGGCTCTCCGTTTTTTGCGCACTGTGATTGGCCAAGCATGCGGGTCATAGTGCATGCTTGGCCAATCATCAGCGCGCAATGCCGCAGTGATTTATGGACCGTGACGCGCCACTCGAATTTGGCGCGAACGGCCCATAACTTTCGAATTTTGACGAATGGTCAACCAGACGATGTTCGAGTCGAACATACGTTCAAATCGAACGCAGAGCTCAACCCTAGTCCTGACCATGAAAAACAATTAAAAGAAAAAATATGTACCAAACCATATACATTCTTTTTCGAACAACTACTTTCTATGAGTATTTTTTATATATGTAGGGCTTAGGAGGGAGGTTATAAATTTATGAAGGGCAAACCTCTGTGATAGCATTCACAGGTAGTCCCACACCATCATTTATAATCACAAAGGAGAAAAACAATACTGCCTTATACTAAAAATAACACAGTTGCTTGACTAGTGTATAAAATAACACATCAACTATAACATGATCGATCTGTTCATTACCACCCCGAGAATGTATTACCTTAATTGGTCTTCCAAAAAGTATGACCTTCTTATAGCCTTTAACAGGAACAGTTAATTAATAATTTAGAATACTGTCCCCTATTGTTGTTCTCATCTTTTGCTTTGTGATTCTCATTATCTTACTCTGTGTAGTCACTTGCTGTAGCAAGAACTCTGTATGACCCACTCACACAACTGACTTCATTAGTTACCTCCCTATAACAAATAAGGAATAATGAACACTTTGGTAGGCTAAAACATTCAGATGCCTTTATTAACTGGATGCAATGAGTGATCATCACTGAACACCACTGCCATGAGAACAGTCCTTAAAAAGTTTTTCACTTTCTGCAAGTGTGACAGGTATAGAAGAAGTCTCACCAGATACATTTTTGTTCCTCCTGCCCCCAGGGAACAAATTGTATGAAGCTATTTTAATTGGTTCTGTGGTTGCCGAGCAGCATGGTCTGACAGCTTGCCCCCACCCACCGCTATCAGACCGTGCTAAGGGAAGGAGATGAATACTTAATTTGTTGTGATGGGGGCAGCCAGTAACAGCACAGAGGAAAGGGAGTGGGAAACACCAGAGCACATAGAGGACACAAGGGCAGTGACTGATAGCTCAAGGCAGAGAAGGTGCAAAGACACACACAACCCAAAATCATATAGTCATTGGTATAACACTAACCCCTACTATTTACAAATATATATCATATCATAGCCTATGTGTCCCCCAACATCTTAAATTATAAAAAAAAATGCAAAAAGAGAAAAAAAAAAATGATCAGCAACATTCCAACAATATAGTCTGAAACTCCTGTGATACATTTGTGTCCTTAGTGCAAATACACAGCTGTTTTGCTGGATTATTAACAATCTATACTGGTGGAAACAAAATCTCATTGTCTGTGCAACCACCATCAGATGTGCCCTCACCTGAAGGATTGAACCTTACATACAAAAACTCGGTCATACAGGCTTGTGTCTTCTGCAGGACAAATATAAAACTTCCAGGTTCCTCCTAAATATATTGGACTGAGCCTTAATTCCAATGGATGGCACTCCCCTTTATCTAAATTTTTTCGATTTATTAACCATTTGCAGCCAAAAATAGTTAATCACAAACATACTGTAAATTAAACTTCTTGGCCCAGATTCACAAAGCACTTGCGCCAACGTAAAGCAAGTTATGCCGACGTAAGTGCAAATGTGCGCTGGCGTATGTGTGCGCCAGAGTCACAAACCAATATACGCCTAAAAACTGGTCACCCTATGCCGACGTAGCTTGCATACACCGGCATAGCGTGGGCGCAAATATGGGCTGGACGCACAGTGCTGCTCCCATTGATTAGGCATTCAAATATGCAAATGAATGAAATACGGTGATTCACGAACGTGAGTGCGCCCGACGCATGCTGCGCGAGGTGCGTGTAAGTTGTACGTCCGTCGCAAAATTATTCCCTATAAAGGAGGTGCAACCCGGCAACAGACGTCCCCAGGCACGGAGGAGGGCACAGGAGAGGATATACCGAACGCGCATGAACGTCTTTGGCATGGGGGAATCGGAGGTGTATCACATCTTCAGATTCAGCCCTGATGCCATCCTGGAATTAGCCACAGCCCTGCATGATGAAATCACCAGACAGACGGGACGCTCGCATGCGGTGCAGCCACTGGTCAAGGTACTGGCAATACTCCATTTCCTTGCCAGTGGATCTTTCCAACGTACAAGTGGAGTCGTGTCTGGGGTGTCACAATCCACCATGAGCAGATGTGTGAACCAGGTTCTCCCCGCAATCCTCACATGCATGTCCCACCACATCATCAAATCGACCCATGAGCACCTGCGGCAGAAGGAAATGCAGGATTTCTACAGAATTGCCGGATTCCCACGCACCGTTGGGGCCATTGATTGCACACATGTGGCACTACGGCCCCCCAGTGCCACAGAGCACATATACTGCAATCGTAAGCAGTGGCATTTCATCAACGTACAGATGAAAGCCGATGCCCAATGCCTCATATGGCACGTCCGTGCCAAACACCCAGGGGCCAGCCACGACAGCTACATATACCGTCAAAGCACCATTCCAACAGAATTCGAACAGAACATGTACAGGGACAGCTGGCTGGTTGGTGAGTGACATGGGAGTCAGGCATGACTGTCCGACCCCATGATGCAGACATCACGAGGGGCACATGCATGGCTAACATCCTCCTGTCTTTTCCCTTCCAGGTGACTCGGCATATGCACTTGGGCCCCATCTCCTGACTCCATACCGGAATCCCCAAACCAGAGGAGAGAGAAGATACAATGCTGCCCACATACGCACCCGTGCAGTGGTGGAGCGCACATTTAGCATCCTGAAGTCCCGTTTCCGATGCCTGCATAATTCCAGGGGGGCCCTGTTGTATTCCCCAAACTTTGTGTGCCAGATCATCGGTGCATGTTGCGTGCTGCACAACTACGCCATGAGAAAGGGCCTGGAGATTGACATATGTGATGACCTGACCCCCGAACCACACAGTCCCCCCTGTCCGAGGCTACCCCGTCTGCTGAAGGAACAGCAGTCAGGAATTGCCTCGTGGAGCGTATCTTTGGACGTTAAACACACACATTCATCACGGCACACGGACAATGCACGCAAGCACACCACTGTGGTCCCTAGCTCACACACACCACATCCACCTCACATTGGTTTAGCCCAAGTCCACCGCACGGGACTTGGGATCAGCAACTCCATGCCAAGGCCCCAATGATGTTGCTGTCCATTCATACCACATTCACACGGTCGTAGGCATAACCTCCCCCCGACTAACCAAGGTGACCCCTGCCAGCTGACACGCCTTGCTGGCAGAAATGTCACACATGCACACATTCACACACCAGTCACATGGTCGCAATGACCTCACCAGGTAACCCTGCCCCTGCAAAACTGGCAGAAAACAGTCACAAATTCTGCACTTCTCACCGTGTGCATGGTGCTGTGACATCCGTGTAAGAAAAAAAAAGGGTGATCATGCCATTAACAGCCATGGCATGCCCTTACAGGTGCATGGCACATGCATCTGTGCACGTCACCAAAAATAAAAATAAAAGCTCAAATTCTGAGCTGCACTTGTCCTCAGGCCAGTCATTTGACCTCCCGCGGGCCAGGCCTCATGCCAAGGGTTGGGCTTCGCAACTGCCCTCGGGGATGACTCACTGCGACTCGACTCGACGGCGCACTGCGGCCCCCCCACCCCAGAGCACCCTGTCCCCATGTTGATGAGGACAGGGCCCCTTCCCAACAACCCTGGCCGTTGGTTGTCGGGGTATGCGGGCGGGAGGTTTATCGGAATCTGGGAGCCCCCTTTAATAAGGGGGCCCCAAGATACCGGCCCCCCACCCTAAGTGAATGAGTATGGGGTACATCGTACCCCTACCCATTCACCTGCAAAAAAAGTGCAAACACAAATAAACAACACAGGGTATTAAAATATTTTATTATAGTTGGCCGCCAGGGGGGGTGTGTATGGTCGCTTTTATAAAAGCGCCCCCCCCCCCCGGCGGGCTTCCCCCGACATCTTCGGGGGGTGGGTGCGGCTGTACTTCGCCGCCGGGCTTCCTTCGACATCTTCGGCGCGGGGGGGTCTTCTCCTGCTCTCCGGGGGTCTTCTCCGCTCTTCTCCGCTCTTCGGGGGTCTTCTCCGCTCTTCGGGGGTCTTCTCCGCTCTTCTTCCGCTCTCCGGGGGTCTTCTCCGCTCTCCGGGGGTCTTCTTCTTCTTCGGGACTGGCCGCCGCCTACCCACGTGCTACCTACCCACGTGGTACCTACCGGAGCATGATGGGACTGCGACATCACAAGATAGGCCTATATAAGTTGCTGCGAGCCGCGCCTGGCAGAACAGCGAGAGGAAGCGTCGTGTTAACATCTGGAGAAGAAGAGGGAAGAAGAAGAAGACATAACGGAAGACCGGACTGGCCGCCGCTATTAATTGAGCTAACACACGAAGATAGCGGCGGCCAGTCCCGAAGAAGAAGAAGACCCCCGGAGAGCGGAGAAGACCCCCGGAGAGCGGAAGAAGAGCGGAGAAGACCCCAGAAGAGCGGAGAAGACCCCCGGAGAGCAGGAGAAGACCCCCCCTGCCAAAGATGTCGAAGGAAGCCCGGCGGCGAAGAACAGCGGCACCCACCCCCCGCAGATGTCGGGAGAAGCCCGCCGGTGGGGGGGCGCTTTTATAAAAGCGACCATACACACCCCCCCCGGCGGCCAACTATAATAAAATATTTTAATGCCCTGTGTTGTTTATTTGTGTTTGCACTTTTTTTGCAGGTGAATGGGTAGGGGTACGATGTACCCCATGCTCATTCACTTAGGGTGGGGGGCCGGTATCTGGGGGCCCCCTTATTAAAGGGGGCTCCAGATTCTGATAAACCTCCCGCCCGCATACCCCAACAACCAACGGCCAGGGTTGTCGGGAAGGGGCCCTGTCCTCATCAACATGGGGACAGGGTGCTCTGGGGTGGGGGGGCCGCAGTGCGCCCCCCTGCCCCAGAGCACCTGACCCCCCCATGTTGAGGGCATGCTGCCCGCTATGGCTCAGGAGGGGGGGTGCTCGCTCGCCCCCATTCCCCTCCTGACCGGCCGGCTGGCGTGCTTTGGATACGGGTCTGGTATGGATTGTGGGGAACCCCCACGCCGTTTTTTTCGGCGTAGGGGGGTCTCCTTGCAACCCATAACAGACCTAAGGGCCCGGTATACTCCTGAGGGGGGAACACATGCCGGATTTTTTTTTTAAATCCGGCGGGGACTTCCCCTTCAGGATTCATAACAAACGCCGCCCACGTGTAGAATTGGCGGGAATCCACGTCGGATCCCCGTCGCTTCTATGACGGCTTTGTCTCCATCGCAGCAAGCCAGCTTGGCGCTGGCTCCCGCGATGGGTCTCGCAGGTGGTCAATCTCACCAAGAAAGGGAGCGAGATTGACACAATATCGCGGTCAACCACTGTAGGCATGTGGCCATGGCTGCGCAGTTTGCATTCACCTCCTGCAGGCAGTCGGAGATGGAGATGGTATGCTCAGCCTGTTGGGTGAGGCACTACTGCATAGTGGCTGCGGTGCCCTGCACAACCACTGTACACTCAGCCTGGGTCTTTGCCAAGGACCCAACAAATGAGGCCAGGCTATTAGCGACACGGTGGAGGTCACAAGCAATATTGGCCATGTGCCGTGTCTGGCGCGCCTGCTTCCTCTCCAGCCCTTCTTGGAGAGATCCGGCTACACCCCTGGTCTTCCTCAGAGCCTTCCTTGGAGAAGGAGAGGCTTGTGTGCGTCTGGACGGGGTAGCCCTTGAGGGGGTTCCCCTGGACGGGGTAGCCCTTGAGGGGGTTCCCCTGGATGGGGTAGTCCTTGAGGGGGTTCCTCTGATGGGCGTCAAGGTCTCGGAGGGTCCAGGGAAGATGCTATCCACCTAGAGGTAGAGGCATTCCTCCAGATGGATATCCACCTGCTCTTTCTCAACTACCTCTAGAGCAGAGGTGTGGGCACTCCCCTCCACCGATGTTACGTGGCTTCCCAGGGGGGCAGATTGAGGTAGATGTTCTGGGGATGGCGTGGGTCGGACACAGGCAGAAGATGGCCCAGCTCTCTCCAGCACATCTGTGGATGACATAAAGCATTCACATGTTGTTGGACCCACACACTTGTCACATGTTCCCTTGAACCCCCTCACATGCTCCACACCGGATGGGGGATAGAACACACTTACCTGCCCTCAAGTCCTGCTCACTGGAGTCAAAACCCTCCAGGCCCTCCACCTGCTCCTGCTCCAGACAGCTGGCGATCACCTCATCCTCAGCTGTCAACTTGATAGAAGTAGCTGGTCCGCCTCCCGTGCCCCTGACGTGCCTTTTGGTCTTGGCCAGCTGCTCCCTGACCCGCCGACGCATGTCATTAATCTTTTGGATCTCCCTCCAGGTCCTCGTTTCATGGCCAAGGGCATTGATCTCCAGGGTGACCTTCTGGAGGATCTCCTGCTTCCTGGCCTTGCTGGTCCTCCCGCTCTTGGCACCATGGGGATAGGCATCGTACTTTGAGATGGCTGAGGTCAGGATTGCCCTCTCATCCCCAGAGAAATTCTTCTTTCTCCTCTCCCTTTCCACCTCACTATCTGACATGGCTCAGATAACAAAAGTACCTCTCCACCAGGGAAGACAAGCTGGCGTACTTTTGCGCTGGACAGGCATATGGCTGGGCGTACTTATGTTCTCGGTGTACGCGGTGGGCCGGCGTATCTGAGGGGGTTGCGCCGGTGTAGTTGTGAGCATGCGCAGAGGGGTGCTGGGCATGCGTTCACATCATGGCGCATGCGCCGTTTGTGATACGCCGGGCGTAAACCACTGCGCCACGCCGGCGTACCTGTCCGGCGCTCGCCCCATCATTAGCATGGGGTCACGACCACTTCCACCTACGCCGGCCTGCGCCTTCGAAATCTACGCCACGCCGACACAGCGTTGGGAGCAATAGCTTGCTGAATGCAGTGCTTGCCTCTCCGCACTACGGCGGCGTGGCATACGGCGTTTGCGTTATGGCGGCGTAATGTGCGCCCAACACTCTGTGAATCTGGGCCCTTGTGTTTTTTAACCACTTTAATACCAGACACTTTCCACCATTCCTGCCCAGGCCAATTTTCAGCTTTCAGCACTGTCGCTGTTTAAATTAAAATTGCGTGGTCATGCTACACTGTAGCCAAACAAAGTTTTAAGCATTTTATTTCCACAAATAGAGCTTTCTTTTGGTGGTATTTGATCACCTCTGTTTTTTTTTTTTTTTTATAAACAAAAAAAAAGACCGAAAATTCTGAAAGAAAACTGAGTATGTTTTCTCCTTCACTGATGGGCACTGATGAGGCTGCACTGACGGGCACTCATAGGCGTCACAGATGGGCACTGATAGGCGACACTGATGGGCACTGAAAAGCTGCACCGATGGAGGGACTTATGGGTGGCACTGATGGGCACTGATAGATCCATAATAGTTCAAGAATGGGTATGTGGTAGGTAATGGGTCTGCCAATAAGGGCTGACACTATTGAAGACCAGAAACCAAAAATCCAGTAAAGTTGAGAAAGACATCTGAATAAAAAGTAAACACTTTAATAGAAAAAATAAATATCAACTCACATAGGAGAAAGTATAGTTGCACATGAGTGGGCTGTATACCGTCCAAGAGCAAGATCAGGATGGATGATCAGGTCACGGTGAGGTCCACTTCTCACTGATGTGGTGGAAATTCTGCTGGGACATCAGACTACCAGGGGGATAAACGTGGTGAGCTGTCAGGGCCAGGGCGCTCAGCGCTGCTAGTCCTTAGGTCCTTACTGGTAACCTCTGAAGGGTGGAAGATGGCCATGCGGTTCAGGTGTAGTCCAGAGTGAGGTTTGGAAAGCATGGGGCAGCGTGGAGTAGGGCAGTGCAGTCACAAACATGTGACGTGTTTCTGAGCGTGCCTGCTGCCAGTGGTATGGCAGGCGTGCTCCTTTTTCAAGCATAGAGGATGGGATGGAGGCGCAGTCTTATATAGTGGAACAGGGGAAGGAGTCAAAGAGTGTGCATGTGCAATATAATTTATGGGAACATAAAGTGCATCATATACAGTATAAATAATACATAAAAATCTCACAGGAAAAAACTAAAGACCCATCTCTTCTGAAGGATCAGGACGTCACTGGAAGGAAAGCGCCTTGAGGCGATTAAGTTTGCAGTTGTTGCGCTATACAAGTTACTCACTCACTCACTCACTCACTCACTCACTCACTCAGTAGTACTGAACACAGGGAAAGGGGAAGGCACACATTTGGATGGATTGAATAAATAAAAATAAAAAAACGTATTAAATTAATTAAAATAGGTGAAAGTGGTTAGGTGAAAGGTGATTGTAAACAATTGTCCAGTACACACTACTCTCACCATAACAGCATACACCCAAATATATTATTTATCAGTGATGCCCATCAGTGCCACCTATCGGTGCTCAAGTAAGACAAGGAAAGGGGCGCCTCTGAATAAAAAGAAAAAGAAAATAGAAAAAAGCAATATCAACTTACATGGGAGAAATTATAGTTGCCTGACACACAGCACCAACGATCGCCACGCTGCAACCTCCCCTCCCCCCAACGGGCACGCACAGGCTTGTTATCCTGATCACGTCCGGTCAGGATAACAGAACCACTTTCTTGAAATCATACTTCTATATGGTGGGCGGGAAGTGGTTAAACTTCCACCAGCACCTGTGAAGCTACACCCCCTTCAGAGGTGCTCTCACCAGATAAATTATGATTAAAGTCTTTATCAAGGTTCATAGGATGTGTTTTCGCCTTTAACCGCTTTCCGACCGCCGCACGACTATTTACGTCGACAGAATGGCACGGGCAGGCAGATTGGCGTACATGTATGTCCCTTTAAATCTGCCGCCCAGCGAGTGCGGCCGCGGGTCCCGGGAACTCGCTGTTCCTGGGAGTCCTGCGAATTGCGGTCGGCAAGGGCAGAAAGGGGGAAATGCCTTTGTAAAAAAGGCATTCCTCTATTCTGCCTAGTGACACTGTCACTGATTACCATTCCCTGTGATCAGGAACGGTCATCAGTGATGTGTCACATGTAGCCACGCCTCCTAACAGTAAGAATCACTTCCTAGGGAACACTTAACCCCTGAAGCGCCACCTAATGGTTAACGCCTTTCACTGCCAGTGTCATTTTTACAGTGATCAGTGCATTTTTATAGAACTGATTACTGTTAAAATGACAATGGTCCCAAAATGGTGTCAAAAGTGTCTGATGTGTTCGCCATAATGTCACAGTCCCAATAAAAATCGCTGATCTAACTAGTAAAAAAAAATATTAATAAAAATGCCATAAAACAGTCTCCTATTTTGTAGACGCTATAACTTTTTCGCAAACCAATCAATAAACGCTTATTGCGTTTTTTTTTTTACCAAAAATATGTAGAAGAATACGTATCGGCCTAAACTGAGGACATGTTTTTTATATATATATATATGTATATATATATTTTTTGGGGTCATTTATTATAGCAAAAAGATCAAAATTGTTGCTATTTTTTTGTTTATAGCGCAAAAAATTAAAATCTCAGAGTTGAACAAATACCATTAAAAGAAAGCTCTATTTGTGGGATAAAAAAGGACGTCAATTTTGTTTGGGAGCCATGTCGCACAACCCCGCAATTGTCAGTTAAAGAGGCGCAGTGCTGAATCACAAAAAGTGGCCTGGTCTTTGACCACCAAAATGGTCCGGGGCTGAAGCGGTTAAGTGAAATCAGGCCACTTTTTACTCCAGATCTTTACTTATCTACTCCACACCATCACATTTAAAGGAAAGAGATTCCAAAAAAAGTGCTTTATCCTTTAAAACACTTTATTTGCTTCCAACCCTCCTTTAAAATACCACTTACCTTACCCACCTATGTCTCTCAGAAAAAATATTTTGTCAGTCCTGTGTACTAATCCAGTATTCACCAAGTTTTTGGCATTTTAATAGGTGTGTATGGGCAAAAGAAGAAGGGGGGGGGGGGGTGGAGAAAAAGAGGGACAAAAAAGTAGGGAAGAGAAGAAAACAAATAAATAATAAAGGTGAAGGAGGGCAATGTGAGGGGACAGGGCTGGACTGGGACAAAAAGTTGGCCCTGGACTTCATCCAGACTGGCCCACTTTGACAGGTCTCTCCCATGGCGGCCGGACAATTCCTGCACCCCCCTTCCCCCGGCCACCCAAGCCCCCTCTCCCCCTTCACTAGCCACTAGCCATTCTACTTTATGAGAGTAGAACGACTGGTACTACTCTTATAGGCAGTACCAGTGGGGAAGCTAGACATTATTTCACCCGGGGGCAAAGAATCTGTTTGGTGCCCCCCCCCTTATGGGACAAGATTAGGCAGAAGAGAGAAATTCCCAGGCTATAGCTGTTGAGTCAGTTGTCTGTCCCCTCGCTCATGCTCCTCTGGTCCTCCCCCTGCTTCTCTGTTCCCCCCATGTAAGCGTTGCGGGGAGGGAGAGACAGAGGAGTGGAGGGAGGGGGGGGGCCGTCCACTATGCCATCGACCCACCGGGAAACTCCCTGTAGTCTCAATGGTTAGTCCATCCCTGGTTTGCAGAGAGCCAAAGATACAAACAACATGAATACAGAAGATCTAGCTAAGATGTTACAAAATATTGTAAACAATACTTAATGGGTAATGATTTTGCGAAATAATGGCCAGCTTCATAAACAGAGGATGTTTTGAGGGATTTGCTGAAGGCATTGTACGGTGTGTCATCGTATGTTTACTTGCCAGGGAAGATCAGACAAATGAAAATGAAGGCTTGTTTGAGCTTGCAGATAAAAAAGCAAAAGTGATGAAGTATGAAATGACTGGAAATCCTGGCTTTGAACATGATGGTTTGATCCGCAACGTTACTAGAAGCCTTGAACAGTGATGCCCTGGAAGCCATGTTAACCTGGCCCATGGTAATCAGAATGAAATTTTGTTAAGAGCAAATCATTTGTGGAAAAGAAAGTGCAAAGAGGACAGCCACATATTTTAAGGTGGAGGGACCACAGAATGCACAGTATGGCAATTGCCATTCTTCCCAACTGATTGAGGTTAGTACAGTTGTGCTCATAAGTTTACATACTCTGGCAGAATTTATTTCTTGGCCATTTTTCTAAGAATATGAATGATAACACAAAAACTTTTCTTTCACTCATGGTTAGTGTTTGGCTGAAGCCATTTTTTATCAATCAACTGTGTTTTACTCTTTTTAAATCATAAAGACAACAGAAACTACCCAAATGACATTGAACAAAAGTTTACATACCCCCCATTCTTAATACTGTGTATTACCCCCTTTAACATCAATGACAGCTTGAAGTCTATTGTGATATTTGTGGATGAGGCTCTTTATCTTCTCAGATGGTAAAGGTGCCCATGACCCATGTAGTCTGGATAAACCCCCATCAACACCCATTTCCACATTTTCACATCCAAACATACCCTTCCTTAAAATCCCCCAGTAAAGAGACGACACCAGAGTTTGGAGTATAGATGGCCATAGCAGCCTTTTTATTAACCAAAATAATTAAATAATTACATAATTAATTAAATAATTTTAAATAACATTTTTAACAGGAACATTTTAAACACACACACACAGCCTGTTGGTCATTGATGGCACCCAAAAAACTTAACATTACCACCATTACACTGCTGGACCTTTTTCCATACCAGGCCTCCAGCCGGATCACAGCTCGGAGACACCCCTTTTTTCCCCAGTGCAACCAATAACCGTATTCCAGCAGTAACGGTTCCACTGGAATACCCCACATGGGCCCATATTACCGATGGACCCCCCACTACTTCCATCATATCTGTTATCTTCCACCATCAAAGACCAAGGACATCACCACAGCCCACAAGAATAACTCCTTAACCTTAACGGCTACTCCACACCCACAGGGCCCTCTGGATCCCTTTCTGAAAACCCAATGCCCACAAATGAATCCCCACTCCCTCCTATGGTACAAACCTGCATTGACCTCCAACTCAGTGTGTCTGATCACCAGGCCCCCGTTACGAGCCACGAATCTCCCCACCATCTTGTTCACCTTAATCCTTGCTTTATTCACCCTCTCTACGGACCTAACCATGCGCCAAGATGTCCTGACCACTATGTCTGACCACACCAGGAAAAGCCAAACGGAGAGTCATGAAATCTGCTTTAATGGCCAACATCAATTCCCCTATTGGTCTGAAAACCAAATCATTCCCTCCCACATGAAGGACCAAAACACCAGGCGGTCGATCAAGACGAGCATATTGTCGCACCTCCGGCACTACCCTGCTCCATACCATCTCCGGAAACCCCAGCCACCTGATACATGTCTCCCTCCGGGAAATGCCTAACTGCCTGCCATCCGGACGTACATCTGCTCTCCTGGCCCCCAAAAAAACATACGAATGCCCTAAAATCCAGATGAGGTGTATAAGACCTCCATCTGAAACGAAAAATTGGCAACCATGTAATATGCACATCAACTGTACAGAATATAAAAACTCATTAAAAACTCATTAACACACACTCCCTGCTTCCGATGGCCCCAAAACAAAACCTCCACCCTCCACATTAATCAGACAACAATTGTGGGAGCACATAAAAGCAGAATCTTCTAGATTCCCACCAACCTATTTTTCAAACTGCCGCTTCATCCAACCCGCACCGGGCAGCCCAATCCAGAAGGAGTGTGAAGCCATCAAATCCTGCTGCGCCTAAACATTTCCTAAAGACCGTTACGAACTGAAATCTGGATAAACAGGCCCCGTCCCCATGCACAAAAAACGAATCCCCACCCCCCAGCTGGACGGGGGTCAAAAAATTCCATTACCGCTCTCACCGGGCAAACGTCAGAACCCGGCAGTGCAAAGTGCACAACCCGTCCCCCTTTTCCTGCCTGATCCGTTTTGGACCAACGTAACCCCAACACTATGCTGTTACCCTCCACCTTCACGTCCTGAGCCACCAAACCCCCGCCACCTTTTCAGAAGGGCTCACCAACTCCGCCACCCTAAGTGCACCAAAAAAAGCCACAGAAAAAGCTGCTCTAAACAACAGCACCTCATAGCCCGAAGAACACACCGACCCCAGCTTCTCACAGATAGCCTGAAGGACAGCAAAAGATATCGGACTCCGAGTATCCTATGTGAGCTCCCCTTGCGGTACCCCTTTACCACTTGCTTCACCCAGAAACCTTTTGTGTAATCCTGCAAACCTTGCAGTTTAAACAAAAAGGCCAAACCAGCCAATTTCCGATCAAAGGCCGATATCGATCCCCCCTCCTCCATGTGCCTGGAAACAAAGTACACCAATAACCACCCGGTCTCAGCCACCCCCAGCTCGGCATCTACCAGCTGTATAAAGTCCAACCACTCCCTGCATACTCTCGAGTACGCCGCCCTGGTCGACCCACTCACCGACTGCTTGATCCATCCTGCTGCGATTCAAACGCAATCTCCCACAGCCACCCTGGGCAAGGAATCCCGGTCTCCGCCGCTGAAGGAGCGAACTCCCTGAACCTGTCCCACTGAAAACGAGACAGGGAATCAGCGAGCGTGTTATCAACCCCCGGTATATGCACAGCATAGAGAAAAATGTTAAATACCTCAACACTAACTAGAGCAGCAACCGACCACCGGCAATGAGGAAGCGGAAATCAGGTTGATCCGGTTGAACCACCCCCATGTTATCACAATTCAGCCTAATCTTCAAATTTTGACACGACAAATCCCACTCCATTGCCAGGACCATCGGAAACAATTCCAACAGCAAGTTCCCGGAGAAAACCAGCCTCCCCCATGACTCAGGCCAGTGTTCTGTACTCCATCGTCCTTGAAAGAAAGTCCGACCCAGCCGCGTCCGTGACCAGGACAAAGTCAAAATTACTAACTGGCCCCTCCATCCACAGAGATCCCCCGTTATATGTTTCCAAAAACGTATGCCAAACCCGTAGGTCCTCCTTTAGTTCCTTGCTCAGCCTAATGAAATGTTTCGGGGCCAGAGCTCCAGCGGTGGCTGGCGACAGCCGCCGGCAGAACACCCGCCACATGGGGATGATCCGACATGCAAAGTTGAACTTCCCCATCAGTGATTGTAACTCCCTCAGCTGCACTTTGTTCCGCCCCAACAACCCCCTAATCTCAAGCCTGAGACTCTCCACCTTGTCCACCAGCAGACGGCACTCTATTGCCTGGGAATCAATCACGATCCCCAGAAAACTGAGCTCTGTAGTAGGGCCCTTCGTCTTATCTGCAGCCAAGGGCCCCCCGAACCATCCAGCAATGTACTGCAATGTTGCAAGGAGAATCGCACACTCATTGGACGTGGGGGTCCCACGCACAAAAAATCATCCAGTTAGTGGATGTCCGAATCCAAACCCGCATCCAATGACTGACGTCTTTGTGATCCCACCTGAGCGAAGGGTCTAACCGCCCTTCGCTGCCTAAATTGCTCGTCATAACGCAGCCATGCCGTACCCCCATATACCCTGTGAGCCTCCCCAATGGCATCCATGTAGCAGAACAATGCTGAGCAATGTTCTGGGTTCTTATCACCTATGACACTAGCCAAAATCGCAAACGCTTGGAGCCAATTCCCAAACATGCACGGAATTAGACGGTACTTCCTCTTTTCCTCATCCTCCTTCTTGGAAACATCGGGTTTCACCCTATCCAGATTAAAAAAATTTAAGGGAAGCAATGAAAATATCTCCACATACTCACCCTTAATGATCTTGTCCTGCACCTCCTGCTTCAAATCCCCCCCACAGAGGGCCTCCAAAACACACATACACTTCATACTTGGCTGCATCAGCAATTATAACTATATCTGTCCTGGTGGAGGCCGCCTGCTCTCCACTCTTGCCGCACTACTCACGGAAACCGCCACTAGTCCCCCTGACACTTCCCACCCATGGAGCCACATGCAGCGGAACCGCAGGTACACCAGCAAAATGCTGCACTAAATCCCTCAACCCTACCAACAGTTCCTGCAGCTGTCCTGTTTTTACTCTGTCAGTATCACCAGCAAAGCAGCTTTTAGTATTATCACATTATAAAGAAGAAGATAATGTGCGCTGCTTTTCTTGATTTCAGAACTTGCCGCATCACAAATGTGCTCTTTCAAATACAAACGCTAGTTTTACCAGACAGAACACTCCCGGCTGGTCTTTGCTTCTGAGCATGCGCGTTTGTACTTTGTACAAAAGTTCGATTGCTTGCTGTACACACGGTCGGACTAGGCACCATCGGACTCTTGTTGACGTAAAGTTGTCCGTTTGCAGACCGAACTTTTTGTCCAATGAAACCCGAAAAGGTTTGTCTGATGGAGCGTACACACGGTCGGACTATTTTGAAAACTTGCTTATTTTGAGGTTTGTTGGCAAAAAGTCAGACCGTGTGTATGGGCCTTTAGACTTACTTGGCTGCCTGGGCATATCTCCCACAGCCGCAGCAACTACATCCACCGCCGGCGGGCCATCATGGAGTTCCTCTCCCTCTGCCACTTCACCTTCCAGACGATTGTCCTCAGCCAGTGTCATAGGTGTCAGTAGCCCTCCACGCGATGCAGGCCTGGAGGCCGCGGACCCCGGGTGCTGCCCCTGTCGTCTCCCACTTCTGCTAGGCCCCCGTTTACTGCCCATCCTCCTGTGTTTTATCTCACCATCCCCGACTACCTGTGCCCACTGTTGTAAATCTGCTTATTCCCCGTCGGGCCTCCCTAGTAGAACCACCAGCGACGCGGGGTGTCACCAGTCCCTCAGCTGCCGCGTGGGTGACGAATGGGCGATGGGTCTGCTATCGGCTCCGTGGCTGTAGCTGGGCCCTGCCAGAAGGGCCTGGAGAGTAACGCGCCGGCGGCCTGGATAGCTGAGCGCGTGGAGTTACCTTCCCCCGTCCTGTGACCCCCGCCTGGTCCGCGACCAAGGTACCCACTTGTGTTTATAGCCCGTCCTGTCCCCTCTCCGCCACTGCCGCCTGCAACCTCGCCAGGATCAAATCCACATTCGCCATCTTAGGAAGGAACAGCGTGAAAAAACTGCCTCCTTCTTTCTGTATCTTGCTGACTGTGCAAAGAAGTCCCTGCCTCCCCCTTTTTTACAGCCCCACCTCCTTAAAGCAAACTTTCCACTTGTCACCACCCCTTAGTTTCTTTCACATTTTAACTCTTTGCTGGTCTCCCATACACCTGGTCATGCCCAGCCCTGTGTTACTTTCCGCTTTGTTCCTTTTGCACTCCAGGCTTCACTTTCCTCTTGACAAAAAGCCTCCAGTTCCTGTAAATTCTTGGGCTGTCTTGCATGAGCTGCACGTTTGAGATCTCCCCAGAGTGGCTCAATGATATTGTTTTCAGGAGACTGAGATGGCCACACCAGAACCTTCACTTTATTCTGCTGTAGCCAATGACAGGTCGACTTGGCCTGGTGTTTTGGATCATTGTCATGTTGGAATGTCCAAGTATGTCCCATGCGTGGCTTCCTGGCTGATGAATTTTCTCCAGTATACCTGTGCATCATGTAATGCTCAGTATTGAAAAACAAACAAAACATAAATGATAAATATTCAAAGAAATGATCGATGAAATGTGAAAAAATCTAAATAGAAAAATCTTTCCAATGTTCATATCCCAATTGATGTGTGGTGACAAATATGAAAGGATTCTTCACAGAGTAATGGTATGCATGGTTCATAGGTACACCAATCTTCTAAAGAGAAATTCACGGTGACTCCAAACAATAAACACCAAAGAAAAGTGTGGCAATGAGATAGATGAAAGGTCCTCCACCTGAGATATCAATGCAGCTTACCGACAGGTTTTTTAACAGCAACGTTTTCTTTTATTGACATAACAATAAGTTACAATGCAATGACAGTCAAAAGGCAAGATCTTTACATTCCATTACAGGTTACATTAGCAAGTCAGCAAGGAAATCAAAAGAATGTATGACAAAAGGGCACAAAGGTAAATGGAAAAAATAAGCGAAACCAACACCAGTGAGTTAGCAGGACTAAACAAAGGAATCAGTTGATCAAGTTAGTGCAAAAAAACATCCTACACCCATTTGATCCTCCACCCCCAAAACAAGGAAGGGGGGGCAGAAGGGAAGCTATATAGCGGGGGGGGGGGGGCAAAAAAGAGGGCGGAAAAAACAAAACAGGACAAGGAAGGGGGGGAGCAGAGAGGGGCAAAAAGAGAAGAGGGAAGAAACAGGGAGGGATCCAGGATCATTTTTCACCACATCCACCACCCACGAGAGGGGCCAAGCACTCAGCCGGAAGCATCGACCCAGCTCGACCAAATCTTGTCGGGCAATTTCTGCTTTTGTACGTGATCCTGTATAGCGGCAGCACTCTGCCAATCGCAGACCACCAAGATGATCCAGTAGGAAGCTCGGCTCCCCTCCAACGTAGGAGATTCTCCCTCCGGGCATAGAACAAAGCAAAGCTTAACAAACCTATCCCCCTCAATCTCACCCAGATAGCTAAGTAGGAATATGTGAGGATCCATTGCAATCCACCACCTCCCGCCAGAATGTGCACAGTTTGGGACAGGACCAGACCATATGGAAGAATGTCCCCGTCTCAAGTGAGCAGCGTGTACAAAGCAGGCTCCTAAAGGGGTATATCCCAGCCAGTCTTTGCGGCGTGTAGTAGGCCCTGTGTAAAAACTTTAATTGAATAAAAGGGTCATGGGAGGCTATCATGGAGGGGATATAGGAGGAGATGCAGTCCTCCCATACCTCCTCGTCGAGGTCCGGAATGTCCGACCTTCATTTGTCCAAGGCCCCAGTCACGTCAGCGTCGTGAGTCACCGTGAGTCGGAGGTAAAGGGAAGAAAGAGGGCTCCTCATCACGCCCGACACCAGGAGGCGTTCAATGGAATCCGACTCAAGAGTCACCGGGTCCGGGAACTGGGAGGCACATCTTGGCCTGGGCAGAAAGGCATATTCCTCGCCTATCTGCGGTCTTCATTCCAGGGGTAGAAAATTGTCAGGTGGATTTTTTAAGCCACCAGCAACTGAGTTCAGAAAAATGGTCTCTACACCCCGACATGTTTCAAATCATATGTCAAAGATGGGGCACCCCAGATGTGAACTTGTTGGCTTGCAGGTTCAACGCAATACTGGACAGTTTTGTGTCAAGAACAAGAGATCCCTATGCTCAAGGCTCAGATGACCTGACAATCTCTTGGGATCGGGGATTGGTATTCCCCAATTTATGTGTTTCCTCCAGTACCGCTTCTCCCACGATTCCTTCAGAGAGTCAAGAAGGAAGGAAAGTCTGTGATTTTGGTCATCCCGGCTTGGCCCAGGAGACCCTGGTACGCAGAAGTCGTAAGGATGGCAGTAGGAAAACCTTGGATTCTTCGATTACGTCCAGACCTACTATCGCAAGGTCCAATATTCCTTCCTGCTTTACATAGTCTAAATTTGATGGTTTGGCTGTTGAGACCCACATTCTGAGGAAAAGTGGGCTCTCAGGGCCAGTCATATCTACCCTGGTTAATGCTAGGAAGGAAGCTGGCTTCCAGGCTCATCTACTACAGAATCTGGCATATGTTTCCTGGTGTGAACCTAGGAAGTGGCATCCTAGGAAGTTTTCCATTAAAAGGATTCTTGCCTTTCTTCAATTGGGCTTAAATATGAAGTTATCAAGGGCCAAATCTCGGCTTTGTCTGTATTTTTTCCAAAACCGCTTGCCTCTCATTCCCTAGTCAGGGCCTTTGTTCAGGGTGCACTGCGGATTTAACTCCGCCGATTAAGTCTCCCGTGTGCCCATGGGATTTGAATTTGGTGTAATCTGTTTTACAGAAGCTAACTTTTGAACCTTTACACCAGGTTTCTCTAAGGCTGCATTCACACCTCAGCGTAGGCGGGAGCCGGCGTATTGCGGCGACATGAAATCGCTGTTTTGTCCCCGCGATTTGCGGCTACAAGTCGCTCCTTGTTTTTCGCTGGAGAGGTGATTTTAACATTGTCGGCTATGCCCGAACGCCTAATACGCCTGAAAAAAAGGGTCCGGGACTTGTTTCAAGCTTCAGGCGTACGGCGTTTGGCGTAGAGATGTGAACCATCTTCATAGCCGACAATGTTAATTTGCCCCTCCAGCGTATCTCAGGCTGCTACAGCGTCGGGCATAGGGCGACAAAACGCCTAGGTGTGAATGCAGCCCAAGTCTTTTGACACAGAAACAGTTTTTTCTTGTAGCCATATCCTCGGCTAGAAGGGTATCGGAATTGTCGGCTCTTTCGTGTAAAGAACCATATATGATTATTCATGAAGACAAGGTGGTGCTATGGCCTCACCCAAATTTCTTACCTAAGGTGGTTTCAGGTTTTCATCTGAACCAAAATATAGTCCTATTGTCTTTTTTTCCAGATCCGCAGTCTGTGAAGAAAGAGATCCTACATTCTCTAGATCAGGGGTGTCATACTCAATTTCATTGTGGGCCACATCAGCATTATTTTTTGAATTTGTTAGTTTTTCTTTTCTTTTTCTAATTACATACATAAATATGCCTTTGCGGCATCCATTACAATCTGGTTAGAGTACATTATACCACATTTATTACATTCACATAATATTCCAATGTACCTCTCTTTATTTTAATATCCCAACCCCTAACCCCCCACCCCCCCCCCCCCCCCATGGCCTCTGCTTTCTACATAGAAAATCTATCCATCACCAGTCTTGGTGGTGCCACACTCGCATCTCCCAACCAGGAATGCCAAATCTCCTCAAATTTACCCTCCGCTTTCCTTCGTTTGTAGGCCAGATGTTCTCTACCCAACAAGGAGTTGACATACGCAATCCATTGCTTCCCTATGGGGACCCCCGGCGCCATCCAATAACGTGCAATGAGTTTTCTTGCCAAATACAGCAGTCTTGTTACCATGCAGTGCTTTCCTTTTGTATACTCTCCAGGGTCAATAGCCCCTAACAAGTATACCTGGGGAACCAATGGAACTGGTACCTGTGCTACTCTGTTAATACACTGGGACACTTCCCCCCAATACCTATGAAGTTTTGGGCATCTCCATATTAAATGTATGAAGTCCCCTTGCTGAACTTTGCACTTTAGGCACATAGGAGTATCCCTTCTTCCCCATCTGTGTAATTGTGGCGCTGTTCTATAAGCCCTGTGTAAGATAAAGAGTTGCAACAGTTTGTGAGACGCAGAGACGGACACCATCGGGACCGATTCAAGCGCCCTCTATCTTCCACCCTTTTTCTACGGCTTCTAAAGGAAGCATGGTTCTGAATTGCTGAAAGCAGTCCCTCATATATTTTTGTTATCAGTCCTCTCCGTGCCTCTGCGTGCAAAACCGCCATCATCAAAGGTGACGGCGATGTTGCCACTAGCGATCGTGTTTGTTGTTGTCTCTGTAAAGCATGCCGGAGATGGAGATACTGATAAAAGCCCCACGGGGCTAATTGATATTCCCTACACAGCTGTTCATAAGTTTTCAGTACCTTACCCTCATACAGCTGTGAAAAGAACCAGATTCCCCCCTTTTTTCAGGGGGTAAAACCTACTAGATCCTGTAGCTCTATGTATCTAGGATTATTCCATATTGGAGTGAATGGTAACACACCCTCTGTCCCCAGAGTCGTCCGTAGCTCCCCCCATACCTTTCTGAGGAGGGTTCCTGTGGGAGCTGTGTGTGGCATACTAGGCAAATCCATCTCAAGATGGGAGGCTGCCTTTAATGAGGGAGCAGTACTGATCACCAAGTTTCTATTCAGATCCTCTCTTTCCTTATTGTAGAGTTGTCTACCTAATCCTGGCTACCTTTTTCTTCCATATCAACTCCCGCATCTAAGTGTCAATTCTTTTGAACCATTTGTTCGCTATCCAAATTGGTGAGTTATGGAAGATATATAGGAGTTGTGAGGCCCATACCATTTTTATTAAATTGACCCTACCTACTACTGATAGGGGGAGTTTGCAACAGCTGTTACATTTCTCTCTTTCTCTCTTTGTTTTGCCAGTAGTGGACCCAGATTCAGCTGAAGATATTCAGCCGTGTCCGGGGAACCCACCACACCCAGATAGCAAAACCTACTTGATATAGTAATCTGCTCTGCTCCTACAGGTAACTGTTCCTTCAACGGATCTATAGGCATTAATATTGATTTGGACCAATTTATATTAAACCCAGAGAAGCCTCCAAATTCTCCTATTATCCCCATTGCTGTTTGCAGTGGCGCTGTCGTATCGCCTAAATATACATGTATGTCATCTGCATATAGGGAGATTTTTTCTTCCCTCTGGCCCCTACAAAATCCGACCACCTCCGACGTAGTTCTAAGCCGTATCGCCAAAGGCTCAACTACCAAAGCGAACTGTAACTCAAATGGGAGGAAAAGGTTGTTGTTGACTTGGAGTTTAGCTCTAGGCTTAGAGTAAAGCACCCTTACCCATGCTATAAACCTGCTACCCAATCCAAACCTGGTTAATATTTCCAGGAGGTAGGGCCACGCCACACTATTGAACGCTTTAGTAGCATCCAGTGACAAAATAGCCCTACCCACTGGATTATCCACCGGCACCTGCAAGTTCATATATAGTCTTCTATAGTCTTCTAATATTGTCGGCCGTGGAGCGGTTAGGTATAAAGCCAGTCTCGATGCACCAGCCTATCTATAACCTGCGATAACCTTTTGGACAAAAGTTTGACATCTGTATTAAGTAAAGAAATTGGACAGTAAGAATCTCGAGATAACTTATCTTTTCCAGGCTTGGGAAGTAGTATAATTATAGCCTCCTGCATACTGTCAGGTAGATTTCCCGTGTCCACTGCCTCAGCTATTGCTTCCAGCAAGGGTTGCAACACAACCTCTCCATATTGAGAGTATACCTCCACTGGTAGTCCGTCTGGACCTGGGGATTTATGTTGCGCCGCCCCTTCCAGAGATTCCCTTAGTTCTGTCAGTGTGATAGGGAGATTTAACATCTCCCTATCCTCCTCCGCCAGTTGGGGGAATGGACAATCTTGGAAAAACGAGAACATCTCCGAATCCACAGTCTTGGTTTTAGAGGAGTATAATTCCCTATAAAACTAATAGAAATCATTTAAGATGTCAGAGCTAATAGTGTGTGTCTCCCCAGACTCCACTCTTATAGTCAAAATATTCGGGAAGTACCTTTGCTCCCTAGCTACCATTGCCAGGATGTGTCCGGTGTTTTCCCCTTCCTCAAAGTGACTCTGTTGATGAAAATATCTCCTCTTCTCGGCTGCCGTTAACTGTACCGAATTGTACAAAGATTGTGCCTCAGCCCAAGAATCCTGATTATTCTGAGAAGGATCTGCTACCACAGCTTGTTCTCTGCTTTCATTTCATCCCCGACTTTATCCTCCCATTCCCTGGAACGGGTCTTAATGCCCGCAATTTCCTTAATCAAGCACCCCCTCAAGAATGCTTTTAGTGTATCCATACCACAACTGCACTAGCAGTACCCCTATTAAGTTGCCAATACTCCTGTAGCAGACCTACCGTCCCATCTGGAGATGGGAGTAAGGTCAGCCAGAATGGGTTCACTTTCCATAATGGGCGGCCCGAGGCAACCATGACATCCAGTCTAACCCGAAATGGAGAGTGATCCGACAATAGTCTTGGCTCATAGGCCGAGTCTCTTACCCTTTGCATTAATGCTTCGTTTCCCAGGCCCAAGTCTATCCGAGAGAGTCCGCCATTCGAGATAGAGTGACACGAGTAGCATCTCTCATCGCCCAGTCTCTCCCTCCACACATCCCGGAGTCCCAGTTCTAAAAGCAACAAAGCGAACATGGTTTTACCACCTGTCTGTCTGTCGCCCTAGATATAAAATACATTCTATCTAATCACTGATCCAAGGTGTCATTAAAATCCCCCAATGCTAGCACAGGAGTATCTGGGTATAATGCCATGAATTGTGCCAGCCTTCTCAGGGGTACCGCAGAAAATGGGGGGGGGGGGGGAATAGATTGCAGCAATAATACATATTAACTTATTAGGTTTGCATAACAGGAAAACGTATCTGCCTTCTTCATCCACCTGTTGTTGAATACATTCAAACAAGACATTCGCAGACACCATTACACTAACCCCCCTAGAATAGGAGGAATATGTGGAGTGGTACTGCCTCGAGTATTTGCGTGAGCTCAGCAGGTGGATAGTGTCAGGTCTCAGATGCGTTTCCTGTAAGCATATTAACTGGGGCTGCAGCCTATCAAAGTATCTAAACATTGCATTTTTTTATGTCTATCCCCTAAACCCCTAATATTCCATGTCATAAGTAATGCTCCCTTTTTAGTTACATTATCCATTCAGGCTTGTCATAAACAAATTATGCTCGCAGCTACTAAAAAAAAAAAAAAAAAAAAAAAAAAAAAGAGGGGAAGCTTACAAAATTTCCCTTTTCTATTGGTACTCCTATACCGTCTAATACGTGCATAACACATGTATTGCTACCAACATAACAAAATAAAGAAATAAAAATAAAAACTGAATCCAACTATAATCATGTCTCTCTGTTGATGCACCTAAAACATCTGACGCATACCAAATGTTTTGCCACTCTAGTGTTTGTGCTTGTAGATTAATATTTGAATATAGTGTATCTTCCTCCCCTTCCCTATCCCCGCCCTCCTCCCTCCTTCACCCCCCCCCCTCCCTCCCCCAGCCCATCTAGGCCTACCCCTGGGGTTGTACCTATGGCCTTACCACTCCTCACACTCCTCTCTCACATACCACTCTGTATCACTCTCACCCATTTACTCCCTCCTTACGACCCCCTCCTCCCCCCCTTTGACCCCATCGTAATCCTGTTTTAGTACTCCCATATTTCTTCAGTGCTTTTTGTGTTTATTCCACTAATTTAACGCAAAAAAAAAAACCTTTGCATTAACTCCAGGTCTTTCAAACTATCCTTACGCTCATATTGTTGCTAAATTGTGCAAAATTGTGCATTTTATCCTTTTCTACCCCTGCCTCATACCAAAAAAAAAAAAAGAAGAAAAAAAAAGTTCTAAGGTTTAAAGATCTTTCTTGTTCTCCTCAAGCCACCTTTCCACACTTTTTGGGGTATCAAAAAACTTTATACCGTCCTTCGCCATTATTCGCAAGCGTGCAGGATAAAGTAACGCATAGTCTAATTTATGTTGCTGGAGATTTCGTTTGACAGGAATAAATTCTCCTCTTCGTCTCTGTAGGTCTGGAGAGAAATCCTGGTAGAATGAAATTCTGGACCCATTAAAAAACACGTCTCCCTTTTCTCTGGCCTTCCGAAGCAAAGTCACTTTATCAGTGTAATTAAACATTTTGATAAGTATTGGCCTGGAATATTTATTTGCTGGTTGAGGTTTAAATGGGGTTCGATGGGCCCGTTCAATACAAAAAAATGGTGAAAATGATGTGGCCCCAAAAAACACCCTAAACCATCCCTCCGGAAATGCTGTAGCATTGGCTCCCTCACTCTGTTCAGACATGCCTAGTATCCTGACCTTGTTTCTGCGATTTCTGTTTTCTAGGTCGTCTATTCGTGCAGCCTGAATGTCCATCTGTTTCTTCATATCAGTTATTACTTGATTAAGGGAAGATAAATCATCTTCCACTGTACTAAGTCTCTCCTCCAGCACAGTCATTTTTCCCACTGCCTTACTCACCCTATCTCCCATTGACAAAAGCTCACCTTTAATGTCCTTAAGCTCTGAATCCAAACCAGTTATTGAGTCTCTACAGGCATTAATAGAAATGTAACAAATCCCTTAACGTGGGTTCTTCCTCCCATGCGCCCTCCATGTTGCTCTTAGCTGTCTTAGCAGGGGTAATACAGAAATCTCAGCCATTACAGTGTTGACTTTTCCTTCCCCTGCCCCTTTAGTACTCACAGTTTTTGGATTAACCTTTGCAGTAGCAGATGGGCTGGCCGTTGCCTGTCCCTTGCCCTGGCTTTTCCGATCCGCTGCTGTTCCTGCTTGGGCTGGTTGCTGAGGATGGGTCCCCTTTGCTGGAAATAGGGTAGTTCGGGCAAAACGTTCCAGCTTTGCCGCCGCTGCCTGGTTTCTTGTCGATCGGGTGTTCTTAAACCCTTCCTGGGGCAGCTGTGCTACCTGAGCTTTTGTGGAGCGGGTGCCTTGTATTCCTTGAGTGCCTTCTTGGGCTGGGTAAAGCTGGACTGGTTGCTCCTCTTCTCTACACTTTTTGGACATGTTAGTGTCCCAACTTTACTTGAATGTCCCTAAGGTGTCCACTCCTGTTGTCCCACCATAGTATAATACAAAATTAATTTGACAGTCCTTTATAATTATTAGGTAGGCACTATCACTTGCGGGCAGATCTTCCATGACTCCTAGGTCCGTTTAATCAACGGTGCCTCTTACAGTCGTTCCGTTTTCTATTTGCTAGTAAATCAGGAAGGCAAAACACACAATAAAAAGGAAAAAAAAGGGGGGAGAACAATTATTAGTCTGTGGATTATTAGCCTGCGATTAGTGGAGGTACATCATAAAAATATAGATGCAAACATCCCAACCAAAACTTATGGGGTAGGCAATATCACATGTAGGCAAGTCTTCCAGGACTATTTTGATCATATGGGACTGTACTGCAATTCATCTGCTGCAGAACCTCTTGTTAGAAAATGGTCTTAAATACTCAGGGGTGGCTGATAGCTGTCAGTGATGCAAGACGCCGTATTGATGCTGATTAATTTTTTTTCCCCACTGATGTGTGTAACATAACCAGCAGTAACCCGCCATATGTCTAAATCAAGGTAGTGGACTCCATCCAGTACTCGGGGGTGATCAGCCAACTCCTCTCCCCTTTTCGGGGGTCTTTACCTATTCATACACGCTTACAGTGCCAGATCTCAGTCCCTGCAGCAGAGAGACACAGTAGCGAGAAGACCCGCTGTCATGTGTATACGAGATCTCGTGGGATCCCGAGCGGCTCCGTGGTTTTCGAGTATCTCCGCTCACCGCTCGGTTCTCTGCTCAGTGAAGTCCATTCCAAGTCCATTCCCAGTCTCCTCCTAGCCCCAGCGCCACGGTCCGGTCCGGTCAAGCAGTCCAGCGACCAGAGGCTGAATGTCAATGTAAGTGCCGTACCCCGTCCCTATAGTGCCTGTGGGCTTCTGAATTCTAGCCAACCAGTCTCAGCAGCAGCAGTACATGATAGCTCAAAGGCACAACGCACACCTGGTAGGGGCTGCATAAACTTCATACGTTAGGCTCAGACAGCCCAAATAACAGCGATGATACTACTGTCCTAAGGTGCATTATGTTGCCTCAAAAAGTCTCAGCTTCTGGGGGATAAAGATCCAGCTTTGGATGCGTTATCTCGGCATGACTTTTCAGTCGGGGGGGGGGGGGTGGAGGCTCTCACACACTCACTCCAGCACTCTCACTCCCTCCCACATCCCACATCCACATCAGCATTATGATTGCCCTCAAAAGGATCAGTTGTATCTGTAAGATTAGATGTCCAGCGCATCCCCTCCCCTTTTTATCAGATGCCAAGAGCCAACCGACCATCATAAGTTGAGTTCCCCACTCTCCCTTACATAACAGTGCACCCCCCTTTCCTAATGCTGCTTCTGGGAAGAAGCTGGATGCATTGCTTAAAAGCAGAAAGTAATGGTCTTGGGGAGGACCAGAGGAGGGCTGCAGCTGCAGGAGAGGTTCGAGGGCCACATGAAATGGCCTGGAGGGCCGGATTCGGCCCGTGGGCCTTGTGTTTTCCACCTATGCTCTAGATGTTGTAAGAGCGGTAAGGGTTTATCTGCAAGCTATGGCTCAGATAAGGAAGACTGATTGTCTATTCATTCTGCCACAAGGCCCAAAGAAGGGCCAGGCAGCGTCAAAATCCACTATTGCAAGGTGGATTCGACAAGTCATTATTCAGGCCTATGGTTTAGAAAAAAAGATCCTTCCTTTTCAGGTGAAAGCGCACTTGACTAGAGCAGTTGGTGCTTCATGGGCAGTGCATCACCAGGCCTCCATGGCTCAGATCTATAAGGCTGCTATTTGGTCTTCGGTCCATACATTTACCAAATTCTATCAGGTAGATGTGAGAGGTTACGAGAAATAATTGCGCCCCCCCCCCCCCCCCGGCATTACAGCGGGAGGGAGCGTCGTGGCAACATCGGAAGAAAAGAAGAGGGAAGAAGGCAAAAGGCGACGAGGAAGACCGGGCTGGCCGCCGCTAGTAAAAGAGCTGGAAGAAGATATCGGTGGTCAGCCCCGAAGAAGGCACCGGAGAGCGGGAGAAGAACCGGGGAGTGCAGAGAGCAGAAGAAGAGAACGAAGAAGACCCCCGAAGTCAGAAGAAGACCCCAGGAGAGCGGAGAAGTCAGAAGAAGACCCCCGGAGCTGACTAATAAATTATTTGTAGTGTGTTTTTTTTTTTGACACTTTTCCCCCCAGTGAATGGGTAGGGGTACGATGTACTATCATGCTCGTTCACATCTGAGGGCCCCCTTATTAAAGGGGGCTCCCAGATTCCGATAAGCCACCCGCTCGCAGACCCTGACGACCAACGGCCAGGGTTGTTGGGAAGAGGCTCGCTCGCCCCCTTCCTGACCTGCCGGGCTGCGTGGATAAGGATCTGGTATGGATCCTGGGGGAACGCCCACGCCATTTTTTTGGGTGTGGGGGATTCCCCTTAAGATCCATACCAGACCGATCTGACATCTTTAAAGCTCTAACGCTGGAGCTTCAGAACGCACTGGTCCCGTTTCTTTTTACAGCTTAAAAACGGTTTAGCCATTTACAGCTCAAAAACATCATGGTGGGCATGAGGCCATAGGCTAACAAGGACAGACGTTTTTAAGCTGCAAAAAATGCTCAGAAAAGTGGCTGTAAAAAGGTCTGTGGGCATGAGGCCAAAGTGTTGCTGTACATAATCTTTTTTTACAGTGAAAATCAAAGAGTTGTCTGAATGTCAATTTCATGTTCATTTTTTTCATCACTGAATATAACCCTGAGATGACGAACTCAGATTACAGGAGGCTACATGTTTTAATGGCCCCCAAAACAACGTGGAAACATATACTTTAACCTTTTACCAAGGGAATAAAGTGATCTCACTGTCATGGACCTTGGAATTCTGAAGTGTATCTCCTTGAAATCTGTTACACAGTGGGGGGTCTTCTGCCCTGTCTTAAGGCTAACCCCCCCTCCAGACGGCTCCATGGTCTAGAGGAAAAGCATTGTTCTGTGTCTTGCTGTTTGTGTACTTTGATTGCCCCCTGGGCTTCTGTCTCATTTCACATTTCAGTCCTCCTATTCAAGCTATCGGACCAATCCCTGCTGACCCCGTTTCAAGTCCTCATTTGCATGGCTAAGAGGACCCAATTGAGAAATACAATGTACTTTACAATTGACCAATAGGAAAGTGGTTGTTGGGGGCAGGGGGTTCAAACTGCTGTATAAAAAAGTGTGTGTGCATCCAATAAAAGAGTCTCCTGTTTGAACTTACATACAGCCTGCCTGGTGTTTGTTCTGAGTTAACACACATGGATTTTGAATGGCACATAGCTGTAGTTCGAATCCCGGAGCACCGAATGGCCGAACCATCAGATGTTGCGATCTGCAATCTGATCCAATAGTAGCAGATGAGTGTCGGGAGAGTGGAATCGAGCGAGAAAGGGTCTCGTTACATTGGTTGGCAGCGGTGGGATTTGCTCTCCAGTTACTGGGACACTCCAAACCACCACAGTGAATGAACAGCTAGGCAGCATGCAGGAGAGCCACGCTGAAAGACTTACTTGAGAGCCGTGGAGTGACCAGTGAGACAAAGAACAAGGCCATCTTGATCAGTGAGCTCGCCGAGATGGATCAAAGGGATGGTGATGCAGGACCCCGGTCAGTTGAAGACTTGTTTCAGCAACGAGTTCGAGAGCGGTGGGCATTAAATGGTGCTAACCCATCAGAGACCGCCATACAGAATGCCATTAGGGACATCCAGCTGCAGGATGAGCGACAAGAGAAAGAACGAGAGCAACAAGAGAGAGAACGAGAGCAACAAGAGAGAGAACGAGAGCGACAAGAGAGAGAACGAGAGCGGCAACATGAGCAGAGAATGGCAGAAATATGGCAATCCGAGAAAACGCCTAAAGATGCAGCCACTTTCCGTAAGTAGCCCTTTCGGGCGTTCAAACCATTTAAGGAAGGAGAGGAGGAAATTGAAGCATTCCTGCAGGACTATGCCGGATACATGAAGTACTGTCCCAAGATTGGGTCGCCTTACTGGCAAGTAATTTAACTGGCAGAGCGGCGGATGCATATCGGGTCCTGGAGGACGAGGACGCTAAAGACTATGACCGGGTAAAAGAAGCTCCGATAGCCCGATTTGCCATTACACCCGAAGCCAGCCGGATTAAGTTTTGAGAATCCCGGAAACAAACCAACATAACATACGTGGAGTGGGCACATCGTCTGCAGCGGAACCTTAAGGGCTAGTTCCAGGGAAGCCACACTCATACCATAGAGGATATCACCCAGCTAGTACTCTTAGAACAGTTCTTTAACCACATCCCTCCAGTAGTACGGGATTGGGTGCAAGATAAGCGACCACGGACTGTACAGCAAGCAGCTACTTTGGCCGATGAATATCTGGACTCTCGAAGGTCAGGCGGAAGCAAGCGCTATCCCCTATCTCGGCCAAGTTTAGCAGCCCAACACAATCCTCCTACCAGACCTAAGTGCTATACCTGTAACCAAACCGGTCATCTGCAGGAATATTGCCCTACCTGATCCATGAGGTACCGAGAGACTGCTCATCCATCCAGACCCTCAGCCCAACACAAACCTCCTACCAGACCCAAGTGCTATATCTGTAACAAAACCGGTCATCTGCAGCGATATTGCCCTACCCGATCCACAAGGTACCAAGAGACTGCTCATCCATTCAGACCAGCGGCTCATCGCTTCCAGAACGAGCCCAACCATCGAGATGTTCAAGAAGAGTGCGGCAAACTTTTTGGCGCTGATCCTGTCCAAGCTACTGCCGGAGATAATCGGCAGCACCATCGGCAGGCAGTATAAGTTAATGGGCAGCCAGCCCAGGGACTCCACAATTCTGGGGCTACGATTACCCTCATCCAGCCTCACATGATTCACCAGTCAGCCTGGACCGGCCAGACTGTTGCAGTCAGGGTAGCAGGGGGCAAGGTGCTAAGCTTATTCACCGCCCAAGTCCTCTAGGATTGGGGCTCAGGGGAGCGACAAGTGCGAGTGGCACTACTACGTGAGTTACCCGCAGAAGTACTTGGGGAACGATTTGGGGCATTTAACTTCCTCATATGCCCCAGAGGCCGCCATGGCCATGACCACCCGATGCCAGAGGCACATCCACTCCTATGGGGACCCAGATGCCTCCATGTTCGGGCTGGGAGCTGTACCAAGTCAAGTTGGTGATGACAGTAAAGAGCAAACCGGTGGCTTATCTCAGCCACAAGTTTTTACTCTGTAAAGTTGGATATTCTGACTTTGAAAAAGGGTTTGTCCTTAGTCTGGGCTTTAAAGAAATTGCAGCCCTACATGTATGGACGCTCTTTTACCGTCATGACGGACCACAATCCCTTGATATGGCTTAACCAGGTGGCGGGAGAGAACGGACGATTACTACGGTGGAGCCTGGCTTTGCAACCGTACAATTTCACCATACAATATCAGCCAGGGCCTCAAAACGGGAATGCAGATGGGCTATCCCGGCAGACAGACCTGGAACATCCTCGAGTTGACCCGTTCGGGGTCCCACTGTGGCTGTTGGACTGTTTCCCAGGGGGGAGAATTGTCATGGACCTTGGAATGCTGAAGTGTATCTCCTTGAAATCTGTTACACAGTGGGGTGGGGGGGGGGGGGTCTTTTGCCCTGTCTTAAGGCTAACCCCCCCCTCCAGACGGCTCCATGGTCTGGAGGAAAAACATTGTTCTCTGTACTGTTTGTGTACTTTGATTGCCCCCTGGAGCTTTTGTCTCATTACACATTTCAGTCCTCCTATTCAAGCTATCGGACCAATCCCTGCTGACCCTGTTTCAAGTCCTCATTTGCATGGCTAAGAGGACCTAATTGAGAACTACAATGTTCTTTACAATTGACTAAGAGGAAAGTGGTTGTTGGGGGCAGGGGGTACAAACTGCTGTATAAAAAAGTGTGTGTGCATCCAATAAAAGAGTCTCCTGTTTGAACTTGCATACAGCCTGCCTGGTGTTTGTTCTGAGCTAACACAAATGGATTTCGAATGGCACATAGCTGTAGTTGGAATGCCGGAGCATCGGATGGCCGAACATCAGACGTTGCGATCTGCAATCTGACCCAATAGTAGCAGAGGAGTGTCAGGAGAGTGGAATTGAGCGAGCAAGGGTCTCGTTACACTCACCATCATGCGTTACAGGTGACTAATGGCCATATCTTAGGGTTAAAAGCGGTTGTAAAGGTTCGTCATTTTATTTTCTAAACAGGTTTCTTTTATTTTCCCTTCTAAATGTTTTTTTTTCTTTGTCTGAATTTCTCACTTCCTGTTCCCCCTCAGTAAGCTGTTCTGGCTAACCCCCAGCCAGAATGGCTCGGATGATGGGGACAAGCTTACTGAGGAGGAACAGGAAGTGAGAAATTCAGACAAACAAAAAAGAAAATTAGAAGGAAAATCGAAGGAAAAAGGGTAAGTAAACCAACAATGCACTACTCTAAAGGAACTTATTTAGAAAATAAAAAACAAACCTTTACAACCCTTTAAGGAAATCCTGGAGCCAAGGAACGTCATGATAATTATGCAGTAGAGATCAAAGGCAGGAACAGAAACATGCACAGTGCTGGCACAAAGGAAAGCAAGGGAGACAGACAGCAGAACATCATAAGCCAGATTATAATAAATGTTCTGCAATGGGGACCAGGAAAACCTAGTCTTCACCAAAGCTGCTGAAAGCACAGATAGCTTTGTTTTGCAGGACAATTAAATTTAAAGTATTGTCTAGTTCAACAACTGCAGACAGACAGAAACCAAGAAGAATGAAACTATAACCACGTACAACCGATCAGATTTTCTGCGAACAAAGCCTGGTCTTGCGTACAAAACGGCACACAATTGTCGGCCAACAAACACAAACGTAGTTATGTACTACATCGTTTTTCAGCTCTTTAGCGGCACCCATGGACACCTTCTGCTAATGTTGTGTTTGGTGAGCATTGCTTCTGAGCATGTGTGTTTGTACTTTGGACTTTTGTCCGACGGACTTGTGTACACACAATTGGAAAATCCGACAACAGACAAATGTTCGCAGAAAATGTTAAAGCCTGCCATCCAACAATTTTCCGTGGAAAATCTGACAATTGTCCGATGGAGCATACAAACGGTCGGATAATGGTCTGTCATCACACAATTCTCATCGGGTAATCTGATCGTGTTAACTTAAGGCTGGGTACACACAGGCTGAAAGTTGGTTGAATGTGTACAGCTCCCTGTCCAAATAGAAGCCGGTGTTGCGACAAGCTTCTTTCGAACAAGCATGCTGGAAAACCAGCATCTGATCAGCACTGGCAGCCAATGGATGCCAAAGCTGATCAGGGTGTTCTGATGGGGGGAGCAGTCACCCTGTCAGAACACAATAGCTTAGCGGGAAAGCGAGTTGACCGGTAAAAACAAAAAAGTAGTATCGTGCAGGGCTCAAAATTTCAAGTCCTGACTACTAGCCAGGCCTCAAGGGTTACTCGCCACCAGTTGCCCCGCCCAACCCCTACCATGTCCCGCCCCTAGACATGCCCTCATGAATTATCTCATGAAATGACACATGAAATGACACAAATGTTTTATGCAGAATTAAGTTATAAAAAAAAGTGCAGCCACGTGTCCCCAGTGCAGCCACGTGTTCCCAGTGCAGCCATTTATCCCCAAAGCAGCCATGTGTCCCCATTGCAGCCTGTGTCCCCATTGCAGCCTGTGTCCCCATTGCAGCCTGTGTCCCCATTGCAGCCTGTGTCCACAATGGAGCCTGTGTCCACAATGGAGCCTGTGTCCACAATGGAGCCTGTGTCCACAGTGGAGCGTACCTGTGCAGGGTAAGAGAAAGGAGAGCCGCCGCCGCCGCCACCTGGTTGTTCAAAGCACAGGGAACATAACAGCTTTCAATTCAATAGCTGTGTTCCCCGCTGCAAAGCCGTCATATACAGCCCCCTCCTCCCCCTTGTCCAGGAAACTTTGATAAACAGATCACCCGTCCAATCCTGGGATGGGTGATCTGTCTATCAAAGTGCCTGGACAAGGGGGAGGGGCTGTATATGACGGCGCGCGGCGGGGTACACAGCTATTGAATTGAAAGCAGTTACGTTCCCTACTCTCTGAACAACCAGGCGTCGGCGACTCTCCTCTCTCTTCTCCTATATTCACCCCTTGCCCGCCCCCCCCCCCCTGCTCCCAGGCAGCCCACACTTGCTAGCCCTCAAAATGCACTCGCAAAAGCAAGCATGCGAGTGTAAATTTTGAGAGCTGGTATAGTGTGTTCCCCGTATAACTCGGATAGATGCACTATCATTAATTAGCCATGAACACAGAGCAGGTTAGATTAGGTGATGACTGGGTGACAGAACAGTTCGGAGAGGAAAAACACAATGCCGCGTACACGTAATGTCATGAAAAAAAAAAGTTTTTAATCGATGCGATTCTTGGCAAGCCTGCCTTGCAGACACACGATCGTGAAAAAAAAAATGCTCGAGCAAAGTGTGGTGACGTACAAAACGACGTACGGCGGCACTATAAAGGGGAAGTTCCATTCGGATGGCGCCACCCTTTCGGCTGCTTTTGCGCTACCGCGTGTTAGTAATAGTTTGGGGAGAGACGATTTGCGCTTTTCAGTCTGTTACAGCGTGACGAATGTGCCTTCTCCATTACAAACGCTAGTCTTACCAGAACGAGTGCTCCCGTCTCATAACTTGCTTTTGAGCAATGCGCGTTTTTTTCCCCCCGACGTTAAAGGGTACACATGACCGTTTTTCACGACGTGAGAAACGACGAGAAAAAATAGAGCATGTTCTAAATGTTTAATGTCCATTTTTCATGTTGAGAAAAATGCTCTGGAGCCTACACACAATCGCTTTTAATGACCAATTTAAAAAATTGCATTTTTTTCTCGTCATGAAAAACGGTCGCGAGTACACGGCATTAGACTTGGGTTGTTAAAGGGAAACACACATTAGACTTGGAATTTTTCCTATATACAAGAGTTGATCTGCATTCATCAGGCTCTTCCAATTGGGACAACTATTATTTAAAATTAGATGTTACAGAGTCAAACCAACATTTTTACACAAATAGAAACCAAAACAGTTTAACAGGAAAGTGTCTTTATTTTCATAGTTAAATGTGTAAAGCCATGTTAACATGTTGAGTTGTGTGTACTCTTTAATAAACAATAAATATCAAAGAAAGCCTGCATATATTCAGGTAAACCAAAACTATTGTGCAGCAAAACAATATACATTTTCACTAAAGCAATAAAGGTAAACAGTCTTGTAACAGTCCATAAAACAGTCTCTGCGTACATAAAAGGGTGAGTACTTAGTGAAAGACATCTTAAAAGTGAATCCGATTCCGAAGTATAATTAACAAATGTCCTTTATCTACGCATGGTCCGTGTAAAACTGGTTAATAAAGATGTGATTTCATATTTTTCCCTATTTATCATGAGTTGTGTCTTTTGAAGCATTCACGGGAGGACGTTCTTCAGCAACATTTGAGCAGAGCCGAGATTGATGCGAATCATTCCGTGATAACCTGAATTGATGAACACATAGAACAATATTTTATCATTCTGTTTAAAACAATCTACACATTTTAATTTACTTTTCTCCCCTTTCTGTTATATAAACTGAGTTTCTGTTTGCATCAATAAAAGCAGTATTAAACTGAAAAGCAAACATTAATTATATTGCAGCTTACCAGTTCTTAAAGGGTCACTATAGGAATTTTTTTTTCTTTAAAATAACAAACATGTTATACTTACCTCCACTGTGCAGTTAGTTTTGCACAGAGTGGCCCTGATCCACGTCTTTAAGGGTCCCTCGGCGGCTGTCTCTGGTCCTCTCCGCAAGAACTCACCACATTCATGTGAGAGAGCTTGCATGGTGGCGAGTCATTACGGGCGTTCTCCCATGATACAGCGAGCGGCCATAGACGCTCACTGTATAACTCGGCCCCGCCCCTCGGCACGCCGCTTCACTGGATGTGATTGAGAGCAGCGCCAGCCAACGGCTGCGCTGCTCTCAATCCATCCGCTCTAGCCAATCAGTGGCCAGGCTGAGCGGCGAAGAGGATCTCGGGACCGAGCGCGGGACTTTCGAGGGGTCAAGTAAGTAGAACGGGGGCTCGGGGGGGCCGGCATCTTCAGATGTTTTTTCACCTTAATGCATAGATTGCATTAAGGTGACATTTCTTTTTCCGTTTACAACTCCTTTAAGCCTCGTACACACGTACGGATTCCCGGCGGAAGTCCGCTGGGAAAACTGCGGGGAAAACAGAGAACCTGCTCGGTAACTTTTTCCTCCTATACACGACCGGGTTTCCCGACAGTAAAGCTTTGGTCGGGAATCCTGGCCATGTGTATGCTCCATCGCAGTGTTTCTCATAGGAACACTGCCGGCTTAAAAAAATGCCTGGAATCCTGGCGGGAAAAAGAAAAAGAGCTGGTTCTCTTTTTCCGTCAGTTTTCCTGCTGGGAAAACTGCGATAGAGAATACACACGGCCGATTTACCCGGCCAAAAGCTCTCATGGCAGTTTTCCCAACGGGAAACCCGTACGCGTGTACGAGGCTTTAGAGGTAATGGCTGCGTTTGTTTTCCTTTTAAGGCAATAGTGATCCAGCCAGTAAGTCTGTAATTTTTCAAGAGGACAAGCTCTCCTATAAATGTAGCAGTTTAGAGTGTTCAGACAAACAATTTGCCACTGACAGGGGTGTTTACAATAATAAGCATTTATTTATTCATGTAAACATTAACCCCCCCCCCCCCAACAAAAAAAACTGATGTAATTACTTGTGTAACTGCAGTATGAGCTGGTGTATGGCTTTCATTTAGTGTTATTCTAAATCTTCTAGTACATCTAATACACCCCTAACCCTGGACTGACAATGCTGCTGTCCAAAGGTGCCCCCGTGCTCATTCATCCAGAGTGGGAGCACTCTAATAGAGGTAAACTACAAAAACTACAATACTATATATATACAGTACAGACCAAAAGTTTGGACACACCTTCTCATTCCAAGAGTTTTCTTTATTTTCATGACTATGAAAATTGTAGAGTCACACTGAAGGCATCAAAACTATGAATTAACACATGTGGAATTATATACATAACAAAAAAGTGTGAAACAACTTTAAATATATGTCATATTCTAGGTTCTTCAAAGTAGCCACCTTTTGCAGCAGACACATCTCTAGAACAACTGTTAGGAGACTGTGTGAATCAGGCCTTCATGGTAGAATATCTGCTAGGAAACCACTGCTAAAGAAAGGCAACAAGCAGAAGAGACTTGTTTGGTCTAAAGAACACAAGGAATGGACATTAAACCAGTGGAAATCTTTGGTGCCAACCACTGTGTCTTTGTGCAACGCAGAAAAGGTGAACGGATGGACTCTACATTCCTGGTTCCCACCGTGAAGCATTGAGGAGGAGGTGTGATGGTGTGGGGGTGCTTTGCTGGTGACACTGTTGGGGATTTATTCAAAATTGAAGGCATACTGAACCAGCATGGCATCTTGCAGCGGCATGCTATTCCATCCGGATTGCGTTTAGTTGGACCATCATTTATTTTCCAACAGGACAATGACCCCAAACACACCTCCAGGCTGTGTAAGGGCTATTTGACCAAAAAGGAGAGTAATGGGGTGCTGCGCCAGATGACCTGGCCTCCACAGTCACCGGACCTGAACCCAATCGAGATGGTTTGGGGTGAGCTGGACCGCAGAGTGAAGGCAAAAAGGCCAACAAGTGCCAAGCATCTCTGGGAACTCCTTCAAGACTGTTGGAAGACCATTTCAGGTGACTACCTCTTGAAGCTCATAAAGAGAATGCCAAAAGTGTGCAAAGCAGTAATCAAAGCAAAAGGTGGCTACTTTGAAGAACCTAGAATATGACATATTTTCAGTTGTTTCACACGTTTTTGTTATGTATATAATTCCACATGTGTTAATTCATAGTTTTGATGCCTTCTTTTGGTCTGTACTGTGTATATATATATATTGTGAGGGATTAGCTCGGTAGCGGGTGTGTGTGACCCCCTGGATGGGTTCACTACATGCTGAACTGTACAGAAAGGCAGTTGAGGATGGTTGAAAACAAAGGATATGGTTTATTCCTCCATATTGCTGGATACAAGTGCAAGCATCAAAACAGCATAAACAAAACAAAAAAAAACAAAAAATAAACCCTTGCCACTTGGGGCGTCTACCTTCACAACACAGGAACCTACCTATGGAGTCTGGCACATCCTACTGCTGGGAAGACACTGCTAGTCATACAGCAGAAAAACAATAGTCTTTGTGATTTTTATCACACAGAAAAATCAACCACCACCTCACCTCTTCGGAAGTCTTTCTGACTGCTCCTTAACTCAAAAAGCCTCAGGATGCAGCAATCAGTAGTCATCCTTTGGATAACTTATAGAAGACTTAATTGCCTTATTCTGAACAGCTAAAGTTTTCCAACGCCCTAAACCTTTCTGGCCATTTCTGCAGCCGACACCTAATAGTAATTGGTGAATTGTCTAAACAAGGCAGAAATGTATCTCCCGTCTGTGACAACACCCACAGATTTACCTGACTTCCTGTCACAATATATATTATATATATATATATATATATATATATATATATATATATATATATATATATATATAAAAAACAAAGCTTTAAATTTAACAAGCTGAAGTTAGAAGCTGATTGGCTACCATGCACAGCTGCACCAGACTCAGTGTTCTAGTTTTAGTAAATTTCCCCCTGAATGCCACAGTCCTGCATATGTAAAAAGCAACTAGCAACAACAGAACACTTTGGTGGTGTTGCATAACTGAATAACTAGAATCCTTGCCTCTGAGCCTCATGATCTTTTAATTAATTTAATTAATTACCTGAACAGTTATAAAACATTTAGAAACATTTAGAGACCCCACACACAATATTATGCCACGCACACATGATCGTATTTTCCGTCGGAAAAACCTTGGATGGTTTTTCCGACAGAATTCTGATCAAACTTGGCTTGCATACACACGGTCACACAAAAGTTCTCTGAGCTTTCGTCCATCAAGAACGTGGTGACGTACAACACTATGATGAGCTGAGAAAATTAAGTTCAATGCTTCCGAGCATTCTACTGAATTTTGCACGTTGGAATTGCTACAGACGTTTAGGTTTTCCGATAGGAATTTGTTCTGTCGGAAAATTTGAGAACCAGCTCCTAGTCTTATTTTGGCAGAAATTCCGACAGCAAAAGTCCGATGGAGCATACACACGTGCTCAAAAATATAAAGTGCTCCAATGCAAAAAGTGTTGTATTTAAACAGGTAAAGATGGCCTCTTACCAAACAGGGGAGATCTCAAATTACAGAGATCAAGTGCGCTAAAAATCTCCTGGATTGCCGACGCTCTCACCATGAAGCAGCTGGGTAGCTCAGTAATCCTGTCAGTAAGTAGTAGCCATAGTGCCTCCACAGCAGGAATACACGCGTGGAACTTTACTCCAAGTGTTCAGCAACCATATGTCATCAACCAAAGAGAAGGGGAAGCCACATAGTGTAATATTGCAAAGGAATTGAAATTTAATATAAGAATAAAATGTGCTTACATGCATCAGGAAAAACATATGCTGTATGAAAAAGCTTCCAATCCCAGAAGACGCCAATTGAGGGAAAACGCGTTGGGTGGAGCTAGCGTGCAACATTATCATGCATGAGTATGTCGGATGGTCCCATGGCCGTGGTTTATATACTGTATATGCTTTTCTTATACATGTAAGCACTATTTATTCTTACAATAAATGAAAATTCCTTTGCAATATTACACAATGTGGATTCTCTTTCTCTGTGCTTAATGCAGAAGGTTCCTGAATACTCTGTTGTGGAGTAAAGTTCCAGGTATGTATTCTTGCTGTGGACACTATGGCTACTTCTTACTGATGGGGTCACGGAGCTAGAAGAATGTTTGATGGGAAGAGCATTGGGTACCCAGGAGACTTCCACTTTCCAGATATCCACTACCTGCCTGGTTTCCTTACTACCTTTTGGAGTGGTATTTCTAAGGAAGAGGCATTCTGTTTTAGGTGGAGGGTTATTTCAGGCATCTTCCAATGCTGAAGGCTACACAAGTATAAACATGAAAGCGAGCGTGAAAACTGTTAGCTATCTTACTTTGAGGATATAACCTATATTTTTTCTTTGAAGGTACAACCTACAGTATCTCACAGAAGTGAGTACACCCCTCAAATTGTTGTAAATATTTTATTATACCTTCTCATGTGACAACACTGAAGAAATTACACTTTGCTACAATGTAAAGTAGTGAGTGTACAGCTTGTATAACAGTGTAAATTCCCTGTCCCCTCAAAATAACTCAACAGAACCATTAATGTCTAAACCAATGGTCATCAACCCTGTCCTGCAGGGCCCACTAACAGGCCAAGTTTGCAAGATAACTGAAATACATCACAGGTGATGTCATTTGCTGCTCAGTGATTGCAGTATTCCAGTCTGCATCTCCCCAAGGTAATACATAAAACCTGGCCTGTTAGTGGGTCCTGCAGGACAGGGTTGATGAGCACTGATCTAAACCACTGGCAACAAAAATGAGTACACCTCTAAGCGAAAATGTACAAGATCGGGCCTAATTAGCCATTGTCCCTCCCATGTGACTTGTTCGTGTTACAAGGTCTCAGGTGTGAATGGGGAGCAAATGTGTTAAATTTGGCGTTATCGCTCTCACTCTCTCATACTGGTCACTGGAAGTTCAACATGGCACCTCATGAGCTTTCTAAGGATCTGAAATACAATTGTTGCTCTACATAAAGATGGCCTAGTCTATAAGGAGATTGCAAAGACCCTGAAACTAGGCTGCAGCACAGTGGCCAAGACCATTTAACAGGACAGGTTCCACTCAGAACAGGCCTCGCCAAGGTCAACCAAAGGAGTTGAGTGCACATGCTCAGCATCATATCCAGAGGTTGTCTTTGGGTAATAGACGTATAAAATAGACATATGAGTGCTGCCAGCATTTCTGCAGAGGTTAAAAGGGTGGGGGGGGATCAGCCTGTCAGTGCTCAGACCATACGCCACACACTGCATTAAATTGGTCTGCATGGCTGGCGTCCCAGAAGAAAGCTTATTCTAAAGATGATGCACAAGAAAGCCTGCAAACAGTTTGCTGAAGACAAGCAAACTAAGGACATGGATTACTGGAACCATGTCCTGTGGTCGGGTGAGACCAAGATAAACGTATTTGATTCAGATGGTGTCAAGTGCGTGTAGTGGCAACCAGGCGAGGAGTACAAAAACAAGTGTGTCTTGCCTACAGTCAAGCATGGAGGTAGGAGTGTCATGGTCTGGGGCTGCAAGAGTGCTGCTGGCACTGGGAAGCTACAGGTCATTGAGGGAACCATGAATGCCAACATGTACTGTGACATACTGAAGCAGAGCATGATCCCCTCCCTTCAGAGACTGGGCTTCAGAGCAGTATTCCAACATAATGACCCCAAACACACCTCCACAACGACCACTGCCTTGCTAAAGAAGCTGAGGGTAAAGGTGATAGACTGGCAAAGCATATATTCAGACCTAAACCCTATTAAGCATCTGTGGGGCATCCTCAAAAACAGAAGGTGGAGGAGCGCAAGGTCTCTAACATCCACCAGCTCCATGATGTGGTCAAGGAGGAGTGGAAGAGGACTCCAGTGGCAACCTGTGAAGCTCTGGTGAACTCCATGCCCAAGAGGGTTAAGTCAGTGCTGGAAAATAATGGTGGCCACACAAAACATTGACACTTTGGGCCCAATTTGGACATTTTCATTTAGGGGTGTACCCACTTTTGTTGCCAACAGTTTAGACATTAATGGCTGTGTGTTGAGTTATTTTGAGGGAGCGGCAAATTTACACTGTTATACAATCTGTAGACCAACTACTTTACATTGTAGCAAAGTGTAATTTCTTCAGTGTTGTCACATGAAAAGATATAAAGTATTACAAAAATGTGAGGGGTGTACTCACTCTTGTGAGATACTGGCATGCTGACATTTGTAAACCCAACAAAATGGATCATGGAAGCTGATTGCGATCAGAACAGCTTTTAAGAATTTAGCTGTACAGAATTAATATATTATAAAATGCAGGATTTTATTGTATCAATATGCACAATATTTAATATAAAGGATTAAAAAAAAAAAACATACAAATTCAGGCAGCAAGTTAAGTCATCGAGCTAGCTACTAGCACTATTACATCTGTGCTAAAAGTGTAAAATCTCATGGGCCATATGGTATGTGGAAAGGATTACCTGCCAAGTGAAAGCTATGGAACTGAGAGAATTTATTATGCAAGCCATTTTTTTTTACCCTTGAGATAAGGGTCTGCCAAAAAGAATGTCACACAATTAAACAGAGGTTCACAATCTCCAGAGATTTATAAAGTGTCAAACTGTGCTTACCTCTGCAGGCTAATATCACATTAAATGTCAAACAACCTTCGGTATACAGAATAAAAGCACAAGCAAATGCCTCGTTGTTAGATACAGAATGTTGTAGGTGTCCGAACTGCTAAAACTGCTCATGTAAACAACAGAGGGATTAAAGGTAATTTTCTGAGATTACAGTTGACTAGCAGGGGAGATAATGTAAAATGAACAAGGAATACCTCCTATTGCACACTTCACTCTCACACGTGTCTTTGTATAATTAGTAGATTTATTACTCCAACTGGAAGCCATTTTGGACTTATCTGGATTTCTTGCATGAAAAACAAATATTAAGATGACTTTAATTCACCAGCTTTACTTAACACAATTGATTTGTATATTAGTCTTTTTCTCAGATCTCTGTTGATATAACATTATGTAGAAAAAGAGTAAATTCCGCGCCAATAGATTAATGAAGCTACCTAGAGCTTATTACCAAGAAAAATAAATAACATTTATTTTATTTGTCCGTGAGATAAAAGAATGATATTAACCACTTGAGGCCCACGCTACCGTCGGATGACGGCAACAGCGCGGGCCTGAATAGCCAACATGCCGTCATTTGACGGCATGTCTTTCTGGCGTTCCCAGCGCGCGCTGTAGTGCGCGCTGCGGGGAAGCCCTGTGTTGTCCGTGTCCCTTGGACACGGCCAATCACAGATCGCGGCAAACGGCCAATCAGAGCGGCCGTTTGCGATGCGATCTGTGGGCCAATGAGAGATGATCTCTCATAGATCATCTCTCATTGCCGGCTCACACAGAGACAATGTCCTGTCTCTGGAGGGGAGGAGCCCGATCTGTGTTCCTTCTTACATAGGGACACAGATCGGTCACCCCCCCAGTCACCCCCCCTCCCCCTACAGTTAGAACACACCTAGCATACACATTTAACCCCTTCCTCACCCCCTAGTGTTAACCCCTTCAATGCCAGTCACATTTATACTGTAATTAGTGCATATTTATAGCACTGATCGCAGTATAAATGTGAATGGCGCCAAAAATGTGTCAAAAGTGTCCGATGTGTCCGCCATAACGTCGCAGTACCAATAAAAATCGCAGATCGCCGCCATTTCTAGTAAAAAAAAAAAATAATAAAAAATAATAATTCTCTCCCCTATTTTGTAAGCGCTATAACTTTTGCGCAAACCAGTCACTTATTGCGATTTTTTTTTTTTTTTTACCAAAAATATGTAGAAGATTATGTATCGCCCTAAACTGAGAAAAAAAAAATGTGTTTTTATTTTTAATTGGGATATTTATTATAGCAACAAGTAAAAAATATTGTATTTTCCTTCAAAATTGTCGCTCTTTTTTGTTTATAGCGCAAAAAATAAAAATCGCACAGGCGATCAAATACCACCAAAAGAAAGCTCTACTTGTGGGGAAAAAAGGACGTAAATTTTGTTTGGGAGCCATGTCGCACGACCGCGCAATTGTCAGTTAAAGCGACGCAGTGCCGGAAGCTGAAATTTTACCTGGGCAGGAGGGGGGTGTAAGTGCCCAGTATGCAAGTGGTTAAGCTGCTCCTCGGTGGTGCAGTAAAATACTGCAAATAGTGAAAAAGAAAAGATATAGAGGGCGCTAGTGGATAGACTCAGTATAATACCTGTCGGTAATAGTGAGTGTACTAAATGTGCAACATAAACTGGGTAGGTGAGTGGTTATGAACAACACAAATGCATAACATAAACCTATATTTGAATAACATGTAGACTATCACATGTTATTCAAATATAGGTTTATGTTATGCATTTGTGTTGTTCATAACCACTCACCTACCCAGTTTATGTTGCACATTTAGTACACTCACTATTACCGACAGGTATTATACTGAGTCTATCCACTAGCGCCCTCTATATCTTTTCTTTTTCATAAAATTATGTAGGTATATGAACTTAACCAATTGCCGCCCGCAGATAAACATCTGCAGCATGGCACAGGCAGGCAAAAGGACGTATATATACGTCCCCTTTAAGAAGCAGACATTGTGTGCATGCCCGCCGCCAGATCCATGACTCCAACCGCGGGTCCCGCGGACTCGATGTCCACAGGCATACCTGCGATCGTGTCACAGTGAGGAAGGTGGGAAATGCTAATATAAACAAGCATTTCCCCCAGTCTTCCTAGTGACAGGACAGTGACCACAGCTTCCTGTAATCGTAAGCGGTAATCACTGTCCTGTCACACACAGCCCATCCCCCCTACAGTTAGAAGTACTCCCTAGGGCACACTTAACCCCTACAGTGCCACCTAGTGGTTAACCTCTTCACTGCCAGTGTCATTTTCACAGTAATCAGTGCATTTTTATAGCACTGATCGCTGTAAAAATGACAATGGTCCCAAAAGTGTGTCAAAAGTGTCCACCATAATGTCACAGTCACAATAAAAAATAAAAAAAAACAGCTGATCGCCGCCATTACTAGTAAAAAAAAGAAAGACTAATAAAAATGCCATAAAACTATCCCCTATTTTGTAGACGCTATAACTTTTGCGCAAACCGATAAATAAATGCTTATTGCGATTTTTTATTACCAAAAATATGTAGAAGAATACGTATCGGCCTAAACCGAGGAAAAAAAAATGTGTTTTTTTTATATATTTTATATTATATATTGCAAAAAATTAAAACCGCAGAGGTGATCAAATACCACCAAAAGAAAGCTCTTTTTGTGAAAAAAAAAAAAAAAAGGACGTGAATTTTGTTTGGGAGCCACGTTACACGAGCGCACAATTGTCAGTTAAAACGACGCAGTGCTGAATCGCAAAAAGTGGCCTGGTCTTTGACCAGCAAAATGGTCCGGGCTGAAGTGGTTAACCTTGGAAGATTTGGATGCTCAATGACCGAGCCATTTTTTGCGATATGGCACTGTGTCACTTTAACTGACAATTGCGCGGTCGTGCGACATTGTACCCAAACAAAATGTATGTATTTATTTCCCACAAATGAAGCTTTCTTTTGGTGGATTTTAATCACCTCTGCGGTTTTTATTTTTTGCGCTATAAACAAAAAAAAGAGCGTGAATTTTGAAACATTTTGTACTTTTTGCTATAATAAATATCCCCAATTTTTTTTTTGAAAACTATTTTTTTCCTCAGTTTAGGCCAATGTATTCTTCTACATATTTTTGGTAATAAAAATCACAATACGTGTATATTGATTGGTTTGTGCAAAAGTTATAGCATCTACAAAATAGTGGAAGGATTTATGGCAGTTTTTTTTTTTTACTAGTAATGGCGGTGATCAGTGATTTTTAATCGGGACTGTGGCATTGTGGCAGACAGATTGGATACTTAAAGGGACACTAAAGTCAGGGATTAAAAAAAAAAAAAATAACAAACATGTGATACTTACCTCCACTGTGCAGTTCGTTTTGCACAGAGTGGCCCGGAAAGCTGTCTTCTGGGGTCCCTCGGCGGCTGTCTGGGCTCCTCCTCGCAAAAGCTTTCCCTCTTCATTGCGAGGGCGCTCGCATGGAGGAAAGCTTTTGCGAGCGCGCTCCCGTGATACAGCGGCGGCCATAGCCGCCGACTGTATCACTCGGCTCCGCCCCCCGGCGCGCCGCGTCATCCGCTCTGATTGACAGCAGCGCTAGCCAATGGCTGCGCTGCTATCAATCCGCCCAGCCTAGCCAATCAACGGCCAGGCTGGGAACCGAAGAGGACGACGTGGACGCGCCCGGGAGATTCTAACGGTCAGGTAAGTACAACGGGGGCTCGGGGGGGGGCGGTGCTGCTAGATGTTTTTTTACCTTCATGCATAGGATGCATGAAGGTAAAAAAACTTGTAACTTTACAACCCCTTTAACACATTTTTGGGAACATTGGCATTTATACAATGATCAGTGCTTTAAAAATGCACGGATTACTGTGTAAATGTCACTGGTAGGGAAGGGGTTAACAGTAGGGGGGCGATTAAGGGTTTGCTCTGTGTTACCTAGGGAGTGATTCTAACTGTGGGAGGATGGGACTACCTGGGTTAGGAGAGTGATTGTTGTTCATACTTCGTATGAACAACAGATCGCTCTCCTCGCCCCTGACAGCAGCGAGATCTGTCTGTTTACATCGACAGATCACCATTCTTATTGGAAATCTCACTTTTTGTTGCAGGGGATGCCTGAAATCTGAGTTGGCTCACCAATTTTCCCAGAAGTCTGCCTAAGTTACAACCTAGGAAATTATGTTTCTGGCGAGTGATTGGTACACTATTATGTGTACAAAACAACTCAATGTAGCCATATTGCATTGCATTTATAGAAAGGAAAAGTAATTTTTAATAACATTTAATTACAATATGACTTGTATCGCAACTGTACACACTATATTTTTTATTTGCTATTTTTTCCCCCCACAAAAGTGGAATTACGCTTTGATCCATTTTTTTGATAGCGCAGCTCTGAAATTTATGATTTATTGCACTGTGGTAAGTATCTCACAGTTGGGTTGCTGCTTTGTATGATATTGAAGTTTGCACAAAAACACAAGAGCAGTTTAATTGCACAAATTCTGTATGGCAGGAATGCCTGGATTACAAGACTGGCTGAACAGAAAAAATCCTTTGGCAGTTAAAACCGTTCATATGTATGTATCCATTAATTGTGTATTTAGCCGTTTGTCAGGAGTTTGTTTGTTCCCACATAACAAGGAAGCCTAATGCATCTGTAGCGTTACCCCCGAAAGGGCCGCTGGATTGGTAATGGGATCAGCAGATTAGGTTACTCTTCCTTGGTCTAGGGGTGCACCAGAAGCCACTAAGTAGTAATTGAGTGTCCACACCGTCAATAAAGATTTTCTCAATGCTTTAATTCCAGGCCAACATAGCCAAACATCAACTCGGTGAAAGGAGAATAGGTTGATGAAGAGATAGAGATTCTCGATGTCAGGCCTGGATATATGTACAGCAAAATCAGCCCCTTGAAAGACGCAATCCTCGACGTGTCGCCACTTTAAGTGCTGGCTGGGAGGAACAGGTCTCTCTCACTGACCCGACTCTAGGCCTCTGCCACAGGCCAATGTATCCTGTATGATTTGTCAATGTCCGAACAGAGCAAAAACCTCCCAGTAGTTACCTCAGCACAGATCACCGGGTGACAGCAGAGCGTACCTGTCTATGGCCCGGGCACCGGATCCTCTCTACGGCATTGGGAACCCAGTAAGTCACTGGGGCCCCTTTAGTTTCATCCCAGACAGAGACTCAGCAAGACCTGGAAGCTCGGCCAGGTGGGCCACGCCGGCAGGGTCCATGGATGCGCACACCCTGAAGGTGCCGCAGGAGAAAGCAAAGAACCCCAAACACATGACCTCCATCCCAGATATACCCCTCCCTAGCATGCCCAGCGGGGAAAGACCCTTTCCAATTGGCTTCTGGGAAAGACTCCATCCGCCAGAAATCCCCCTGGCTCCCACTGCCGGACAAAGATGATACTCACATCCCCAGAATGCAGTTCGAGCCAGAGGACCTCTCCGGAATGACACAGGTCACCAACCCAACAAATTACGACCAGGAGCAAGGCAACTCTCCCAGTCAACCAGTTCCCCAGCGTAGTGCCCATGCCAAAAGCAAGGGGGCGCTACACATCATAGAGAATTTTTTTACAAACACCAGTCAGATTTAAACCAGTTTTTGAGGTTTGAATCTATTTTCTGCACATCAGACAGGATTAGAAATGTTATACAGTTATTAGGGTAGTGGACCCTCTGTCCCCCCTAGTCAAATGAAGAAGGCGGAGGTCTAAGTAGCTGCCCAGTGTTCGCCAAAGCACTCTGCAAGGAATTACGGGTTTTGTTGCTATTAACTCCCCTCGAGGACCCCAGCACACCTGAAAGAAGGTAAAAATGCAACAGGCAAGGTAGTGGTTAAAAAGAAGAAATGGTTGCACATCCATAGTTTCCAAGAGTGCCTTTTATTGAAGACGATCAAAATACACCAGGGGACACCAGGTGTTAGTCACGTAGACGCGTTTCACACATCTGATCTGTGCTTAATCATTATGATTAAACAGGCAAAATGTCAGGGCATAGAGTTTTGTTATTTATTAGGAAACTTTTGGACCCTCCATCTACTCATTTAGTATGCGGATTGAGTTTTGGTTTTACTTAGATGTGGGCAACCTGAGACTCAGATCCAGGTTTGGTTCCCTGTGAGGTATTTATAGTGATGCCGTGCTCCGGACGTCATTCTGTGACAAAAACATGTAGGGCGGAGCGAAATCCTGATGTCATTGCGTTCTTCATTTTCCAGAAGTGCGGTTGCTTGTGCTTTGCCGGCTGGCGAGATTGTTTTTTAAGGCGTGTAACTTCTATATTGATGTAAGTGCATACCTTACCTTTTTTGGAAGGTCAGCTGTGCCTGCAGCTATACACCCAGCCAGTGTCTTTCAATATGGTAATTATAAAATCCCCTCTGGGCCAAAGGTGCAGGTCATCCAGATATTGCCTCGATCATTTTGCCCCAAAAATTGATTAAAAAAGCTCCACTTAGTTTAAAATCTTAAAGGGGTTGTAAAGGTAAAAAAAAAAAAAAATCCTAAATGGCTTCCTTTACCTTGGTGCAGTCCTCCTTCACTTACCTCATCCTTCCATTTTGCTTTTAAATGTCCTTATTTCTTCTGAAAAATCCTCACTTCCTGTTCTTCTGTCTAACTACACACAGTAATGCAAGGCTTTCTCCCTGGTGTGGAGTGACATCCTCGCCCCCTCCCTTGGACTACAGGAGAGTCAGGACGCTCTCTATGTTGCAGATAGAGAAAGAAGCTGTGTGTTAGTGGGCGTCCTGCGTCCTTGTAGTCCAAGGGAGGGGCCGAGCATGACACTCCACACCAGGGAGAAAGCATCGCATTACTGTGTGGAGTTACAGACAGAAGAACAGGAAGTGAGGATTTCTCAGAAGAAATAAGGACATTTAAAAGCAAAATCGAAGGATGAGGTAAGTGAAGGAGGACTGCACTAAGGTAAAGGAAGCTATTTAGGGAAAAAAATGTTTTAACCTTTACAACCCCTTTAAAATTTTAAACTAAGTGGAGCTTTTTTTATCTATTTTTGGGACAAAATGATGGAGGCAATATCTGGATGACCTGCACCTTTGGCCCAGAGGGGATTATATAATTACCATATTGAAAGACACTGGCTGGGTGTATAGCTGCAGGCACAGCTGACCTTCCGATTTAGAAGGTCCCTTTTGGCTGGTAAGCGGCAATTTTACCATAAACAGGTGGTCAAGATTTCTCATTTCGGTGATGGATAGTGACTGTGAGGAGGAGTTTATATATATATATATATATATATATATATATATATATATATATATATATATATATATATACACACACACACACACACACATACTTTTTTTTTATTCACAATTTATGACTCAGTTTTCAATTTTGGCTTCACTGGAACATATCTTTGCAAGTATTGATGTCCTGTACCTTTGTACCCAAAGCGCAATTCATTATGCCCTGAATATGTTAGAACCGTTTATATGTCTTACAGTAGAGTTGCAGCTTGTACTATTCTTTTACTTTTTCACATTTTATTTCACCGTTTTTTAGCACAGGTTTGTCTTCTCTTTTGATAAAAGTAAATACACATACTTGGAACAAAAGATTTTTTTTTGGATAGAGTAAGGGAAGTTATAACCCTCGTAAATTGCCCCATTGGGGAGATCAGAGCCGATCCTAGGGTCACAGGCGCCTGGGTGCAGAAATATTTTCTGGCGACCCCACATGGGCGTTGTCATTTTACAAACTCCTCCCCTTTACATCTCATTATACATCTTATCTGTAGAAGGACTAGGCGCAGGAATAGGCAGGGGCTGTGTATCCTATGCAATCCATCATGCCATAAAACATCTAGAGCAGGGGCAGCCCAGAGAACGTGTAAAGGGATGCCATCCCCCAGCACACTGAACACTGTGACTCACCTTGATTCTCTCTTTGTGCAGCCTGAGATAGAGATGGGAGTGGGAGGCATTCCAACTGGAGATGGTGGAGACAGTGCGGGATCCAAGACTACCAGTGTGAGGAATTCATTCCTGCACAACAGCACTCAGCAGCCACTAAAAACTAGAACTCTCATTTCTGGAAGAGGAGCGGCCCCTCCCCCGAGCACTGCCAGGCTGGACGGGCTGCCCTATGCTCACATCAGTTCTGGATGGACACACACTTATACTCAGAACACTAGTTCTGGACGGACACAAACAAGGAGAAGAAGGAGGGAGAAGAGAACTCTGGCACTTTGGCGCCCCCACCTCTGCAGGCGCCTGGGTGCAATGCACCCTGTGCACCCTGCCTAGGATCGGCCCTGGGGGAGATTGCACCCTGTGCATTCTGTGTCTGCTTCCATTACACTGCATATCGGCAAAATAATTTTTGATCAAAAAACTAAATTATTTTCTACTCCAGTCTTTACTATATACTCCCCTTTTATGTTTGACAAGCCTGAAGTATTGAGCCACTGTGTATTTATTTTATCAAAAGCCAATACTATACAGTTCTATCAGAAAACTAATGCTACACTTTTCTAACTTATTCTTATTCGATATTTTGTTGAAAAGCATATTTTAAAGGATGAACGTCTCATTGTTTTGACAATCAGTTCGGAGAAGCATAGAATTTATTTTTATGATGTTACAATTTTTTCTATGTAGCACAATCTTAGATAAATGATCTCACACAAACAATGACAAGAGTATGTATTGCATGGTAATAGCCTTCCTGCCTTCACTTCTATTTCCTTTTAGAGATCAGTATGTTATTAATAGTGTTGGTTGTGTTGCACAGCAGGAATTTTCATCTTCTGAGTAACAAAGAGAGAGGAGATAAAAACTTTAGCGGCAACCCAACTGATTCAACTCTAAACAATTTCCACCTTTTGATCGTTTGTGATGTATTACCTCTGCAAACATTTTACATTTCTGTGCCAACCTGCATCATCTTTTTGGAAAAGAAAATGTTTTTTTCGCAACATATACAAAAACTGGAACTTGAATACAGTGGACAAGCATACAATCTTGTATTTTATGATGTAAAGTGTACCTGCTCTTCTATAGTAATCTATGTGCTGCTCCAAATGAGTCATTGTATTAGTCGTTATATTCTCAGTATACAGTTTAACCTTGGTTTATGAGTAACGTGGTTAACGAGCATTTTGAAAGACGAGCAACTTTTTTTTTATTCTGACTCGGTTTGCGAATGTTGTCTTGCAAAACGAATAGAATTGAAAATAATGTGGTATGCGGTACCACATTTGGCCTGAGGTGCGGGGGCGCCGGAGCCGAGCAGAGCCGATCGGAGCCATCCAGAAGTGCTCTAAATTCTCAGTTCCCAGGTGTTTCTGAGCCTTTCCAAGGTCAGCCGAGCTGTCCCCGGGCCTTTCTAAGGCTCTCTGACACCCCTCCACCCCTGGCCACATGCGGTATTGCATGCCATTAAAGTCAATGCGGAACAAATTATTTTTGTTTCCATCGACTTCTATGGGGAAACTCGCTTTAATATGCAAGTGCTTTGGATTACGAGAATTTTCCTGGAACGGATTATGCTCGTAATCCAAGGTATGTATGAAATGTTTAATGCCTAGTACACATGATAAGAACCAGCTCGATCCCTTTTCCCCTGTACACACAGCCGATTATCCAGACAGGAAAACTGCCAGGAGAACTTTGGTCGGGAAAACTGTCCGTGTGAATGCTCCCTCACAGTTTTTTCCTATGGGAAACACTGCAAGGGAGCATACACGTTCTCATTTTTTAAACCGCAGTTTTCCTGTCGGGAAAACTGCTAAGGAGCATACACGCAGCCGGTTTTCCCGGCCAAAGGAAAACATGGCAGTTTTCCCAACGGGAAAAACGATGGTGTGTACTAGGCATTAGTCATTGTACACCTACATTCTAGGAGTAGCCAACAACTGTCATAATGGAACTTATTTTTAGCATATATAAAATGTTTAGCAACATCCTAAACATAATACAAGCAATAGGGTACAGAAGAGATCGACACTCCTGGAAGTTGGTTTCTGCACTGAATTTAGCTGGTGACTCAGAGGGGCAGTAGAGATATTTACATTCCTCTTTACAGGTACAACATCATTTTACATATTCAGGTTAGCAACAGTTGCTTTAAAGTGATGTAGTGTAAAGTCTTGTTTTTTTTATTTGTTTTTTTATAACAAACATGTTATACTTACCTGCTCTGTGCAGTTGGTTTTGCACAGAACATCCAGGATCCTATTCTTATTGGGTCCCTCTTCCGCGCTCCTGGCCCCTCCCTCCTGTTGAGAGCCCCGACAGCAAGCAGCTTGCTATGGGGGCACCCGAGAAGAGTCACAGCTCCCTATGTCCATTTAGACATGGAGCCGTGACCCAGCCCTGCCCCTATCTCTCCTGATTGGTTGAATGATTTTGATTGACTGATTTTGATTGACAGCAGCAGGAGCCAATCACACCACGCTGCTGTCTCAGCCAATGAGGAGGGGAGTCCCGGCAGCTATGACACTCCTGCAACATCGCTGGATAAAGATGGACAAAGATGGGCTCAGTTAAGTAATTAGGGGGGCTGAAGGTTTTTTTTTATCTTAAAGAGGAAGTAAACCCTCTGAAAAAAAAGCGCAAAGGCAAAATAAGATAGTATGCATAGCATACTAGCTCATTATGTATTACTTACCTCAGATCGAAGCCCCCGCAGCGGTCCTCGTCTCCCTGTCTGGCAGCCAACATGTCATCCCGGAGTTACTTCCGGGTATCACGGCTCCGGCACCGATTGGCCAGAGCCGTGATGATGTCATTGTGATGATGACATTACAGCGGACAGATTTGACACTTTTGACACTATTTTGAGACCATTGTCATTTATACAAATGCACTGATAACTGTAATTGACACCGGCAGAGAAGGGGTTAAACACTAGGGGGCGATCAAGAGGTGTCCTAGGGAGTGATTTTAACGGTGGGGTGATGGGCTACCACTGACATGACAGCGATCACTGCTCCCAATGACAGGGAGCAGTAAATCCCTGTTATGTCACTAGTCAGAACAGGGAAATGCCTTGTTTACATCTCCCCATTCTGCCTCTCTGTCACGATTGTGGGCTGGTTAAGGCCTAGATTACTCTCTTTGGACCCCGATCTGGATCTGCCAGCAGGGACTCTATGCCTGTGTGAGTTGTGGAAGAGTAGCGGCCTGCACAAGGAAGCGTTATCAAGCAGCATCCAGAGGGACATCTGCGGGCAGCATCGTTTCCTTATCTTGACACTTTTTTTACAGTGGCGGTGAGCGGGCACCTGCCCATTTAATGCTACAGACACTTTATACAGACACCATTGTCTTTGTTCGCATTTCTAAAAGTTGGAGTGTCACTGGATGCAAGTTAATTTAAATCCATAGACACTGTATACAGACACCTGTGTTTTCACTCACATCACTGGCATCTGTAGTCCTACTGGATACAATACCATACAGGGAACATTTGCACCACTTAGGAGCCAGAAAATGTAAATACAACAGTTTGCTGAATGTTTTGCCAGTTGTTATGATATTAAGTGCCTGTGGGCTGAGGATACAGAAAGGAGTGGTCTGGCACAGTCAACAAAATGCTGGTCCCCTACCTTTCTGCTGCCTGTTCACATAGGCTTCAGTGACTGAAACAGGGTTTGATTGTATTTAACCACATTGTGTTTTTTTGCATTCTACCTTACTAATAAAATCCTTAGATTGTATAATTGCATTTAATACTAGTGCTTTGTTGCCTTTTAGATAATATATCCTTATGACATACAGTCTTGTGTTATGTACTCTTTTGTGTCACTATTACCGAAGTAAACAAACTTAAACTGCTTCATCTGTTTTGGGTAAATTTCTGATTACTGGTATCAACGGGTAATAATGACTGAACCCAGGGTGTCCGAGAACTTGCAGAATCGGGGGCAACCAGTGGGGTACAGATTCTGCCAGCGGCCCTCACAAGGGTAGCACCACACACACACATATTTTTATATATATATATATATATCTACATATATATACTGTGACAGGAAGTCAGGTAAATCTGTGTGTGTTGTCACAGACGGGGGAGATACATTTCTGCCTTGTTTAGACAATACACCAATTACTATTAGGCATCGGCTGCAGAAATAGCCAGAAAGGTTTAGGGCGTTGGAAAACTTCAGCTGTTCAGAATGAGGTAATTAAGGCCTCTATAAATCATCCAAAAGGAGGACTACTGCTTGCTGCATCCTAAGGCTTTTTGAGTGAAGGAGAGCAGTGACTTCTGAAGAGGTGAGGTGCTTGTTGATATTTCTGTGTGATAAATATCAAAGAGACTTTTTGTTTTCTACTGTATGACCAAAAGTGTCTGCCCAGCAGTAGGCTGTGCCAGACTCCATAGGTAGGTTCCTGTGTTGTGAAGGTAGACGCCCCAAGTGGCAAGGGTTTATTTTATGTTTGTTTTGACTATGCCGTTTTGATGCTTGCACGTGTATCCAGCAATATGGAAAAATAAACCATATCCTTTATTTTCAACCGTCCTCAACTGCCTTTCTGTACAGTTCAGCGTGTAGTGAACCCATCCAGGGGGTCACACACACCCGCTACCGAGCTAAATTCCTCACAATACACACACACACACACACACAATATATATATATATATATATATATATATATATATATATATATATATATATATATATATATATATATATATATATATATATATATATACACACACAGTGCAGAAAATAAGTATTTGAACACCCTGCTATTTTGCAAGTTCTCCCACTTGGAAATCATGGAGGGGTCTGAAATTGTTATCGTAGGTGCATGACCACTGTGAGAGACATAATCAAAAAAAAATTCCAGAAATCACAATGTATGATTTTTTTAACTATTTATTTGTATGATACAGCTGCAAATAAGTATTTGAACACCTGAGAAAATCAATGTTAATATTTGGTACAGTAGCCTTTGTTTGCAATTACAGAGGTCAAACGTTTCTTGTAGTTTTTCACCAGGTTTGCACACACTGGAGGAGGGATTTTGGCCCACTTCTCCACACAGATCTTCTCTAGATCAGTCAGGTTTCTGGGCTGTCGCTGAGAAACACAGAGTTTGAGCTCCCTCCAAAGATTCTCTATTGGGTTTAGGTCTGGAGACTGGCTAGGCCACGCCAGAACCTTGATATGCTTCTTACAGAGCCACTCCTTGGTTATCCTGGCTGTGTGCTTCGGGTCATTGTCATGTTGGAAGACCCAGCCTCGACCCATCTTCAAAGCTCTAACTGAGGGAAGGAGGTTGTTGCCCAAAATCTCGCAATACATGGCCCCGGTCATCCTCTCCTTAATACAGTGCAGTCGCCCTGTCCCATGTGCAGAAAAACACCCCCAAAGCATGATGCTACCACCCCCATGCTTCACAGTAGGGATGGTGTTCTTGGGATGGTACTCATCATTCTTCTTCCTCCAAACACGGTTAGTGGAATTATGACCAAAAAGTTCTATTTTGGTCTCATCTGACCACATGACTTTCTCCCATGACTAATCTGGATCATCCAAATGGTCATTGGCAAACTTAAGACGGGCCTTGACATGTGCTGGTTTAAGCAGGGGAACCTTCCGTGCCATGCATGATTTCAAACCATGACGTCTTAGTGTATTACCAACAGTAACCTTGGAAATGGTGGTCCCAGCTCTTTTCAGGTCATTGACCAGCTCCTCCCGTGTAGTCCTGGGCTGATTTCTCACCTTTCTTAGGATCATTGAGACCCCACGAGGTGAGATTTTGCATGGAGCCCCAGTCCGAGGGAGATTGACAGTCATGTTTAGCTTCTTCCATTTTCTAATGATTGCTCCAACAGTGGACCTTTTTTTTACCAAGCTGCTTGGCAATTTCCCCGTAGCCCTTTCCAGCCTTGTGGAGGTGTACAATTTTGTCTCTAGTGTCTTTGGACAGCTCTTTGGTCTTGGCCATGTTAGTAGTTGGATTCTTACTGATTGTATGGGGTGGACAGGTGTCTTTATGCAGCTAATGACCTCAAACAGGTGCATCTAATTTAGGATAATAAATGGAGTGGAGGTGGACATTTTAAAGGCAGACTAACAGGTCTTTGAGGGTCAAAATTCTAGCCGATAGACAGGTGTTCAAATACTTCTTTGCAGCTGTATCATACAAATAAATAGTTAAAAAATCATAAATTGTGATTTCTGGAATTATTTTTTTTGATTATGTCTCTCACAGTGGACATGCACCTACGATAACAATTTCAGACCCCTCCATGATTTCCAAGTGGGAGAACTTGCAAAATAGCAGGGTGTTCAAATACTTATTTTCTGCACTGTATATACACACACACATATATATATATATATATATATATATATTACACACACACACAAATAGTGAGCAGTGTGTGGTGAGGACAGCCAGTCAGTGAGCAGTTTGTAGTGGGAGGGCTGGGAGCAGTTCTTCAATTCTTTGTGTGCAGTATACAAGTTGAAGCAATACAGATGAAGCATGGAGGAAATTCTTGCAGGGAAAAGATAAATCCCTCCCTATCAGCCTCCTACCACATGGTTGGAAGTAGAGGATTCCCAGGCTGCCATCCCTGCTTTGCTTCCTTCCCAGTTTCAACTGTTCGATCAGCCAGAGCAGCCACAAGTGAATGAAGAGGGGAAATGGCCACACACCCACAACCTCCTTAGCCTGGAGAGATTGACGAGAGTCCCTGCCGGCTGTGAGCCTCAGCATGCTATGCGTCAGGAACATTTTAGCCAGTAGAGAAAGTCAAAGGCAGGCAGACCCAGTGACAGGATGGTCACAGAGATGGGGGTGAACCCAAGCACCTCCCCTGGAGCTGCCCCTGAAATAGGCTGTGCCCAGGCATACCCGGAACCCCCCCCCCCCCCCTGCACACCTATGGAAGTAAACTGTCAAGTGAGCCATACACAGAAAAAACCCATATCACCTCCTGTATAGGCATTATGTTTATCCATGTTTTAAAGCCAAGCTAGCATACATGAAGTCAAATTCTGTAGCCCTTACAGGTTGTTTTAGCTAAATGGCTTAATGCAGATACAACTGGCTGTTTATAACTTCAAAATGACAGTATCATTACTACTCTATAATTATACAATCTGAGTGCCCGCTAATGCATTCTGCAAGTTCATCCATAGGAGAAATCGATTTGAAGGAATTAATCCTATTCCTTATTAGCATAATGTGTAATTTTCTACAAAATAAAGAAGGTGGAACTGCTAAAACATAATCCATTGAAGATCTCTAGGGTCTACTGATGCATACTAAATTCATATACCCTATCCTGCATTTTTCTTTTCTTTTTTCCTTTATAAAGAAAATGGGGAATAGTGTTCTCTTGTTTATGGCAGGTTAATTTATTCTGTTCATGCATCAGCTCATTCCATATCTCTCAAATACTCTATAAATACCCCAAAGCAGAGCTTTTTTGCTTAGAAAATTGGTGCAGGAACTCAACCACGACCCCCTTCAGATTTCACAAACAGTAGAAGGGCCTTAAAGGTGCATTAAATACCAGGATTGCATTACATACAGAGTGCAGAGTTCAGGTGGGTTACAAAACAGAGTGCAGAGCTGTCACTTGTAAACACAGAAACCAGACGTCTGTGTTTACAAGTCATTGTGGTGAGCAGACACCAAAGGGTCTCAGCCAGAGGTGGTGGAACCGAGTTCCCAAGTTCCACCTGAAAAAAAGCCCTGCCCCAAAGGGAAAGAATTGCTTCCTAAAGTAAGACTGTAAAATTGTTACAGCTTTAAATACTTCAAAATGTGATAAAAAAAAAAAAATGTAAAAACACAATTAAAAAACAAAAATTAATAATGAATCGTTAGAAAAATAAATTCAGTTTTATAGCATATAAATGGCTTACCTGGCTTTGTGCAAGTAGTTTAAAATGCTAGATATGGCAAAGTAAGAGACGCTAAGCACTCCCGATACCCCAAACGACAGAATCACGAGTCCACACAGGACACAAAGTAATGTTACTCCTCCCACTGCTACAACAATTCCTAAGAAACAAGACAAAAACAAACAATGAAGTAGCACAAAAAGAACTGCACTGACAACAGCATAACTACAAACATATCTTAAAAAACAGAAAAACAAAAACAAAAAAACCCCCAAACACATTCAAGACACAAAATACAAGATTCTGAAATCAAACTGATTTCTATGGGTTGCTGTATGTTACTTATAGTAATTGATCGTTGCATTGTCTTATACAAACTTTCAGTTGCAAAGTGAACAAGTCAGTATTTTGGTGGTGCTCACTTCCTTCATTTCTGTGACTATGCAGGGATTGAGGAAAACTACCCAAACAAGAACTGCCTTCTCACTCAAATAAAACTGCCGACTGTGTATCCTGTATCAGGAAGTGACAGTAAATCTGTCACAGTCTGTGGGAACACAGACCGTGACAAAAACCCAATCAATCAAGGTACTTACTCTTACTCCACCCAAACTTTACAAACGGTCACAGATGGAGGTCCATTCCTACTTGGGGGCAGACAAACTTAAAAGGGGTTGTAAAGGTAAAAAAAATTCCCTAAATAGCTTCCTTTACCTTAGTGCAGTCTTCCTTCACTTACCTCATCCTTCCATTTTGCTTTTAAATGTCGTGTTCGCCCCCTCCCTTGAGGGGGGAGGGGGCGAGCAGGAGAGTCAGGACGCCCACTAACAAACAGCTCCTTTCCCTATCTGCTACGTAGAAAGCGTACTGACTCTCCTGCTTACCCCTCCCCCCTCAAGGGGAAAGCATGACACTCCACACAAGGCAGAAAGCTTTGTAGTACTGTGTGGAGTTAGACAGAAGTGAGAATTTCTCAGAAGAAATAAGGACATTTAAAACAAAATCGAAGGATGAGGAAAGTGAAGGAGGACTGCACTAAGGTAAAAAGGATGCTATTTAGGAAAACATTTTTTTACCTTTATAACCCCTTTAACCTAGAATTTGTGATAGCAGATTGGGATGTGCAATGACACTGGCCACAGAAAAGACACTGAGAGCTACAAGGACTCTTGGAGAGGTAGGATGCCTGTTGGTACCGATGGGAAAGCCAAGCTTGTCCGCATGCACAGCCTGATGACCCACCAAAGCATTGAGTGCAGATATGTGTGCACAGAAACAGCCAAAAGGGAGCAGGAACCCAAAGCAGGAAGCAGACTAGGAGTGCACAGGTGCTGTTAATAAGTGGCTGGCTGGCACACAAACAGAACAACACAGATGTCATGATGCAGGAGAGAATAGTGGCATTATGACAGCAGGCGTTATACAAGCAGAGGATATGACAACAGGAAGAACAGTTGGTCTTTTGGTTCACAAATGATAGTCACTAGACTCTGCATAATTAGCGACAAAATCACAAAACAGTATGGTCATAGCCATACAAGTGAATGGCAGGGATGGAGAAGTGTGACTCATGCATTCTGCACACATTTCCAAGTAATTATACAGCAGTGGCATGGAAGCCAAGCAATTCACACAGAGAATTTTACAGAGGAGATATAAAGGTTAAAATCAATTTCCAGGAAACTGGCCTACTAAAGTTAAAGCAGATTATTCTGGTAAATTGGAGGTAGCGGGGATTGTGTCAGCAGCACTATAGACTGTGAAGTTGGTGTGGAAGATACTAAAGAATTTCAATAGAATTGGGAACAATGGTTGGTAAAAAAGGAAGCATCAAAATGTAATCAAGTTAATAGCAGGGACCCTTTCACATAGTCTAAGAACAGTGGAAGAATTGCCGAGGACATGGGAGATGGCACATGATACTGTTGCTGGGAATTTTTTAAATAGAAAATAGGGTCACTGGTAAAGAGCCAGTGGAGTGGATACTGATATTTGGTGTGGTATACCAATTATATGTTAGTGAAATTGCATATGTGTGGACTGGGAAATGCTGAAAGGTTCAACCTAACCATTTGGTACCAAGAACCCAGTTCACGTAGGCAGCAGGAGAGACAAAAGTTAGATATTCGCTGGAGAGAGCACAATAATCTGGCAAACACAAATTGCCGAGACATGCTTAAACCAGGATGTTCATGGGAGGAGCAAAGTGTTTGAGGTTTAAAACAAACAAGATTCAAGGCAGGATCATTTAAGGAATTGTCTGGAGAACTTTCCAGCTTTTCAGGTGGCTCAGCAAACAGCAACGCAGAGGTCCCAGGTTCAAGTCCATGCCCTGACACTAGGTCTGGAACTGATCAGAGGAATAGGAATCAATGGAGCAGACATAGGCAGTGGTCAGGGGGACAAGCTAAGGTTAGTGTAGATGGAGTTCAGAGAGTAGTCAAGACAAGCCGGTTCAACAACTGGAATCAGAAAACAGAAATCACAGAATACACAGGAGGCTGAGGGCAAAGCAGATCTGATCCTGAGCACTGGCCTAGTTTAAATAGACTGTTTGGCAGCAACATCTGTCATAATTGCACAAGCACCGCCATGCGCGAGTATGCAACCTTGCACAGGTATGCCCATTAGCAAGTGCTCAACTTCTGCAAGCACGAAAGGGAACACATCCTTTGCACAGAAGTTCATCCAGAGGAGCCATCTTGTTTATTGACATGCCCTTCCTTTACAACAGGTCACGGAGGGGTTAATACACACTGAATATTCATCGCTGAGAGAAGGATGCACAAAAACTTTTCACAAAAGGGGTTAAAGTGATATTAAATGGGTTGTAAACCCTTGTTATTTACATCCTCTTTATCTGGGGTGCGCCAGGCCCTTCTTCATCAAAAAAAAATAGATAAAACGCTTTCCTGGGGGCACCCATGCAGGCTCGCTTTCACATACCACTACTGCATCCTGCACCGTGCTCCCGTGTCACTGAATTTGATTGACAGCAGTGGGAGCCAATGTCCAATGAGCCGCTGCTCCCGTGCACATTGCTGTCCCAGATCGGGTTTAGGTAAGAAAAAAAGGTGGGGGGGGGGGTCTGGGGGGAGCTGCAGCACAGAACGTTTTCACCTTAATGCATGGAATGCATTAGGGGGGAAAACCTTGACAACCACTTTAAATTGCTGGAGGTGGGATCTCACTGAGAAAGGCCAATCTGTGCACTGGAGGTGGGATCACACTAGGAAAAGACATGGGTGTGTATATAAATGTGTATATAAGTGCTGGAAATGGAGAGAGACCAATGTGTGTATGTCTGTGCAAGTGCACTGGAGGTGGGATATCACTGGCAAAATACCAATATGTGTGTTTGGAAGGTAGGATCTCACTGGGAAAATACACATTTGTGTGCTAGAGGTGGAATCAAAGGACCAGGAAGAGGTTGATTTGCACAGTGGCAATGTGAAAATATAACTTAGGATGATTTGAAAGAACCTTGTGTTTATCATTTTTAATGCAGTCTTCTTTTGAAGCCTCACAGCTATAAAGTTTTTCTGTCAGTCTTTTTTACCTGCTGCTCCAATCTATACTGTGTGAGAAGATTTCCCTTTTGAGCTTTTAATTTCCTACTTGCAGTGTCTGGGATTTCCTTTTGTTTGTCAGTAGGGTTGACAAGCAGTTTCACAAACAGAGCCAGGAGTGGCATTGAAAGGAAATTGACAAAACTTCAAATTAAGTAATGGAAGCAAGAACAACCTGCACATTGCTCTCTCCCTATGCAATATGTTTTCCTAAGGCCAAAGTATATTCAGTCCAAATTGATCTTTCAACTGGTTGCCATTGGTATTCTGTAATTCTGCATTACCTATGCACCATGCTTTTACCCCAAGCTAAATTATGGATTCAGAGATAAGTGTTTCTAAAACTGGGCGCTGCAAAAAGTATTAGTTACAGTGCTTTGCATAAGCCAGTTTCTACATTTTGTATGACTTCAACCTATAATTAAAATGTATTTATTTGCAAATGTACTATTTGATTCACACAAAATACTTGAACTTTTAATGTGTGCATATTGTATAGTGATTCAAAAGAGAAATCAAAAAAGCAGGGTTGTATTCTGAGTCAATATTTGGTAGCACAGATCCTAATGCCGCGTACACACGATCACTTTTTGTGATGAAAAAAAACGACGTTTTAAAAAACGTCATTTAAAATCACCGTGTGTGGGCAAAACGTTGTTTTATGTCTAAAAAAAAAACGACCAAAAAAAAATTCGAACATGCTTGAATTTTTTGGGTAGTTTTTCAAAATGTCATTTTTTGTGTCATAAAAAGTGATCGTGTGTGGGCAAAACGACGTTGAAATAGACGCTTTTAAACCCGCGCATGCTCAGAAGCAAGTTATGAGACGGAGCTTCAATGGAACAGAGTGCCGTCGAACATGGTGTACGTCACCACTAGGGATGAGCCGAACACCCCCGGGTTCGGTTCGCACCAGAACGTTCGAACAGACCGCGGGTTCGCACGAATATTTCGAACCCTATTGAAGTCTATGGGACCCGAACGTTCGAATTCAAAAACGGTTGTTTTAAAGACCAAAATTCAATTAAATGTTGGAAAACGTTGTTCAGAACCCGGGTCTTGCCCCAGGGAACATGTATCAATGGAATTTTTTTTTTGAAAAACGTCCGTTTTTTGCGGAGCAGCCATTTTAATGATGCTTAAAGTGAAAAAAAAAATCCTTTAAATATCACACCTGCTGGGTGTCTATAGTAGTGGCACGTGTTTAGAAATGTCCCTGCACAACATGAGAGGACTATAAAAAAAAAAGTAATTAATGCTACTTGCGCAAGTTCTGTGTGGCAACATTATGTCGAATATTTTAGCGGTGGTGGGGGGCCATTATTGTTTTGTGAAAGAAAATTTTTAGAAAAAAGGGCACCCCTCAAACATACTGTAATTGGAGCGTAACAAGGAGCCACGTGCAAATTATTGCATCACAAATTGTTATTAGGCGCCCCTGTTAAACAAGGGCAGACAAATTGGGCCTTGGGCACAACACAACACTTGCAACCCCTCCCAATAACTCCAATTGGAGCGCAACAAGGAGCCACGTGCAAAGTATTGCATCAAAAATTGTTATTAGGTGCCCCTGTTAAACAGGGGCTGAAAAATTGTGCCTTAGGCACTGGTGGCGGAGCCCAGAAACACAACATTTCTTACTAGCTATCAGCAAGAAAGGTGAGGAGGAGAAGGATATTCCATCAGCAGCATAAGAGGACAGTCACTCAGCATCAGCAGTCTAAAAGGGATCCGACATTTCAACAAAAAGATATAATTCATTAATATCAGGTGCTTGGTAGCTGGTGTTGATCCAAGCCTGATTCATTTTGATGAAGGTTAGTCGATCAACAGAGCCGGTGGAGAGGCGCACCCTGTGATCAGTCACAAAGCCTCCAGCAGCACTGAATGTCCGTTCTGAAAGAACACTGGATGCAGGGCAAGCCAGTAGCTCAATTGCGTACTGGGCAAGCTCTGGCCAGTGATCCATCCTCAAGACCCAGTAAGCCAGAGCATTTTCGGTGGGAAAGGTGTCCAAGTCGGATCTTGCCCCTAGGTATTCCCGGACCATGTAAACCAGACGCTGGCGATGGTTGCTGGAACCAGTCAGACCTTGGGGCTGCGGACTAAAAAACTGCCTGAACGCATCGGTCAGACGACCACCTTCTCCACCGCCCCTTCGGTGACTCACCGAATCCTCAGCAAGACGTTGTCCAGAGCCAGGTTTGGTAATCCCCCCGGTTCTGGGAATGCATTGCACAAACCCTTCTGCAAGGCCTCCCGCAGAAGTTTCATCTTCTGCTCCCTCTGCGATGGCAACATAAGGTCCGCGACCTTACTCTTGTAACGTGGATCAAGGAGAGTCGCCAGCCAGTAATGATCCCTCTCCTTAATAGCACGTACACGAGGATCCTTACGCAGGCTTTGCAGGATCAGGGAGGCCATGCAGCGTAGGTTTGCAGAGGCATTCGGGCCACAGTCCTCTGGGTCACTGAGGACGACAGGATCCACAGGCACCTCATCCCAGCCACGTAAAACTCCACGTGCTCCTTGGGACTGTAAATGATCCCTTGAAGACTGCTGCTGCTGAGTGCTAGGCTCCACCTCCATGCTGCTAATACAATCCTCCTCCTCCTCTTCCTGTGTGCTAGGTGGGCAAGCAGGACCACTGTCTGGGTAAAGGGGGCCTTGAGAGGTAAGGAAGTCCTCCTCTTCCTCCCTCTGTTCTGCCTCAAGGGCCCTGTCCATTATTCCACGTAGCGTGTGCTCCAACATGTGAATAAGAGGGACAGTCTCACTGATGCATGCACTGTCACTGCTCACCATCCTCGTGGCCTCCTCAAATGGTGACAGGACAGTGCATGCATCCCTGATCAAGGCCCACTGGCGTGGGGAAAAAAAACCTAGCTGCCCTGACCCAGTTCTGCTGCCATATTGGCACAGGTACTAATTGATGGCCCGCTGCTGAGTGTGCAGCCGCTGCAGCATGGCCAACGTTGAGTTCCATCTGGTGGGCATGTCACAAATTAGGCGGTTCTTGGGCAGGTTTTATTCCCTTTGGAGGTCAGTAAGCCGAGCAGTGGCATTATATGACCTCCGAAAATGCACACAGACTTTCCTGGCCTGCTTCAGGACATCCTGCAAGCCCGGGTACCTGCCCAAGAACCGCTGCACCACCAAATTGAGGACATGCGCAAAACAGGGCACGTGGGTGAGTTTTCCCTGTCGCAGGGCAGAGAGGAGGTTGGTGCCATCATCGCTGACCACCATTCCAGGCTTCAGCTGGCGTGGCGTCAACCACCTCTCAGCCTGACCCTGCAGAGCTGACAAAACCTCTTCCCCAGTGTGGCTCCTGTCTCCCAAGCTCACCAGCTCTAGCACCGCATGGCATCTCTTGGCCTGCATTCCTGCGTATCCCCTCGTACGCCTACGGAGCACGGCTGGTTCGGAGAAAACATCCCCACAGGAAGAGGCCACAGAGGAAGAAGAAGAGGAGGGAGTGGAGGAAAGAGGTGTGTCACAAGCAGTAGTATTGTTTTGGAGGCGTGGTGGCGGAACAACCTCCAAAACTACTGGACCTTGCCCTGCGTCCTTCCCAGCTGCCAGCAGAGTCACCCAATGCGCCGTAAAAGACAGGTAACGTCCCTGTCCATGCCTGCTGGACCATGAGTCAGCGGTAATATGCACCTTACCACTGACCGCCCTGTCCAGCGAGGCATGGACATTGTCTTCCACATGCCAGTAGAGAGCCGGAATAGCCTTCCGTGAGAAAAAGTGGCGTTTTGGTACCTGCCACTGAGGTACTGCACATTGCACAAACTCACGGAAGGGGGCAGAATCTACCAACTGAAAAGGTAGCAGTTGAAGTGCTAGCAATTTCGCTAAGCTAGCATTCAACTGCTGGGCATGTGGATGGCTGGGATTGTACTTCTTTCGGCGCTGCAGCAGCTGGGGCAGGGAAATTTGCCTGGTACTATCAGTAGATTGACCGCTACTACTAGCTTGTGACACACCTATTTCTACACCTTCACTGCAGGCTTCAGAGAGGACTGGGGGTCTACTGGGGTTGGAGGTCCCAGAAGGGCAAGGGGGGGTACGCTTTTGTCATTGGTGTGGGTCTTTCTGGTGTGCTTGCCAATGAGCTGCATGGCAGGTCGACATATGTCTGGACAAGCATGTGGTACCCATCGGTTGAGGTTTTGGCCACGCGACATAAGTTGCAAATAGCAAAGGTACGATCTTGTGGACATGTTTCAAAAAAGGCCCACACCAAAGAACTTTTGCTGTACTGGTCAGACACAGCAGCGCCATGCACAAGCGCCGTATTTGTGCGCTGTAATGCAGTGGGTGTGATCTTAAGCTGACCCCTGGAGGGCATCCTGCCTCTTTGGAGATGTGCCTGTGCCTCGTCCTCCTTCTTCTCCTCCTCCTCCTCTCTCCTATCAGGCACCCAGGTAGAGTCAGTGACATCATCCCCTCCCTCCTCATCACTGTCAACAACCTGGCAGTATGCTCCAGCTGGGGGAACATCATCACTGACAAATTGATGTCCCTCTCGGACACCCCCTCTCCCTGGGCTCACATCAATGCCTTCCTCTATCAGTGTTCCGTCATCGGAGTCTTCAAAACGCTGCGCATCTTCCTGCAGCATGTACCCAACACTGTGTTGAAACAGTTCGGGGGACTCCTCAGGAGGACATGGTGGTACTAGGAAAGTATTGTGTGAAGCCATTGTGCAGAGGGAAGAGGACGCCTTGGCAGCTGCTTTGCCAGATAAACTTTGATCAGTCTGTGTGAGAGAGGATGAGGAGGATAAGGACGGCTTGGTCATCCACTCTACTAATTTCTCTGCATGTTGAGACTCAACATGGCCAGCTCCCGAAAAGAAGGACGAGCGGCCACGGCCATGTGCTGAAGAGGATGCACCACATACACTACCAGCGTTACCTCTACATGCAGAGCCTGCTTGCCCTCGTGACTCTCTGCTGGTCTTTGTTGTCCTTCCAGACATATTTATGCGTTCAGGTGGTATATAACAGCACACGTACAGTGACACTAACTGCGCTCAGGTGGTATATAACAACACAGGTGCGGTGACACTAACTGTGCTCAAGTGGTATGTAACAGCACACGTCCAGTGACACTAACTGCGCTCAGGTGGTATATAACAACACAGGTGCGGTGACACTAACTGTGCTCAAGTGGTATGTAACAGCACACGTCCAGTGACACTAACTGCGCTCAGGTGGTATATAACAGCACAAGTGCGGTGACACTAACTGCGCTCAGGTGGTATATAAAAGCAGTTGTTTTGTTTCGTCACATAAAACTTATTTTTTTTCATCACAAAAAGTGATCGTGTGTATGCAGCATTAGTTGAAATGAGGTCCAGGCTTCGGCTGGGCAATTCTAAAGCTGATCATACATGTCATGTAACAATCTGATTAGATTCACCAATGTGAATGCTAAAAAGGCTTAATAGTGGTTTCTTATTTTTTATTTCTTCTCATTCTATTACAAAAACTATTTTGTAATGGATCTGGAAAAGTTAAGGGGTAAATACTTACGCATTAAGGGCCAGATCCACAAAGAATTTCAAATTCCCGCCGGCGTATCTTTGTTTTGTATTCACAAAACAAGATACGCTGGAATTACGCTAAGATATGACTGGCGTAACGTCATTACACCGTCGTATCTTAGTTGCATACTTACGCTGGACGCTAGGGGCGCTTCCGTAGTTTTTCTGCGTTGAATATGCAAATTAGCGAGTTACGGCAATTCACGAACGAACGAGCGGCCGGCGCATTCCTTTTACGTTGTTTGCGTAAGCGTATGTCCGGTGTAAAGTTACCCCTGCTGTATAGAGGCGTACGCAATGTTAAGTATGGACGTCGGGCCAGCGTCAAATTTTCCATCATTCACGTTGTTTGCGTAACCCGTTCGCGAATAGGGAATTGCGTAAGTTACATACACGTCGTTTTCATTGACTATTTGTGACGTGATTACACGCATGCGCACTGGGATACGTCCACGGCCGGCCCATGCGCAGTTCAAAAAAATACGTTGTTTGCCGCGGGTCATTGATAATTTTAATACAACACTCCCACCTCTTGTTCATTTGAATTACACACGCGAACGCCGGCCCATTTACGCTACGCCGCAAGTTACAGCGGTAATTGTTTGTGGATAAGGATATGTAACTTACAGCGGCGTAGCATAACTAAGATAGGCTACGCCAGCGGAAGATCTTTGTGGATCTGGCCCTAAGACTTTCGATTTTTTGGTAAATTCTTTAAACTGAATATGCATAGAAAGGTCCAATTTGCATAGTACATGTCATGGAGGCAGCAGTTCAAAGTAAAACAGACAAATTTAGATAGGGGGTCTCCCCTTTGAATAAATTATTAGAACAAACAATGCGACAGAATGTGTCATTGTCAGCCAAGATATTGACAAACAGGACACTGAATTTTCTCTTATACCGGGGCATAAGAGAAGGTGAGGCGAGATAGCAAGAGAGGGAACAATGGGTGTGGAGAAGAAAATAGCAAGAAAAAAAAAGGGGGGTTGAGTGAGGTTGGATGGAGAAGCAGGATGCATGGAAGTGTGCAAGATTTTACTGAACTGTTTCCAAGAGGAAATTACCCTCGAAGATGTGAGTCCAAGTTTTGCAATAAGTCGTGTGTTTGCCTCAAGCGGTGAGCATCAAGTCTTCCATTACCTTTATTTCTTCTACTTTTCTGATCCAATGTGAATAAGATGGGGGGGGGGTGTTAGAGTCCCTCTTTCATAAAAGGAATACATGACTTGGCAGCATTAAATGAATGATTTGTACGTTTTGGCTGGGATCTCAGTCACGTGGAGAAGGAAGGGGCGAGGGGTCTTGTGGGAGTTCTTTCTAGAAATATTTTAATTTTGGAAACGACCAAAATAGGTGTAAGCAGTGTCACTTTCCCCTCCTCTGCGACTCCAGAGCCATATTTCTGCAGAATGGTAGGTGTGCTCTGCCACCTGGTAAGAATCTTGAAATTAGCTTTCTGCAATCTTGTGCTAATGGAGGATTTTAATGTGAAATGGGAGATCTGCCATGAAGGATCTATGTAATTCAGTTTCCCATTTCTGGAGAAATGGTTGTTTGTAGTCAGCTGGAGAGGTCAGTAGAAAGTAACCCTGAGAGAGGGAGTGCCAGAGTGGGTTACTTTCAGAACAAAGAATTTCAAGTGTGGTTAGAGGGTGCTAGAGGGATGGGGAGTGATCTAAAGAGTGCTACAGGCCCACCATTTTCTCAGAAGTCTAGGCAATAAGATCCCGCCAGTGACATTACTGTGGTAATCGAGGGCCAATGATCCTATGTAAGGAAGTGTAAAACCTGGACGCGGCGAGATTCCAGGAGTGTATGAAAAGGTCCTTCCTGTAGACCATAAGTAAATCGCGGGTTCCCTAATATCAGGTATAAGGGAAAGTGTTTTGGAGACAAGGAAGTTTTAGAGCAGAGGTGGCAAACAAGACCCGTGGGCCAAATCCGGCCCGCCAGGCCTTGCTAAGTGGCCCGCACAGTGTTCTCCGGCTGACACCTGTTCGTTTCTCACTCCCAAGTCTCTCAAGAGTAAACATCCTCCCCCCCAGTCCCGCGAGTGGCGGCAGCATGCGACAGCGCATGCGTGCCCGTCGGTCTCCAAAAAGACATGAACAAAAAACTTCCGCTCTCTCCTCTTCAGTCCCTTCAGCGTAAAATCAGCTGTTGTGCAGTTACATACGGCGCATGCGCTGTGCGGCTGGCAATATTCGACAGAACACCAGATTTTTGGTGAGCTGAGCCCCGCAGGAAACTCCACCACTGACAGCTATGCTGGGCCAGCCGCATGTGTTTTTTTTTTTCCCCATCCAGCAGGCTAATGAAGAGAGGCAGTGTTGTGCCGACGTATTTTTTTTTTTTTTTAATTATACATTTTTATTGATTGTACAAAGGGAAAGCACAACAAAATTTAACTCAATACAGTGCTGGCCCCAAATATCCATCTGTGACAATTCTTGAATACAGGCAAAGAATTTATTCCTTGCCCTGGAGGAAGTCTGCTATTGGACGAAACGACGTAGGGAGGAACGGCGTGCTGACGTCACTTTTGTTTTCATCCTCACGACCATCCGGAAGGACGGGCGGAATGTGAGAGCCGGCCGGCTTACTATTTTTATGCTCCTAAAGATTCGACACTTGTAAGTGCAAATGAATTTTTCTTATTAAAATCTATTTAAACGGTACTACTCTATGTTGGCATCCCTTTTCTTTTTGGGCTATACATTGGGAGTTATTGCTTTCTGAGACACAGCCGCTTTGAGATTGGAACTGGACATCTACCTGGATACTTGCTTAAACAACCTAGCCTGATGTGGTATTGACGCTTGTGATTATTTTTATCTGGTAAGCAGATTCATAATAAGAGGTGGAGGTGAAGGCTTTCTTCTGTCTTGTGGAATCACAACCCTCACCTGGGATATTCCATTTAATTCACTGAAGTTGGGACTTTCTTTGGAGCTAATTATCAACACTTGATGAAATTTGCGATCACTGTCATTCATTTTAGTTTGTTTTTTCTTATGTTTCACTAACATATAGTAGATCACTTGGTGTTGGTTTTTTATATATTCATTTACCTTCTTTTTTTTTTGCACTTAATGTGTACTTTTTATCATGTACCATTGATATATTCATTTCTAGCAGCGCAGCATACCATATATATAAGGAATTTATTATATTTACTATCAGTGAGGGCACCACAATCTTCATCACTTAGGCTGCTTTCACACTGGGGCACCAACGGTAAAAAAAATAAGAAAAAGGCCGCAGCATCAGCCTAGCTCCCAGGGCGTTGAACTTGGTCCACCCGGCGGTGGCCTAGGTGAGTCTAGAGCGGTGCACTGACGTCTCCCGGTCACCCAGTCTCAACTGCTCGTGTTCGGCCAGCTTCTCTGGTAAGACTAAGCATGCACTAATCTTCCTATATATAGTGGGGGAGATGTCTGTGGACCATATTACAGTGGGGGAGATGTCTGTGGACCATATTACAGTGGGGGAGATGTCTGTGGACCATATTACAGTGGGGGAGATGTCTGCGGACCATATTACAGTGGGGGAGAGGTCTGTGGATATTACAGTGGGGGAGAGGTCTGTGGATATTACAGTGGGGGAGAGGTCTGTGGATATTACAGTGGGGGAGAGGTCTGTGGATATTACAGTGGGGGAGAGGTCTGTGGATATTACAGTGGGGGAGAGGTCTGTGGATATTACAGTGGGGGAGAGGTCTGTGGATATTACAGTGGGGGAGAGGTCTGTGGATATTACAGTGGGGGAGAGGTCTGTGGATATTACAGTGGGGGAGAGGTCTGTGGATATTAGAGTGGGGGAGAGGTCTGTGGATATTACAGTGGGGGAGAGGTCTGTGGATATTACAGTGGGGGAGAGGTCTGTGGATATTACAGTGGGGGAGAGGTCTGTGGATATTACAGTGGGGGAGAGGTCTGTGGATATTACAGTGGGGGAGAGGTCTGTGGATATTACAGTGGGGGAGAGGTCTGTGGATATTACAGTGGGGGAGAGGTCTGTGGATATTACAGTGGGGGAGAGGTCTGTGGATATTACAGTGGGGGAGATGTCTGTGGATATTACAGTGGGGGAGATGTCTGTGGATATTACAGTGGGGGAGATGTCTGTGGATATTACAGTGGGGGAGATGTCTGTGGATATTACAGTGGGGGAGATGTCTGTGGATATTACAGTGGGGGAGATGTCTGTGGATATTACAGTGGGGGAGATGTCTGTGGATATTACAGTGGGGGAGATGTCTGTGGATATTACAGTGGGGGAGAGGTCTGCGGATATTACAGTGGGGGAGATGTCTGTGGATATTACAGTGGGGGAGAGGTCTGTGGATATTACAGTGGGGGAGAGTTCTGTGGATATTACAGTGGGGGAGATGTCTGTGGATATTACAGTGGGGGAGATGTCTGTGGATATTACAGTGGGGGAGATGTCTGTGGATATTACAGTGGGGACTATATATGGTGGTGATCCGAAAAATGTATGTGCGTTATAATTAATCGAAATTAGTCGATTAAACGATTAAAAACAAAATCGATTAATCAAACACAAAAATTTTAATCAGTAACAGCCCTACTGAATACCTGTCAAATGCTGTGTAAAACCAGAAGAGCTTTCCAAATATTTAAAATTCTGTTGGTAACATTGGAAATAATCTAGAAATAACATTTACTATATCAGGTGAATAGAAAATGTTTTAAAAGTAACTTCTGCCATAGCTTAAAAATAACAAAACAGTGTCATTCATTTATGTGGGCCATCTTTGCTCATACCTTATAAATAATAATATTCCCTGAAAAATTGAAGACAGAAGAGACTGAATATTTTATTAGCACTGGCTGCCAGGGAAAATTATTGGAAACAAATAAAAAGATTGTGTTGAGTAGATGCAAAAAGAAAACATCTCCAACTGAATGCATCTCCTTATGTTAAGGACAAAGAGGATTAAATATCATGTGCTGTTCAGTTGACCAAAAGCAATCAGGTTGTTGCTCTAGCAAGTGCACTTACTTGCTTTTTGCTCTCAAGATAATTTCATGAACACACTGTGCTGAATTTGAATGAATTCCATTATTCTTGCCCTGGTTTCCACACCACTTGGACAATGAATCAAATCAGAGCCATCTGTTTAGCTATACCTAGACATTAATTCTTGGATTAAACTGAATATTTATAGAGCCGGGGTAATTAAATAACTCACCATTACCCCTGATAAACAAAATCACAACTAGATTTTCTGACTTTGTCAAATATAAAATGCATTTACTGCTGGCTTATAAAATAACACTTAACATGGTTTTGAAATCCTAGGATATATTTTTATATATTTTTTTGCTTTCAGTAAATGAAAAAAGAAAACCATTGCAGACATCATAGCCAAGTAATGTTTAGCTGCAACATATACATTTTCAGTCCTTGGGTTTAGATATGCTTTAACCACCCTTATGCAAACACTAAAAACGTAGGCCCAGATTCACAGAGCAATTACGCCTGTCTAACTGGTGTTAGACAGGAGTAATTTCAAATTTCGCGCGCCGTATCACTAGTTTGAATCCTCAAACCATGATACGGCGGCTTCGGGCTTCGATCCGAGAGGCTTACGTCTTCGTAAGCCTTCGGATCTACGCTGCGATATTTTTGCGGCCGCTGGGAGGAGTTCGCGTCGTTTTGATGCGTCGGGATATGCAAATGTGTTTTTACGGCGATTTACGAAGATACGAGCGGTCTTCGCAATCGCTTACGTCTGTTTTTTTTTACATACTGTTAGACCAGCTTTTTGCTGGTCTAAAGGTGCGTAGCCCATGTTAAGTATGGAGGTCGTTCCCGCGTCGAATTTATTTTTATTTTTTATTTTTTTTACGCAACTCGTTCGGAAATAGAAATGTCCGTAAACGACGCTACTCAAACAACGAATGACGTAACGACGTGATTTTGCGCAATGCACCGCGGGAAATTTGCGACCGGAGCATGCGCAGTTCGATCTCCGCGAGAACGCGCCTATTTTAAATCCTTCACGCCCCCTACTCACGTAGATGGATTGCGACGGGAGAAATACACTACGCCGCCGTCGTTTACTGGACAAAATCTACCTGGATTCCATGTAGAGCCAGGTAAAAAACGGCGGCGTAGTGTATTTCTGATACGCTACAAGAATCTAATTCTCTATGAATCTGGGCCGTAAACTTCTAAACTGAACTCTAATCTTTACCATGACTTGACCTTGGCTCGTTGTAGTATCATAGGTTTAAACGAACATCTATGAATTATAAAGTTGATTCACTCTATGCTAAGGCATAAAGGTTTCTAAGACATCTACATATAAAAATAGGCCATATGTCCTATATCTGTATACAGTGTACAGGCATCTCGCCTGTACACTGTGTGAGAATTATAGAAGACAGTAATAACACCAGGGCTCAAAATTTCAAGTCCTGAGCTACTAGCCAAGCCTCAAGGGTTACTCGCCAACAGTTGCCCCACCCAACCCTAACCATGCCCCGCCCTAAACATGCCTTCATAAATTATCTCATGAAATTACACTTAAATGTTTTATGCAGAATTAAGTTCTAAAAATAAATAACAACTTTATCTGTGCCCACCGATGCAGCATGCCCGTGTCCATCGATGCAGCCTGCCCGTGTCCGCCAATGCAGCCTATCTGTGCACATCATGCTGCCATTGTCCATTCTGCCAATCTATGCCCACCATGCTGCCAATCTGTGCCCCTAATGCTGCCTGCGTCCTTCATTCTACCAATCTGTGCCCAACATGCTGCCAATCTGTGCCCAACATGCTGCCTATATGTGTCCTTCATGCAGGGAACAGAGGAGAGGAAGTTGATTACCGGGTGGATGCTGAGCGCACTGAGGAACATGACAGCTTTCATTTCAATTGCTGTGTGTTCCGGCCGCTCGCCGTCATATACAGCCCCGCCCCCTGGCCAGGGAACGTTGATACACGTCACTCGTGATTGGACGGGTGATCAGCCTATCAAAGTCTTGCGACCAGGGGGCGGGGCTGTGTGTGACAGCGATTGCAGGGAACACAAGGCAATTGAAATGAAAGCCACTAGTGATGTTCCCTGCGCTGAGATGATCCGGCCGCCTGCTCCTCTCTTACCCTCCACGAGCGCTGGGAGAAGGACTTCCATACAACCTCGCATGCCGGCGGTGCACGCCTCCCAGCTTCCCAGGCAGCCCTTTCTCACCAGCCCTCAAAATCCACTTGCAGAATGCGAGCATGCGAGTGGAATTTTGAGGGCTATTAGTTGATTAGGCTTCAGTGGCCTGGCAGAACTATAAATTCCTATCAGTCATTTATTGAAGCTTCCCTCTGCTACAAAGCTACAGAATCTTGAAGCATGATCACATCCAGTATGCTTTCAGGACAGTTTAATGCCTGCCTCCCCCGTTTACACAATGGTTACTCCAACTGATCCTCGATTTAGGGGCCCAGAAAAGAAAGCACAGTGGAGGGCTTGGGCATTTACCTCGAATGGTAGTGTGTTGTATGTGAAGATTCCCTAAAATAGATGGCGGAATAAACAGATCGACACCAGAGCATAGAGGTAAAAAGTATATTCCTTTATAGCAGTGGTTCTCAACTTTTGTGCAAGTTTATACTCAGAGTCTATCATTTTAAAAGATAGTATTTTGTACACTATAATAATTTACAAGTTACCAAAAATATAACAGAATTTGTAAAGAAAATCAAGGCAGCAAAAATTCAGAACCAACGATGGGCTGCAAAAGAGAGTAGGAAACACCCCAAAAATTACTCATATATATTAATAGTAAAAAAGGGTAGGTCTGAGTATATAGGCTCTTTACATGATAATTTTGAGTTAGTGACTGGGGCAGAGAAGGCAGATTTAAATGCCATCTTCAACTCTGTGTGTACATGGAAAAAAATAGAAGACCTCAAGGCAATAGCGAGGATAGCATTCATATAGCCCAAAATGATCTGCAATAGCTCACAATTGATATAGTCCAGAAACATTTAGACTAAACAAAGGTGAATAAAGCACCTGGACTAGCAGATGTCTTACACCTGTGTGTCAAAGAGTTGAGATTTGTTATTTCAAATCCATGGTCTCATTTTTAATGATCCATGTAGTACCACTACATTGGTGTAAGGCCAAAGTGGTGCCTATACATGGGCGTCCACAGAACTTTTTTCCCAAAGGGGGTGCATAATTTTAAGGTTGGAGGCTGTGGAGTGCGGGCATGGTACAAGAGGTGGTTAGAGGCCGCAGACATGATACAGGAGGAGGTGGTTGGAGGCTTTGAACATGGTACAGGAGACCGCAGAGTGTGGACATGGGTACAAGAGGTGGTTAGAGGCTGCGGACAGGATACAGGAGGTGGCTGGAGGCTGCGGACATGATACAGGAGGTGGTTGGAGACTGCAGAGTGCGGACATGCTACAAAAGGACGTTGGAGGCAGCAAGCATGAAACAGGATATGGTTGGAGGATGAGGACATCACATACTGTAGATATAGCAGCTATGGATAGATGGAAGGTGCAGGGGTCCGGTCTCCAGGACTCAGTGTGGCTGTGCTCACAGTGGAGTGGTGGGAGTCTCCTTCCAACAGCAATGGAGACCGGACCCCTGCACCATCCATCATGGTGTGCCAACTGCTGTCCATTCAAAAATGGCACCAGTCAGAGCCATTGCGTCAATAACTCACTGCGCGTGCACCTGCTCGGTCGAAAGTGGCTGAGCATGTCCTAGCTTGCCCAAGCCCAGCAGGCTTTGGAACTGCACATGGGCAGTTCCAATGTCAGCTTGCAGCCATATTTATTATGGGCAACCGCCATTCATGGACAGCTCAAAAACCAATTGAAATTTACGGGCTTCCCGTAAATTTATGTGCAGTTGGCAACACTGGACACCTTCCCCCAGGAGGGGGGGGGGGACTTGCCCCCTCTTGCCTTCCCCATGTGGATGCCCATGTGCCTACATTTAAGAAAGAGAACAGACTCTTTACCAAATACCTAACAGGTTAGTTTAACTTCTATAGTCAAGAGGAAACGTGAGACTTTAATAAAAAAAACACAAAAAAAATATTTTGCGCAATAGTTAGCATGGATTCACAAAAGACAGAGATTGTCGAACAAATCTGATTTATATTTATGAGGAAGTAAGCAAAACCATGAGAAAGGAATGGCTATGGATACAGTATACTTGGATTTTGCAAAAGTGTTTGACACAGTTCCCTATACACGGCTAATGTGCAAGTTAAAACTGGATGGAAAACTGGCTAAAATACCATATACACAGAGAGTAGTGGTTAATGATTCATACTCTAAACGGTCCAAGGTGTACCCCAAGGTTCAGTGTTGTTGGGACCATTATTTTTTTAACATATAAATGTTATAGGGTACGCATATACATGAACCTCCCCAATATGCAAGCGCACACACACACTAAACTTATATACAGGACCCCCCAATAAACACATACTTCTCACTGCACATGTACAGGACCCCCCCCCCCCATTTGAATTTTTGTGCTATAAAACAGCAAAAAAACTAAAATTTGGAAATAAATATTTTCTACTTTGTTATAAAAACTATCCAATAAAATTAAATTTCATCATAAATTTTGGCCAAAATGTATTCGGTAAAAAAAAAAAATCCCAATAAGTGTACATTAATTGGTTTTGTGTGAACGTTATATACAACCCCTTGATCACCCCTTAGTATTAACCCCTTCCCTGCCAGTGACATTTATATAGTAATCAGTGGTTATTTTTAGCTCTGATTGCTGTATAAATGTCAGTGGTCCCAAAAAAGTGTCAAAAGTGGCCAATCTGTCTGCTGAAATGTCACAGACCCGCTAAAAAAAAAAAAAAAAAAAAAAAAAAAAAAAAAAAAAAAAAAATCGCAGATCACCACCATTACTAGTAGAAAAAAAAAATGCCATAAATCTATTCCCTATTTTGTAGAAGCTATAACTTTTTTCCAAACCAATCGATAAACGCTTCTTTTTTTTTCCCCCAAAAAATATGTAGAATACATATTGGCCTAACCTGTTGAATACATTTGTTTTAAAAACATTTTTTTTGGGGGGGTAGGGATATTATAGCAAATAGTAAAAAAGGTACTTCCCCTTTAATTCACGGCATAGTGGGTGTACGCTTGCCACTAGTGGGAAAAGCTCGATGTCCGCCGGTGTCCCGCGATCGTGTCACGGAGCTGCAGAACAGAGAGATGTAAACAAGGCATTTCCCTGTTCTGCCTAGTGACATGGCAGGGATTTACTGCTCCCCTTCATCAGGAGAAGTGATCTCTGTCATGTCAGTGGGAGCACACCCTCCCCCCACAGAATCACTCCCTAGGACACACTTAATCCCTGGATCGTCCCCTAGTGTTTAGCCCCTTCCCTGCCAGTGTCATTTACACAGTAATTAGTGAATTTTTATAGCACTGATCGCTGTATAAATGGCAATGGTCCCAAAAATACTGTCAAAAGTGTCCGCTGTAATGTTGCAGTCACGATAAAAATCGCAGATCGCTACCTAAATGGTAATCTAGTAAAAAAATTAAAAAATACAAATCTCAAATCTATTCCCTATTTTGGAGGCGCTATAACTTTTGTGCAAACCAATCAATATACGCTTATTGCTATTTAAAAAAAAAAAAAAATGTAGAAGCATACATATCGGCCTAAACTGAGGGAAACAAATTAATTATATATTTTTGGGGATATTAATAATAGCAAAAAGTAAATTATTTATTTTTATTTTTTTCAAAATCGTTGCTCTTTTTTTGTTTATAGCACAAAAAATAAAAAACAGCAGAGGTAGGGTGACCACATTTCCAAACTGCCATTTAGGGACACCCCCCCCCCCCCCCCATCCAAAAAATCAGCTTGTGCTGTAACGAATCACAGCACAGTGATTGGACATAATAGGTGGGATTTATGATTTCTCCAATAACAAGCAGGGGGCAGGGATTGTGCTTCTCCAGGCATTCCCGACCAGAACAAGTACTGTCAGTGAGTAAAGCAGTGATGTGGCGGCCTTTTTTGGGGGCATCAGATTGGCCCGGGGGGTGGCTGTGTCAGTTTCTTCCGGGACACTGTATTGTCCTGGAATGAAGGTGCCCGGGACAGACCTGCAAAATGCAGGACTGTCCTGGGCAATAGTTACATAGTTAGTCAGGTTAAACAAAAGACACAAGTTCAACCATAAATAAATAAATAAAATAAAAAATATTGTACAATCCCATATAACCAATTCTATGCCCACAGTTGATCCAGAGAAATCAATCCGGGAAACATGGTCACCCTACGCAGAGGTGATCAAATGCCACCAAAAGAAAGCTCTATTTGTGGGGGGAAAAAAAGGACATCAATTTTGTTTGGGTGCAATGTCGCATGACTGCGAAAATCGCCCGTTAAAGTGACGCAGTGTCGTATCGCAAAAAGTGCTCTGGTCAGGAAGGGGGTAAATTCTTCAGGGGCTGAAGTGTTTAAAGACCCCATCAGTTCTTGTTTGGCTCTCTGCTGCTGGCAGGTAGGCCACACCATTTGCTAAGAGTACCCCCATTACCTTCACTGGTAGTGATAGCACATTTGATGGTGAATATTGTTTCCTTGCTGAATTGAACACACAGCTCGGTTAGTCGTCCTTGCCTGGAAGTCCAAATATCCATCTATTTTGCACTTTTTTTCACTTTAGACTTATCCAAGTGTCTCTTGACACAGTTTAATGGACATTTAAGTTCTCAATATGTTTATGTAAATGTTGTCTCACCATTTTGCAGACTAGTCCTTGCAGGCAATGTCATTAAAGCGGAGGTTCACCCAAAAATCAACTTTCTGACATTAGATCCAGCATACTGCCAACATCTGCAGTATGCTGTTTTTTTTTTTTTTGTACTTATCGTTTTATGAGCCGTTGTTACCCGGCTCCGAGTGGGGAATGCTGCGGGGAATGGGCGTTCCTAAGCCAAGAGGAGTTGATTGACGGGCTGCTAAGGTGTGTCACGCCTTCCGAAAAACCCGAAGTGACACTCGGGTATTTTCGGAAGGCGTGACTCGCCTTAGCAGCCCGTCAATCAACTCCTCTTGACTTAGGAACGCCCATTCTCCGCAGCATTCCCCACTCGGAGCCGGGTAACAACGGCTCATAAAACGATAAGTACAAAAAAAAAAAAAACAGCATACTGCAGATGTTAGCAGTATGCTGGATCTAATGTCAGAAAGTTGATTTTTAGGTGAACCTCCACTTTAATGTATGTTTATTTGTGCACTGTCACTTATATGTTTGCATTATTACATATATCACTAGCTACTTAATCGCTGCACTTAAATCCTTACTACTATCGCAAAATATGGCCTGGTCATTAAGGGGGCAAATCCTTCCAGGGCTGAAGTGGTTAAAGTGGTTAAAGTATCTAACTAAAAGCAAAACTTTTATTCGTTTTGGATAGAGTGGAGATGTATTGGAACACCTGTCAGTTTTTATTACTGCATGGTTCCACCATTAGAGAGATTTATCTTAGTTGTCATGTTTACCATTAGCAACGAAAGTGAAAGGGTAAATCGTTCAATGGGGATCTGGTGGCCATGAAGTCCCCAGGGGATTCCCTTAATGGGGATTTTCTTTAACTTCCTGTTTTGACTATGAGACAGGAAGTGAAAAAAAATCTCCCCAATGTGGCACAGATGGCATAAAAAACCATCATGGGGTTATAACCCTCCCCTTCTCTATCCAAAATGAAAAGTTTTGCTTATAGTTTAACTTTAAGGGGTACAGAGAGGTGAGGGGGTGGAGACTGCAGGGGTTATGTCAGCAGGAGAGCAGTCCACTGATTGTCACAGTAAAGAGTTGTGGGGGGGGGGGGGGGGGGGCATATCAACGCAATAGAGGAATCAGGACAAGCAGGCTGTGATGTGCTTCAATGCCTAGCGTGGCGAGTTGAAAAAAGGAAAGCAAGGGGACTGGCAGCATCACCAGAGGATTTCACACAAAAGGAAATAAAACAAAGATAACAGGATACTTTTTAACACAGTACATGATTCAACAGACACATATCAGGAATACGATGGCATAGTATACATTTTAAGTATCTTCAGGCCTTAAAGAGGTTGTAAAAGATATATTTTTAAATAACAAACATGTCATACTTCCACTGTGCAGTTTGTTTTTCACAGAGTGGCCTCAACCCTGACGTCCTTTTTTCCCCAGAAGTAGAGATTTCTTTTGGTGGTATTTGATCACCTCTTTTTTTTTTTTTTTTAATCCTCAGTCTAGGCCGATACGTATTCTTCTACATATTTTTTGTTAAAAAACAAACAAACAAAAAACACGCAATAAGTGACTGGTGTAACTGCCGATAGCGGGTGCCTGGCGGATATCGCGGCCGCCAGGCACACGCATCGGCATCTCAGTGATGCGGCGGGCACGCTTGCATGCCCCCCAGTGGCTGGAGGCCGTATATAGACGGCCTCCCGGCAAATGGCATCCATACTGTGGCTGTACAAAGTCGTACGGCCGGCAGGAAGTGGTTAATATTTAAATGAAGCTGGATTGTTTTCAGTTATTGCTCCTGGGAAAGCCATACATTAACATTCTCTGCATAATCTAACAACCCGACTTGAAATCGGTATGTGAAGGTTTACGCTGCAGGGTCCCCACACACTCAGGGGTTCCATCGGGCAAAATTTGATATATTTGCCCTGTAAATATGGCTCTACATTATTAGGTTAACATTTCAGTATTAAGGCTATCTTGCTGGTCTCCAGTTAACAGACCACTACACTGCACACAGACCACCCCACTGACCACTACACACCCCACTGACCACTACACACCCCACTGACCACTCACCATCAGGACACAACACATCAGGGTACAGCACATTAGGGCACAGGGCAAAGCACACCAGTGAACATCAAAGCACATGGGGCACAGGTTAGCATTTACTTGTCGTTTTCTTCAAATGCAGAGTAGCGCAGGAAGCGTCTGTCATAAGTTTACTTCTCTCTCATGTCACGCTGCTGTTTCCTGGAAGCCCCTCCTCTCTTCTCGTCCATCCCAGATAATGTCACAAGCAGATGGGGATGGACGAGAAGAGAGGAGGGGCCGCCAGGGAGCAGCAGCGTGACATGAGAAGTGAACTCATGACAGACGCTTCCTGCACTACTCTTCATGCATCTCAATCTACCCCCCTCCCCTTCCGCTGCACCCCGCCCTGCCCGCGGGTCCTTTATAACCAGTCCATGAGCCGCAAATGGCCTGCGGGCTGGTACTTTGAGATCCTTGGTTTAGATGATACTTATAATTGTTATTTGCTGATTGCAGGAATTCTTGTTATATACAGTTACTACAATATAGAAAGCCGGTCAAACATTTATACATTCTGTTATTTATACATATAAATAAGCGGTTTGATGTAAAACACAATATATTAGTAGTTATAAATCATGCAACGTTTCAAATATTTATTCATTACCTTCAATTATTATGACCCCAAGGCATGCAATTACTGCTGTCCCAACGATCATAATCAGAAACAGGCCGCATGGAACTGCAGACAGCGCTACAAAGACCAGAAGTGAGAGGGATATGTATGGGCGCTCTTCCAAGTATTGTCCAAAGGGGGAGTTCATGAAGGCGATCACCTAAGTGAAGCAAAGTAGCAAGTTGAAGAAATGCTAAAACTACAAGAGACAACAAATCATCTATATATTTGAGTTGGTTTTATTTTTACACCCACACATAATGTTTATTTTGCTTCCAGCTAATGTTATCACGAGCAAGTAAAAATCACCTTCGATTTCTTTTCTAAATGTTTTTTTTTCCTTTGTCTGAATTTCTCACTTCCTGTTTCTCCTCAGTAAGCTTGCCCCCATCTTCCGAGCCATTCTGGCTGGGGGTTGGTCAGCGTGCTCGCCCCCCTCCCTTGGGACTACATCCCTGCGGGGAGACGCTGTGAACACAGACAATTCAGATAATGAAAAAAAACATTTAGAAGGGAAAGCAAAGGAAAAGGTAGGTGAACCAACAATGCACTAGCTTAAAGGAACCCGTTTAGAAAAAAAAATATTAACCTTTACAACCCCTTTAATGTCAGTGTTACCGTGGTTTATCACTCTACTCTGTAACCATATGCTGACAGGTAACCCGAACAGCCCATTACAAAATAAAGGAAAGTCTGCCTCCACCTGATGCTGATGCTGTTTTTATAGTGTTAAGTGAAGTGAAGGCTAAAAGTTATCCTTTCATTTATTCAGGGTTAAAAAATACTCAAATACTGGCTTGCGAAGATCTCCCCTATCACAAGGATTTCTAACCCTTCTTGGAGAAAAAATTGTTAACAAGCTGCAATTGTTGCCCACCCCATTCATTTATTGAGGTCTTGTAAAGTTTATATATAATGCTGTGGTGTTATCGCCCTACTTATTTTTGCGTCTTCAGCGAACATTGAGATTAAGCCATTTATCCCATCCATGGTTTCCTATGGGACACGTTCACATTACATGTGCAAAAACACAAAATGCACAGCAAAAAGCACTGTAGAAACGGATCTAAAGCAAACTGCATAGGTTTGGACCAAGTCTTAAACAGAATTGGTCCCAGGACAGAGCCTTGGGGTACTCCACTTACCACTCCAGTCTAAGTACACGTTATTTATTATCACCCTTTGGACACCCTCCTGTAACCATTTGGGCTATACCTACATACTGTACCTCAGTTTGTAGATTAAAGTGATTCTAAAGTGATTTTTTTTTTTTAAACAAACATGTCATCATACAAGGGTTTTGCACAGAGTGCCCCCAATCCTCCTCTTCTGGGGTCCCCCTGCAATGCTCCTGGCTTCTCCTCTTCTCGAGTGCCCACATGAGGGGGCCGCGCCATTGAAACAGACAGGAGGATTTGGCCCCGCCCCCAGCTCCCATGTCACTGGATTTGACAGCAGCGGGAGACAATCGCTCCTGCTGCTATCAATCTATCCAATGAGCACCCGAGAATGGGTTCAGGCAAGTAAAAGGGGGGCTCTGGGGGGCTGCAGAAGCACAAAAGGTTCTTGACCTTAATGCACAGAATGCATTAAGGTCAAAAACCCTGAGGGTTTACAGCCCCTTTAAGCATTTGTGGGGGAATGTATCAAATGCTATTGCAAAATCCAGACACACCACATCCATCAGCCTACCTTTATCTAGATGGCAGTTCACTTCTTTGTAGAATGTTAACAGATTGGTTTGGCAAGAATGACCCTTCGTATACCCATGCTGATTACTACTAATAAAACGGTTTTCATCAGAAAATTCTTGGATATGGTCCCTTATCACCTCAAATAGTTTACATACTCTCAATGTTAGACTGACAAGCCTGTGGTTTCCGGGAATATATCTCTTTTTTTTTTAATATTGGTACCCCATGGGCTTTTTGCAAATCAGCTGGCACCATTCCTGTCAGTATGCTGTCCATAAAGGTTAGGCACAACGGTCCGGCTCTGGTGATTTGTGTTAGTCTTTTCTGGACATCCTGTGACATGTTACTAACAATACAGATGTGGTTGTTATAGCCCTTCTTTTCTTTGGTAAAAAAACGAAGAAAGCATTTAGTACAGTTGCCTTTTCTTTGTCATCTGTAACTAGCTTACCTTCATCAACCTTTATGGGGCCAATGTGCCCTGACCTCAGTTTTACTGTTAATATATTTAAAACATTTCTAGGAATTTTTTTTACTCTCCACTTAATGCGTGTCTCAGTCTTTTTTTTGCCCCCCTGATTGCGTTCTTACATTTGCCTTTGCATTTCTTGTAGTGTTGAAATACTGACCATGACCCTTCTGCCTTATACATTTTAAAGGCCATTTTTTTAATTGAATATGACTGTTTAGGTTATGGTTTAGCCACCCAGGTTTAACCTTTTTTTCACCATATTTATTATCCATTGGAATGCACTCAGTGATACCATTATTTAATATGTTCCTAAAGCACTGCCATTTTTCTCAGTGTTTTTTAGGATTTGGTCCCATGTAATAACTTGTAGTATGAAATACAGTTTTAAAAAAGTTGGCTTTTTTTAAATGTAGTGTTCTTGGACTACCCTCGTGACTCCTTTTCCTATGATTTATACTGAATGCAATTACCCTGTGATCGCTAGTTCCTGAATTGTCCCATATATTATAATTATAAATTTATCAATAAGAAATATCACAAGGAAATCTTCAAAGCAAAAAAAATAGCATTTTTCAAATGTGCTCGCAAAAGTCCAGAATAGTCCCCGAGAGCTCTTCAACCTAGTCGCTGAGACTATGAAATCAGCCTGCCTAAAGGCTCCAAAAAATGAACAGAGAGTCACCTCAAACTCAATGGAGCAAAAACAGAGCTCCTTCAACTCCATGCAAACCGAAAGAAACTGGCCAGGACTACCTGGACACCACCACCCATTCTGGGACAAACCATCACCCAAAGCACCAAAGTCAAAAGTCTCCGAGTCATTTTTTACTCTGACATGACAATGGATGCACAAATAGGATCAGTAGTTAGTGGATCCCACCATCTTCTATGTCTCCTACGAAGAGTTGGTCCCTTCACCCCGAAAGAAGACACAGCAGTAGTGGTAGGGACAATTATTAATTCTAGGTTAGATTATGCAAATTCCCTCTACCTCGGACTCCCAAAATACCAGCCTGCCTGTCTCCAAGTCCTCCAGAACACGGCGGCACGACTGGTAACAGGGAAAAAACCCTGGGAACCAATCACCCCGTCCCTGAGATCCCTCCATTGGCTGCCCGTAGAGGACCGAGTCACATTCAAGGCCCTATGCCTAAAGCACAAATGTGTACACGGAAGCGTTCCCCAATATTTAAGTGAAAAAATAAAACCCCAATCGAGTTCTTTGATTAACTAACCAAAAATGACTACAAATCCCCAAAGCCCGCTACAAGACCAAAAGGAGAACATCGATTTGCAGTCCAAGGACCTCGACTGTGGAACGTATTACCGACTAACATCCGAACGGAAATTGATCACCTGGCCTTCAAAAAAAACACAAGACCCACCTATTCTGATGGATAAACAGAAGGAAAACGGATGCCAAGCGCCTTGAGGCGATTCAGTTCACAATTGTAGCGCTCAAAATAAGTTATAAAACAATTATTTTGTAAATGTATATTCAATTAATTTCTATAAACACCAACTGTGCAAAAACTTAAGTCCATTCATGTGACAAAATATTAAAGTTGATCAATTGTTTTTCCATGCCTCACACCTAAAGACAACGGCTCCCCATAATTTGACCCCCCAGATCAGAATGTACTTGTCACGGTCCCTATCGTGCCAAGCAGACGGCGAGGCGTGGTCGCGCTTCAGGTGGCTCTGGGTGGAATTGAACCCAGGACCTCCCCGTTGCTACTCTGGGTCTTTTCCCTCTGAGCCACTTCTCAGTTTAGATTCTGCTTGCTGTCCGTCAGAGCCTGGTGCTGAACTATGTGCTGATTGCCTGATCTTCCTACTATCTGCACTTGTCTATCCTGGTCCAGCTGAGGCAGGTTTCCTAATCAACCAGGATATAAAGCCCTGCCTCACTATGAGGGAGGTGTCAGTTCATTGTGCTGTGATCATCCTGTCTGTGCCAACGGTTCCTGTGGTTATCTCTAGCTACAAGACTGACCCCCGGCTTCTGACCTTTTGGCTTATGTACCCTGGAATGCTGCTGCCTCCTGCCCTTTGACCCCGGCCTGTACTTTCGGATTCTCCCTGCCTTCTCCAGCACTTGACCCACGGCTTGTGCCCCGTCTGCTCAGCTACAGGACTGACCCCGGCTTCTGACCCTACTCTGAATTCTGGAATCCTGGACCCGGCTATACTTGACTATCCTTGGCTAATCCCTATCCGACCGCCATGCACAGACTCACAGTCCAGGTAGTGTCTTACCTCATTACCGTGGGCACCTGTAAGGGTGAGCTTACAAGTCTGCAAAATGGACTCCACTCAAGGTAAGCCCTTACAGTACTACAGCGTTTCAGCATCTAACCATGGGGCAACTGCCACACTAAGCATCACAGACAGTGCAAGCAGACCTCGCAGGTATAAATCCATATAAGCACATCAAGGAGAAACGGAACTCACAATAGTGAAATATCACTGACATAAAAGCAAACAGGCAGACCCATCCTTCCCATCCCTCAAAGTCTGATGGTGTCCATCTCACTACCCCACCCACTCCCACTCCAAAGTCTTTTACAATCCTATTGTCTATTGTGTATACAAAAACAAGTAAAGTGTTCGGGTTTGGTTTGAAGAAAAGGTGGCAACCCTACCTAGATTTGTAAAGTTTTTTTTTATGTTTTAAATATTTTTTTATTAACCTATTTTTTTTATATACATTACACGCACACACAATATATATATATATATATATATATATATATATATATATATATATATATATATATACATATAATCATTATTATTGGTAATAGTGTGAGTAACCATCACCAATTGGGATGACAGGCAATTTTCTCCCCACTAAATGTCACATCCGGTGATGTCACATCCAGATTTTGGAGCGCACGTTGGTTCCAGGAGCAGGAACAGCGGCATCCACACAAGAGAGACTGCTGGAAATACTGAGTGCAAGGTTATAAGTGTGTGAGCAATCAAAGGGGACATGTTAATAGGAGTACAGTTTTAAAAATAAAGATTTGGTGCGCAATTAACTTTTTTTGTGGTTTCCTTATGTACTGTTGGTTGATCTCTGGGCCTGGAGACTGAAGGGGAACCAGGGGGTTGCTACTTTTTGGAGAAAAGTGGTGGAAGCTGATACCTGTTACCAATGCATGTGTGATCCTATTAACTCTAGGGTCCATTGGCTTTAATGAGTGCAGGGTGTGTAGGGGTATGTTGCACTGGCACGCAGTGGCGTAGCTAGCACATCTGGCCCATAGAGCTGGTCATTTTTTTGCACCCCTCCCCCAAGGCCTCCTCTGGACCCCCCAGCCCTGGGCCTCCTCCACACCCACCTCAGTCCAGGGTCTCCTCGACACCCCCCAGTCCAGGGCCTTCTTTGCACCCCCCAGTCCCCCCAATACTTTGCCATAACAACCCCAACTTTTTAGTCCAGGGTCTTCTGCACACTTGTCCTAATAAATGCCTTTAAGTTCCACAAAGGCTTTCCCATGCTGAAGCACCACTCTGGAATACCTTTTTCCTGACACAGCATATACGTATGGGAAGGCTCCACCCCCCTGCCCAATCACTGCTACAGGCGGTTATACTCCTGCTAAAGAAAGCAGGAATTTTTATTTTTGAACTGATATCAGGTGATATTGAGAGCCCTTTCATGTTAGTGCAGGGATTGGGCCTGCAGTATGGGCTCACTGTGTATGGAAGATCGGTCTCCTTGCTGGTACATATGTCTAAGTAGGTTTAACTTGCTAGTGCTAATGTCATAGGATCATTAATTTGTGCTGCATTCCTGTGATTACCTTAACTCCACACTAGGTAAGGCGGTGATGTGTTTACTTCTTCAGATTTAAGATTTTTATTTGAATAAATGTCAAAGAAATACAGAAAAAGCTCCCATTACATTCTTGGAGCGAGAAAGCAATAAAAAAAAAAGAAAATTACTGGTAGAGTACATACAGTGCAATTTATCCCAAACAATAAAATAGAGTATTCTTCCTTGAACTCATATGAAAAAAAAGGGGAATAGCGTCATAAATAGTAGCTAAAACATAAGATTGTACACATACTTAACTATTGAGGGAGAGGGTAAGCAGGGGACAAAGACCTCAGCCATCAGTCAGCATGAGACAGGTAAACCTGCCCTATCATGTATATATATATCTATGGGAGAGAGGAAGCCTGAAACAAGCCATAAACCTGAAGTTCTGTCTCGACACCCCTATTGGGAACAAACTGTGCCGAAAGAGAACTGATATCCAAGTCCTATACCATGACCTCAAACTTCTTGGGGTATCCGCACGGCTATTCAGAAGGACCAGAGATCCATGTGCCGTGCGAATAGCCAGAGTCAAAAATAAAAAAAAAGGTCAAGGCAAAGAATAGTAGCAATCAGTCACAGTGACTGGATAAAAACCAGGATCCTCTTACTAAGATTAATAGGAAGACAGAGAATCCCCATCCTTCCTATATACTGATTGCGAAAGGACTACTTTCTCCCTTCAGAGCAATTCTATCAAAAATGACATATCAAACTAGAAGAAATAAATAAATAACTAAATAATATAATAAAAAAGACCAAAAGTGAACTAGAGAACTGGAACGATAACCTTGAACATAGAGAGCTAGAAAAATAAAGGTAGGAAAAGAAATGGAGAGAAAGAAGAAAGAGAGAAAAGAAGAAAGAGAGGTCTAGATTTGAGTTGATTGTCAGCCTGTCTACCCCGTGCTCGTGGAGGGCGTTACATTGCCAGCCGAAAGGGAGATCCCACATATCTTGCCCAGGGCTCCCAAACAGCCTCAAAAAGGTCGGAAGGGTTTGAGATAGAGCTGATCATTTTTTCCTGAGTCATAACAACGAAATCTTTCTTTTGGCTGCCAAAAAAGAGACTCTAGATTGCTTCCAAGCCCCTGCTAGAGTGGTTTTTGCTCCCAGAAGTATAACATTTATCAATCTCTGTCTGTGTTTAAAGGCCTGGGGAACAGAAGTCCCTAATAGCGCAACCTGTGGGGATTTCTCCACCGTCACCTCTGTAACTTTTCTGATGAGATTAAAAATCCTATTCCAAAATCCTCTAATTCTGGGACACTCCCACCAAATATGAAGCATAGTGCCCTGAGCTTGACAATTTCGAAAGCATAGCGGGGAAAGCATTTGGGAACATCAACGCAAGCCTACTAGGAACCAAATACCACCTCATCAGAACCTTGAGATTGGCTTCTACTAAAGAGGTATTGATTAAACCTTTAAAGGTTCTCGTACCTACCCTATGCCACTCCTCCAGGCTCCAGGACATCCGCAGATCCCTCTCCCATGCCTCCATATAAGCAAACTTAGAGAAAACTTCAGACAAAGCAGCGTTTATTATGGAAATTCCTCCTCTGTGTTCTCTCATCCGGAAACACCAACGTTCGTAATTAGTGAAAGCCGGCGGGCCAGTACTGTTATTCCAAAATAATGATACAAAGTTGAAAATCAAAGAGTATCGGGACTTTTCTAGGTCAGGCATACCTAATTTCTTCATACAATGCTCTAGAGAAGGAGGACCCGTGTTCAGGAGAAAGTCTCCTATTCTATAAATCCCTTTGTCCAACCACCATTGGAATGCTTTAGTGTCCATTCCTGCTGCGAATTGAGGGTTGTGGAAAATACAGGTTAGGGGCTTAGTACTTGAAACCAGAGAGGGAAGACGTCTCATGTCATCCCAGATTCTCAGTGATTGGGACAGCGTTGGGGACATTATTGCAGGCCTAGATTTTTGGGGCATCCAAAGTAAGTTCTCCAATGAAGGATCCGGGACCGCCATTCCCTCTATGTCTAGCCATTCAGGCTTTTCACATTTAGAGTAGATGGAGGACAGTTGAGCCAATCTGGCTGCTTGGTAGTATTTAAACAGATTAGGTAGTCCAAGACCCCCCTGCGTCTTAAGACCATACGGGACGTTTTGAGCTAATCTATAGCCTTTACCTTCCCAGATGAATTTAATAATTTTACTCTGGAATGATCTCAGTTGATCTTTTTTGATGGGAATTGGAAGGGATCTAAATAAATAAATAAAGCAATCTGGGTAAAAGGGTCATTTTAATCAAATTGATCCTGCCCACCCAGGAGATTTTATGTCGAGCCCACATCTGAAGGTCATTTTCCAATCTACGAAACATGGGAGGGAAGTTAACCTGATAAAGCTGTTCAATCCTAGGGGTCAGGGAAATCCCCAAATAGCGAATAGATGTATTTGCCCATTTGAAGTCAAAATGAGGCTTCAGGGCTTCGATAATTGAGGGACGTGTAGAAACATTTAGAGCCTGGGATTTATCAAAGTTGACCCTAAGTCCCGAAATCTTTCCAAACGACCTGAGTAAATTACAAATGATAGGTAGAAAAGTAACAGGGGAGGTGACAAAGAGGAGGAGATCATCTGCGAAAAGTGCGCATTTGTGGGTTTGAGGCCCACAGGTCACCCCCTTTATATCAGGCTCAGATCGAATGGCTATGGCCAATGTTTCGATCGCTACGGCAAAGATCAAAGGGGAGAGGGGACAACCCTGCCTCGTACCCCTTGAGATGCTAATGGGATCCGAAAAATATCCCTGCAACTTAACCCTAGCCTTGGGTTCCGAATAAAGGGATTTAAGAAGGCCCTGGAAGCCCGCCCCGAAGCCCCACCGCCGTAGGATCTCAAAAAGGTACTCCCAAGATAGGGAGTCGAAGGCCTTCTGGAGATCCAACGACAGGAAGATTCCCTCCTGAGGGGGATCCCCGGACCAACACGACTGAAGCAACGAGAGGACGTCCACTGCTCTCCTCACCTGGTCTGGACCCTGCCTCCCTGGAATGAAGCCAACCTGATCTTTATGAATGTAGAGGTGTATAAAAGAATTCATTCTGTTAGCCAGGATCTTGGTTAGTATTTTTAAGTCATTATTAATTAAAGAGATGGGCCTATAGTTCTCCACTAGTTCCGGATCCTTATCCGGTTTGGGTATGACCGTAATGTATGCCTCATTCAAGTGTGGATGTAAGCCCTCCCCCCCTCGTTTTGAATTAAAACATTTTGTGAGATGAGGACCCAAGGCTTCCGCAAAAATGTTATAATAAGGTGACGAGAGGCCATCAGGTCCTGGTGCTGAACCCCTTTTAAGTTTTTTGATTACCTCTAGTGTTTCATCCACTGAGATTGGGGCATCCATTAAGTCAGTATGGCACTTTTGTAATTGCGGGATCTCTAGCCGATCTAAAAAAGAATTGATATCAGAGTGTCTGGATGTCCCCGACCTTTGATAAAGAGACGAGTAAAAGGTTTCAAATTTGTGTAATATGCGCATAGGATTAAGAGTGGTGGTCCCATCTCGGGACCTAATTTTTGGGAGAGAAAATGTGCGGAACCTCGGAGAGAGTTTAGTTGCCAACATCGTATTCATTTTGTCCTTCTGCAAATAGAACCTTGCGTTACTCCAATTTAAAGATTTTTCAGCCCTGACAGTAAGTGATAAGTTTAATGCTAGTCTAGCTGAGTCTAGCTGTGAGATATGTACTGTCTTCTGATCCTTCTTATGTTCCTTACATAATAATGTAAACTCCCTTTCGAGTTTAGCTATCTCTGCGTTTTTCTCCCTTTTTCGTTTAGACGCTATTTGAATTAGCTTCCCGCGAACAACCGTCTTGTGAGCGGCCCATAAAATCTCAGCCGAGGTTCCATCAACGTCATTCAACGTAAAATATTCCTCTATTGTTTTATTAATCTCCGAGACTACATTAGGGTCATCAAGAAGGGTCTCATTCAATCTCCAGTGTGATTTGTGGGATCCTAGATTTTGCATTTGTATCGAGCAGATCACTAATGAATGATCTGAGAGCGATGTGTCTTTTATCACAGCTTTATTCACCAGTGGGACATGTCTAGCAGAAATGAAAATATGATCGATCCTGGAGTAGGAAAGATGCGGGTTCGAATAGTGGGTATAATCTCTTTTCGTCGGATTGAGTTCCCTCCAAATATCTACAAGATTTTGTTGGAAAATTAATTTCGCTATGTGTGAGCTGGCTTTGATCGGACGGGTGAGCCTACCCCCCAAAGGCCTTGACTTGTCTAAGCTCTGGTCAAAAGCTATATTTGAATCACCGCAGCAGATTATCATTCCCTCTAGAAGGGGGTCCAAAATAGTAAACAGATTGAAAAAAGTTTGTCTGGCCTCTATTGGGGGCATAATATGAGACGAATGACATTAATTGTTCATTCACCATTCACTAGCAGAAACCTGCCGTCCGGATCTCTGTGTATTAATAGAGGGTTAAATTTGCAAGTCTTTGCAAAAAGAATCGCTACCCCTCTAGTTTTGTCCTCCGCATTTGCTAGGAAGAATTGAGGATATTGAGCATGCAAAAATGTGGGGGTGAAACTGGTAGGAAAATGGGTCTCTTGTAAAAGAATTACTGAAATCTTCTGGGAGTGGTAAGATTGAAAAATCTTCCTTCTCTTAATAGGAGAGTTCAATCCCTGTACATTATGTGAGGCTACTTTTAAAATATTAGGGGTCAGGGAGATTCGGAATGCAGCCGAAATGGCGGAGAGACAAAGCAATCAACACATCACTTACCCTGAACATCGTGAGGCATGAGAGAGGGAGGTACAGACTGCAAACCCCGGGTGAGTCCAGAGTGTGGCGAGTAAGGTATTGCTGAGACTGGCTGACAATCAAAGAGAATAGATTAAGCATGAAAAAAACAGATAAGTAAGACATATAGAGATGAAAACATTTTAAGAAATGAACCAGTATGATCCAACAAGAGTAGGAGAGAAAACAGCTTCCCCCACTCCCGTCATTCAGACCACTAACGTAGCCCTCAAGAGGGGCTACAAGACCACCCCCCGACAGTGAGAAATCCACCGTCAGGAAATGGTCGGAGGCACACGACAACCACCCCAGCCTCCATCAGCCTTCAGACTAAGCAAGTGAATAGTAAAAATTATTTTAAAGAAAAACACACTTAATCTAATACTATAATAGTACATAAATAAGAATAACACGGTACACGGTCGGTGCAGACCCAATAGCACTAAAGGAGAGACAAATTTTTCCCAATTCCCCCCTCCCCCCTTCAAAAAAAAAAGGGGGGGAGAGGAAAGGGAGAGAGAAGGTATGACAGGAAAAGCCCGTTAATTTTAGGGGAAAAAAAATATTTTTGTGGATGAAATGGAGACATTAGCGCCTCCAACCACAGATGGGAGACCAGAGTCAGAAATACCCCAAGGGTATTTAATCATGAGATAAGTGAAGTGGAGCAATATCAATCCTCAAATCAGGTTTTTGCAGGGTCCTTGGTGCGTCTACTTTTGGTCGCCTTCCATGTAGGGGAGATAGGGCTGGTCGGGGTGGGTCTTTTGGATGACCCTGCTTGCGAATTTGAAGTGTCCATTGCTGACTCCAATGAAATGAATCGTAGGGTCCGCAGGATTTTTTCTCCCTCAGCAAGGGAGGTGAAGGTGTGGGTCTTGCCTTTATAAGTGAATTTTAGAGCAAAGGGGAATGCCCACCAATATTTGATTTCTTTCTGCGTCAGGACCACCAGCAGAGGTTTTAGTGTTCTGCGCCGTTGTATAGTCATGGGAGAGATGTCGGCAAATATTTGAATATCATGTCCCTGGAAAGAGATGTGGGATTGCTGACGAGAGACTCTCATAATCTCCTCACGCACAGAATAATAATGTGGTTTCACAATTATGTCTCTGGGTAAGCCATCCTTTCTCAAAGGGCCCAGAGATCTGTGAGCTCTATCCAGCTCTAGCTTATGAGGTGCATTAGATGGGAGTAAGCTCCTGATGAGGTCCTGAGTGGCTTTTGGGACATCTGATATGGACTCAGAAAGACCTCTAACCCTAAAATTGTCCCTTCTGGAACGATTCTCAAGGTCGTCTATTCTGCCAAGGGCCACATCCAATTGCTCTTGAAGAGATTGTATTTGGTCCGTGTTTTGGTTGGCTCTAGAGACTGTAATGTCCAGTTTATTGTCTATTATTTCCATCCTGGAGCCTAAATTCTGGAAATCAGAGCGTATATCTTTAGTAATTTGCAATGCAGTTTGTGCAAGACCCCTTTCAAGTAATTCTGAGAATTTCTGAAAAAGCTCCCCTGCATTCTGAGGGATCATAGGATCAGTGTTTCCTGAGGGGACAATGGTATTGAGGTGAACAGGTGAAAAATCCTGAGGTGAATCAGCAGAATGGGGCTTAGTAGCTGCCAGTTGATTTACTGAAGCTGATAACGTTTCTGACACAATGCCTGAGGTGCCCTGAGCTGATTGTGAGGGGTAGTGCAGCGTGGTGGGAGACAGTACTTGCCTCACTACAGTGTCTCCTTCAGCATAAGATGCCAACGGCTGAGGCGCGGCCGCCATCTTGGATTCGGCCTGAGTTTCCAGCGCTAGAAATACCGGTACCAGGCCCCTCCGGACCGCACTGCTGTACATCGGGGTGATCACCAGAACTTCCCCCTCAAGATTCTCCTGGAATGGGACGTGACACCGCCGCGCATCCGGTTTTATGGCTGATGCATAGCTGAGGTGGAGCGGAGCTCCCGGCTTAAGCGGCCATCTTGGACGCCTCCGCGCATGCGCCTTCGATGTGTTTACTTCTATGCATTCACATGTTGACCTTGGTGCTAAAATGTTTAGTCACACTCCTTAGTACTTGTTAGCAATAGGTAATTGCTTGTGTTATTTGGGGTACCCCACTGAAAGATATGGGGTTTGTAGTGGTTACTATTTATGGGAAAATTATCCCAGGCATCTGTGAACCAGTAGCAATCAGCCTTCCTCGAGACCAGCAACTTTAAATGAAGGTGAGGGCAGGTAAGTATATGCTATATCCTAAAAAAGAGTGCACATTATGGGCATAATGAGTGTACATCTCAAGCCCTCAACACCAAACACCAGTCTACCTGCTTCTGCGACAAGGGACAGATCCTCTTCAACCCTGAAAAAATCCCACTATGTAGCTAACTGCCAGAAATCGCTATAGGAATCATAGTGGTCGGGTGTAACTGGTGTGACGGCCAGAATGCAAAACAAGGTTGCAGGCCAAAGACAGTGACAAAGGGGCAGAGCCTGAGAAGGCCTACAGTCACTAATGGTTCCATACCAAGCCTAATCAAACAACCGTGCTTGTTTAAAGGCAACCTGAGAGCTTGCTTATGGAAAATCACTCTGACTAGTTGGCATATCAGAAGCAAGAGACGGCGACTTTAACCCCGTCCAAACTGACTATGTGGAACTCAGGTACTAAGCTATTCAAGCAAAATCAGCTAAAGGGTACCTCTGCCTCTAGAGCATGGATGAATGAAAAACATATAGCGCGGCACATGCGAACTGAATCTCCTCTGGCACTTGTTGTTCCTGTCTCCTTTGGTATCAAAGAGCAGCCAGCCAAACCGGGTTCAGCAGATTAACCAAGGGTACCATTCTTCCAAACAGAGGAAACAATATCCTTGCAGAGACCCTGTGACAGCAAATAGATCTGGAGATCAACAAGATTCATACTACTGTTAGGTAGTGTTGTTGTGACCTGCGATGAGGCAGGATGGAAGCAGAGCTCTGGTCAGTGATAAGCTCTCTATGGCAGATCCTAGATTGAAAGGTAATAGCCAATGATGCAGTTCAGTCACTGCGGATACAAGACTGTATGCTGTTTCTCCAGAAATCATTGTGGCCAGTGAACCCTTATGGCCCCTCCCACAAGTGAACACATGCCGCTTTTAGTCAGAGTGGTGACTGTTCAAGTCGGATCTGGCAATATCTAGAAGGAAGATTAATTCCTTATGTTAATCACCAAAGACCAGAGGATAGCCGAAAGATTGACAAGTTAAACGTGGGAGAACTATGGCGGAGAATAAAGAATCGATAATCTTTATTAGCCTAAACCCAAGTCGCCCAATAGGGTCAGCTGACAGTTGGATGTAAATTTCAGCGAAGGATCCATGAGTCCTGTGCATTAGGAAGCCAATGGAATTGTTTCATTCCTCTACCAATTCATTGCATTCCCTCCATGATGCATCAGAGCACAAGGGCTATGATCACATGGGCGTTGGTCATAGTAAAGCTTGAATAACAAGAGGATCCAAAAGGATGGCATAGGCCATCGTGGCAATTAATCTCTCCAGTCGTCAGTAAAGCCTGACCTCCACAAATCCTACTCCAGGATTTTTAAGGAGTATTGTTCATAGCAGTGCTGCGACTTCAAGGTAGTCCCTACACTACGTTTGATCCCACTGTGGTCTAACTGGGGGCCGTGGACGTCAAGAATACACAGGCATTGATTCAAGACGCATAGGAATCGCAGTAAAATCGCACAATTTTATGCCGTAATACTGGAAACCTAGTCCATTAAGTCCAACCTGGTGGTGTGATAGGTGTAGTTACCTTGGTATACCCTGTATGTTGTGGTCGTTCAGGCCGACTTGCGGGCACAAGGACTACTGGTAAGTCTTGTTTGAACAGCAAAGTGAGTAACTTGTATAGCGCTGACAAATGCGAACCGAATCGCCTCAAGGCGCTTTGTATCCAGAGTCGTGCTGATCCTTCAGAAGAGTTGTGGCACAATGGCTTCCAAGTTCTGGGAAAGGTCCCAGTACAGACGCTAATCAAGTCGGGAGGAGCCATCATCGAGAGACAGACTAGTCTCATCGCAGTAATCGCCTACTGGAAGGTAATTCTGAATGTGGAAAAAGTTAATGAACAAAAAAATTAAGTTACACTCAGAGAAACAGTGTAAGTATCCCATTTGAACAAATGCTCTTTCCTATTGGTTGCATCCCACGATCGCAAAAGCGATAAAGTACCCTGTAATAACCCATGTGGTCCGAGGGGGGCCCAAGCAGGGTTGACAACTGTATTAACTTTAGTAAAGAGAAAACGTACTTCCCACGTGAGAAACGATGACTCCACAGAGGAGAAAAGTCCCCCATTGGGGAGGTAGCTAAGCTAATCTTTCAGCATACCAATCATCATAAGTTGTCACTCGTGGGGTAGGCATGCCAATGAAGGACAAGGTGTCCAAAAGCCAGAGCTACAGCGGTCGCAGACTAAAGTCTTTCGGAAATACAACAGAGGGAGCCTCAACTATGTTTTAGGGACTCGGCAAAATGGGAAAGGCCTAGCCTCGCTGGCAAGAAGGAATGCAAAACTAGTCAACTTCTGTCAGAGGTATCTCCCAGCATGTTAGGGTTTTCTAGAACTTACAGCCAGAGGGCGTAAGATACAAAAGCCGTTGGATGACAAGGGACAGTCTCAAACAAAAGACTGTCAAGGGATCGGCAACGAGCAAGGCTATCAAGTTATTGGTCTGACTGTAACCTGGGTGGCTTCCCAGAGGTGGAAGCAGATAAACTAAGGACAGCCAGCTGGATTGGCAGATTAGCCAATACGTATATATTTAACAAACCTAAGAGTCTCCAGGAGGCCTATCCGGATTTGCAGCCGTTCGGTGGTGATGACGATAATTACCCTGTAGCTTGCAGGCAATGATGCCCACAGGTACAGTCTCAGATCCGAGAACTCCCTATTCTCCTTCCTGAGATTCAACACCTCATACAGCGTGCCAACGGTATCTTCCAAGTTCATACAAATTATATCTAGATACAGGAGACCAAGATGTGGAGGTGTCACCGTTAGTGTTTGAAATCTAATGGCGGTCAGAGTGTCTACTCCAGACTTCAAGTACCTTAGCTAAGAGAAGAACCTACAGAATTTTAAGGATGGAATTCTCTGTTCCTTACTGGAAGGAATGAATTGTATACAAGAAAGCCTAGAGACTGCATTAAAGGATACTGAAACGCAATCGTATCTATTCTTCACACTCTGGGTTGCATATCCCAGCAACCAAGTCTGAAAGACCTAGGCAGGTTATTCTTTCCCCCATGGGGTCTTCCAAATAGTGTGAGACACATTATCTCACTCTCCATTTAAAAGGGACAAAACATCCTAAATATGGCCAGGAACATGGGAATAAGTATTCCTTTTGGCAAATACAGTATGTAAAGTAGATCTAGAAGAATCTCAAACATCCAAGTGGCATACCATAAACTACCTTGTTGCTGAAATGATCAGGCAAAATGGCTCTAGTCTCTTCCTCAACACTATACAAAAGGTTGGTATCTGGGCAACCTGAGTTAGGACATCATCATCCTTTTGGCAGATCCAAACGGAAGTGTTTGAAGTTCCACAAACTTGGAAAAGAGATTCAAGGTTGAAGAGACATAGAATTGGCCCTTCTAGGAGAAAAACGATAAACTCATCAGGCCTAATGGCATCGGAAAGGGACAATCCCGCTGTCCAACGAAGACCATCGCAGTTGTACGGATACAATTAGTCAAAACCTAGATGGAGAGGACAAGTCCATCAGATGAGGTCAGAGACGGCTCCTCCAGGCTGGTGATGCATCCATTGACGGAACTCCAAAATAGTTCCTCCAGAGTTAATATCTAAAACTACGACCTGGTCTACATTCAACATGTTGGGGGTCCATTCTGGCGGACCCAGCAGTTGTAACTACAATACATCTCAGTCGTTAGAGGGGATAGATCTAATCCTCTTAAACACTTGAGCAGTACCCACCCTTGTTCTGGTGATTTGGTACATCCCATACGTATATGCTGTCATGCTGTGTCAGGAAAAGGGAAAATGTTATACTTACCTAACGGTAATTTTCCTTTCCTGATGCAAGCATGACAGCATATAGGTTCCCTCCCCTAAAAAAAAAAAAAAAGAAAAGAGAAAGAAATGGCATATATGGGGCCTGAAATATTTAAAGTAAGGCCTTCCGCAGCGATACTAAACTATGAGAATGCTGGGGTAGGGGAGGAGACCTACTTTTATAGTATAACCGGTCCTGATTGGGCAGGGGGGTGGAGCTGTCATGCTTGCATCAGGAAAGGAAAATTACCGTTAGGTAAGTATAAAATGTTCCCTTTTTTAGTGCTGGCAGGCAGGAGGAGCAGCGTGACAGGACCCCTGGTGTTGCCCCCCTAGATGTGTCACCCGGGGCGTGTGCCCTCCTACCCCCCCCAGTTTTGGCCGTGCTGGCATGGTTGGGTGAACCTTTATGAATCTTATTTGTAGTCACATGCACAAGGAAAACTTATGTATCACTGAAGCAGAACATATCTTTTCTCTAATAAGGAATGCACTATCTGTATTTGATATATGGACCGTATATGTCACAAATTATCAGGTATTTAAACTAACACTTGAAAAATTGGTTTTCAATATAGATTTATTTTTAAAGGTCTTATTTTCTGCTTATCCATTTATTTTTGTTGGTGCACATCTTTTCCATAGCGCTATTCATTTATTATTATTATCTATAAGTAAACAACTATTACAATGTGAATAAAAATAGCTGGACCTTAAAAAGGGACTGAAGACCAATAACCAAGTGTTTTGCGAATTAGAGCATATTTAAAAACATACAAAAGATTTATCATCATTATGGAAAGACTTTAAATTATGTGAGGATAGGATCACTTATTTAGTCACGGCTGAAGTTTTCTTCACTGTACACCACTATACAGCATGAGGATGCTTTGTTGGTCCTTAATTGGGTGCTTAGTCAGAGAGACGAATTGCTACATGCACAACATTTAAAAAAAAAAAAAAGTCCCTTGACTTTTGTTTATAGCATAATTATTTTTGGTACTGTAACGAGTTCTACAGTCAAAACAATGGTGTTGCCATGGGAGCCAAGTTTGCTCCAAGTCTCGCCAATATATTTACAGTATGGTGGTGTGGGAGGATAGATTTGTTTTTTGTAGACCAAAATCAGAGCTTCTTTTTTTATAGACAGTTCATAGGCGAGCTATTATTTATTAGGGAAGGTTTGGAGCAATCTTTGCATCAGTTTATGAATCACCTTAATAAACAATAAGAGTAATATTAAATTAGAGTATCAATTTAGTGACACTAGTATTAATTTTTTAGATCTGACAGTATTTAAGGAAAAGGATAATTTGGCTACAAAGGTTATAGAAACAGTTATCCATTGATAGGAAGTGGACATCATCCTACCTGGTTGTGCAATATCCCAAGGTCAAAGGTCAATTAACACGCATTAGAAGGAATTGCACCTTTGATAGCGATTTTGTGGAAAAACCTGGCCATATAAAAAATATATTTGGATGAACAAATTGAGCGTGAAATTCAAAGAATGCTATCCATGACAAGAGATCAATGCTTGGAAAGTAGAGTGCAACTAACAGGTGGGGATGATAAACTGGTGTTTAAATTTTTGATTTCAACTGCCAAATACAAAGAGATTGAGGATATATTTTTTTTAAATTGGCATATCCTGAGGATGGACCGGTCACTTAAGCCGGTATTGCTTGAGAAACCGTGATTCATTAACAGGAAGGCTCCTAGTTTTGGTGACAGCGTGGTACACAAGATCCTTAATCCTCCTACCAGACCAACTTTTTGGGCCTGGTTAAAAGGGTTTTTTCGCCTGCGGGAAATGCAATGCCACATGCAAGGCTAATTCCATTCCAACCCATGTCGTTTATGCATTGGTCTGTCCTTGCGGACTGATGTATATAGGACGTACCAAACAAATCCTTAAAAGTAAGGATCGGAGAACATGTGGTGAATATTTTAAAGGGATTTAGGTATCAGAACATTACAGACAGTATCATGCTAGAGACCCCTCCACCCTTAAATTTTGGGGCGTAGAAAGAGTTTTTCCATCATGGGAGGGGATCCAATAGAGTTAGAGATCTCTCCAAGAGGGAGATGAAATGGGTGCATTTATTGCAGACAATGAACCCTGATGGGTTAACCATGGGTCTTCAAACTACGGCCCTCCAGTTGTTCAGGAACTATATTTCCCATCATGCCTAGTCATGTCTGTGAATGTCAGTGTGTTACAATGCCTCATGGGATGTGTAGTTCTACAACAGCTGGAGGGCCGTAGTTTGAGGATCCCTGGGTTAACCATCAACCTCGATTTAAATTGTTTTATTAGTGAAAATATTTTTTTGTGGTAGGTCCATATGTTTTAAATAGGTCGTATTTTTTTTATATACATTTATTTTATTAGTATGTTGATAGAAATTTACTGATTTGTGGAAGCAATAACACCGCTCCTCCTACCTTAAAGGGGTGTTCCACCCAAAAAAATGACCTTTTCTCAATCCACTCCTCACCCCCATACATGCCACATTTGGCATGTAATTTTTTTGGGGGGGGAGTGGGGGCTTCAGTAGGAGTGGGACTTCCTGTCCCACTTCCTGCTTCCGCCGAGGGGCTGGTTAGGCGATTAAGCTTAATCGCCTACACCAGCCCCCTCCCTGTAGGCGATCACATGGGACACTGACAGGTCCCATGCGATCGCCTCTCCAATCAGCGGCGAGCCGCGCCGCGCACGCATGCGCAGTACGGCTCGCGCATGCGCAGTGGGTGCCCGGCCGTGAAGCCGAAGGCTGTCACGGCTGGGTGCCCACAGTCAGGATGGAGACGCCGGCCGGGGAGGGGGGCAGAGGAGCGGAGCCCCGGTCGGCGCGTCGCTGGAACGCAGGAGCAGGTAAGTGAGTGTTTATTAAAAGCCAGCAGCTACACTTTTTGTAGCTGCTGACTTTTAATAAACACAACTTAGGGCTGGAACACCCCTTTAAAGAATTTGTTTACTATTGATAGCTTTTGTCCATTGACCGGTGTTTGATTAAATTGCTATGCCTGGGTCTTTAGCCATTAAGTTAAAATTTAGGTTTAACAATTATGGGGTTAATTGCACATATGGATGAAGCTGCGGTAGATCTGTGGGGTTTTCACTCCAGCAGTTGACTGTGCTGACAGATATAATGAGTGTCTATGTGATACTCTACGATCAGTTGTGCAATAGTTCAGCTTGACTATGAAGATAGTACCAAGGTTAATGAAACAGACGGACAACATCGAAAGCAGTCTCCTTTGATAATTGGGAAGGAGGATGATATTTTATCTTGGTTACCGTGCCATATTGCCACCCCCTGTGACAAAGTCGGAAGTGATGAAACACGTCGGAACATGGGTACACAGCAACTTTATACCAAGGTTGGGAAGGTAATCTCATGCCTAGCGAGTGAAGGAGCAGTGAGATTGCAGCACAGCGCCTCACGGCATGTCTTGTACCATGTAACATGAAGGCTTGCCTTACTGGTATCTGATGCATGTGCAAAATATCTATTAATAAATCTACTATCCTAAGTGATTTTACTCTCGGAGGCTTTGTCTCTACCTGTATTCCTATGGGCCAGATTCAGGTAGAGTTGCGCTGGAGTATTTCGATATGCGCCGCGTAACTGTCAAGATGCGCCGTTGTATCTCCGCGGCCGTACCCACCAAACTAGATGCGACAGAAAACGGGCTTTCCCCGAGCGGCTTAACTTTCCGACGCCAGAGTATCGTCAGCGCATAGTTTCGCTTGGCGCATCAGTCGCGCCAATTGATTTCCCCTGAAAATATGCAAATGAGGGAGATTTCCCAATTCTCGAACGGATTAGCACCATACGCTGGCTACATGCGCCGCGCATATGTCGTCCGTCCGTCGCAAAGTTATTTCTACAAATAGCTGCTTTATCTTTACTCCAGACGGCCACAGGTCAGCAGGAGAGCAGCTACAGCAGCGTTACCGACGATAAGAGCTAGCTGAGCACCCCCACTTGCAGGACAACACCTCTGTCCCTGCTTGTCTGTCAACTTTTACAGCCATGGAGGAAGACATCATAGGTCTCCATAGCCGAGATGACGGCTGACAGCTCCTGGCCTTTAAAGTTCAGCTTTCTCCTGTGTTTGCGGGGAACGGGAGCAGCCATCTCAGAACAAAAGTAACTTCACTGCGGGGAGGGGGAACAGGATATACTTTAGTGCCGGAATGGCGCATCTACGGGCGCATTTAAACATCCAATGGAACACATTGCGCTGTCGTTTCCAAGGAAGTGGTGCCGACGGAAGTTGTGAGCATGCGCACTAGGATGCATTGACAGTCAACGCATGCGCAGTACGTTCGCAGCGGGATCGCGCCTAGTTTTAATAATACACGCCCCGTACCCGCCCAATTTGAATAACGCCGGCTCATTTTCGATACGCTGCCGCAACTTTAGGAGCAAGTTCTTTATGAATAACAGCACTTGCTCCTAAAATTTTGCCAGAGTAACGTAAATGAGAAACGTTACTCCAGATTAAAGATGCGCCCATCTACCTGAATCTGGCCCTATATGTGTAGTTCAAAGTCAAGCATCTGAACAGAGTGTGGCATCTAACAGCGGCTCTTCAATTTAATTTCTGAGTTCATTTGCCAAACATGAGAATGAATACCAACAGCATCTGGTAAGCTCGTTTCAAGGGAGCTGAACTCCCACATATTACTGTGGTGGAGGCATTGGTATTATTGTATCAGTTTTTTGCACTTTTCAAGAGGACTGTCATTTGTGTGGAATTGCAAGATATTTTCACATTCTTTTTTTATGGACATTTATTTATTTGTGATTATATTTAGTTGGACACATTTATCAATGTTAACTATTTATTTTTTTGAGCGCTAGATGTGAAAGTTTTATATGTGCATTATCGTTTATTTATTTTTTCAGTTGTTCGTTTACAACCTGGTGGCATACCTAGTGCATGGCACGCTCACAAGAAAGCTAAAAGTTTGACTTATTTTTTCACTAAGGCCGCGTAAACACGACCAAATATATCTGTTCAAATCGGTCTGACAGACCGATTTGAACAGATATGTCTGCTGGCTGTTTTGGTTTGATCGCTGTACACACGATCAAACCAAAATCCCCGCCGGCAGACAGCGCGGTGACGTGGCGATGACGTTAAAGCCGCCACGTCACCGCACCAGGAAGTAAAACACTTCCGCGCATGCGTCGAATCCATTCGACGCATGTGCGAGCAGATATGTCTGCTGGTTAGCGTACTAACCAGCAGACATGTCGGACGGACGGATTCCCAGCAGACAGATTTTAAAGCATGCTTTAAAATCTGTCGGCTGGCCAAATCTGTCTGTCCGCCCGTACACACGATCGAATCTGTCTGCTGAAACGGTCAAAAAATCAGGTGAATGTGGTGTGTATACTCGGGAAAGAGAGGAGAGCGTACATCCGAGTTGTCACAATGCACATTTTTCCCTTTTGGACTGATTTATGCACTGAGCACTTTATGCACATTGGAATACCGTATTTATCTGGCTATAACGCGCCCCGGCGTATAGCACGCACCCCCAACCTAGAAGGAAAATTCCTGGAAAAAAAAAATACTTACAGTTTGGATGCCCCTCGTTGGTGTCTTGTCCGGTCCGGCATCCTTCTGTGGCCATCGTGGTGTCCTCCCCGCTTGATCCCCGCGTTGTGTTCGAACCACTCCGCCGACATATACCGAGCGCAGTACATTCGGGTATAGTCGGGCAGGCTCGGCTCCTCTCGCGTAAAGGACTTACAGGACGTGACCGCGAGCGGAGCCAAGCCTGCCCGACTATACCCCAGTGTACTGCGCTTGGTATATGTCGGCGCAGTGGTTCAAACACAGCGCGGGAAGCGGGTATCTGTGTATATCGCGCACCCACGATTTTGCCCTGATTTTCAGGGCAAAAAAGTGCGCGGTATACGCCGATAAATACGGTAGTTGTATATTTATAGATGCGCATTAATTATTGGTGTATATAGTATATGAAAGCCACTGTATGTCTTTATCCTATTGGGAACTGTTATTTCTTATAATTGTTACGTTTTCAAAACTCACCTGTTAAAAGGCACATGATTTTGCAAGAACTAAAGCATTATTTTACACCTATTGTTGAAAGGGTAACCCCAATTTCATTAGAAAAAAAATAGCAAATAAAAATATAATATAGCATATACAATTTCTATACAAGTTATATTGTAATTAAAAGTTATTAAAAATTACCTTTCCTTTTTAATCTGCAGCTCTGTAATTTTCTGTAAAATGCAATTTGGCAACCTGGAGGTGTTCGTCAAACAGATGGCACACAGAACACCTCCCAGATGTGTCAATTCCTGCTTGTGTGATTTGATCACTTATTTTCCCACTAAGATACAAGTCCCAACCTTTCTAGTTTTCCATATTCAAGATATACAGATTTTGCGCATCCCTTGCAACAAAAATTCAATTTTTGGTGAAATTCTCCCAAAGGGAAATCACATCCAAAAAAGGTATACACACCACCTTCCTCATTAGAGCCCTGCAAGTGCAATAGCTGATTGATAATTATGAAATTAATACATTACACATGCATTTTGCACATGGACATAAGCAGCTATTTCCTCAGAATAACAAAAACAATTTGTTAAAATCCCTGCAATGAACATAGATCACCCAGAGAGGGATGTTTTTTTTCCCTCAACAAAAGTGGAGTTACTCTGTAAAGAAACCATTTTCCATCAAACTGATTATCCTTGTTGTTTCCATGTTTTTTCTACCAAGTTGAAGTAAGGTTGTCGCAACTGGGTTTAGCAAACAAGTCATTTTCAATCTTCTATAGAAACTTTGCGCTAGCCAAAATGGCACCCAATTCAATGGATTTTATCGAAGAGGTCCCTGTTCTATCCAGGGATTTTAATTTGGCTCTGGATCCCTTACTGGACTCTAAGTGGCAATGTGAAGGTCAATGTCCAGATATACTCACTGCCACCATCTCATAGGCACATTTTTGGTTGGCCTTCCTTTGTGGCAAACTTCTAGCTCACGGTGCTAGAAAAAGGAGGGGAAATAATAGCAGGACTTAAGTTCATAACTGAAATCTGAAAGTCTACATAAGGCGTTTTTCAGGCATTTTGGCACTAAAAATAGCACCTGTAAGGCCGCGTACACACGATCAGTCCATCCGATGAGAACGGTCCGAAAGGTCAGATGTGCCTACACACAATCAGTTAAAAAAACGATCGTGTCAGAACGCGGTGATGTAAAACACAAACGTGCTGAAAAAAATTAAGTTCAATGCTTCCAAGCATGCGTCGACTTTATTCTGAGCATAGGTGGATTTTTAACCAATGGTCGTGTGTACTAACGATCGGTTTTGACCTATCAGTTAGGCGTCTATCGGTTAAATTTTAAAGCAAGTTCTCTTTTTTTTGACCGAAGGATAACTGACCGATGGGGCTCACACACGATCGGTTTGGACCGATAAAACGGACCTTCAGTCCGTTTTCATCAGTTTTGACCGATCGTGTGTACGCAGCCTAAAGCACCTGAAAAATGCCTCTAATGCCTCCCCAGTGTAAGAGCCTGAGTGTTTTCACACTGGGGCGGTGCGCTAGCAGAACGTTAGAAAAAGTTCTGCAAGCAGCATCTTTGAGGTGGTTTGGAAGCGTTGTATTCACTCCCAAAATGCCCTGCCCATTGAAATGAATGCGCAGCGCGGCTGAAGCGCCTAAAAATACTTTGAATCTGCTGCATTCTTGGTAGGCATGTGCGTTTCGTTCCGAATCGAAATTCGGACGAATTTTCCATTATTCGGACATTCGGATGCATACGAATTCCCGAATTGCTATATTAGCGAAAAATTTCGACCGTTTTCGGAATTCGTTCGTTTTCGACCGAATTTTGAAAAAAAAAAAATGGTCGAAATCGAATTTTTTTTTTTTTTCGAATTCCGAATCGAATACCCGCGGACTAAATTCGATCGGAATTCGAAAAAAAAAAAAAAAAAATATTTTCGGATTTAATTCGAAAAAAATTCTATTCGAAAAGAGACTATTTGTTTTCTAATCTGGTTGAAATATTTTCGATTTCGACCGGATTTTTCGAAATTCGGTCGAAAACGAACGAATTCCGAAAACGAATTCAACACATGTAACGAACCTAACTAAACGAAATTTATTAAATGACGAATTGAAACAAAACGAAACAAATTTTTCACTTTTGCACATGCCTAATTCTTGGTTTCTTGAAACGATTATGAATGGTGAAATAAATCAGGTAAACTGTTAGCTCATGCATTGAAGGAGAAACTGTCAGTTTCCTGCAGTAGGAAAGCCAGCTTTGTGATTTTTACCTACAGACAAGCCTAAAATAAGCTATTACTAGTATGATGTAGAAAGTGGTCATGAAGAGCAGTACACTAATGGGATAGGAATTCAATCCTGAAATTGTCGCTGGAACATTTAACTCTCCAGCTATAATAGGATCTCTCGGACATACAGTGCAGAAAATAAGTATTTGAACACCCTGCTATTTTGCAAGTTCTCCCACTTGGAAATCATGGAGGGGTCTGAAATTGTCATCGTAGGTGCATGTCCACTGTGAGAGACATAATCAAAAAAAAAATTACAGAAATCACAATGTATGATTTTTTTAACTATTTATTTGTATGATACAGCTGCAAATAAGTATTTGAACACCTGAGAAAATCAATGTTAATATTTGGTACAGTAGCTTTGTTTGCAATTACAGAGGTCAAACGTTTCTTGTAGTTTTTCACCAGGTTTGCACACACTGGAGGAGGGATTTTGGCCCACTCCTCCACACAGATCTTCTCTAGATCAGTCAGGTTTCTGGGCTGTCGCTGAGAAACACGGAGTTTGAGCTCCCTCCAAAGATTCTTTATTGGGTTTAAGTCTGGAGACTGGCTAGGCCACGCCAGAACCTTGATATGCTTCTTACAGAGCCACTCCTTGGTTATCCTGGCTGTGTGCTTTGGGTCATTGTCATGTTGGAAGACCCAGCCTCGACCCATCTTCAAAGCTCTAACTGAGGGAAGGAGGTTGTTGCCCAAAATCTCACAATACATGGCCCCGGTCATCCTCTCCTTAATACAATGCAGTCGCCCTGTCCCATGTGCAGAAAAACACCCCCAAAGCATGATGCTACCACCCCCATGCTTCACAGTAGGGATGGTGTTCTTGGGATGGTACTCATCATTCTTCTTCCTCCAAACACGGTTAGTGGAATTATGACCAAAAAGTTCTATTTTGGTCTCATCTGACCACATGACTTTCTCCCATGACTCCTCTGGATCATCCAAATGGTCATTGGCAAACTTAAGACGGGCCATGACATGTGCTGGTTTAAGCAGGGGAACCTTCCGTGCCATGCATGATTTCAAACCATGACGTCTTAATGTATTACCAACAGTAACCTTGGAAATGGTGGTCCCAGCTCTTTTCAGGTCATTGACCAGCTCCTCCCGTGTAGTCCTGGGCTGATTTCTCACCTTTCTTAGGATCATTGAGACCCCACGAGGTGAGATTTTGCATGGAGCCCCAGTCCGAGGGAGATTGACAGTCATGTTTAGCTTCTTCCATTTTCTAATGATTGCTCCAACAGTGGACCTTTTTTCACCAAGCTGCTTGGCAATTTCCCCTTAGCCCTTTCCAGCCTTGCGGAGGTGTACAATTTTGTCTCTAGTGTCTTTGGACAGCTCTTTGGTCTTGGCCATGTTAGTAGTTGGATTCTTACTGATTGTATGGGGTGGACAGGTGTCTTTATGCAGCTAATGACCTCAAACAGGTGCATCTAATTTAGGATAATAAATGGAGTGGAGGTGGACATTTTAAAGGCAGACTAACAGGTCTTTGAGGGTCAGAATTCTAGCTGATAGACAGGTGTTCAAATACTTCTTTGCAGCTGTATCATACAAATAAATAGTTAAAAAATCATAAATTGTGATTTCTGGAATTTTTTTTTTGATTATGTCTCTCACAGTGAACATGCACCTACGATAACAATTTCAGACCCCTCCATGATTTCCAAGTGGAAGAACTTGCAAAATAGCAGGGTGTTCAAATACTTATTTTCCGCACTGTATATCCCATCTTTACATTACCTTGGTGTTGTGCTCCCATGGGCCGGTAGGCGCATATATACAGATCCAGAACTCGGCTGTGTATATATATATTGTATTATAGACACATACGTATATATACTATCTACATCGTTTTATGTTTTTACTACAAGGATCCAAGTGTGAGTTACACACATATATTGAAGTCACACATTATTGCTTGTATGGTTTTGATGAAATGGAAGTCTGTGAAATGCATCACTAGATCAAGCATACCAAAGATATATATATATATAATAATGTCACTGTAAAATTTGTATTATAAACAAACGTGTGATTTTATTCGATACAGCATCTTTTTATTTATGTATTCATTTAATGAAAATATTTTTTGTAATATTTTTTGCCATTTTATGTTCTTGCAGGGCAGTCCTGCACTGCATATTTGCAGTGTTTTTCCCCCTCTTTTTTTTTTCGAAAATACTTCTATGGGATTATGCCAATGAGAACATTTTCTGCACTAATGGTTTCATCCTCAGCCCACATCATCTTACTAAAATAAGGCTGTAGGTAAAATGATTTTTCAACTAAAACGTGCACAGATGTGAACCCAGAAGACAGACAAGGGGAAGATGTCAGCCCTCTCAACGTTAACAGCACGCTGTTGGAGGATGTCGTTCTAAGGTATTTCAGAATGTGATGCATACTAGCACATTATGCAATTTCCTTAGAAGTTGTTATTTTTTTTAACTCGGTTTACTACCACTTTCATTTTTAACAATTAAACTCAAAAAATGTTAAATGACTTTATACCTCATACTGCAGCAGTTTTTAAAGGGTAACTTCACGTTCATGGGGAAAAAAAAATAGCAATTGCAATTGCTACACAAGCCATATTGTATGTTGTAACTGAAGGTCATTTAAAATTCTTTGCTTTTCAATCGGCAGTGCTGTAATCATCTGTAAAACTCATTGCATTGTGGCAAACTTAAAGTGGTTGTAAACCCATATAGACCACTTTAACCTAAATGTAAGCCTAGATTAAGGCTTACCTGTAGATGCAACAAATATCTCTTAAACCTACATGGTTTAGGAGATATTTGCAAAAAAAAGGCAACAATGTCTATGGCACATGCACCGTAGACAACGGCATGCAGGCACACCCAGCGTGACACTTCTAACAGCAATCATGCCGTTAGTGGTGGCACCTGCGCGCATGTGCGGGAGTGACGTCTTCGTGGCACCGGCCAGCCACAGCTCCGGAGCCACGAAATTCGGAAGCCACTCGTGGAGAGATGGCGCTGACAGAGGAGGGCAACAAGCACCGCTGCGGTAAGTACTTAAGGTAAGTACTTCATAATGAGCTAGTATGCTATGCATACTAGCTCATCATGCCTTTTTTTTACAGGGCAAAAAGGAGGGTTTACTTCCTCTTTAAGACATTCTGTACACAGTTGGTGTACAGAATGGCTCTCACAAAATGTATTTTACTGCTTGTGTGTTTAGCCTACTGATTTTACCAGATACAAGTCCAATTTTGGGCATCTCTTGCAACAAAAAAAATACATTTTTTGAGAGATATTCCAAAAACGGAAATAACGTATAAATTGATGCAGGCTCTGCAGCTTTCCTCAGTAGAACCCTGCAAGTGCAGCAGCTTATTAATAATTAGAAAATCACTAATATTCACATTCACTTTGTACATAAACATAGACAGCTATTTCTTCAGAATAACAAAAAGGTAGAAATCTGCAACAAAGTTTGTTAAAATTCATGCAATGTACATAGATCACCCAGAGGGGAATGCTTTTTTTTTATATATAGCAAAATCGGAATTACTTTAAGGATTTAATGTATAGAATGTCTAGAGAAATATAAATAAGTTATCCTCTGTGGATAAAATAAAGGCATGTCTATATAAAGCAAGTTAATGGAGGGTAAAAGAAACCGATTGTTCCCAGTTAGAAAAAAGACATTACTGAAGCAAAACTAATTTACAATCTTTCAGTGATGCCTTCCGGTAAGAGTCCAGGACCTGATGGATTTCGGTCTCTTACTATAAAGAATTTAAGGATATTATCTTCTCTCAATTGTGTTCATAATCAAATTATCTAGCCAACATTATTAGTCCTAGAACTGAAACACTTAATGCAAAGAACTGTCTGATTCTTAACCAAGGTAAAGAGCTCACTGAACCATTTCGTGTTCATTTCGTCAATGAAAATATTTTTGTCAATAAACACTATTTTAGTCTACTAAAATACGACTAAAATGAAAACAATTGCAGATGACTAAAAATATAAATAAAACTAAAATTAGTCAAAACACTAAAATTAAATTGAAGCCAACAGAGTTTACCTTTTTGGATTGTAATGTTGCACTGCAAGTCTGTACATGGAACGTTTATATTTTTATTTATAAAGACGTTATATATCACAATGGCTAAAATCGGTGCCTGTTCAAACCTTAAAACCATAAATAACATTTTATTAGCTTTTTACTACAGGAGTATATAATGATTATGCAATTCTAGAGAAATTAAAACCTAAAAGGGGGCCAGTGCTAAAGAAAAGAAATGGACAGCTTGTAATAGGTAAATATACATTACCCAAACAAACCAACAAAGAAAATAATGCCTCCAAATATATAATATTACAAGCTTAAAGGGGTTGTAAAGACAAAAATATTTTCCTCTTAAATTGAAGTCTGACAGTAGCTGATAAAGTAAAAGTAAAAAGTAATGTTTTGCATTATAACTAGTTTGATACCTGTTGAAATCGAGCTGTTTTATTCGCCTCCGTCACTCCTGAATCGTTATTCTCACTGACTTTCTGGTTTGCGGTGCGCATTCATTCTCGCTACATCACAGCCTAATGGGAACTACAGTTCTTATTAGGCTTAGCCTCCATGCCTGTGAGGGATAAGGGAGCATCTTCACTCAGGGCTGTAGTCATAGAGAGGGGGTGAGCACATTCTGCTTTCCACCATGCAAAACAGCTCAGATGCTGGTGGAAAGCAAGAAGAGGAGAGACAGGAAATGGCATTTTCAAACCTGAATTACTGTTATTTGGAGGTTTAAAAGGAAAAACGAGGTAAGTGATATTTTAATGCTCTAGCTTACAGAAATCAATTGAGCTAATAAAAAACGAACCTTTAGTGTTCCTGCATAGGATGCATTAAGGTAAAAAAACAGAAAACTTTACAACCCCTTTAAATGATTAGTGTGCTTTACTCTCACCGGTCTACGAGCATTTAGCATGACGAGAAAAATGCAATTTTTTAAATTAGTCATTAACCACTTAAGACCCGGACCAAAATGCAGGTAAAAGGACCTTGCCTCTTTTTGCGATTCGGCACTGCGTCGTTTTAACTGACAATTGCGCGGTCGTGCAACGTGGCTCCCAAACAAAATTGGCGTCTTTTTTTCACCACAAATAGAGCTTTCTTTTGGTGGTATTTGATCACCTCTGCGGTTTTTATTTTTTGCGCTATAAACAAAAATAGAGCGACAATTTCGAAAGAAATGCAATATTTTTTACTTTTTGCTATAATAAATATCTTCCCAAAAATATATATAATTTTTTTCCCTCAGTTTATGCCGATACGTATTATTCTACCTATTTTTGGTAAAAAATAAAATAAAAATCGCAATAAGCATTTATCGGTTGGTTTTCGCAAAATTTATAGCGTTTACAAAATAAGGGATAGTTTTATTGCATTTTTATTATTTATTTATTTTTACTACTAATGGCGGCGATCATCCATTTTTTTCATGACTGCGACATTATGGCGGACACTTCGGACAATTTTGACACATTTTTGTCATTTTCACATTAAAAAATGCATTTAAATTGCATTGTTTACTGTGAAAATGACAGTTGCAGTTTGGGAGTAAACCACAAGGGGGCGCTGTTGGATTTGTGTGTTCCCTGTGTGTGTTTACAACTGTAGGGGGTGTGGCTGTAGGTGTGATGTCATAGATGCTGCCGCCACAGTGAAGCACGGGGAAGCCGTGTTTACACTCGGCTCTCCCCGTTCTTCAGCTCCGGGGACCGATCACGCGCACTCCAGTGGCGATCGGGTCCGCGAATCCCGGTCACGGAGCTTCGGACCGGGTCACGGGAGCCCGCCGCGGGCGCACGCCCGTGACCCACGCCCGTGACCCACGTCTGGGTACTGGAACCAACGTAAATATACGTGGATGTGCCCAGCCGTGCCATTCTGCCGACGTATATGTGCAGGAGGCGGTCCTTAAGAAGTTAAAAACGATCGTGTGTAGGCTCCAGAGCATTTTTCCGGAGGAGAAAAATGGATATAAAAAATTTAGAACCTGTTGTATTTTTTCTCAGCGTTTTTCACGTCGTCGTTTTTCTCATAATGAAAAATGGTCATGTGTAGGCTCAGAAGAAAGTTATGAGAAAGGAAAAATGCATAATCAGCCCAAAGGGTGGTGCCATTAGAATGGAACTTCCCCTTTATAGTGCCGTTGTACGTGTTGTACGTCACCGCGCTTTGCTCAAGCATTTATTTTTTTCACGATCGTGTGTATGCAAGGCAGACTTGACAAGAATCACGTAGGGAAAAACATTTTTACCATGACATTAAAAAAAAAAATGGTTGTGTGTACGCGGCATTAGAATTACCAGTCTACTCTCATTCTCATTTGTTTTGCACAGAGACAAGGTAGAACTCCCCTCATCAGTTTTATTTGTTTTTTCTTAGAAGCCTTCTTGAATTCTGTGAGATTAAACCCTGATACATGCAGTGTACATATTATTCATCAAGAACACAATCTGGCAGCCTATGCCAATGATTTTGCTTTTTTTCCCCCAGCAAGCGTTCATATCCATCCATAATCTTTTCAAAGAGCTAGTGTTGCCGCAAAAGTTTAAAATTCAATTTTTTTAAATCTGAAGTTATAAATATTATTTTTCTCCCTTCCTAAGCCTCTTTATTGGGCTCATACTTATAATTGCAGTGGCAGCAAGAAAAACGGATATTTGAAAAAACAAAAATGTAAAGCGGAGCTCTGCGGTTTAAGAAATATTAAAAGCCAGCAGCTACAAATACTGCAGCTGCTGACTTTTAATATATGGACACTTACCTGTCCTGGAACCCAGCGACATCTGCAGCAGAAGACATGCAATCGCTCGTCTATCTGCTGCGCCTACCGCCATTCCCAGGGAGGGAATCAGGAAATGAAGCGTTCCGGCTTCACTGCCCAATTCCCTACGGTGCATGCGCGAGTCACCCAGCACCGTCCTCACTGGTCCCCGCTGTGTTCTGGGAGCCGAGTGTTTCCCAGAACACAACAGGCGGGGGCAGGAAGTGACGAACTACCCGCAGAATCCCTGCAGAGAGGGCTACAGAAGTGGGTGCAAATACCCGTCTTAGACAGGTATCTGCACCCCCCTGAAAGGTGTCAAATGTGACACCGGAGGGGAGGGGGTGTTTCTGATGAGCGGAAGTTCCACTTTAAGGTGGAGCTCCACTTTAAAATGAATTACGGTCCAATTTTACAGAACAGAAGAGATACTATCCTGGAACAAAATCTCCTCATTGGTGGAGAAAATAAATATTTTAAAAATGATTGTACTTCCCATAGTTCTTTTTTTTATATCAGATGGTACCTATACAAACTGTGCTTTCTTCTTTAACTTATAAAAAGGTTTTCAAGACAGTTTATTTGGAACGCAAAACATCCTGGAATCTCCCACTTGACAATATTTAAAATAAAGATAGACGATGGCTTGGCTATGCCCAATTTTAGGAAATGACATTGCTACATTGTTGACACGACTTGACAATAGGACACATTACAGAAAATGGGTTGCTGTGGAATTAGTGGAGTAGATTTTTCATAACTTTTTTGTTACTTCTTTCTTATAGAAAAAGTTATCCCCTTCTGCTTCTCCAACTGCAAGGTTGGCGCTATGTCAGTGGGACTTTCTCCATAGGTGTCTCAAATGGTGCTCTAATTCACCATTAATGCCTGTTACTGGCCATAATATGTTTCTTCCAGGCTTGATTATATATATACACACACACAAACAATATATATATATATATATATATATATATATATATATATATATATATATATATATATATATATATATATATATTATAGACACAAGTCATTTTCTATGGCAGATTAAAATCAGGATCTTTCCTAGGGGATTTATGGATGTACAGCTCAGTCAAGCATTTTATACACTCTCTATCAGGTGGATATTGGATCTAGACCATATAGAGGTTCTCCTAGCAAGCCCTGTCCATCCTGATCATGTTCTTTCTCGTATCTATCGTGCCATCTTAAAATTGGGTTTACCAAATCTTCCAGGCTATTTGTGAAAATGGGAAGGAGATTTAGGTATTATCATTCCTAATGATCAAAAATCTAAGATGCTAAAGTTAAGTCACACATCCTCCAAGCCTAAAATATGAGGAAATTAGCCCCCTGGTCTACATTTTGTTTCTAACGTTTCATATAAAGACCATCATAATAGTTTAATTCTTCATTTCTTAAACTCAGCAAAGAACAAATGTGACTTCCCACTGGAAATCATTAATAGCACCAGTTATTATATCTTAATTTAATTCGATAGATCATATAATGTTTCTGGAGGAATTAAAGTGTAACCGACAGCCTTCGAATTCAAATATATGGGCGGCTTGGAGAATCTTTAAAAAACGGCTACAGAATATTTCAAGGTTTGTAGTTCGCAGAATGAAAGACCCAAGGAATCAATGACTCATGGATTAAACGTTTGCGCTTACTATATGATTTTAAATAGTATATCTGTTCAGATATTACTATTATTTATATCTTAAAAACGTAAGTCTGGACTTGCTTTCTCTGTTACTTAAGTTATCTGTCGGTTTCTTCTGTGCAACTTCTATGTGGTAAATTACATTGTTTGGAAGTGAACTGAAAGATTGAATGATAATTGTTTTTTTATAAAAATTAAATGAATAAAACAAAAATACTCAAACACACACACACACACACACACACACACATATGCACAAGCTATAGTCTAGTCTATTTTGCATCTTTAACCACTTAAGACCCGGACCAAAACGCAGGTAAAGGACCTTGCCCCTTTTTGAGATTCGGGACTGCGTCGTTTTAACTGACAATTGCGTGGTCGTGCGACGTGGCTCCCAAACAAAATTGGCGTCCTTTTTCCCCACAAATAGAGCTTTCTTTTGGTGGTATTTGATCACCTCTGCGGTTTTTATTTTTTGCGCTATAAACAAAAATAGAGCGACAATTTAAAAAAAAAAATCAATATTTTTTACTTGTTGCTATAATAAATATCCCCCAAAAATATATATTTTTTCCTCAGTTTAGGCCGATACGTATTCTTCTACGTATTTTTGGTAAAAACAATCGCAATAAGCGTTTATCAGTTGGTTTTCGCAAAATTTATAGCGTTTACAAAATAAGGGATAGTTTTATTGCATTTTTATAAAAAACATTTTTTTTTACTACTAATAGCGGCGATCAGCGATTTTTTTCATGACTGCGACAATATGGCGGACACTTCGGACACGTTTGACACATTATTTGGACAATTGTCATTTTCACAGCAAAAAATGCATTTAAATTGCATTGTTTACTGTGGAAATGACAGTTGCAGTTTGGGAGTTAACCACAGGTGGCGCTGTAAATTTCGCTGTGACTGTGTGTGTGTTTACAACTGTAGGGGGGTGTGGCTGTAGGTGTGACGTCATCGATCGCGTCCCCCTATTGCAGGGATGACGCGATCGATGCTGTGGCCACAGAGAAGCACGGGGAAGCCGTGTTTACACACGGCTCTCCCCATTCTTCCGCTCCAGGGACGGATCGCCGCACTGCAACGGCGATCGGGTCTGCGAATCCTGCGGTCCCGGAGCTTCGGACCGGGTCACGGGAGCGCGCCACGGGCGCGCGCCCGTGACCCACGGCTGGGTACTAAAATCAATGTATATATACGTTGATGTGCCCAGCCGTGCCATTCTGCCAACGTAAATGTGCAGTAGGCGGTCCTTAAGTGGTTAATAAAGTTCAGTATTAAAAAAAACTGCTCTACATGTTATGAGTGAAAGAATGTAATCTTATTGTGCTTACTACCATTAGGAAAATTTCCCCTGAGCTTTAATAATAACTTATACAACCCCGCTCAAATATTAGAACGTTATATTTTCCAGAAAGTTGTTATTTGCATGGTAGTCATTATTTAAAATTAAGAACTTCTTCATAAAAAGTCACTTAAATTTTCTAACTTTGTATTATATAATTCATCAACCTATAAATTCCCAAAAAAAGAATGCAAGATTCTAAACAGGTTAATTAGTAAAACTATAATGGGTAGTATGGTATCATTTACCTGAAGTAGTTTTTTTATGTGACTGGCACTTTACAGTGCCTTGCAAAAGTATTCGGCCCCCTTGAACTTTGCGACCTTTTGCCACATTTCAGGCTTCAAACATAAAGATATAAAATTACATAAAATGTAATTTTTTGTGAAGAATCAACAACAAGTGGGACACAATCATGAAGTGAAACGAAATTTATTGGATATTTCAAACTTTAACAAATAAAAAACTGAAAAAATTGGGCGTGCAAAATTATTCAGCCTCTTTACTTTCAGTGCAGCAAACTCTCTCCAGAAGTTCAGTGAGGATCTCTAAATGATCCGATGTTGACCTAAATGACGAATGATGATAAATAGAATCCACCTGTGTGTAATCAAGTCTCCGTATAAATGCACCTGCACTGTGATAGTCTCAGAGGTCTGTTTAAAGCGCAGAGAGCATCATGAAGAACATGGAACACACCAGGCAGGTCCGAGATACTGTTGTGGAGAAGTTTAAAGCTGGATTTGGATACAAAAAGATTTCCCAAGCTTTAAACATCCCAAGGAGCACTGTGCAATAATATTGAAATGGAAGGAGTATCAGACCACTGCAAATCTACGAAGACCTGGCCGTCCTAAACTTTTAGCTCATACAAAGAGAAGACTGATCACTCTGGATGAACTGCAGAGATCTACAGCTGAGGTGGGAGACTCTGTCCATAGGACAACAATAAGTCGTATACTGCACAAATCTGGCCTTTATGGAAGAGTGGCAAGAAGAAAGCCATTTCTTAAAGATATCCATAAAAAGGTGTCGTTTAAAGTTTGCCACAAGCCACCTGGGAGACACACCAAACATGTGGAAGAAGGTGCTCTGGTCAGATGAAACCAAAAATCGAACTTTTTGGCAACAATGCAACACGTTATGTTTGGCATAAAAGCAACACAGCTCATCACTCTGAACACACCATCCCCACTGTCAAACGTGGTGGTGGCAGCATCATGGTCTGGGCCTGCTTTTCTTCAGCAGGGACAAGGAAGATGGTTAAAATTGATGGGAAGATGGATGGAGCCAAATACAGGACCATTCTGTAAGAAAACCTGATGGAGTCTGCAAAAGACCTGAGACTGGGACGGAGGTTTGTCTTCCAACAAGACAATGATCCAAAACATAAAAGCAAAATCTGCAATGGAATGGTTCACAAATAAACATATCGAGGTGTTAGAATGGCCAAGTCAAAGTCCAGACCTGAATCCAATCGAGAATCTGTGGAAAGAACTTAAAACTGCTGTTCACAAACGCTCTCCATCCAACCTCACTGAGCTAGAGCTGTTTTGCAAGGAGGAATGGGCAAAAATTTCAGTCTCTCGATGTGCAAAACTGGTAGAGACATACCCCAAGCGACTTACAGCTGTAATTGCAGCAAAAGGTGGCGCTACAAAGTATTAACTTAAGGGGGCTGAATAATTTTTCACACCCAATTTTTCTGTTTTTTATTTGTTAAAGTTTGAAATGTCCAATAAATTTCATTCCATTTCATGATTGTGTCCCACTTGTTGTTGATTCTTCACAAAAAATTACAGTTTTATATCTTTATTTTTGAAGTCTGAAATGTCAAAGTTCAAGGGGGCCGAATACTTTCGCAAGGCACTGTATGTGCAGGTTTTTTTAATTTTTTTCCATGTACATTTTTATTGAATTTTTTTATATTTTTTTGATAAAGGTTTCCTCTGTTTACCATCTATATATCAGTGAACATAATTATTAAATCCTGCACCTGTAACCTGCAAAAAGCAAGAATGTATTTACCCTTAGGCAGTATTTACATCTATGCATTTTGCAGATTTGCACTACAGAACGTGTTCCAGAGGAAACCATGTTAAATGGACTGTAGTTTTAATCTGCAAAATGCAAAAAGCACTAAAAATGCATAGGTGTGAATCCAGCCTGGAATGCCTGGTAACAAAGTGGAAATTTGCATGTGAAGCACAAAATGGATTTCTGGGGGGAAACAAACAGTGGAGAAAGGCGGTAGAACACTTGATGAGCTTTCAGGATGCATTAAGCATGCATAGATACTGTTAATTTGCCTGACATGACAGCAAAGGCAATTTAAAGGGAATGTATAGTGGTTTTACACATACTTTATTTATTGTAATCAGGACAAAAACTAAATTAGTTAGCATCTATGGTATCAACCAAACAAAGTGTGCTATTCTTGTGCTAGGTAAGTTAATAAATCACATTCTTGGGAAAAAAAAAAAAAGTTAATAAATCACATAAGAGACACAATAAAAGTGCATAAAACATATGATCAACTCATCCTAAATTGACATATCTGTGCAAATAAATGCCATTTAAAATGTGCAAAAGACATCTATATCTATCCACATATATACTCAGAAAAAGGTGCTCAGATTTTCTAAATTTCAATAGTTCCTCCTTTGCCATGAAGGAATGATGATAATGTGCACCACAGAAAAAAGTACTCCTCAAAAGGAATCACCACAATTGATTAAATTATCTCATTACCAGTTGCTCTGATCCCACAAGAAGACCATCAGACACCTTGCTGAATGCACGTTGCATGCAAAGGTTCCACGATCGCCCAAGCCAAAATATACTCCATGGAGGAAGTTAAAGTACAGAGGAAAAGCCACATAGTGTAGTATTTCACCAAATTGTTTTAATACAATTATCACACTTACAATTATGAAGGAATTACACAGCACGTGTTACAAACACCCAGCAGATCCAAGCGGTCAGGCCAGACTTGTAAAAAAACGTCACGTACGAGTCCCATCCCAATGCGCACATTTGTCTTGAGCCTCATATCCCCAGACAATGCATGTTATGGAGACACGCGTTGAAGGGGCCCCGCAAGTGACGTTATTCCACAGGTCGGCCCAACACCTTGGACCTCTTTCTTTGGTGGTGCACGTTATCATTCCTTCAAAGAAAAGAACGGGGAACTATTAAAGTATGAAAAAATCTAAGCACCTTTTTGCACTATATATATATATATATATATATATATATATTTGCACAGATATATCACTTTAGGATGATTTCATCATATGTTTAATACACTTTTATATAAAAAGCCTTCTGTGTGCAGCAGCCCCCCTAACACTTACCTGAGGTCTTTTTCTGTCCAGCTATGTTCACGAGTGTCTCAGCCATCCAAAATTCTCCTTCCCGATTGGCTGAGACACAGCAGTAATGCCATTGGCTCTCGCTGCTGTCAAAGTCAGATGGCCAATCAGGGGAGAGAGGAGGCAGGGCATGGTCTCCGTGTTTGAATGGAAACAGTGAGCTGTGACTCAGCTTGGGTGTCCCCATAGCAAGCTGCTATGTTTGTTACTTTTATAGGGAAAAAACAAGACTTTACAACTAGCACAAGGATAGCACACTTTTTATTGTTTGGTTGAAGCTTGTTACACATCCTTTTTATTTCATTTGTTTTACTTTGTTTGTTTTTTTATTGCGAAGGTTTCTAGTTTTTTTGCATGTGCACAAATACTATCTTGGGTTTAGAATCTATGGTAGGTTTTTTGATTTAAATGTACTGTATTTATTATTTTTGGTACAGACCAAACAGTCCACATTGCGGGTACAGAGAAATTAAGCCCAATACATGGATCAACAATAAGGCTCCTTTCACGTGGGCGGACCGTTCAGGTTCGCCTGTCAGTTTTTACGGCGGACCTGAACGGGCATTCCATGCAAGTCTATGGAGCTACGGATGTCAGCGGTGACCATATCCGATCTGGTCCGATCCGCTAAAATAAGACGTCCTGGCGGATCGGATCGGGTGCGTTGTAAAGAAAACGGACATGCTGTTAATTTTTCGACCAATCTCTCCATAGCAAGCAGCGGCGCTCGACAAGCTCCCCCCCCCCCTGCTTCGTGAGCAGAGAGGGACCTGTCATCCGCTGGCTCAGCGGAGATCAACGGAGAGATCTCCCGCTGAGCTGGCGGACTCCGTGGCAATGGATACGCCTTCCAACTCATGTGAATGAGGCCCAAGGCAAGCTGGTATCAAATAGACACTGTAAAACAATCAGTGAATATGTGACGATGTTGCTGGAGCATATCTTGGACCAATGAGAAGAATAACAAATCAGTACACAGAGTGTTTATATCAAAAGTCACATCATGCACATGGGACCATAAGACCAGGATAGTCAGTCAAGAAAAAAAAAAAACACAAGCAGGGGGCGCTTCATGGGTGCAGAATTATGAGGGTAGAAGTAAAAAAAAAAAAAAGGGGGGGGGGGATTTGATGGGGGGAAAATAGAAACAAAAAGGTTAAGGCCCATACTATATGAGGAGAGAGGGAAGATGTTCAGCGCCCCCACCTCTCCAGGCACCTGGGTGCAATGCACCCTGTGCACCTTGCCTAGGATCGGCCCTATAACTATGTTTTTCATTCCTGTCTGTGCTTCCATTGTAAGTTTTCTTATCAATTGTTGGACAGCGACTTGAAGTAATGGAAAAATCAACAAGAATGAACCAGTTAACAATAAATGCATAATACAAAACACAAAAATATTTTAAAATAACCCATTTTCCCTGTGTAGAAAGGCAATTTTCTTCACAGTTTTTGTAAAGCAGAATAAAGTGCATTTTTTCAGCATTTAATAAACGTGAAAATCATGTGTCTCACTCACAAACACATATCATCTTCTGGAACAAACAACCCATTTGAGAAACCTCCTGACCATCACGGGATACATTTTTGTGAACAGTGAACTCTAAAAATATATTTTTTGAATAAGATTTCACAGTTCCACGTGTGTTTATGATTATACCTAGCTCTTTTCTTTCAGGCTATATTATTTTCTGTATGAAGAAGCAATGTGTACACATATCACACATATCATGGTGCTTCAGAATACAGATAATTTTTCTCTACAATATGCAATTCTAAACTTTGGATTTAGTTGATTGTTACCAATCAGCCTTTCTTACAAAGTGGTGTATTCTATTTCTCTATATGCCTAAATATTTACTGTGACATCACATTGACATACTAGCAGAATCTTAGCAAAGTTAGACATTCTGCAGCAGCAGATTGCAGGTACCCATCTTTGAGTCATCTTCTGACCACACCACCATTCCTCTCCTGAAGAGCACCACAGAGATGGGACCATTTCCAGGTGTATACAGTGCGCAGCATTACGATTCCATCACCAAATCACAAGTCCCCCATCTGAAGGTCAGCGAATCAGGATGCCATCTTTAGTAAACCATTCTCTTCCCAATGTCCCTACCATAGCTCTGCCCAACTAGGCAAAGATATATTGTCTGATGGCGCAAGGGGAGATGGATAATAGAAATACCTTGGCAAGTAAAATATCAAAATAAATGTTCGTAAGAATATATGAAAAGTTCATAAGTCCATAAAAAATCCAAGTGTGCACTTTAGCGGCAGCAATCCCTGAAGAGCAGAAGCATACTCTGTACAAAGGTAGACAAAAAAGAGACAAGGATGCGCCCAATCTAAGTGCAATAGTGTGTTTAATCCATAAAATACGATACAAAAGGAAACGGCCAAATGGCTACTCACACTTTAAAAGTGGATGATAGGCATGTAAGAGACCGTAGAAGTAATCATCATCCGTTATGTGAGGGGTGTCCGCTCATGGTGGTGAGGTGCTGTAGATGGGAAACACCGAGTGGAACAGCCTGGAGGAACTTGTTGGGAGCGCCGTGTACGACGGCATGCGTCTCACAATGGAGCGCAAACACAAGCCAGTCTCACCGGAAGTGACGTAGCGTGACGTGGCGGGCTCAGATGGGGGAACCAATAGGATGACGCGTTTCACAGCCCAGCTGCTTCTTCAGATCCATAGACGTCCAATCGAGGAGGACGTCTTATATATAGGTGGCTATCTAATTCAGAGGTTTAACCATTGCATACACAGCATATAAAGAAAATCTAAACAATGCGGAACTAAAAGGGGATTTAGCCTAATATCATGTCATCATGTGAAACTATATATAATTTAAAAGAATACATATGAATATATATGAAAATACACACGATCGGAAATTCCGATAAAAAAAAAACATGATTTTTTTTCAGACGGAATTTTGGCTCAAACCTGCAACACTATGCACTGTGATCCATATTCCTATGTATCCCCCACCCCAATACTCCCTGCACTGTGATCTCTCTTCTTATTTATCTCCCACATTAATACACCTTGAATGTGCTCCTCCACCCATTTCCCATTTATATCCCCCTTGCACTGTGACCCCTCTACCCATTTACCCCCCCACCCCAATACATCCAGCACTGCGATTCCTCTACTAATTTCCCCCCACAACCAATACCCCCCTCCAGCAATTACTCCCCCCCCCCCAGAAATCCTGTGCAATGTGACCCCTCTACCAAATCTCCCCGCACTGTTACCCCTCTACCCATTACTTCCACCTTAAATCCTCTGCAGCGTGTCCCCTCTACTCATTCCCTCCACACTAAGACCCCCTACCCATTATCCCTCCAACAACTCACCTATGTACCATGTCATGTAGGCAAAAGAGCGAGTGGAAGTGGCAGATATCCAAGCCCTCCAGCAGTAGTGGAACACCATAGAATCTCCTCCAGGGGTATCCCAAGCCCACAGCCCACACACAGCAAGTTCAATCAATCACAGTTCTCCCAAGGTCAGTCTCTGGATTTTCAGCAGCACTGCTGCATTTCAAATTGCCCACCCACACAGGCACAGCAGCGCAGGCTGTATGACAGGGCTTGGAGTGTGGGCGGACACAGGGGAATATGGGAGTGGAGCAGATTCCACTTCCCTCCTCTTCCATTAACGCATGGGAAGCTGTGCTGCCCAAATCACAGCTCAGCTTGAACATCTGCAGCCGGCAGCCAGCACTCACCAGCAAGACACAGAGCTAATGCATGTGGGGTGAACCGACACATCCTGTGCACATGCCTATGGGGTCAGCCCTCTCTGGCAGGTGTCACCTGGGTGCGGGCCACACTCCTATATCAACGCCACTGCTCCAGACCCCTCCCCCCTTTTTATTACCTGAGCCTGATCCGACCCAGCGATGTGCATGAGCACAGCAGCTCCAGCCGCTGTCTCTCTCTTCATTGGACAGATTGATAGCAACAAGAGTTATTGGCTCCTGCTGCTGTCAATCTAAAGCTGTGACACAGAAGCATGGGGCATGGCCAAGTCCTGCTGTCTATGTCGTTGGATGCAGCAGCAGTATTTGGGAGTGAGCCTGCATGGATGCCCCCAGGAAAAGAGGCTTTCCATAGGAGCACCAGATAAAGAGGAGGAGCCAGAAGAGCGGATGGTGCACCCCAGGAGAAGAGGATCGGGGCTTAAAAACTAAAAAAAGCGAGGGTTTACTTTAAATACCATGACACTTAAAAATAGAAAAAAGCATGATTTTTAAGCCTCGGACCATTTCACTGGCCAATGTCCAGAGCGCTTTTTGCGATTCGCCACTGCGTTGCTTTAACTGACAATTGTGTGGTCGTGCGACGTGGCTCCCAAACAAAAATTTGACGTATTTTTTTTACACAAATAGAGCTTTCTTTTGGTGGCATTTGATCACCTTTGCGGTTTTTAATTTTTGCGCTATAAACAAAAATAGAGCGACATTTTGAAAAAAAAATACAATATTTTTTACTTTTTACAAAAATATTTATCCCCATAAAATCTATATAAAAAAAAAAAACATTTTTTTCCCACAGTTTAGGCCAATATATTTCTACAAATTCTTGTTAAAAAAAACAAAACGCAATAAGCGTAGATTGGTTTGCACAAAAGTTATAGCAACTACAAAATAGGGGATAGTTTTATGGCATTTTTATTATTATTATTTTTACTAGTAATGGTGGGGATCTGCGATTTTTATCATGACTGCGACTTTATGGCGCAAACATCGGACACTTTTGACACATTTTTGGGACCATTGTCATTTTTACAGCGATCAGTGCTTGTTCTGTTCTCGCTACACGTTTGCCCCTGGCGTGTACGTAGCTCAACATACGGCTTAAACCTTGCATCCTAAATAACCAGACTGTCTGTAACTTTGGATCTTTATTACGATGAACAGGAGGTGGCCATAGAAGATGAATAATTTGTGAAACTAGAGATAAACAAATAAATGAACATATAAGAATTATATGAACACAAACAAATGTCTACTAGGCATATAGATAAACAGTCTTTATCATACCAGCGATGCTGTCCCAGGAGGATCAAGACTTAGGAAACGTGGTGTAGGCTTAGCTGACTCCATGTGGACTGTCCAGTGCAAAGGAGATGGAAGAGTGGTGATAGGAAATGAAGACAGTTTTCAGCAACACGACAGAAAATGTACATTACCATAGAACTTTGCCCATCAACAGTCGTTTGTTAAGAGTGACATCTAGTAGACAATATTTGAATTACAAGTCCAGAAGATATTACTGTATTTCCTTGTAGGCCAAAGGCATTACAGTGCTATAAAAATGCACGATTACTGTAAAAAAAAGGCACTGGCAGTGAAGGGGTTAACCACTAGGTGGCGCTAAAAGGGTTAGGTGTGTCCTAGGGAGTGATTCTAACTGTTAGGGGGTGTGGCTACAAATCATCACCGATCGCTGTTCCCGATGAGAGGAAGAAGACGATTAGTGACAGTGTCACTAGGCAGAACAGGGAGATGCTTGTTTACACTTGCCTCTACCCATTCTGCAGCTCTGTGACCTGATCGGGACATCGGCGGTCGACGAGTCTGCGCATCCCGCGGGTACGGTCACGGAGCTCGCGGCTTGCGCGCTCGCATGGCAGAAATTTCAAACCCCCATGCTGTCTGAGGAGAGATGAGAGAGCGCTTGTTTCTACAAAGTGGAAACCATGATCTGTCAAATCTCCTGGTTAGTCCCCCCCCCCCACAATTATAACACACAATAGGGAACAGTTAACCCCCTCCCTGCCAGTGACATTTACATAGTAATCAGTGCACATTTATAGCACTGATCACTCTGTTGAATGTCAATGGTCCCAGATCACCGCCATTACTAGTAAAAAAATAAAAACGCCATATAAAGTCCCATAAATCTTTCCCATAGTTTGTAGACGCTACAACTTTTGTGCAAACCAATCAATATACGCTTATTGCGATTTTGTTTTTACCAAAAATATGTAAAAGAATATATCGGCCTAAACTGAGGAAAACTTTTTTTTATTATTTGGCATATTTACTATAGCAAAAAGTAAAAGATAGTGTTTTTTTTTAAATTGTCGCTCTTTTTTTGTTTATAAACGCAAAAAAAAACGCAGGAGGTGATCAAATACCACCAAAAGTAGCTTTATTTGTGGGGGGGAAAAAAAAAAAAGGACGTACATTTTGCATCGCAGTGCCGTATCGCAAAAAAACGGCCAGGTCATTGGGCAGCCAACTCTTCTAGGGCTGAAGCAGTAATGCATCTAATGATGTTTGCAATTGATAGTTATAGGTTATAAAAGAAAAAACACTTTTAGATTGAAATATATTCTGAGAATTGTCATCTTTTATTTTCACCGCTATCAGTATTACAGATAATAGCAAACCTTTCCTATTGTGGCTATAACCCCGTTTATGGCAATTGTTCTTCCACATCAGATTGCAGTTCTCGGAATACAATTTTCTGTGCTTTATATTGAAATACTTAAAAACTAGCTTAGAGTGCGAGAGCTGGGTCAGGAAATTGTACAATACAGATAGCGGTTATGTCCAGAATAAGGAGAGCCCACTTAAAACTGTAACCCCCCCTTTTTCAAGGGGAAAATAAAACGGCGAATGAAAAAAATAAATATAAAATAAAATAGCATATACAATTGCTACACAAGACATCAAATCATATTGTAATTTCATTTCCTCCCGCCAGTGTGGCGCATAGATGCGGGTTCTCGTTGGGAGGGTTCCTAGCAGTGACCAGAAAGCTACTGATAGGAAAGTGCCCAATCGGCAGTATCTATCATGTGACTGCTGTGACAGCCAGTCACAGGTGACATAACATGATTGCCCGCCTTAACCTCCCTGTTGGGTGACAGGGAGAAGGGGTAAATGTTTATAAAAAAAATCCCCAACTCCCTTTTAATCTGCAGCGCTGTCATTTTCTATAAAATGCAATGCAATATAGCAACTTGGAGGGGTTCCATATACACATGGTGTACAGAGTATCCCCCAGAATTGTCATTTCCTGCAGACCCTGCAGCTTTCCGCATTAGATCCCTGCAAATGCCACAGCTAACTGAGAATTATAAAATCGCACCAATTCCAATTTATTTTGCACATGGCTACAGACAAAGCGTGATTTCTTCAGAATTACAAAACATAGGAATCTACAAACAAATTTAAATCCTTGCACTGTACACCACCCCCGAGGGGAATGTTTTTGTCTGAACAAGTGTACTTTTAACTACTTGCCGACCAGCCGCCATCGTTATGCGGTGGCAGGTTGGCTCCCTTGCACAAATCGCCATAGCTGTATATTGGCTACTTTAACAGGTATATGGGTGCCCGTGGTACATGGGGCACCCATATACCAAATTGGTCAATTAAAAAATGATTAGTTGTTTTTTTTGTGATCAATTCTTGAACAATTTAGATTGGACTAGTTCAAATATTCATGAAGTGGGGAAGTTGCAGTCATCTTTAGTGATATTAGTGCAGTAAATGTTGCTAACAGTTGGCTGCCATACAATCAGACTCAGGTGCATAGAGTGTTTAGGAAGTTGGATTTGATGAATTTGCTGTTAATTCGCTGTATGTATGCTGCGACTGGTGTTGGCGCATAGTAAATACGTGGGTGGCCAGCGGACATCACGGCCGCCGGTCACGTGCATTGGCTCGATGCACGTGACCGGTGGCCTTGATATCCGCTGGCCACCCACGATGGCTCTTCTTAGTGATCACCTATTAGCGATCTCTATCCTCCTCTAGTCAGTACACTGCCCCCACAGTTAGAAAACACCTCCCTAGGGAACACATAACCCCTTGATCGCCCCCTAGTGTTAACCCCTTCCCTGCCAGTGACATTTATACAGTGATCAGAGCTAAAAATTGCCACTGATTACTGTGTAAGTGTCAAAAGTGCCATTACTATACCCCCTATTTTGTAATTGTTATAAAACTTGTGCAAACCAATCAATATACGCTTATTGCGATTTTTTTTTACCAAAATAATGTAGCAGAATTGATATTGGCCTAAAATGATTTGTTTTTTCTTTTTTTGGGATATTATAGCAAAAAGTAAAAAGACAGTTTTTCTCAAAATGTACGCTCTTTCTTTGATTAAAACACCACCAAAAGAAAGCTCTATGTGTGGGGGGGAGAAAATGACGTAAATTTTGTTTGGGTACAGCATTGCACAACCGTTAGTTAAAATGAGGCAGTGCCATATCGCAAAAATCAGCCTGGTCATTAAAATAAAGTGGCGTCATTGCTGTCCAAATTTTAAAGAGAATGTATAGTGTTTAATATTTTTCAATGTAAAACCTTGGTTCCACCTATAATTTTTATTTATACGATATACATGGGAGCAGCCATATTTGCTCAGTACATACTCTGGATGTTTTTCTTCTTTGCAGTGCAACACAATTGTTGTGCTTTTCTGTTCCTTTTAACAGTGGAGTTCATACAGGGAGTGGAGAATTATTAGGCAAATGAGTATTTTGACCACATCATTTTCTTTATGCATGTAGTCTTACTCCAAGCTGTATAGGCTCGAAAGCCTACTACCAATTAAGCATATTAGGTGATGTGCATCTCTGTAATGAGAAGGGGTGTGGTCTAATGACATCAACACCCTATATCAGGTGTGCATAATTATTGGACAACTTCCTTTCCTTTGGCAAAATGGGTCAAAAGAAGGACTTGACAGGCTCAGAAAAGTCAAAAATAGTGAGATATCTTGCAGAGGGATGCAGCACTCTTAAAATTGCAAAGCTTCTGAAGCGTGATCATCGAACAATCAAGCGTTTCATTCAAAATAGTCAACAGGGTCGCAAGAAGCGTGTGGAAAAACCAAGGCGCAAAATAACTGCCCATGAACTGAGAAAAGTCAAGCGTGCAGCTGCCAAGATGCCACTTGCCACCAGGTTGGCCATATTTCAGAGCTGCAACATCACTGGAGTGCCCAAAAGCACAAGGTGTGCAATACTCAGAGACATGGCCAAGGTAAGAAAGGCTGAAAGACGACCACCACTGAACAAGACACACAAGCTGAAACGTCAAGACTGGGCCAAGAAATATCTCAAGACTGATATTTCTAAGGTTTTATGGACTGATGAAATGAGAGTGAGTCTTGATGGGCCAGATGGATGGGTCCGTGGCTGGATTGGTAAAGGGCAGAGAGCTCCCGTCCGACATAGACACCAGCAAGGTGGAGGTGGAGTACTGGTTTGGGCTGGTATCATCAAAGATGAGCTTGTGGGGCCTTTTCGGGTTGAGGATGGAGTCAAGCTCAACTCCCAGTCCTACTGCCAGTTTCTGGAAGACACCTTCTTCAAGCAGTGGTACAGGAAGAAGTCTGCATCCTTCAAGAAAAACATGATTTTCATGCAGGACAATGCTCCATCACACGCGTCCAAGTACTCCACAGCGTGGCTGGCAAGAAAATGTATAAAAGAAGAAAAACTAATGACATGGCCTCCTTGTTCACCTGATCTGAACCCCATTGAGAACCTGTGGTCCATCATCAAATGTGAGATTTACAAGGAGGGAAAACAGTACACCTCTCTGAACAGTGTCTGGGAGGCTGTGGTTGCTGCTGCACGCAATGTTGATGGTGAACAGATCAAAACACCGACAGAATCCATGGATGGCAGGCTGCATGAGTGTCCTTGCAAAGAAAGGTGGCTATATTGGTCACTTATTTGTTTTTGTTTTGTTTTTGAATGTCAGAAATGTATATTTGTGAATGTTGAGATGTTATATTGGTTTCACTGGTAAAAATAAATAATTGAAATGGGTATATATTTGTTTTTTGTTAAGTTGCCTAATAATTATGCACAGTAATAGTCACCTGCACACACAGATATCCCCCTAAAATAGCTAAAACTAAAAACAAACTAAAAAACTACTTCCAAAAATATTCAGCTTTGATATTAATTAGTTTTTTGGGTTCATTGAGAACATGGTTGTTCAATAATAAAATGAATCCTCAAAAATACAACTTGCCTAATAATTCTGCACTCCCTGTAGTCATAACCACACAGTATTTACTATGCGCCAACACTGGTCGCAGCATACATACAGCGAATTAACTGCAAATTCATCAAATCCAACTTCCTAAACACTCTATGCACCAGAGTCTGATTGTATGGCAGCCAACTGTTAGCAACATTACTGCACTAAATATCACGAATAATGAATATTTGAACTAGTCCAATCTAAATTGTTCAAGAATTGATCACAAAAATGTAAAAAAAAAAAAAAAAATTGGGGTTACTTATCGGTAACATCCCTTTTCCAGGAGTCTTTCAGGACAGGTACTGTAGAGAGACAATGGCTCCTCCCTTCTCAGGAAACACCGCCTTCAATCAGAGATTTAAGCCTCATCCTCCCCCAGCTCCTCAGTTTTTCCAGAGCACCTCCGACCAGCTGGGGAGACACAAGAACACGTCAAAAAAATAAATAATATTTCATCTTACCTGACGGCCTCGTATGATAAGTTTCCAACGTTTTACCCCTTTTTTTAAAAAATTTCATAAGGGCGGGAACCAGTGCTGTCCTGAAAGACTCCTGGAAAAGGGATGTTACCGGTAAGTAACCCCAATTTTCCCTGTTCGTCTTTCAGGACAGGTACTGTAGAGAGGATAAGCGAGAACCTTACCCTAGGGTGGGACTACTGCCTGTAGTACTTTGCGTCCAAAGGCCTGATCTTTGGCTGAAATTAGATCCAGTCTATAGTGTTTCACAAATGTTGAGAAACTGGACCATGTAGCCGCTTTACAGATCTGCTCCGGGGAAGCACCAGCACACTCTGCCTGTGAAGTCGCTGCTGCCCTAGTGGAGTGGGCCCTGACCCCCTGTGGTGGTTCCACCCCCCTGGATACATATGCCTGAGCAATAGCTGCTCTTAACCATCTGGCTATAGTGTTTCTAGACGCTCTAAATCCCTTCTTGGCTCCTGAAAAAAGAATAAAAAAGGAATCAGTTTTCCTGCACTGACTTGTACTATCCAAGTACTGAAGAATACACCTCCTAACATCAAGGTTATGGAAGTTGCGTTCCTGTTCCCTCACAGGATTTGGGCAAAAAGAAGGCAATATAATTTCCTGGCTTCTGTGAAAACTAGAAGAAACCTTCGGTAAAAAGGCCGGATCCATTCTGAAAATAACGCGATCCGGGAAAACTTGAAAAAAAGGTGCCCTCACAGATAGGGCTTCAAGTTCACTCACTCTCCTAGCTGTGGTAATTGCTACTAGGAACACTGTTTTAAGGGTGAGAACTTTTAATGAACAGTTCTCTAATGGCTCAAATGGCTCCTTTGTGAGAGCCTGGAGAACCAATGATAGATCCCATACTGGAAAGTTAGGACTTTTAACTGGTCTACGCTTACTCAAGGCTTTGAAAAACCTAGAGACCCAAGCGTCAGATGCCAATTGTTTTTCCAAAAAGATACTCAAAGCTGAAACCTGTCCTTTCAGGGTGCTAATGGCCAGCCCTTTGTCTGCCCCTGCCTGCAGGAATTCTAACACTGCTACGGAGCTATGAACATCGAAAGAGCTTTCTGAGCACCAGGTGTTGAAACGCTTACATATCTTTAGGTAGATGGCTTGCGTCTCCTTCTTTCTGCAGCTTAGAAGTGTTGTAATTAGACGTTCTGAGAAGCCCTTGCCCCTTAGTAGCTCTTCCTCAGAAGCCACGCCGCAAGATTCCACCTCCCTACCTGTGGACAACAAACAGGACCCCGAGTAAGAAGATCTTCCCGTTTTGGCAGAATCCAGGGAGGCTCTAGTGACATCCCTTTCAGAATGGAGAACCACGGCCTTCTGGGCCAATGGGGTGCAATCAGAATCATTGTTGTACTCTCCCCCTGCAGTTTTCTTAGGACTGCTGGGATTAAGACTGGAGGGGGAAAAGCATAACACTTGGAGAAATGCCAGGTCTGAGCTAGGGCATCCACCCCTAGGGCTCCGTCCCACCTGTTCAGGGAAAAAAAGTGCTGTGTCTTGGCGTTTTCCCTCGAGGCGAACAAGTCCACCTCCGGCCTCCCCCATCTTCGAGTGATAACTTCGAAAATCTCCTGGTTTAGCACCCAATCGCCCTCCCTCAGTTTCTTCCTGCTGAGGAAGTCTGCAACCTGGTTTAGTTTGCCTCTCAGGTGGACTGCCGAAAGAGACAGAACATGGGTCTCTGCCCACTTGAGGATGGATCTTGTCAGTTCCCACAAGGAATTGCTCTTGGTGCCCCCCTGCCTGTTGATATAGGCCACTGCGGTGGAATTGTCTGAACGGATCCGTACATGCTGGCCCTGAAGCTCTGTTTTAAAGGACCTGAGTGCTAGGTCTATCGCCCTCAGTTCCCTCCAATTGGAGGACCTTTCGGAGTCCTCCTTTCTCCAAGTACCCTGTACCAAACGGGAATGTAGGTGTGCCCCCCACCCTGTGCCACTGGTGTCTGTCGTTACTGTTCTGGATATTGGAAAACTCCATTCCAGTCCCTGTACTAAGTTTGCTCCCTTCCTCCACCACCAGAGGGTCCTTTTGACCCGAATAGGTACTGAGATTAGGGCGTCCAGGGAATTTGGGTTGTGGTCCCAAACATTTAGAATAAACAGTTGTAGTGGGCGGAAGTGCAACCCTGCCCAGTGTACTGCCGGTAGGGTGGCCGTCAGCAGACCCAAGGCTGACATGGCTTTCCTTATTGGGAGCTGCGAACTGCCCTGCAGGAGCGACATTGCCCTGTTCACTTTCTGGACCTTCTCTACCGGGAGAAAAACCCTTTGTCTCACAGAATCCAATTCGTAACCCAGGAAGGTGACCCGTTGTGAAGGTACCAGACTGGACTTTGTGGTTGAGAAGCCATCCCAGATTCTCCAAGACATCTCTTGTTACCTGGAGGTCCTGGGACAGCCGTTCCGGGGAGGCTGCGAATAACAACAGATCGTCCAGGTATGCTACCACTGAGACACCCCTGAGACGAAGAAACACCATGACTTCCACGAGTACCTTGGTGAAGATACGGGGGGGAAGAAGAAAGTCCAAAGGGAAGGGCTTTGAACTGAAGGTGAAACGTCCCCTCCTGGGACCTTATTGCCAGTCTCAGAAACTTCTGGTAACCTTCTGCTATAGGGATGTGCAAATAGGCATCCCTCAGATCTATTGATGCCATATAGCAATTGGGAGGAAGAAGCGTCCTCACCGAGTCCATCCGGAATTTTTTGTACGTGACCGACGCATTCAGGGGTTTCAGGTTCATGATAAGCCTGAATTTCCCGGAGGGTTTCCGAACCACAAAAATGTGGGAGTAGAAGCCCCTGCCTGCTTCCGCCGTTGGGACCTGGATCACCACCCCCTGATCCTCCAACTCCTGAAGGGAGGAAAGAAGGGCTGATGATTTTTCTTTGCACCTTGGCAGATCGGTGACCAGAAGTCTTAAGGGGGGAGGGTTTGAAAATTACAGCTTGTATCCTCGCCTTATGATCCCCAGCACAAACTGATTGCTGGTGATCATTTCCCATTGTGGAAGGAATCTTCCTCCCACTTTGACCCTGTCACTGTGGCTTTTGGGGCTTTTCAGGAGCGCGAAAAATTGCTCCTCCACGCCCTTTGCCTTTTTGCCCCCAAAACTTCTTTTTATCCTCAGGTTTAGAGGTTTCTCCCTTTTTCTGAGACCAGAACTTTTTCTTTGCCTGTCCCCCAAATTTTTTCTTTATGGGAAAGGCCTTTTTCTTATCTGCTGTACGGTCCAGGACAGACTCTAAACCTGGACCGAACAGTAGGTCTCCCGTGAGGGGAATACCGCATAACTTAACTTTAGAAGCGTTATCCCCTTGCCATGTCTTGAGCCATAAGGCCCTTCTTGCCGAATTAGACAAGGCTGCAGAGCGCGCTGACATGCGCACGGACTCTGCCGATGCATCTGCCAAATACGCCACTCCATTCAGCAGTGTTGGAAAAGAGGCCAAAATGGTTTCTTTGGGTGTTCCCGCCTCAATATGTGCTTTAATTTGTGTAAGCCAGTGTTCCATGTTGCGAGCTACTACTGTAGCAGCCATGGCTGGCTTCAGGTTCCCTTGTGCGGAATCCCAAGATTTCTTTAAAAGGGAATCCATCCTCCTGTCCATGGGGTCTGCAAGTACCCCCATGTCTTCAAATGCCAAGTCGGTGTGTCTGGACACCTGCGAGAAGGCAGCGTCTAATTTGGGAGTTTTGTTCCACACCAAAGTTTCTTCTTCTGAAAAAGGAAACCTTCGTTTCAATGTATTTGAAAAAAGGGATTTTTAATAACAGCTTACCTGTAAAATCCTTTTCTTGGAGTACATCACGGGACACAGAGCGCATAGCCATTACATATGGGTTATATGGAGTACCTTCAGGTGTGGACACTGGTGTAATCAACTTCACAGGAAGTTCCTCCCTATATAACCCCCTCCCACTGAGAGTGCTTTAGTTTTGTAGCAAGCAATTTCTCTGAGGTTACACAATGTTCCCACAAAGAGGGGTGGGAGCTCTGTGTCCCGTGATGTACTCCAAGAAAAGGATTTTACAGGTAAGCTGTTATTAAAAATCCCTTTTTCTTGATCGTACATCACGGGACACAGAGCGCATAGCCATTACATATGGGATGTCCCAAAGCAATGCTCTATGAAGGGAGGGAGACCGTAAGGCAAAAAATAGCCAAACAGAAACTATATCAGGAGGTAAAATAGCTCCACCAACAGAAAAAGGGGGCGTGAACCGGGCCAGAGGATTCTATACTGCTGCCCGTAGGACCGCCTGCCCAAATGCTGCATCCGCAGCCTTTGTGACGTCCAACTTATAAAATTTAGTAAACGTATGTACGGAAGACCAGGTTGCCGCTTTGCAAACCTGTGCCATAGAGATCTGATGGTGTGCCGCCCAAGAGGCATTCATGGCCCTCGTAGAATGGGCTTTAACTGATAAGGGAGGTGGAACGCGCTTCAGACCATAGGCCTGAAAAATCAGCTGCTTAATCCACCTAGCCAAGGAAGACTTGGCAGCCGGCTGACCCTTCTTGGGGCCATCCGGAAGAATGAAAAGCACATCTGTTTTCCTAATCTTTTCTGTAGCCTTGAGATAAACCCTCATGGCTCGGACCACATCCAAAGTATGAAGCAATCTTTCCTCTCTGGACTGGGGAGTAGGAAAGAAGGATGGTAGGACTAGGTCCTGATTCAAGTGAAAACTGGATATGACCTTAGGAAGGAAAGAAGGCTGAGGCCGCAGAACCACTCTGTCCTTATGCAGAATAAGGTACGGTTCCCTGCAAGACAAGGCTGCCAGCTCGGAGACCCTTCTGGCCGAAGCCATAGCCACCAAGAAAACCAACTTTCGGGTTAGCAGCACAAGAGGGATTTCTGTCAGAGGTTCAAACGGCTGCTTTTGTAAAGCTGACAAGACCAGATTTAAATTCCAGGGGCAGAGGGGAGCTCTAATAGGGGGATTTACATGCAAGACCCCCTGCAAAAAGGTTTTTACAAGCGAATGTGTGGCCAAAGGCCTTTGAAACCATATCGATAAGGCAGACACCTGCCCCTTTAGAGTACTAAGAGCCAACCCCTTGTCAACGCCAACCTGGAGGAATCGCAAGATCCTGTCAATAAAAAACTTGCGAGGATGCCCTCCTTGAGACTCGCACCACTCCACATAGGTTCTCCAGACTCTGTAATAGATATTTCTAGAGACTGGCTTTCTAGCTTGAATTAACGTAGATATGACTTGGGCCGAGAGGCCTCTGCCCTTAAGAATTAGAGATTCAGCCGCCAAGCCATCAAATTTAGCTGCTGTGAAGCAGGGTGGTAGATCGGGCCCTGAGACAGCAGATCTGGGCGCAGGGGGAGTGGCCACGGTGCCCTTACTGATATCCTCACGATGAGTGCGTACCAAGCCCTTCTGGGCCAGGCTGGGGCCACCAGGATCACCGGCCTGCGCTCCACCCTGATCCTTCGTAGAAGGCGGGGAATCATCTGTAGTGGAGGGAACGCATACAGGAGAGAAAACTGGTGCCAGGGGCAAACCAACGCATCGGTCCCGTAGGCCGAGGGGTCCCTGGCTCGGGATACAAATTTGTCCAATTTCTTGTTGAATCTTGTTGCCATGATGTCCACATCGGGAACTCCGAATCTTTGGCAAATCTCTTGGAATACCTGGGGGTGAAGAGACCACTCTCCCGGGAGCCACTGTTGACGACTCAAAAAATCTGCTTGAGAATTGTCTATCCCTGGGATGAACACTGCTGAGATGCAGGGTACATGGGCTTCGGCCCATGCAAAAATTAGGTTTACTTCCCTTTGAGCCGCCAGGCTCTTTGTGCCCCCTGGTGGTTTATGTATGCCACCGCCGTGGCATTGTCGGACTGTATCCTTACTGGCAGACCCTGCAGGGGGAGAGTCCAGGCGACCAGGGCCAACCGAACAGCTCTGATCTCTAGGACATTGATGGGAAGCAGACTTTCTGCCTCTGACCACTGTCCCTGCTGGGTCCGTTTTCCTAAGATTGCCCCCCAACCTGTTAGGCTGGCATCTGTGGTTACTATTTTCCACGAGATGGGGCAAAAGGTTTTCCCTTTTGATAATTTTTGAGGGATCAGCCACCAGTACAGGCTGTGCCTGACTTCTGGAGAAAGAACTAATGGACGGTCTAATGCCTGTATGGACTTGTTCCAAGCAGAGAGAATAGCTGCTTGCAGAATTCTGGTATGGATCTGGGCGTAGGGCGCTGCTTCGAAGGCGGCCACCATCTTCCCCAGCAGTCGCATGCATAGGCGAATAGTCGGCTTCTTTTTGCCTAAGACTATTTGAATCGTTTGAATCAACGACCTGATCTTCTCTTGAGGTAAAAATACCTTCTGGCATTCTGTATCTAACCGAAAGCCTAGATATTCCAACTGTCTTGTGGGATGTAACCTTGATTTTTCTTGGTTCACAATCCACCCGAACTCTTCTAGATGCCGCACTGTGCGGACTACTGCATGATTGAGGTTGGAAGCTGAACTGTCGATAACCAGGAGATCGTCCAGGTATGCTAGGACCAAGATGCCTTCTGTCCTTAGGACGGCTAGTACCGGGGCTAACACCTTTGTGAATACCCGTGGAGCTGTTGCCAACCCGAAAGGGAGGGCTACGAACTGATAATGACTTTGGTTTATCGTAAAACGAAGAAACTTGTGATGTGCTGGGTAAATTGGCACATGCAGATATGCATCCTTTATGTCTATAGATGCTAGGAAGTCGCCCTGATGCAGGCTGGTTGTCACTGAACGTATGGAGTCCATACGGAAGGTCTGAATCCTTAGAAAGCGATTTAGGCGTTTGAGGTCTAATATAGGCCTGACGTCGCCATTGGGTTTTGGTATAACAAAAAGGTTGGAGTAGAATCCCAGACCCCTTTCTTGGGTTGGTACTTCTACAATTACTCCTTGGAGCAAGAGGCGATCCAACGCCTTTACGAGAGAGGCCCTCTTTAACGGGTCGCTTGGAAGACTTGACCCCTGAAAATGAGGAGGGGGGATTTCTCGAAACTCTAGTTTGTAGCCTGAGGCTACTACGGACCGAACCCAAGAGTCGGGAATTCTGGCCTTCCAGACTTCGGAGAAAAACTGAAGTCTTCCCCCCACCCAAGAGAGTGGGGGCGCCCCTTCATGAATCTGATTTGATGACTGGTTTAGCCGGCTTGCGAGACCAGGGCCTCTTGTTTGCCGCGGCTTGTCCCTGTGGGCGGCTATTAACTGTTGAACGCCCGGGAGGCCGTCGATACTGACGGGAAGTCGAAGGGGCCGAGCCTGCAATGGCCTGTCGTTTAAACGTGGGCCCACGCGGTCTTTTCTTGACCGGTAAGGAAGTACTTTTTCCACTTGATATGGTGTGGATATATTTATCTAGGTCTTCCCCGAATAGTCTTCCCCCATGAAAGGGAAACCCTGCTAGAAGCTTTTTGCAGGGTGCCTCTGCTGACCAGTTCTTTAGCCACAAAAGACGACGCATGTGAACCATCAGTAGAGATAAACGGGATGCCTGTTGGATGGAGTCCTTAATAGCATCTACTGCAAAGCAGAGAGCCCTAGGGAATTCTGCTAATTCATGAGTATGCTGAGCCGGCATGTCCTTCAATATATGCTTTGCCTGATCCTTCAAGGCCTGACAAACACCAATGGCTGCTACTGCTGGCTGAACCATGGCACCTACTGAGGTAAAAGCTGCTTTCAGTAGGGTCTCGAATTTCTTGTCGACCGGATCCTTGAACATATGGACATTTTCAACCGGACAAGTCAGGGATTTATTCACGCAGGAAATGGCTGCGTCCACTGTAGGGAGAGCCCATTTCTTTACATATTCCTCTTCCATAGGGTAGAGAATAGAGAATCTTTTAGGAGGGACAAAGATTCTATCAGGTCGAGCCCAATCTTGGTAAATCACGTTCCGCAGAAGGGGGTGCATTGGAAAGGATGCACCAGTTAATGGGGCCTTTAAAGAACCCAATGAGGATACCTCCGGGGCTACTAGTTCTGGCACTGGAAGTTTAAAGGCAGTGCGAACCATATCTGTCAAAGACTGGATCCACAGGCCCTCCGCTTGAGAGGCCGAAAAATATTCATCTATAGTGGAATTTTCCCTGTCTGAACCGTCGGGACTTGGGTCTGCCTGATCCCCTTGTGGGTCCCGTTCCTCTGAAGAGGAGACCTCCGCATCTGAAAACCCCACACTGGGTGAAGGGGATCTAGCCCGCTTGCTACTTGGGCAAGGACGGGAAAACAACGCAGTTAACCTTTTCTCTAGCCCACACATGGTGGCTGCTAGCATTTCTTCCGTCACGTAAACGGGAATGGGTGGATCGGGGGCCGCCTCTGCCCCCAGCACCCCCAATGGCTCTTGTACTATGCCACTCGGTGTCCTGACTGGCGAGGGTGGGGCCGTAGAAGCCTGGCCCAAATCCTCTGACCCCGATGGAGACCCCTTTTGCTTTTTGGTACCTTTAGCAGCCTTGGCTGGTCCAGATCCCTTTGGAGCCATTGTACAACCTTGGGTCACCCCTATAGCCAACACCTGACTGTTGTAGCTAGGAATAACCAATATGAGGGCAGGTATGAGAGAAAATGAAAAAGAACTAATTTCTCTCTTTTCCTTTTATATTTCTCTTTTTTTTTTTTTTTTTTTTCAAAAAAAATCTTTTTTACCCGCCTGGGAGGTGGCAATACCGAGGAAGCCTGTGAGTATTGACACACCAATGCCCGTTAGCCGGAGTCCAAGGTAGACTCAGATACTGCTGGATCTAAGGCTGAGTCCCTTTAAGCAAAAAAACCCTTTTTTTTTTTTTTTTTTTTTTTTTTTTTTTTTTTTTTTTTTTTTTTTTTTTTTTCTGGTCTATAGTGGACCTAAGTCCTAGACCTGAAGATCCACTAACCCGCCACTAGGTGTCCCTGTGTGGCCAAAAGACCCAGCTGCACGCTCTGTATCCTTTCTTCCTCTGCCTCCAGAAGGGAAAGACCAGCCAGAGAAAAGTTTTTCCTTTATACAGACCCTGACGCTGCTGGCCCGCCCCCCCGACGCACGCCGACGCTATAAAAGGCGGCGTGCACGCGCGCGCGTATGCGCGCGCACACACGCGCGCATGATCGCGCGCACGATCGCGCGCACGATCGCGCGCACCACGCCGAACCCACATGGAGGAAGCAGAGCAGAGGAACAACATGGACCAGCGTTATGCAGCACCAACAGACACCAGGTAAGCACTAATCTTATTGTAGTGCACACACAGCGAGGAAGCTGTCCCCATGGGCTTCCTAAGAAACAGGAGTTTTAACCAGCAATTTCCTCTTTAAAACATGTGGGGTTGCAGTATCAGTGTTAACAGGCAGACCTGGGGTGAGTAGCAAATATATAACTTACACAAGTATACATATATCTACATGTTATCTGGGTAAACATTAGAATCCCATCCTGCCTCAACAGACATAGTGGAGATAGTGGCTGATGCACAAGCATACCATTAGCCAACCCAGAACCCCCAGGGGGATACCTACTGTCGAACCAAGTCCCGCAGGTTCCCTCTTACCTGCTCCACGCCGCAGGGTATTGCAAAATGCAAGAGGCCCAGCCTTCCCCCATCTCCGTGGGTATTGTCTTGGACCTTCAGGGACCGGGGTCCTGTGTTAAGGAACCCACACCCCTGGACCTATATAGCATCCTGGCATCAGTAACTTTTAGTTCTTGGAAGAGACTAAAGCACTGGAGCCCAGAATCCAGCCCTCCAAGGAGAGGCATTATAGGCAAAACCCCACTCCAGCAGGGCCCGGGTACCGTACATCTTGGCTCTGAAGCACTTCGGACGGATCCGGCTAGCTATCCTGGGTCCCGAGACCTCCGAGGGACAGCTAGACGTGACCAACACCTAAGACACTGGCGGAAAAACTAAAGCACTCTCAGTGGGAGGGGGTTATATAGGGAGGAACTTCCTGTGAAGTTGATTACACCAGTGTCCACACCTGAAGGTACTCCATATAACCCATATGTAATGGCTATGCGCTCTGTGTCCCGTGATGTACGATCAAGAAAAAAGGGTTTCCTCTCAGGGTCCTGCCATTCTTTCTTGATGGTATTAATTAGGACCTCATGGACGGGGAACACTTTCCTTTTTAGTTCCCCTAGGCCCATGTACATCTTATCATGGAGTGACAGTATCCTCTTTTCTTCAGGTATCCCCAAAGTAGTGTGGATTGCATTTAGAAGCCCGTCCACCTCTTCGAGTGAAAGTTTATAGCGGGAAGATTTAGAGGGCTCTCCCTCTGTCTCTTCCCCCTCTGCCTCCGCTTGGGAGTCCGAAGAGACACTGTCTAACTCTTCCCCAGCGTCCTCCCTGAAGTCCTCTGGATCCCTACTCCCGGAGGGAAGTACCATTGGACCAGGTGGGATAACCTGCTGCGTTGGAGGAGGGCCACTCTGGGGTAACTGAAACCCAGCAAACACATCCTTAATGGCCAGAAAGGTGCTAGAAAGCTCTCTCATTGATGCTGCCAGCTCAGAACCCTGTTCAGCCTCTCTCTCCCTAACAAGCCCCTCTATGCAATGTCTACACAGTGCCTTAGTCCACTTTTCCCCCAAGGAGGATTTGCAGGAAGGACATCTCTTCTTAGAACTATGGCCAGTTTTCTCTGTGGACTTCTGCAGAAAGATACAGAGAGAAAAAAAGAAGCATAAGAGGGCCAGTCAACGCTGCCGCAGTTACCCACCAGGAGTGCAGACCCCAGAATCCATCACCAAGGGAAACACTTCCTTATCCCCACGACCACCAGGAGAACAATCACCCGTGAAGCTGACAAACAAGTTAGGAACACCCCCCTAGGGTCCTACCTTAGAGTGGCTGGTGCTGCTGTCCTCTGGAGGAGCGCGTGAAGTCTCTACTTCTGACATCTCCATAGGAATGTGGTCGTAGACAACGCTGCAATTGCCGTCCCCACGGCTGAGAAGCGTAGGTAGCACCAGCCCATCGTTCGGTCCTTTTCCCCTGCCGCGTGTGGGACCGGAGACGCGTATCCGGCGGAAGTGCCCGCCCCTTCCGGAAAGGACGTCACCCGCCATCCGGCCTGGTCACAGCTTCCTGACCTGGCTGTCTATACAGAGGGCTGACACTCCGCCTGCAGCGCCCCCCTGGACAAAAAAGGAAAAGGACATCCTTGGTCGAGATTTCCCCAAAGACGCCGAGGGAACGCAAAAAAAGACACTAGGACTCCCGGTATGTAGCTCACTAGCTTAAACCGAGCCCTTAAAGAAAAAAGGTCTGAGGGACGGAGACCAAATGCCCCCTAACCCTCATAACATAGCCTCAGCCTCCCCAGCTGTCTGGCCTCTAGTCCCAGCGATGTCTCCCCGTCGGAGGAAACACCAACAACTGAGGATCTGGGGGAGGATGAGGCTTAAATCTCTGATTGAAGGCGGTGTTTCCTGAGAAGGGAGGAGCCATTGTCTCTCTACAGTACCTGTCCTGAAAGACGAACAGGGAAAAAAAACTTTGTGTTGATGTTATTCCAGCAAATATTCAGAGTCTATAGTTAGGTATTTAAATGCAATTTTATGCCACAACTAATCCTTTTTTAATTGACCAATTTGGTTTTACAAAATGTATTGTGGTCTGTTCAAAAGATTCTAAGGAAATTTAAAACTAGTTGTAGCACCCTAAAAGTAGGGCTACAGGCACATTTAATTATGCTAGGTGGTAGCCAGCTTGGTGACTTTGTAGTGTTTTGTGGTCAAATGACTTCTGCTCTAATACTATTTAGTTGTGGCTTCTCCCTTTTGTCAGGAGATGGCACTGTTGTCTTTGACATTAGTATGATGAGCTACAATACATCCAAGTTATGGATAAACATACTTTCTCAGCCAATCAAATTCACAGCTAGAAATGCTGGGAAAAGCTATTTAATGGAAATTAAGTCAGGTGATCAGGGTTAGCCTTCCTGCCCAGGGCTTTGGCCTGGATGAATGTGTGTACAGTTCCTGGCTGCAAGGCCTGAAGTCTGTGGCCTATCCAGGTGGATGGCAGCTGCAAGGCCTGTCTGAGGCCTATCCAGGTGTTCAAGTTTATGCAGAGGAAGACCTGCCAAAGAATCCGGAAACTATTCAAGAGGTATTGAGTTCTGAGAAAGCACCAGAGGTGACTGTTCATGGGCTTGAGGCTATGAAGTGGCTGGGAGGACTTCAGAAAGAACTCATCCAAGGTATTCTGTGCATTAAGCTGTGGAGTAAAGTTCAGTTACTAGAGGACAGCCTTTCCTACAAAGTACAGATGTGCTGGTTCTGCTAAAAGGCCATTTTTACTTGTACTGCGGTCTACCTCATCTAACCTATTTTTGTCTAAGGAGTCTGCCAATTAGCCTGTTGATGATCGATATTAAGGGTGTTCTGTGCCCCATCCCTTCGCTCCCACATTTTTCCTGGTCAAGAAATAGACTTCACTCTGTTTAAAGCATAAAAGTGACTGGCGCCCAATGTTTTTTGTTTATCACCCACCATGCCCACAAACCTGCACCCCGAGAATGTAGGTCTGCCCTCCCTACCCCCGGTAGTCACCATCAGGCTCCTGTAAAATCAGGGTAGGCAATACACAGTGAATTATTGCATCCATGTATGTTGATGGTACAACCACTTGCCTTGCATCCATCCTGGCATTTATAGAAGATGAGACTACATAGTGTGCTGCAGAACAATTCACAAAAGCATTTATTGTCCCCACCTTTTATGTTAATGTTCCCCTCATTACTAAAATAACACAAAACCATGTCTAAAACCAAAAACAAACATTTTTGAAGCTTACCAGTCCTTAGATGTGGTGGTTGCATTAGTTTCCTTTTTACAGTGGCTTTTCCTTTATTTTTATCCGATCCGGACATCTGCACCAATCCTCTTGGCATAGCTTACTCAAACTGTATCTGTAAAGGAGCAGAATTGCCACCCTAGGCTGCTCTTCTGATTTGAACTGCAAACACCTCCTTCTCTCCACTACCTTGTGAGGAGGAAGGAGTTTTATAGTTTATAAAGGATGGCCGATAACATTGCTTGAAATGTCACTTCAGAACACAGGAAGTTACAAGAACTCAATATTTCTGCCAGGAAGAACATGTATTGTTCTTTACTTCTGGAAAATGCATTTTAGGCCCCCCCCCCCCCCCCCCAAAAATGCAGCCACCACATACAAGGACTTGTAAAATAAAATATATGACATTTATGTTTTTAGATTCGGTTTTACTTAAGAACACATAGATAACCATCTTGACAGGAAGGAAGTTTGCTAATAATCCATGCCACATGACCAGCATACCATATACTGTTAGTGATGGACTGTGTTATAACACAGTCCATCACTAACAGTATATGGTATGCTGGTCAGAATTTTCTTAAAGCAACAAGAAAATGTAAATTTTAGAAGGGCATTTGAGACTTTTAACGTACATGCATCATAATATCCTCCATGGCATGAGTCTGTCCCCGCACTGCAGGGGTTAAGGTTTTTTTAAGATCTAAAAAGTTCACTTCATTTACGTTAGTCCCAGTTATGTTCTGTTAATCCAGGGTTTCTTAATTCCAGTCCTCACGCCCCCCCAACAGGTCAGGTTTTCAGGATTTCCATTATTTTGCACAGGTGATTTGATCAGTTTCACTGTCTTAGTAATTCCCACAGCCTTTTCATCTGAGGGAAATCCTGAAAACATGACCTGTTGGGGGGGCGTGAGGACTGGAATTGAGAAACACTGTGTTAATCTATTGCATTCTCAAAAACACATTTTTGCCCAAGTCTCTAATTTCCCAGTCACTGCAATTCCACTTATAACTCCACAACTCTGCCCCCAGCTACATCACTGACCTAGTCTCTAAATACCAACCTAATCGTTCTCTTCGTTCTTCTCAAGACCTCCTACTCTCTAGCTCTCTCATCACCTGCTCCCATGCTCGTCTCCAGGACTTTTCCAGAGCCTCTCCAAGCCTATGGAACTCCTTACCCCAATCTATCCGTCTATCTCCCTCTCTATTAGCTTTTAGAGTATCCCTGAAAACCCTCCTCTTCAGAGAAGCCTACCCTTCCCACACCTAGCAACTGCACTTTTCTTTTGAGTCTATCTGACCACCCCCCACTGCTAACTACCCTTTGTTCCACTTGACCCTCCCTTCTAGATTGTAAGCTCTTACGAGCAGGGCCCTCTGATCCCTCCTGTATTGATTTGTATTGTGAATGTACTGTCTTCCCTGATGTAAAGCGCTGCGTAAACTGTTGGCGCTATATAAATCCTGTATAATAATAATAATAATAATAATAATAATAATAACTCTAGAGCACCTCATCCCCGACTGGTCAACCTGAGAAAGTTTGGTATTCACCACCTGCAGGATCTCTTTGAAGAAAACCAACTGAGGCCCCTGAGTCACTTATTGCTAAATATGCTCTCCCACGCTCCACCTTCTTCACACTTAATCATACTTATCACTTTCTCAAAACCTCCCCTCCCCCCACTTTTAAACCCCACCCCAAAATATGGCAATTATTTTCACATTTTGCAACACCCACCAAAAGGAACGTCCCTCATATACAACATATTACAGGACAAAACTAAGTTCAGTAAATCAAAGCCAATGCTCCAATGGGAATCAGACCTCCAAGCCTCCTTTTCTGACTTTCAATGGATACAATCCATATGATATTCACATTCTATTACATACTGTGTGAACTGGCCTTTAAAAAAGGTCTCTCAGGTGGTATCTCACCCCATACGAATTGGCCAAAAGGTTTCCCCATGAGCTCCTCACTCTGTTGGCGTGGCTGTGGTTCCCAAGGGAATATCATGCATATCCTATGGTCTTTCAAAAATATCCATATCCGAAATAACAGGCATCTTAAAGCGGAGCTCCAGCCACGATTTTTTTTTTTTAAAGTCAGCAGCTACTAACAGTGTAGCTGCTGACTTTAAATAAGGACACTTACCTTGTCCTACTTGCCCACGCTGATGGGCCCCCCGATGCCAGTCCCACGATCGCTCTGGGTCCCGCGCCGCCATTCACACTATGGGAAACAGGCAGTGAAGCCGTATGGCTTCACTGCCCATTTCCTACTGCGCCTGCGTGAGTCTCACGCTGGCTTGTGAATGGGCGCGCTGCTCTCTGAGAACACACACAGTTCCCAGAAAGCAGCGCGCCCCATTCACAAGGAGAAGGACAAGAAGAAAAGGCACCGTGGAGTGGAAGAGGCAGATTACGGACTTCCGCATAGCAACAGGTATTTCGGGTGAGTATTTTTTTTTTTTTTTTTTTTTTAAACAACATGGGAAAATGTTGTTTTCCTGGGTGGAGCTCCGCTTTAACCTCTACCCACCCTGCTCTAGAATTACTTAATTTAGGTATTGACAAATTCCAGATTATGTACCATGGTTTAGTAGCCAACATCCTACTATCCGCCAAACTATTACCAGGCACTGGAAACAAGATCTGTCCCCCAACCCATCCAAAATTATCAATACCACCCGCCAACACTTTATATGGGAGAAATCTCGTATAACACAAAACATCCCTGTCCTTTGACCTTATATGGAAATCTTGGTCTCGATGGTACCCCTCATAGGTTCTTAGAATCTCAATCCCAACTGCCGTAACCAAGGAACTCGAATTTATGCCTTAACCTGACACAAATGCCCTCCTCTGATACAAATCTGTTAGTGCCTTGTACTACATACCCACTACCTTCTATAGCAATATCTGTGTTCTCTATGTATATGCATCTTCTGTATTTCCTATATTTGGAATATTTGTACTATTTAGTAAGAATTTACTCATTTGCTGCAGCACTACCCCGAAGGAGCTGCTGGTTTGTTTTGGGTGGCACGTTACCTCATGGCTCCTCCGCCGTCTAGGGGTGTATGGTGCATATAGCAGTAATGGAATGTCCACGTCAGGTGTCTTTTCTGTGCTCTTTATTACCCAGCCGGGTAAAAATAATAAAACTTGTGGTAAAGAGTAGAGGTGAAGCAGAAGGAGAAATAGCAGATTCAGGTGTAATAGTAGGGAAACAGTCATGCTTCCAACGACACTTAGTCTTCTTCGCCACACCAGCCGGAGTGGGTAAAGAGTACCTGGACAGGCCTCTCTCACTGACCTGGCAGCCAGAGTATCACTCGAAACTTAGAGGAAAAGTCTCTGCCACAGACCCTCCTAAATATTGAAATAGCAGAGATAACTCTCCTCAAAAGATTTTGGTCTGGATCTCCTTCAAGTAGTTAGTTTTCAGGTTACCGACTGATAAGTTTTCAGGTTACCGACTGATAGGTGACCAAAGTCCAACCTCTCAGTACCCGGTTACATTGATCCCCGGTGGATTGTCGAGACCCTATTGGATCGTCAGCCTCTCTTGGCTCTCCTTCGATGAACTCCCCACCAAACAGCTTCCTCTCACTGGGAACACGCTTGGGATCTTCTCAGGATTGGGGACCCAGTCGAATACTGGGGCCCAGCCACAGCTTTAAATGTTCTGGACCAACGTGGTCCCGGAACCAGGAACACCGCGTGGCACACTCACCCCGGCCTGGAAGGCCATTTCGCCGGGGCACCCGTGATGCAGTCATCCTGAAGGTGGGTGCCATACTCTAAGAAAAACCCAGACCAATGGCGTCTGTCTTAAATACCCTCCCCCAGCATGCACAGCGAGGAAAACCCCTGATAGGCTGCTGGGCAAAAGCACCCAAACCTCGATTTCACTGCTGCCACCTGTCGTCCCGGGGTGGGAACAGCACCTTTAGAAGCGACAGAATGAGCCCACAGTCAGCCAAGCTGAGACAGAGACCCAAATTTGAACAAATCAGCTGAGCCAGAGCCAACTAACTCTCTGACCCTCTCTAAATTTAACTTAGCACTGGTACTTAGAAGTAACCAGGCCCTACACTACATTTTCATTTATACCATTACTTATGTTTATATTATGATCAAAGCAGTCACGTCCATGCTATTATTGATGTACTTTCTTCCCTTTGAAAACCAAACGTTAAAAAAAAAAAAAAATTGTATCAGGGCCAGTGAGCTGGCTCGTAGTAGTGGATTTTTTTTGAGCCTGTTCTGTTCAATTTCCTCTCTCTGCTTCCTGCATCACTGATCACATCGCAAGACTTATCCTCAATAAAATACTTATATCATCAAACCTTAACATGATTCCCAAAGCAATGCAAAACATGCCTCATCCCTAGAACAGATGCATATTACAGCAACAAAAATAAATTGATAATTTAAAGCACCAGATTGATTATTTGGCAAAGAGTGAGGATGAGGGATGATCATAATTTTCACTTTAAGGATTATTGATTTTATAGTATAGGTACCTCCGTAGACCCTACTGCATAACAGAAGTGACTGTGGAGGGGTATAGAAGTGTAGAATCATTTGTAGCATCATATACAGGTTGAAACAAAGGGAAAAAAAAGTAAGGGCCCATCCACACTATAGCGATGTGGTAAAGCACACTGTCACACGTGGCAACATGCATTACAAGTGCTAAATCTATGCAGTGTTCTAATATCAATTGGCAAGTGGGTTGGGGGGCCTTATAATTGGATGCCGTAAAGCACAGTAATGTGTGCATTAAAAAAAACAGAACATGCAACCTCTGGTGTGAATGAGCCCTAAATAAAAAAAAAAAAAAAAAACGAAAGAGGAGAGGTTGAGGCGGAAAGAAATAAGGAATGGCAGGAGCTGTGGTGGCTCAACGCGATTGGCACTGCGCTGACAAGCCGTTCACCTCTGCAGCCAAGGGTTCGGATCCCGGTCTCGGCTACATGTGAATTGAGTTTGGTGGTCTCAGCCCGGCTCCCGATGGGTGTGCTATGCAAGGTACGCCTGTGCTTAGTACGCCCACCCCCCCACAAAAACCACCACACTTGCACACACACGAAATTGGTTTACCACGCACGCACATTGGCCATGCGGTCTCCTAAAAATGAGAGGCGAAGGACCTACGGGGCTGGCTGGGTGGGCTAGACCCCCTCACTCCCTCATAGGGGGAGTCCCTCTGCCCCGTTGGGGTCCCATTGGGCCCCAGTCGGGCTCCCAAGTGGAGCAGGTAGGGTGGGGTGAGTGGGAGGCCCCCCCTCACACCCGCCATTGCCACCGGGGGCATGGAGAAGGATGGCGATTGCCTCCGGGGGGAGGGTCTGCCTACTGCCAACTCCTGCAGTCCGGCTCCTCTCTCTCTCTCGAGTTCACGCACAAAAAAAAAAAAAAAAAATAAGGAATGGCAAAGTAAGGGGACGGTGCCCCAGTAAGATCTCCTAGAGGAGTAGGCATTTTCTCAGTATGGCATGGGTCGTTCTCCTGGTAGGCCAGCAAATAAGATGATCTTGGATATAGTGGTGGCTTGTGGCTAGATTCCTTACAGTATGGTACAAATGTTTCAGGGACTTACGTAGCCCATGATGAAATTCAATAGATAGTTTGTATCCGTAATGGATGAAGGAAAGGTTGAAAGATGCATACAGCCGAGCTCGGGAATGGCAGCTTGAACGGAGAGCTCCCGCCGCTATATCCCCGGGACTTCAGGGAACATGTTGATACCACTCCCGACCCTCAAGGGGGATTTCAGGAAGAGTTATCAGCATCTGAGCTCGAGTACCCAGGCCCACAATGGCTGATCTTCACAGCTTCCCTATGGGGACCACTGGAGTACATTTAACCGGTATTGTCCCGGATCCCCCAAATGCCGGACTGGACTGAAAACTTTCGAGAGACTTGTCGCAGACTCCCAGCCTCAATTACCTCCACTCTGTAGCTGCTGACATAAAAACTACCCTTGCTGCTGCCATTGCAGAGTTAAGTCTTGATATACGCGCAGTTACAGCGCGAGTACACAAGGTTGAAAAAGTAACTGCGCAACAGAGAGCAGCGCTGCGTCACATCAATTCCAAAACTGATAGAAACACTCTGTGTCTCAGGGAAATGAATCGCCAATTATAAGATTTGGAAAATAGGAGCAGACGCCATAACGTGAGGATTAGGGGACTGCCCGAGTCAGTAGATATGAACCACCTTGCCCCAGTGATCTGTGGTATTTTCAATAACTTATTGGGACATCCCCCACTTACAGTCATCAAAATTGAGCGTATACACAGAGCGCTCAGACCTAGGGGCAAACCGACAGATCCTCCCAGGGATGTAATTTGCCATGTGGATCCTCAGAAACGCTAAACTAAGGTCAAAATACGTCTTTGAGGGACATCCAATTTTTTTCTTTCAAGATCTGTCCCCTATCACCCTACAAAATAGAAGAGACGTGAAGCCTTTACTGGAAAAACTGTGCGATAAGGGAATTGCATACAAATGGAAATTCCCGTTCGGTCTGCAGGCTACTTATCAGGGGCACACAGCAGTACTGAGAATGCCAGAAGACCTCCAAACTTTTTGCAAAACGATGGACGTACAATACATGGAACTCCCTGATTGGTACGTCGAATTTCGTTTCAAGAACCCGACCAGAGACAATGCTAAAGATGACTTCATGGAAACAACTCAATCACGGTTTTCGGAGACGTCGATCCCAATCGAATGACAACCGGTCAAAATCCTCTGCTGATCCGAACTCCGATCCCAGATCAACTTCGTCTCCAAAAGCCAGAAAATCAAGGAAAGAATATTGATCTTTGGTTAGGTTCTGTGTTTTTACCTGAAAATTTCTGCTGGTATTAATCCTTTTATCTCTTTTCACTTACTTTATAAATACCAACATGTGAATAGTGGTGAGTGAATGCCTTATCCTTGGTTGTGAAACTGTTTTAAGGGTATGGGTTATATATGCATAATAGTGGTTTTGTGACTGCTGTCTGTATACTAATCTCCTTTTTGCTGAGTTTGGCAAATATGTATGTTATCTGTTTATTTCAGTCCCGTTTGAAAAAAAAAAAAAAAAAGGGTTGGTATATTCATTGTGGGGATCACCGAACCTTTCTACATACCGAATGAGGATTTAATCGTAAGATGGATGAGTATTATCCATGCAGGGTTGGGTATCCCACACAATGACATAATCTCTATGTTCTATTTTTATGAATACTAGTGATGGCACGATGTTATTAATATTTCCGCCCTATTTACAAACTATTTGCATAAGTCACGTCTGTGGCGGTGGGCAGCTGACTAATTTTGGTTGCGGTTTTTTGTGCTTGGCTTTTTTTTTCATCCCCCAAGTAGCAATGCTTTTTGTCCATTTTTCCTGTTTTGGAATAAGACAGAAAGACATTGCTACATTCTACTTCTCAGTTTATTCTCCTGTAGGATATTTTACTAGTTTTTTTTTTTAATTTTAATTTTTTTACTTTTTTCATCCTTCTCTCCCTCACTCGATCTAATAAGTCTATAGTTTTTGATTGGGTGCGATCCATCTGTTCGCTCCCCAATCCTTCCTTCCCTCCCATACCTTGATTTTCCCCCTCCCTTTTGGCCTTTCTTTTTACATCTTCCTCTAAAGATAGGAATGTCTTCCTCTGCTGGCACTGTGGTTACTGCTAAACGAAAAATCAAGTTATACTCTATTAATGCCAAGGGCCTCAATATACCGGAGAAGAGGTCTAAATTGTTGTTATTACTTAAAAGATCTAGTTCTGATATTGTATTCTTGCAAGAAACACCCTTCAAAACCGTTAACTTTCCAACATTTAAAGATAAGAAATTCTCTCAGGAGTTTCATGCTACAAACCCGGAATCCAAGAGTAAGGGCGTTTCCATTCTGATATCAAAACAATGTCCCATCCAAATTTTAGACACAAAAATAGACACGGAAGGCAGATACATTTTTATAAAGGGGTTGCTTTATAATAAAACAATAACATTGGGAAATATTTATGCCCCCAATAGGCTCCACGCCTCCTTTTTTAGGACTATAATAGAATCCCATGAAGCATTTGCTAGTGGCACGATAATACTGGGAGGCGACTTTAATCTGGCTCTCAACCCCCTTCTTGACACATCATCCGGTTCTTCCAAGACCCCATCCCCCCCCCCTCCCATTGCTCTCCCACCCCCCCCCCCCTTATTTTTATTTTATTTTGTCTTATATTTTATATTTTATTTTACTATGTTTTGGTTGCTATGTATTTCACCTCGTAGCTCTGCTAGACCCTTTGACTGTGATCCGTCCAGCTATCCTGTTTCTGATTGCCAGGTCACTTGCTGTATTAACTCAATCTCTGTTTATGCACACTATCCACCTCTGTCTGGCTACGTGCTTAGATTCATCATTATATTTTTATATTTACATGCAGCTGTACCACACTGTTTATAAGAAAATGTACTATACTTGCTATCGAATCTTGTTCTGTATTATTTCTCTTTTTCTCTCAATAAAATCTTTTGAAAAAAAAAAAAAAAAAAAAAAAGACCCCATATAGGACACTGAATTTGGTTAAGAATTTATTGCACCGTCTTTCTTTACATGACTCTTGGCGCACCTTGAACCCTTCTTTAAAAGACTATACTTACTACTCCCCCCCACACAATACTTATTCCAGATTGGACTACTTTTTTATCTCTCAAGGGGACCTGGAATTATTAAATAGCACTTCTATTGACCCGATGATTTTATCGGATCACAACCCCATTTCTATGAGTTTGGCGTTTGAGGACAAACTTACCCCTCGGAGGTCTTGGAGATTAGACAACTCATTGCTCACCGATGCAGACATAATCCAAAAAATAGAATCCTTGCTTTCTTTATACTTCAAAGAAAATTCAACACCTGATGTGCCTTTCCCAACAACATGGCTTGCACATAAATGTGTAATCAGAGGGGAGTTTGTTTCCTTAATGGCTAAACGGAATAGAGATAGGCGTGAACACGTTAAGTATCTCACCGACCGAATAGAGACCTTAGAGAAAATCCATAAACAATCTCTGGCTTCAAATACACTAGCTGAACTGACTAATGCCAGAATCGAATTGCTTGAGATATTGGAAAGAAAGATTAAAAGAAGTAATGTCTATTCGCAGAAATTCTTCCATGAATATGGCAATAAAACAGGTAGGCTTTTAGCCAATTCTTTAAATGCGTCAAATAAGAAATTTGACAATATTCACTCTATCACTGATGCTAAAGGCAATAAATTCACGTGTACTTCTGATATTGCCAAGCAATTCCAATTGTACTATTTGAATCTATATAACTTGCAGTCTTCGGAACCAATTAAAAATTCTCAATCTAGGAAAGACTTGATTACTGATTTCCTTAAATCTTACTGCCCTAAACCGATTGACGCAGGAGTAGCAAAGACTTTGGATAAGCCATTGGAAATTTCTGAAGCCCTAGAAGCTCTTAGCCAGCTTAATATTGGTAAAAGTCCTGGACCGGACGGTTTTTCTGTCAACTACTATAAGACCTTTAAGGATGTCATAATCCCTCATTTTATCTCGGCTTTTAATTCTACCCCTGACCAGTGGACATCTGTTACTGACCTTCTCAAGGCCCATATAGTAATGATTCCCAAACCCAATAAGGATAGAAGTCAAGTATCTAACTACAGGCCCATTTCTCTCCTGAATGTAGATGTTAAGTTATATGCAAACATTTTAGCAAATCGCCTGTTACCCCTTCTAAAAGATTTGATTTCATTGGACCAAGTAGGTTTTACCCCGGGAAGGGAGGCTAGGGACAATACTATCAAAGCCCTATGTATTCAAAATTGGCTTCTGGATTTGAGATTACCTGGATTCATGCTTTCCCTCGACGCAGAGAAGGCCTTCGACAGGATTGCTTGGGACTACATGCAAGCAGCTTTGGGGTCTTTTGGCCTCCAGGATCGTATGTTGCAATTTATTAACCTTCTATACTCGTCCCCGACAGCGAAGATCAAAATTAACGGGCATCTGTCGGAGGCTCTCTCTGTGTCGAATGGAACACGCCAGGGATGCCCACTTTCACCAATAATTTTTATTTTGTTATTAGAACCCCTCCTTTGTAGAATACGCGCCAACCATGATATAGTGGGTATCACTATAGGGAACAAACAATACAAATTGGCAGCTTTTGCGGACGACGTGCTACTGTTTCTGATGAATCCCATAATTACTCTACCCAATTTATTAAAAGATTTTTCGATGTTTCGTGTTCTCTAATTTGAAAATTAATTTAGCAAAATCCAGGGCCCTTAATATCTCCTTACCCACTGACGCAGTGACACTTTGTAAACAGAACTTCCCTTTTATTTGGGTTGACAAAGACTTATCTTATTTGGGTGTTAATATATCATCCAATATAACAGACTTATACAGTAGTAATTTCTTACCCTTATTAAACATGGTTCGATCTGACTTACTAAGATGGGATAAGGGTATGTTCTCGTGGTTCGGTAGAGCGAATATACTTAAAATGAATATTCTTCCTAGATTCTTGTATCTGTTCCAGACCCTCCCCATTACTATCCCAGGTTCTTTTTTTAAGTCATTCAGAAAGATTTGTTTGAGCTTTATTTGGGGTGGAAACAACCACGGATAAAATGGGATAAGTTAATTACACCGAAACTTTTAGGAGGAATTGGAGTCCCGGACTTGCGGAAATATTATTGGGCTAGTCACTTATCCAGGATAGTTGACTGGCATGTTCATACATGCTCCAAAGATTGGATAAGACTAGAGGAGATTTCTTGCCACTCTACCGCGCCCTTAGGACACCTGCCATGGACCATTCCTAATAAAATTCCACGCAGCGCCAAATTGCACCCCGTGACGGGATCTTCCTTGAAGATTTTCAGATATTTATGCAAAGCTTTGGATTTATCCTCTATATATGGCCCTAACACTCCGATTACCCTTAGTCTTGAAATCCCTATTCCAGAACTTTGCACGGTAAGATCGGACAACACTCCCACAGTTATACTTAGGGCGGCAAACTTCTTTAAACAACATTCCCTCATCCCTTTTGAATCCTTCACATCCATTCAGCCTGGGTGTAACGTATCAGTTTCCAGCTTTAACAAAATCACTAGGTTTTTCAAAAAAATTGGATTCTGTGGGAGGGTGCAGGCCCAAAACGCAATTTGAAGCCATTTGTCTCAGAGATTCCCCCCAGAAACACCTGATCTCTATTATGTACACCCTTCTCAACTCAAATATTGATCCTCAAATGGATGATACTATCTCAAATGGGAAAAGGAACTCCGGATTTCTATATCGTCTGAACAATGGACAACCATATTCAGACGTATACATAAAAGGCACGTTAAATATTGTAACACAAGAAAATGTATTCGAGATGGTATAGGACCCCCTCAATACTTCATAAATTCATTCCAGACACATCTCCCTTGTGTTGGAGGTGTAGCAGTGCACCAGGTACTCTATTACATATATGGTGGGAGTGTCCCGCAGTGACTACGTTCTGGAAGGAAGTCCATAGATTAAATCACACAAATTACTAATTTCGAACCAGACTTCACTCCCGAACAATACTTATTACATCTAGCCTCTCCCATTCCACCTATAATAATACCATAGTCATACACTTAATTAACGCAGCGAGGTTATGTATTCCTATCAAATGGAAACAAACAATACCTCCGACCATTCCAGATTGGTTCCGCAGGGTTGCTCACATTGCCAGCATGGAAGAATAAATACACCAATCAAGGGACTCCACTAGAGTCTACCTCGACATGTGGTCCTGTTGGTTACACTTTACGAAATCTGCAGAGTATCAAATGCAATTGAATTCCTGAAAGTTTGTTATGACTTGAAACAATTATTTTTAGTAATAGATACGTTTCTTTCCTTATGATACACTAATCCAGGCCAGGATTGGAGCTCCGGTTATTGCCTAGTTTCGTGTGATAGCACATCCCTTTTTAACCTATTCTTACCCTATTCCCCTCATGATACTTGTTTATTGTTATGACTGTCAACGCCAGTTCTTTGTTTATTTTTATTTTATTTATTTTTTAATATTAATTTGAATATATGTATTCTACTTGAATAGCGTTGTACTTTAAACGCATGAATTGTAAGATTTGCCTTAATAAGATTGTATGTAACCTTATATCTTGAAAATCGAATAAACATATTTAAAAAAAAAAAAAAAAAAAAAAAAGAAAGATGCATACATGCTTATTGCAAGCTGAAAAAGAACAAAGTTCCTCATTCTCCATCCTTTGGACATTGTCCAGCAACACTGAGAATTGGTTGAACTAGGTATTTTTTCAACCAGACTAACTAATGTAACACTGAACCATCTACCGAGGGGAGGGTAAACTACACCTGCCGACAAGTGTAACATCACATTTAGCAGCCCCCCTTCCTTTAAGATCGGCCTACTGGTAATGGTTTTCCCCCAGGACTTAAAGTCATCGTAAAGCCTTACATATATCCAGTGAAATGACTGGCCTCAGATGTTCCACATAGTTGAAACATTCTTGCCAAACCAATCTATTAACCTTCTGTCAGAACATTTGGGGTTAAAAGAATATACATACAGGCTTTTATATTACGCATATTACATATTTTTCATGTTTTCCATATTCGTATATGTTATGAGCAAGAGGGCAGCCATATTCTCTTTAAAGGGTGAAATTAAGTTCATGAGCCCATAATTAGACAAGAATTTTATGTCTTTACAAGAGACTATGGATGTCTGGCTGTGCCATCTCCCAGGTCATATCTCTTTTGGGTTTGACACTTATAAGATAAGAGAATGGTAAGGAGTTCTGGTTTCATATGAATTCAAAGGCCTTGCACAGCATGACACAAAACAACTGGTATTGCCTTTGTATAATGAGGCCAGGGGGCTCACCCACTAGTAAGCCACCGTATTATATATCTTAAATAGTATTGTTTCTTTATAATGCCTTAACAATATATGTGCATTAGTAATTCATATATTTACTTGTTAAGTACATGTATATCACTATACTTACAAAAGTGAGTTCCTAGCCGTATTGACATTGAAAATCTGTATTTGGGATATAAAGGGTTTTGCTTTGAAAGGTACTTCAAAAGGTTTTCACTTGTCTTAAAGCGGAGTTCCACCCTTAAAACCACTTGGTTTCATCCCACATGTCACATTTCAAATGTCACATGACAATATGTCACTGTTCAATGCTAATGATATGTAAACATCCCAGCCTACAATTCACTAGGAATGCCAAGATGTCTGACAATTGTTTGACATATAGGACAATTTATTGCGGTTTTTATAGGCTCATGTCAAAGGGGGTCATAAATCATGATAACCATTGATGACCCTATCATTAGGAATTATTCCTTATACACCACTGCCCCTACAGGTTAATATTGGCATTATTCAAGATGGTCACCCATCAAAACATATCGTCATGTGACATCGTCAGTGACGTAGTAAAGTGAGATACACACCCACTTCTGAGGGATGTTAAAAGGAGGTTGGAGGGAGCTCTCTGGATCGCTGGAGCTGGAGGTCTGGATCCTGAGCTGAATGTCGGATAATCTTTGGGAGAGAGCTCTGGATGGAGGAAGCTGACTCGGAGGAGATGATGCAGAGAGCTCTCACTCTCCGAAGGCTATCTCTCCATCTTTGGAAGGAGAGATTGAACGCAAACATGTAGCAATGATTCAAAGAAGTCCTTCATTAGGACTATCACTTCTCAAAACAGAAAGAACTCTTAAATACTGGTAATACATAATTTGGATTATTACCATTTAGGTAATTAGAAGGTTTTTACATACACATAACAAAACATTTAAAAATACTTGGCAAACATAATTTGGGAGTTGGTTATTTCTAACTGCAGTATGAGATAATTATATTCCAAATATTAGGAGACATACACACATTACGTTTGTCTTTAAAAAGCTAAGTGCCAACGATTGTTAAGTGGTTTTAGAGTGAGGTCAGTGAAAATATATTCTCTCTAAATTTAAAAATAAGCTTGCCTGCATTGCAGAGCTTGTGTACAAAAATGTCCCTTTGATCTGTACACATATAAGTAGTAAGCAAGAGATCTGTTTGGTATTGAGAAGAGTAATTTTGAGTTAATTACTAGAGTCTGTGGAAATCACAAGAAGGTTATATTACAAGTCACCAGGTCTTAAATATACCAGGATGATTTAAATAAGAGCTATGAATATAACTTGTCATATAATGCAAATATTATCTGAACATTCAAACATCATGCATCTCTGATTGTAGAAGCATATCAATTATTTGTTTTATCACGAATTGTACCCGATTTTAATTTTTGCACTATATATTTAGTATATATATTTTAAATATTCATTTGTGTTACTCAAAATAGCATGGATAAAAGAATTTTGGATATCTTGTATTGTAGGAAAATTGTATATCTCCCAAAGCACAGATTCACATATTTCCATAAATACAATAATATTTTATATTTCAGTATAAACTAGACATGTGCACAGAAAAAAAAATTGTTTTTTTTTGTTCTGTTTCGTATCGTTCCGTTTTTTCGTTTTCGTTCGTTTTTCGTAAGACGCCCGTTTTCCTGTTTGTTCCCGTTAGTTTTTCGTATGACGCGATTTTTTCGTATTCTGATCGTTTCGTATTGTCGTTACCGTTTTATTTTCGTACATGCGGGATGGTTCGTTATTCTGTTTAATTCATGTTCGTTACTTGTTAGACAATAATTTTCGTCAATGATTTACAGTATCTTGAAACCCTTTTCTTTTGCCATTTTCAGTCGTATGTTCATATGACATCTATAACAAAAGATTTGCATTCTGTATTTTAAATTCCTTTTTTCTGTTCGTATTTTGGATTCAAAATACAGCATGCAAATCTTTTGTTATAGATGTCATATGAACAATGAACATAGGACTGAAAACAAACAGAAAAAGGATTGCAACAAAATACAGAATGTAAATCTTTTGTTATAGATGTCATTTTTGTTCTTTTGCCGTTTTCGTTTTGTCGTTTTTTTTCGTCGGATCATTTGTTCGTATTTGCGGTTGTTCGTTATACGGCTCATTCGTAATCTCGTAGTTTTTGTATTTTGGTGCTTTCATTTTTTCGTATGTACACATTATCCTGCGGGTAGGAAAATGAACATTTTTGTACGAAAATAACATTCGTACGAACGGGAATGCACATCTAGTATAAACATTCTGACGATATATGTAGGCTCTATGCCGAAATACGTCAATGGTTCTGACACTTCTATGGGGAGGTGAGCTGCCATCTAGATAGAGGAAGGCTCGTAGATGACCATAGGGTGGGTACATGGATTGAAAACTGGCTACAAGGGCGTGTTCAGAGGGTGGTGATAAATGGGGAGTCCTCGGAATGGTCTTTGGTGGAAAGTTGGGTCCCCCAGGGTTCTGTGCTGGGACCAAACCTATTTAATTTGTTCATAAACGACCTGGAAGATGGGATAAACAGCTCAATCTCTGTATTTGCAGACAGGATGTGGAAACCTTGCAAGAAGATCTGAACAAATTAATGGGGTGGGCAACTACATGGCAAATTAGGTTTTATGTGGAAAAATGTAAAATAATGCATTTGGGTGGCAAAAATATGAATGCAATCTACTCACTGAGAGGGGGAGAACCTCTGGGGAATCAAGGATGGAAATGGACCAGGGGGACCTAGTAGATGATAGGCACAGCAATGGCATGCAATGCCACGCTTCTGCTAACAAAGCACACAGAATATAGGCATTACCCCCAGAGATAAAACGATAATTCTCCCATTCTACAAGACTCTGGTCCGGCCTCATCTTGAGTTTACTTTTCAGTTCTGGGCACCAGTCCTCAGGAAGGATGTACCGGACATGGAGCGAGTACAGAGAAGGGCAACAAAGCTAATAAAAGGGACTGGAGGATATTAGTTATGAAGAAAGGTTGCGAGCACTGAACTTATTCTCTCTGGAGAAGGGACTCTTGAGAGGGGATATGATTTTGATTTACAAATACCATACTGATGACCCCACAATAGGGATAAAACATTTCAGCGGAAGGGAGGTTAACCACTTGAGGCCCGCGCTACCGTCGGATGACGGCAACAGCGCGGGCCTCAATATCCAACATGCCGTCATTTGACGGCATGTCATTCTGGCTTTCCCAGCGCGCGCTGTACAGCGCGCTGCGGGGAAGCCCTGTGTTGTCCGTGTCCCTTGGACACGGCCAATCACAGATCGCGGCAAACGGCCAATCAGAGCGGCCGTTTGTGATGCGATCTGTGGGCGAATGAGAGATGATCTTTCATAGATCATCTCTCATTGCCGGCTCACACAGAGACAATGTCCTGTCTCTGGAGGGGAGGAGCCCGATCTGTGTTCCTTCCTACATAGGGACACAGATCGGTCACCCCCCCCTCCCCCTACAGTTAGAACACACCAAGCATACACATTAACCCCTTCCTCACCCCCTAGTGTTAACCCCTTCAATGCCAGTCACATTTATACTGTAATTAGTGCATATTTATAGCACTGATCGCAGAATAAATGTGAATGGCGCCAAAAATGTGTCAAAAGTGTCCGATGTGTCCGCCATAACGTCGCAGTACCTATAAAAATCGCAGATCGCCGCCATTTCTAGTAAAAAAAAAATAATAATTCTCTCCCCTATTTTGTAAGCGCTATAACTTTTGCGCAAACCAGTCGCTTATTGCGATTTTTTTTTTTTTTTTTTTTACCAAAAATATGTAGAAGAATACGTATCGCCCTAAACTGAGAAAAAAATATGTGTTTTTTTTTTTATTGGGATATTTATTATAGCAACAAGTAAAAAATATTGTATTTTTCTTCAAAATTGTCGCTCTTTTTTGTTTATAGCACAAAAAATAAAAATCGCACATGCGATCAAATACCACCAAAAGAAAGCTCTACTTGTGGGGAAAAAAGGACGTAAATTTTGTTTGGGAGCCACGTCGCACGACCGCGCAATTGTCAGTTAAAGCGACGCAGTGCCGGAAGCTGAAATTTTACCTGGGCAGGAGGGGGGTGTAAGTGCCCAGTAAGCAAGTGGTTAATAAGACATGTGGCCACTCATTAAAATTGGAAGAAAAGAGGTTTAACCTTAAACTGCGTAGAGGGTTCTTCACTGGAAGAGTGGCACGGATGTGGAATTCCCTTCCACGGGTGGTGGTTTCAGTGGGGTTCATCAATAGTTTAAAAAAACTATTAGATGAGCACCTGAATGACCACAACATACAGGGATATACAATGCAATACTGACATATAATTACACAGATAGGTTGGACTTTTGGACTTGTCTTTTTTTTCAACCTCACCTACTATGCAACTACTTCTACAAAACTTGTACCTGACAATCTGATGCCATTTTCCTGTACGCCTTCTACAACATAAAGAATAATACTTTCTTTCTTTCTCCTGGTGTTGGGGAAAGGCTGTCAGAACTGACTCATGCAGCAGAGAGAAATGATACCCATAGGGTTGAAGAGAGGCAAGCACACAGAATAGAAGGACATGCTTTGTTCACATTTTATGTCTGAGGTTTACACAGAGCTATATTACTCTGGCTGTAGAATGTCTCCAGTGGAACCCATTTAGAAGAGAGTAGACATAATGTACAACAATGTGGGAAACAGGAGCAAAGACAGTTTGATAGACTAGGGTCTGGAGGCTGGCTGCAGTTATAACCTGGGCAAGTGGCAGACAGTAGATAAATCTAACACATGTAGCAAAGGCCAGGGCAGGTGATAGGCACCAGAGGAATCATTTAGATGTAGTGAAGGTCAGCAACAGAAATAAACAGGAAAAAATACAGGCACACTTAATCAGCAGAAAAAAACAGTATCACAAGCATAGAGACACGGCTGATTTAATTTAACCAAGGTTCCGTCTGAACCCTAGATCAATTCCAGGCTGGGGTGTATGTAGCCAGAGGCTGCCTAGCAATCTCAGGTCTCCATTAGGGATGAGCCGAACACCCCCGCGTTTGGTTCGCACCAGAACCGTCGAACAGACCGACCGTTCGCGCGAACATTTAGAACACCATTGAAGTCTATGGGACTCGAACCTTTCGAATTCAAAAACGATAAATTTTAAAGACCAATATTCAGTTATTGTTGCAAAACGTCTTTGAGAACCCGGGTCTTGCCCCAGGGAACATGGATCAATGGAAAAAAGTAAAAAAAAAAAAAGTATTTTTTAAAACTTTTTATTCCATTGATACATGTTCAATCGGGCAAGACCTGGGTTCTCAAAGACGTTTTCACAGGCAAACTATAGACACCCAGCAGGTAAGATAGTTAAAGGAATTTTTCTTTTTCTTTATTTTTTTTTAAGTTAAGCATCATTAAAATCCTCTACACACTGTAAATTAAGCAAAACTGACTAGCCTGCCTGCCTGCTCTATCTAGCTATATAAAAAGACTATCTCTCTTGTCTGCTCTCATGAACAACCGCAACACACTACACAAGGCCGCCCAGCAGGCGGCCTTATATAGTGTGGGGCGTGTACTAAAGCCCTGAGCCATAATTGGCCAAAGCCACCTTGGCTTTGGCCAATTATGGCTCTCCGTTTTTTGCGCGCTGTGATTGGCCAAGCATGCAGGGTCATAGTGCATGTTTGGCCAATCATCACCGCGCAATGCCGCAGTTAATTATGGGCCGTTGCGCGTCACTCGAATTTGGCACCAACGACCTGTTTTTTCTAAATTCGTCGAACGTAGGAACAGACAGACAATGTTCGAGTCGAACATACGTTCATATCGAACGCGGAGCTCATCCCTAGTCTCCATGTAAACTTGATAGGGAAATGCAGGGAATTGGTCAGCGTCAGTAGGACAACATCTTCAAAAAGAATTTTACATTTTGTTGAGTCTTCAATGGATATATCCTGAATGTACAGATTTTAGCTGCTAAAGGCTCTATAGATATGATGAATAGGAGAGGGGAAAGGGGGCATAGTTGACAAAAGGAATACAGCTGAATACAAGGGAAGAATATATCACACAAAGAATTTATAAAGGCGACAAGAAACCAATTGAGGAAGTAAAGGCGACAAGAAACCAATTGAGGAAGTAATGTGCTGAGTGCTGAAAAGTGTTGGGGCGGAGCTTAGTGATGCCATCACACATACTCGGAAGAGACCGGATGGAGGTTTTATACTAAGCCAATGCCAATCCCCAAGTCTTAAGAGGGCAGTCATTGTATATTATTGGGCAAAAATACCGATGTGCACTATTTCAATAAAAAGTATAGTTTTAAAAAGTAAAGCACCATAAAGTGTTTCTATTTATTTGTATTGGAGTAGTTTTATTTTTTTATTTTTTACTGCTGTACCAAATAATATCTGGAAAGAAGTAGAGGTTAATTTATACATCTAGATGAGATGTTGAGACCCCGTAAGGGGGAAGAGCATTTGAGACATTGAGAGCATTTATTATATGGGTCAATTTATTCAGGCGAGTGAGTGAATGGTGGTAGTACTCACAAGGAAATCACTTCATAGAAGCAATCACGGTCATATTAAGAAGGCATTATTCACCAGAATACGGTTTAAGGATTTTATGATTTATTATTCTTCGGTTTTGCACAAGTCACATATAAAAGTTTAATTGTGGTATAAGGAGTGTTGCTTTTTAGAACATCACATTTACAGTATATGCAAGTGGATATTGAGGTAAATTATGATGAAATGTTTATGCACGTTATTTGTACAGTAGAGTTGGGTTGCACTGCACTTTTGATATGTTTATACTGCAATTAAGCAGGCCTGTAAAGTCAGCGCAAACATCCGCAAAGGCCACAGTAGCGCATCTCAAACTGAAGCAGACTTTAGTATGGAGGTCAGCTATATAGGTTTGTTAAGACCTGCAGTGGGTTTGGTACTGCGGTCTTCTTTCCATCCCACAATCGCCGAGCATAAGTGATTATCGCTACCATAGGAGGTAGAGGGATAGTCGAGATGAATGCAGTTTCCAGGATGATTCTTCCCAATGGTTAGAATATTCCCCCAAACATGAGCCAAGACTTCATGAAGAGGGTACCAGGCATAGACTAGCTTTATTGAGAGGCAGGTTCTTATATACACACCAAAAGGAATACTTGCAGTCATCGAATGGACAATGACACACTCCACCCACCACATCATACAATGGTTTACTAACGAGCCCCCCTCAATACACCTCTTTTAGGAGACAGACGTCTGTCTCTGATATAATCCACATGGGTTAATTACTAGTCATTTACCCAGACGAGGTGACTCAGAGATAAACTCTTCTCACCTGCTAAACAATACATATCTATCATCAATAGAAATTCACACAATGAACGGTTCTTGAGAGCCAGACCAAGGTTAATTTACATAACACAGCAGAGGACATTACCACAGCAAGCTTTTATAGTACACCCGCCCTCCCTCTGCCTGGGAGATATTGAGATCAGTTAAGGAATAAACCAATTATCTCCAGGCAGAGAGCCACAATTTTCCCAAAAGTTGGAACACCCCTTTCCACACAAGGTATCCCTACCATTACCTATGAGAAAATACAGAATAAAGTCTATTTTCTTCACAAGGTTTATAGGACCTGTTAAGAAATCTAGGTCCATGAAGAGCAAAATGTTGAGAAAAACCCTGCAGGCTGCTGTTAGTATTTCTCAATTTTTGGCTTAGAGTGCTGGCATCGGCCAGGGGTTGACCATCTAGGAAAGAGATGCCTCTGGGTAGTCTAATCCTCGCTCAGGAACGCTGATTAATAGTTTTTAGAAGGTTGAGAATGTCTAAACCTGGGAACAGAGCTAGGTTCTCAGTCCACCATACTTTTTAGAACCAAGCATGCCCCCCTTTCCCATTCATTCACATTTGAACTTTCCAGTCAGTGCATTTAAAAATAATGTTTACAAAACTTACGAACTCTAGAAATTCTCTACCTGAGACGTCTTTACAAAATAATCTTGTTCTAAAACATCATGCTTTTTTCTCCCTTTTATATGAATCCTATATTAATTTTCATATTGTACTGTCACTATGTCCTGTGAGTAGGCACTCTTGTGTCACACACTTCACAGAGCCTGCCTTCTGAACTACAGAGGTGTTAAGAAAAAAGGAGTTTCAGGAGGCAGAGTCCGTACAGAAATCACTGCTTGCAAGAAAATGTACCATTGGGCATGTAGTCTTTCGAAATCAATGGAATTAGCAAAGTCGAAGCTGCAAATCATGCAGGAAGTTGTGGAAAGAGATTGCAAGAGGACAGCCATTACCCACAACATGAAACGTAATTTTATAAGTAAGCGGATATTGGATTGTCAAAATAACTTAATATTGTTATTACAATGTTGAGGTTAAAAATAAAAGAATAAAAAGGGTAGCGCCCTCTACCTTAGGTAGGTAGGCGCAGGTTTTATGTAAGCTGCCAGTGCAGGCAAATTTAAGCAGGCCTATGCTGTGAGCTAGGCCCGTTTGTTTTGATCTGGGGGCAGGTGAGTGGTTTAGTACCTTAAAAACAAGTGAAATCTGTGCTTTGGTTAAAAAAATAAAGCTAATAACAGTGACCACGGCAGCCAGCACTAAAGGTTTTGATAATAGAACTACTAAAAACAAATATATAAGGGTGCACCGCCAATAGGGAAAAATTGCAATAAACACTCCGCCAACAATGATGGATGACAGGTTGGTAAAAAAAGTCCCAGCACCAGCAGTGTGAAAAGGGATTGAATGCACTCAACACTGCCAGTGTGTAGAGGCAATCATGCTTAACAGAAGAAGTTGACTCAAATCATAGAGAGTCAGAGAACACGTATGTGACAAAGATGAGCATCCTGAACTGCATCACTCCAACTCCTGTCGGGTATGGAAAATGCGATCCCAGCCCAGGAAGCACTTTCTCTGGGTAAGTGGATGTATGTATAAATATACTGCGGCCTTGCAGAACGCAGATAAAGGACTTTGAACCAATGTCAGGCTCACTACTTTCTACCGGCTCCAACGTCACCGCCTTACACACTCCCCGAGAACCCCGTCCGCCACCGGACACATACACTCAGGGATGGATGATGTACGGAGAGTCGAGCCGGAGGGACCACACAGCCAAAACAGTGCAGTTTTCCTGTTTTCACTGTAATTCAGGCACCCGAAGAGGGGCCAGGTACCTGAATAGGGGGTGGCAGCAGCGGCCAAGGTATGCAATAATCTATCCATTGGTCATAGAGGGGGTGACTTTAAGAGGGGGTGGCGCCCATGCACCCTTATGGACACACCGCCACCGAGTACCAATATTGAGACGTGTCAGAGGTGGGAAGTCCACCGGAAGGAACAGCAGCATGTTTACGATTTGTTTGGATAAGGTTTTTTGGTCAGCATCATCATCCGTGTGCGGCTTTTTTGCTTATTTAGGCAAAGATACTGTATATAGAGCATGCGCGGCACACAGATCAAAAGGGAGCACTAGAGTTTGAAGCAATGAATTCGCCTATTTTGCTGAAGGATATTGGTAGTAGGAAGTGATTTGAAACTGTGCATTGAACCCTCTTCAAGACGCTCCCTCGTGGGCTACAATTACTTTTGGGATTTAAAGAATAATAAATAGATTTTACACAAACTAGGAGTTACAGATGCCTGGAGAGTGGATAATCCAAACACGAAGGACAACTCTTATTACTCAGCGAGTCATTAGCAGATTAAATGTCCCATATAGTGCAGCGCCACTGAATCCTTAAATCCTGTGCTAAATAAATATATACAAGCCCAGCAATCAAAAAATGCATATCTCAAAGTCCACAAATAATGTACATTCCACCGCTGTGCTCTTCAATCCCCAATCAAGTTAATAACACCAAACTGTGCACACCACCACTGGCTGAAAAATCTGCTTGTCTCAAAGATAAGTTCAATGGACTCATGTCTAATAGATCAACTCACTCACCACGGCTCAGCTCCTCCCTCCTATACATGTGGCACCCTCGCATTGGTAGTACTGAAGAAGTCCAATGAGAGGGCGACACCCGTTATCTTAATTGTTGTTATCTTGTAAGCCTTTTTAAAAGGGGGTATTTTATTAAAAGTGATTAAATGAAGAGCACTTTTGGAGTCTTCTTTTTGATTGCAAAAATCAAAAGCTGTTTACTAACAATCAGATTATTGCACGATCTCTTCGAAAGCGGTATTTTTCATATGTTTTTTTGATCCTGTGTACGGCCCATTATACAGGAGTTGTATTGCTGGGCATATTACCTTGGTAAAATAGAGAGAAAGAAGCCGAACAGAGAGAAAAAAAAACTATAAACTATATTTAACCTCTTATGGACCGCCGCATGTACATTTACGTCGGCAGAATGGCACCGACAGGCACATCAACGCATATATACGTTGGTGCCTTGAGGTGGGTCGGGAGTCCAATCGGGAACCCACCCCCCCCCCCGGTACATGCGGCGGTCCCCGCGGCTGTACGAGCGATCCGGGACAAGGGAGCGGCTTTTAGTTTTTGTCCGCCCCCTCCGGATCACTCCCAGCCAATGCGCGCACTCCCCCTGCAGTGTACTTACTCCTCCTGTGTAAACACAGGAAGGGGGAAGTGATGTGATGTGACCTCTCCTCTCAGCGTTTTTTTAACCGCTGCTGAGGAGAGATCACATCGCACAGCAAGTCTGCACAACACTACACTGACACACACTACACATAGGCACATTAACCCCTTGCGATCGCCCCCGCTCCCCCTGTCACAGTGTCACTGAATGCAGTAATCATACATGTATGATTACTGTATTTAGTGTCAGTGTGACAGTCACTTAGTATTAGGTTCAGGGTAGCCCCTGTTCCCACCCTAATAAAGTTTTAACCCCTTGATCACCGCCCTAGTTAACCCTTTCACTCCCTATTGCCAGCATCACTAAGCGATAATTTTTCTGATCGCAGTATTAGTGTCGCTGTTCCCGCTAGGTAGCCAATTTTTTTTTTTTATTTCTTTTTTTTTTACTAAAGACATATGGCTAAATACATTTTGGCCTAAATGTTTGACTAAAATTTAGTTTATTTGATTTTTCTTATAACAAAAAGTCAAAAAAATATTGTTTTTTTTTCAAAAAAGTCGATCAAATACCACCAAAAGAAAGCTCTATTCGTGGGAAGAAAAGGACGCAAATTTTGTTTGGGCGCCACGTCGCACGACCGCGCAATTGTCAGTTAAAGCGACGCAGTGCCGAATCGCAAAAAGGGGCCTGGTCATTTACCTGCATTTTGGTCCGGGTCTTAAAGAGGGGGTTCACCCTTAAAACCACTTTCTCCCATCCAGCATACTGGTGTCAGCGCCAGTATGCTGTCTTTTTTTTTTTCTTTTTATCCGGCAGGCAGGGCTCCTCGTGACTTGTCCTTCCTTGCAGCAAGCGTCGACAGTATAAGACGAGTCCTCCCTCTCTCACCTTGCATCCGGCGCGACGTCACGCGGCGCACGCCGCTGGAATCCACCATCTGAATCCTCCATGGGGGGGGGGAGCGACACAGGGGGAAAGGGAGCCAGGAGCGCACTCGGCAGCCAGTCGGCACACAATTTGTAAAGTGCCACTGCCCACGCTGTCTATGACAGTGACAGACAAACTCAACTGGCCTGGCGGCCGCGGCTGATTTCGCCCCCCTCCTGTCCGAAATGGTAGCGCCAGGGGCACTCGACCCTCCCGCACCTGCCTTGTACCGGCCCTGCATGCCACCCAAAACAAACCAGCAGCTCTTTCGGGGGTAGTGCTACATTTGTATTACTACATAATTACTGTATCTACTTAAATTCTTTATCACTATAAATAAAACTTGGATCTCCATAAATAATCCCTCTAAAGCCACTACATCATTAATTCCCAAAGAATTGAAAAACTCTAATTACTGCACAATAATTGCTATAGGCCTTCCTTAATGAACAACTCTAACAAACAGTATGCGTGCCACGCGGAGTTCTTGGTTCCGGAACCATGTAAATCTGGAGCGATTGAGCTGTGGCAGCGAGCCCAGTGGTCAACTGGGTTCCCAATCCTGAAGATCGCTGTTCGGTGGGGAGTCCCATCTGAGGAGAGCCAATGAGAGGCTGGCAATCCAATAGGGTTTTGAAAAACCACCGGGGCTCAAGGTATCCGTACACTGGGAGGCTGGTCACCTGTCGGTACCTGAAAGTAACCTGAAGGAGATCCAGGCGTAACTCTACCAAGGAGGTTTATCTCCATAACCACAATCAGGAGGGCCTGTGGCAGAGGTTTCTCTCTGAATCATCCATAATCCATCTCCATGATCTATTCCAGGAGGGTCTGTGGCAGAGACTTTTCCCAAAAGGTTCCAGTCCATTCCAGGAGGGTCTGTGGCAGAGACTTTTCCTTAAAAGTTTGAGTGCTACTCTGGCTGCCAGGTCAGTGAGAGAGGCCTGTCCAGGTACGCTATTCCCACTCAAGCAGGAGTGGTGCAAAAAAGTGTTACATGTGGGAGCAGGATTGTTTCCCTATTGTTATCAGGCCTGTCGCTATAGGACAGGCAAAACAAACTTGGGGTCCCGAGCTGGCCTGGGGCCCCCCAACATCTCCTTCCAAGGCTGTAGCGTTGCTGAGCTCCTCTTCCTTCCTCCTGGAGTCCTGTCAGTCTGGCTGGGTACTGTGTGTGGTACAGGAGATATAGTTTCCTGTTCCCGGCTGGACTGACAGGAAGTGCACACTGAGTGTTGTTTACTTCCTTTCAGTCCAGCCGGGAACACAGGAAACTGAATCTCCTGTACCACGCACGGTACCCGGCCCGGCACGGGCACTATCTGATAGGGGACTGGGGACCCATAACGATAGAACACCGGACTGACAGGAGGAAGAGGAGCTCGGCCACGCTACTGCGGCAGCCTACAAGGAAGAAGGGGAGGTGAGAATAGAAAAGCATAAGAACAGGGGTGTGTTATGCTAACGTAGGCTTTGCGTGCGGGGGGGGTGTTTGGAGGCCCCCCATTTTGCTTGGGGCCCCCAAATTCCTTCAAACGGCCCTGATTGCTATGCCTGAATTTGCTATTCTTCTTTCAACTCTACCTTCCTCACCACAAGTTTTATTGTTTTTACCCGGCTGGGTAATAAAGAGCACAGAAAAAGACACTTGTCGTGGACATTCAGTTACTACTCTATATGCACCATACACCCCTAAGACGGCGGAGGAGCCATGAGGTAACATGCCACCAGTGCTGGGATAAGGCTATTTGGTGCCCAGGGCGAAGATGGCAAACTGCGCCCCCCCCCCTTGTGTGATGGGCACACTGGCGGCAATTGATGGGCACACTGGCAGCAAACTGGCGACAATTGATGGGCACACTGGCGGCAATTGATGGGCACACTGGCAGCAAACTGGCGACAATTGATGGGCACACTAGTGGCAATTGATGGGCACACTGACAGCACACTGGTGGCAATTGATGGGGCAAACTGGCAGCACAATGATGGGCACAGTGGCTGCGTGCGATGGGCACAGTGGCTGCGTGCGATGGGCACAGTGGCTGCGTGCGATGGGCACAGTGGCTGCGTGCGATGGGCACAGTGGCTGCGTGCGATGGCACAGTGGCTGCGTGTGATGGCACAGGGAGGCTGCAATTAATGGGGGTTTTTTTAGTCAGAGAAGGCAAGCGTGGCACAAAATAACACAAAAAAAAAAACTTTTTTTAAATGCCATTTTTTATCAAAAAACTATGGTCACCTCAGTCCAACCCCCTCCCCAATACACAGTCATTTAATTATTTGCTTATTATGTTCTTACCTTTTACAGTAGCACTAGGCACTGAAGGCAGGCAGGGCTCCTCGTGACTTGTCCTTCCTTGCAGCAAGCGCCGACAGTATGAGACGAGTCCTCCCTCTCTCACCTTGCCTCCGGTGTGACGTCACGCGGCGCACGCCGCTGGAATCCACCATCTGAATCCTCCATGGGGGGGGGGGGGGAAGCGACACAGGAGGAAAGGGAGCCAGGAGCGCACTCGGCAGCCAGTCGGCACACAATTTGTAAAGTGCCACTGCCCACGCTGTCTATGACAGTGACAGACAAACTCAACTGGCCTGGCGGCCGCGGCTGATTTCGCCCCCCTCCTGTCCGAAATGGTAGCGCCAGGGGCACTCGACCCTCCCGCACCTGCCTTGTACCGGCCCTGCATGCCACCCAAAACAAACCAGCAGCTCTTTCGGGGGTAGTGCTACATTTGTATTACTACATAATTACTGTATCTACTTAAATTCTTTATCACTATAAATAAAACTTGGATCTCCATAAATAATCCCACTAAAGCCACTACATCATTAATTCCCAAAGAATTGAAAAACTCTAATTACTGCACAATAATTGCTATAGGCCTTCCTTAATGAACAACTCTATCAAACAGTATGCAAAAAAACAAACACAGTAAACAGAATCACACCTCTCATACTGACTATTATTAAACCCAATCAAGCAGGATTAATTTAAAATAGACACCGCAAAGGCGATTTGACTAAAACCACAAGTCTTCTATAATGGAGCAAAACACAGAAAAATATCATAATTCTTACTAACCACGGATGCAGTAAAAGCATTTGAATAGTCGCCTTCTGTTGGACCGGCTGCCCAGGGCCAGATTAAGAACATCATGGGCCTGGTGCTGAGGATTTTGGTGGGGCCCTTTATAAATAAATGCGTGGGAATCACAGCGCAGCAATGGAGGGCCCAGTCTGAAAATGTAAGTGTACCCTAATGTGCTGTGCATACTTGTACATTGTGGCATAACCTACCCCAGGGCCTCTAAAAAGTAGTAATGTCAGGAAAGTTTACTACCGCTTTAATAGGACAGGATCCCAGGAACCTCTCATGGGGCCCCCTACTGACCCAGTGGCCCTTGGGCAGTGCATAGTTGCTAACATTTAAAAAATATTTTCAGGGACACTTTTTTTCACAAGTGCTAAATGTAGAGTAGCTGAGATCCCCTATGTTCCTCTGTACATCACAGTAGTAATCACAAAATTAAATAAGTTCTAATAATGGGACAGAACAAATATGAGAACTGAGATTTCCTTTAGTTGAACTAACAAAAGTGTGTCCATGCTAGAGCTGGTAACATTGAGGGTATTCAGTATCATTTTAAAGAACTGTTTTTGTGGGTAAGCGACATAGGGGAGGAGTACGGATGGTATATAAGTGGGATGTGTAGGTGACGGAGAGGAATGTGGAGGGTCTAACATTGGGCACTATGTACAGGAGAAGAGTGCAAAGGGTATGGCAAAAGGCACAATGTACAGGAGAGGAGTGTGGGGGGTATGACAGTGGGCAGTATGTACAGGAGAGGAGTGTGGAGGGTATGACAGTGGGCAGTATGTACAGGAGAGGAGTGTGGAGGGAATGACAGTGGGCAGTATGTACAGGAGAGGAGTGTGGAGGGTATGATGATGGGCACTATGTATAGGAGAGAAGTGTGGAGGAGATGACAGTAAGCAGTATGTACAGGAGAGAAGCGTGGAGGGTACGACAGTGGGCAGTATGTACAGGAGAGAAGTGTGGAGGGTATGACAGTGGGTGGTATGTAAAGGAGAGAAAAGTGTATAACAGCAGGTACTATGTACAGGAGAGGAGTGTGAAGGGTATGACAGTGGGCAGTATGTACAGGAGAGAAGTGTGGAGGGTATGACAGTGGGTGGTATGTACAGGAGAGAAAAGTGTATAACAGCAGGTATCATGTACAGGAGAGGCGTGTGAAGGGTATGACAGTGGGCAGTATGTACAGGAGGAGTGTAATATGTACCAGAGAGAAGTGTGGAGGGTATGATGGGGCAGTATGTACAGGAGAGGAGTGTATGACAGTAGGCAGTATGTACAGGAGAGGAATGGGGACGGTATGATAGTGGGCACTATGTATAGGAGAGGAGTGTGGAGGGTGCGACAGTGGGCACTATGTATTGGAGAGAAGTGTATGACAGCAGGCACTAAGTACAGTAGAGGAGTGTGGGGGGTATGACAGTGGGCACTCTGTATAAGAGAGGAGTGTGGAGGGTATGACAGTGAGCACTATGCACAGGAGTGGAAGGATGTTTAGGGACTGCGTAGTGGTTAAGCGGGTCATACATGGATTAAAATTACACCAATTATGCAGAGACCAGCCATAGTCGATCTATGTATGGGCTAGCTGGTTTTACACAAGTCAATCTATTAATTGATTTGAGTACAACCAGACTGTTTTTCCCAAAAAATATACCAGTCAGTGGCCGGGTAGGCACTGGCTAATATCAGAGCCAGATACACACAGGTTACATACGCCACGATCATTAGAGCAAGAGCAATAATTCTAGCACTAGACCTCCTCTGTAACTCTAAATATGTAACCTAAAAATGTTTTAAAGCATCACTTAGGATACAAAAAAAAAAAAATCGTGCTAACTTTAGTGTTTTTTTTTTTAATGAATGACAAGGTTAGGCTGTGAAAAAACACTTAGACCCCTTTCACATTGAGGAGTTTTCAGGCGGTACAGTGCTAAAAATAGTGCTGCTGTACCGCCTGAAAAACACCTGCCCCAGCAACCACAATGTGAAAGCCCGAGGGCTTTCACACTGAGGCGATGCACTGGCGGGAGATAAAAAAAAATCTTTTGTCAGCAGCATCTTTGGAGCGGCATGTATACCGCTCCTTCCCATTGAAAACAATGAGAGACCGCGCCAATACCGACCGCAATGCGCCTCTATAGAGGCACATTGCGGGCAGTATAAACCCTTCCATGCCCGCTAGCGGGGGTTAATATCGCACCGCTAGATGCCGCAATTCCGGCGGTATAGCGCCGCTATTTTTAGCGTCGCTATACCGCCAACGCACCTCCACTGCCCCATGTGAAAGGGGCCTAAAAGCCCCTCGCCGGCTGTAAGACTTGCATACTAAGTATACCAAGCAATCAAGAGCTTGTTTTAACCCCTTATTCACTTTCCCACTTATAAATGTACCTTGATAGACAAGGGGTAATTTAACTAATAAATTACCTTTGCTTCTTAATATTTACCCAGTTAACTCCTTAAGGACCAGCGCATGTACATTTACGTTGTCAGAATGGCACGGACAGGCACATTGGCGTACCTGTACGTCCCTGCCTAGACGTGTGTCGGGGGTTCGATCGGACCCCCCCCCCCCTGTACTTGCGGCGGTCCCGGTGGCTGCAGGAGCGATCCAGGATGAGGGGTGGGCTATTCGTTTCTAGCCACCCCCTCGCGATCGCTCCCAGCCAATCCGCGCACTCCCCCGCCCTCTGCCTGTGGGGGAAGTGATGTAATCTCTCCTCGTGGCCATCATTTCAACCGCTGCTGAGGAGGGAAGACATCACACAGTGAGTTTGCACCAACACTACACTAACAGTACACATAGGCACATAACCCCCCCCCCCCCCGATCACCCCCCCAGTCCACTGTCACAGTGTCATTGAATGCAGTGATCATATATTTACCGATTACTGCATTTAGGTGTCAGTGTGACAGTTAGTGTGACAGGCAGTTAGTGTTAGGTCCAGGGTAGCCCCCTAATAAGTTTTAACCCCTTGATCACCGCCCTAGTTAACCCTTTCACCCCCTATTGCCAGTGTCACTAAGCGATCGTTTTTTTTTTTTTTTTTATCATTCAAGTTTAAGTTTATTTTCAAAAAAAAGGAAGATAACACAAAAATGAAGAACATACAGAGTAGTAAACGTAGTACAGTAAATACATCAGGAAACATGTTGACAATCGAAATAGTGGACATTAAATTTCATTTCGTATCTGTACTTCCCCACGTCCCCTCCTCCTTCCCCTAGTAACTTTTAAATGGTAGAATAGGTGAAAACGATTGAGAGGAGTGGGGATTAATAAAGATCGCAAAGCATTTAAGAGACAAAAAAATAAGTTCCCTATTAAGCAAGCAATTTGTAAACCTTCTAATATAAGCTGAGATTTCAAAAAATAAAATAAAAAATAATAGATCAATTGTACTGATCTGATAAGAGAGTAGGTCTTCTGGGGAACCTCCCTCCACCCCGACACCCCTAACGGGAACATTCTGTGCCGAGGAGGAGGGACAGCCCCCCCACCGTCTCCCCTCAATGGGAGAGGGAAAAGAAGAAAAAAGGAAAAAAAAAAATTAGGATCTAAATGTTATCTAAAGAAGCATTTATCAAGCAGTTCTCAACTTATAAAACCTATGAGAAGACAGGGAACTCTATAAGTAGCATGAGGTCCAAGTCTCCTGTGCAGCAAAAAAAGAAAAAAAGAATGAAGGAGAGAATAGAGAAGAGAGGAGAAAGAGAGAGGGAAAGATAAAAGGAAGGGAAGGGGGGGGCCCACCTGCCAGAAGATTACATCAGTCTGAGGCAAGAGCCCTAACTAAACTCTCATGTTGTATGGGATTCCCAAATAGTTCAACCAAGGTTCCCAAATTTCAGTGAATTGTGTAAAGGTATCCAACATGGTATGAATTATTTTTTCCTGTTCCATAATCCATGTTACCTTTCTTTTCATATGTAAAATGGAGACTGATGGTTTCTTCCAAGCAGCTGCTATAGTGATTCTGGCGCCTGTCAAAATATATAGGATCAGCTGTCTGGTGACCTTAGAGCTCTGAGGAATTAGTCCATTTAATAAAGCAATTGCTGGAGACTGATGAAGGTTGCAACCAGTGACTCTCCTGATAATATGAAATACCTTGTTCCAGAATCCCTGTATCCTAGGGCATTCCCACCATGTATGAATCATGGTGCCTATTCCTTGACAACCTCTGAAACATAAAGGGAGAGACTGACGGATACATGGAGGCCAACTTGAATGGAACTAGGTACCATCTAGTGAAAATTTTTATGTTAGCTTCAATGAGAGATGTACTCAAAAAGCCCTTGATAGATCTAGTGTCGTTTTTTTGCCTATCGTTTAGGTCCCAATCACTTTGAAGTTCTCTTTCCCAGGCTAACATATGCAGTAATTTTATGTTGTTCGAAGCAAGAGATTTATAGATGACCGAGATGTTACCCTTCCTAGACTGATCTTGTTCGCATATAAGTTCATATGGGGTTAGACGGCCAGAGAATAATTTTTCATTCCAGATTTTCTGAGCGAATGTATGAATTTCATGTAATCTGAGCCTTTCCGATGGGGGAGGGTCAAGAATGTCTACGAGGTGTTGCTCAGATAGAGGACCCGTGTGTGTAAAGAAACGCACAATACGGTACATCCCCTTGTCATGCCACCATTTGAAGGGATCTACCTCAGTGTTAGAGTGAAAGGAAGTATCAAGAAAGATACTTGACAAAGGATTACCTTTAGAGATCAAGCAAGGGTTGTTTCTAAGTGTATTCCAAAAGGCCAAGGCTTGTGATAGGGTGGGAGATAATATAGGAGGTCTACTTTTGGGAGTGCTCCAAAATGAGTTCTTCTATTGTAGACAATGGGGAGGCCTGTTCTATTTCAATCCAGTCCGGGCGCTCGTTTCTGAGGTAGGCCTCCGATAATTGCGCTATTCTTGCAGATTGATAATACCAAAGCAAATTTGGAACCCCTAGGCCACCCTGGTCAGGTAAATTAAAGAGACTGCGAGAGGAAAGGCGAGGACCCTGTTTGTTCCAAATTAATCTGGTAATTTTACCTTGAAAGGATTTCAGATGGCTTTTTTTTATTGGAATCGGAAGAGATCGAAAAAGATATAGGATTTTAGGGAGAAGAGTCATCTTTATAGAGTTAATTCTGCCAATCCAGCCTATTTTATGAGTTCCCCATTCAGTCAGATCTTTCTCGAGTTTCCTATACATTGGTGGATAATTGGCTGAGTATAAATTCTGGAAATTTGGGGTTAGATTGATACCTAAATATTTGATGGAAGCAGAGTCCCATTTGAAAGCATATTTGTTTTTCAAGAGGGAAACAGTAGATTCGGAAAGAGAAACATTAAGGGCCCTAGACTTGGCCATATTCACCGTAAGACCCGAAACTTTAGAGAAATTGTCTAATAGGGTGAGGATTTCCGGAAGGGAGGAAGAAGGGGAGGTTACAAAAAGTAGCAAATCATCTGCGAATAATGCGCACTTGTGTTCCTTATTGTTGCAATTGACTCCCCTGATATTCGGGCTATCTCGAGTGGCTATGGCCAGAGATTCAATAACAATCGCAAATACCAGGGGAGACAAAAGGACAACCCTGTCTTGTGCCCCTTTGGATTAATATAGAGTCCGAGAAAATGCCCTGTAACTGGATTTTTGCCTCAGGGGAGGAATAAAGAGAGGAAATGATTCCTAAAAATTTAGGGCCAAATCCCCAACGTTTCAATACGGAAAACATGAATGGCCAAGAAACTGAATCAAAGGCTTTCTGAAGGTCAAGTGAAAGGAGCATACCTCTTTGTCTAGAACCTCCAGTCCACCCTGAGTACAATAAAGAGATTAGATCAATAGCTCTCCTGATCTGGTCCGGGCCTTGTCTCCCTGTAATAAAACCTACTTGGTCTTTGGCGATATATTGACCTATGAAGGCAGACAGACATTCTGTTAGCTATTATTTTGGTAAGTATTTTAAGATCATTGTTAATAAAGGGAAATTGGTCTATAGTTCTCTACTTGGCAAAGGTCTTTATCGGGCTTAGGAATCAACGAAATATAGGCCATATTGAGTTGTTTATCAATAGGGAAGCCCTCTGTCATGTAATTGTAGAATCGTGCTAGGTAGGGTGTTAAGAAGATTGAAAATGTTTTGTAGTATGAACCTGAGAAGCCATCAGGGCCGGGGGCTGTATTCAATTTCAGGTTTTTGATCACTGACCCAATTTCCTCAGCTGATATGGGAGCCTCCAGCATCTCCTTATGCGCCTTAGTTAGTTTGGGAAGATTCAAGTTATCCAGGAATTCTCCCATTTTATCAGAACAGAAATCACTATCATTAGTGTAAAGTTTGGAGTAGAAGTTATGGAAGGCTTCCACCATCCGCTGAGGATTCAGGGTGAAAGAGCCGTCTGCCATTTTTATCTTGGGGAGTGTCTTTGATTTAAATCTCGGGGACAGTTTATGTGCAAGCACTGAGCCTATTTTATCCTTCAAGTGGTAGAACCTGGCGCCAGTCCATTTTAAATCATTTCCTGATTTTATTGTGAGTGCTAGGTTTAACGCGGATCTAGCTGCGTCAAGAGCGTGCGTAGGGACACTAAGGGGGTCTGATTTATGTTTTCTACGCAATTCTAAATAGTTCTCTTCCAATTTCTCTGTGGTCAGTATTTTTTGCCTTCTAAGTCTGGCTGCTATTTGTATTATTTTTCCCCGAACAGTGACCTTATGAGCAGCCCATAAAGTTTCCGGGGATATATCTTTTGTATCGTTGGTTTGAAAATATTCCTTTATGGATTGTTCAATTCCTACCACTAGAGCGGGATCTTTTAAAATCGACTGGTTGAGCGTCCAATGAGACACTCTGTGGGAAGTATCCTCTTTGTTTAAAGATAACAGCACCATGGAGTGGTCTGACCAGGGGACATCCTTTATAGTAGATTTAATGGCCGCCGGGACATGATGGTTAGATAACAATAAATGGTCTATTCGTGAGTATGATTTGTGAGGATTAGAATAAATGAGTATAATCTTTAGTTTTCGGGTTTAATTCTCTCCAAATATCCGTCAGTCGGGATTGATGCAGCATACGTGCTACATGAGTGCTAATTTTGGTTGGTCTGATGAGTTTATTTTTATTTGGTTTGGATTTATCTAAGCCTGGGTCAAAGGCCAGGTTGGAATCCCCTCCCATAATAATGATGCCCTCCATAAGTGGATGGAGGGTTTCAAGCATCTGGGAGAAGAACTTCTTCTGTCCCCTATTAGGTGCGTAATATGATACAAAGGTGTATAATTTCTCATCTAGGGTTCCTTTTACTAAAATAAATCTGCCTTCCGTGTCTCTATATTCTTTTAGCCAATTAAAGTTACAGAATTTAGAAAACAGGATGGCAACGCCTCTAGTCTTATTTTCTGCGTTGGATAGATAAAATACTGGGAAGTGGGCATGTAAGAATGTGGGGGTGTACCGCCTCGGAAAGTGTGTCTCTTGAAGAAACACTATGTCTGCATAAGGAGATTTGTATGCCTGAAGGGCTTTACGTCTCCACAGGAGAATTTAACCCCTGAGTGTTGTGTGACACCACACGCAGGGGCCTAGTAATATTATTTGTACCAGCCATGAGTCGTGAACTCTGTTATGGGCTGACAGACTATCGAAAATTGAGTCCACAAATTCGGAGACACTTGCAATGGCTGGTGGGCCGGCAGGGGGGATGGGGCAAAAAGGAGAGAAGAAGAGAAGGAAGTAGAAACATATAGATGGAAGCAAAAAAAAGTAACAATCAAACATACTGTAATATAGCGAAAGGTCAAACTGTGACCCAGAATGAAGGAAGGGGAGATTGCTCCTTCCTTCAGTCAGACAAAAGTTATTAGAGTAGTCCATATGAAGGACTAACTTCCCACCTGTCGGGACGACAAAGTGTCGTTCCAAGGGGTGGGTTGAGGCACAAGGCCCCACCGTCGTCTGTCAGCGACATTCAGAGAATCATGAACACACTTTTCTCTTTTTTTCTTTCTTTTCCTCTTCCCCTAAGAAGGCAATAGATTGATCCCCGAGAGAGACAATCGAGGGTGCATGACATCCCAGAGTAGGGTGAGAAAGCAAAAGAGGAAAAAAAAATAAAAAATTAAAATAAAACTTAAGTGTACAAACAAATATTAACTCTTACTCTCCCGAAGAGCATTACCAATAATGATCAGGTACTGGAAACCATTTATATTGTGAGAGAGCAGGAAAAAAATAAAAAATTAATATACACGAGTATATCTACATAAGGTACCTAAGTGTACAAAGAAAAATTAACTCTTACTCTACCGGAGAACTTTACCAGAAATACGATCAGGTACTGGAGAAAAATGTATATTGTGAGAGTGCAAAAAAATAGAGAGCAACACAAAAAAAAAAAAAAAAAAAAAAAAAACACACACCAGAACTGGGAGTTCATCGTTTCAATTGATACGTAGTAGAGTCTTTTCAAACTTTCCTGTGTTTGACTCTGTTCCAGGTATTCAAGTTTGGGCTATTGGGTGTATTTCTTTTAGCCGAAGGTTGTTGGGGTGGTGAAGTGTCCATAGCTGGTTCGAGTGAGATAATTTTCAGATCTAATAACAGTCTTTCACATTCTTGGAAATTGTGTGCTACATGGTTTCTGCCGTTGTAATTGAATTTTAGGGCGAATAGGAAGGCCCATTTATATTTGATGTCCTTTTTGATGAGGGCAGACAATAGAGGTTTCATCATTCTCCTCTTCTGAATGGTATAGGGAGAGATGTCTGCAAATATTTGTATTGTTGCACCTTGGTATTGGAGAATTTCTTGTTGTCTAGACTTTTTCATCACTTTGTCCTTGGTGGAGTAATAATGTGGTTTTACAATCACATCTCTCGGCAAGCCATCTTTTCTCGGAGGTCCCAGGGATCTATGAGCTCTGTCCAGTTCCATTTTGTGAATGGGCAAGGATGGGATCAGGGTTTTGATGATGTCCTGTATTGCTGAATGCACATCTGTGATGGATTCAGGTAGCCCCCTAAGCCTGAAATTATCTCTCCTTGATCTGTTCTCCAGATCGTCTATTCTGGCTTGTGCCGCCTCCAGTTGTTCTTGCATGTGTTGTAGGTGGTCAGTGTTTTGTTCAATTTTAGTGACATTGATATCCAGTTTCCGTTCTATAGATTCGATCCTGTTTCCAAGGCTCTGAAAGTCAGTTCTGATGTCCTTAGTGATTCTCTCGGCATTCTGAGCCAAACCCCTGTCCAACATTTCCGAAATTCTGTTGAATAGGTCAGTGACATTAGAGGAGGTTTCAGGAGTGCGTTCAGAATTTGCATGGATATATATAGGGTTTTGGGATGAGATGTCGGGAGGGGATAGGTGGCCCGACATTGTGGGTATCATTCCTTCTTTTACAACGGACGAATATAGAGCAGTAGGTGTCGTAGATTCTGAAGGAGGAGGTGGTGAAATGGCTAGCAAGTGAGATGAGATTTGTTTGACAGACATGGAATTTTCAGTAATTTCCAGCGTGCGAGTCTAAAGTATAGAGTCCATGTTTTTGGTAGAATCCTTGACGGCTAGTATTTTATTAGAGTTTTTGTTTTTCTTGATTCGCCTTCCCTTCATGAACTGAGTGTGTGTCAGAGTATTTACACCCACAGGAGTCAAGGCAGTATAAATCTTAGGATTAGCAGCTTATTAAGTAACCTGTGTCAACCTTTTTGTAGGGACATGGTATTTTAATGCTCAGTTCATACCCAGGGTCTGATATTAGTAGTCAGAAAGTAAGAAATGAAAAGATTCGTTTTAAATGGATAACATATTTGGTGTGATAAGTGGGTGTCATGGCATTGTAACAGGAGGATCAAAAAACATTAATTTCTGTCCGCGGACATCTGACGGTGAGTGGCGGGTATTCCCTACGTCGCCACCTTGAGAGTACCTATGCCAGGGGTTATATTAAGTATTTAGTGATTAAAGCGGCTTGTATATACAACTGATGGATGAAAGTATTCCTCTCAGGGCTGCAGCCCTCAAATCCTCCAGTGTACAATCCTTCGGATCCTAGACAATTTCTATTAGGCTGAGGAGTGAGCCAGCAGGAGAGGAGAGATATACTGGGGAACCTGTTAGGTGGCTGTGAGGTAACCACTGATTTCCTGGCCTTGAGTAATGTTTCCAGTCAAATCTAGGTTGATGGAGGGAACTCACACATAAACTTCCTTGTATGAGAAGTATTTTGGTGAATCTTTAGCCGTCAGGGAATTTTATACCTCTGTCCTGTTGCCTTGATATAGGCAGGTGTAGGCGCCGTTCAGGGGGAGCTCAAAATGGGGGAGGGCTCCTGAGGGAAAGTGCTGTCCACCCCCGGGAAGTCTCTATCCTGGGGTCTCTCCCGCGTCCCTCCACTGAGTGTTAGAGAACCGGGAGGGCTGTGTGAAAGTGTGCGGGAATTAACCTGAAGAATTGACCTCACCGCTGCACAGCTGGAGCCGCGGTTGCTGTCGTATATGACTCAGAATGGCGGCGGCGTCTCCTCACACACGCTCCATTCCGACCCGCGCCCAGCCGCGAGCGATCTCCCCGGAGACACGGGAACAGCACCAGTCTGAGCCCTACAGGCACCGGAGCCGGGCAGGAGGGTAAGCAGCAGCGAAACTCCGGTTTGTAGTGAAGGGTGGGCACCACAACGAGTTTCCCGTCGGAGCTCCCTCAGAGCACGTCCATCTTCCTCCGCGTCCGGCCACGCCCCCAGCGATCGGTTTTTTGATCGGTGTATTAGTGTCACTGTTGCCGCTAGGTAGCCATTTTTCTTTTTTATTGCGATTTTTTTTTTTAATAAAGACATGTGACTGAATACATTTTGACCTAAATGTTTGACTAAAATTTAGTTTATTCGATTTTTCTTATAGCAAAAAGTAGAAAATATCAATAAAAAAAGAATTTTTTGTGGCGTTTTTCAAAACGTAGTTTTTTGTGTCATAAAAAGTGATGGTGTGTGGGCAAAACGATGTTGAAAACGACGTTTTTAAAGCAGCGCATGCTCAGAGGCAAGTTATAAGACGGAGCTTTAATGGAACAGAGTGCCGTCGAACGTGGTGTACGTCACCACGCTTTGCTAAAGCATTTTGGAAAAACGATGGTGTGTATGCAACGTCGTTTTGAAAAATTAAGTTTGAAAAACTTTGTTTTGTTTCATCACTTGAAACGTCGGTTTTTTTTTCATCACAAAAAGGCATTAGGCCTTGTACACACGATCAGTTCAAACTGATCAAAACGGACGGAAGTTCAGTTTCATCGGTCCACAGACTGATGGTCTGATGTGCGTACACACCATCAGTTCAAAAACAGATTGTGTCAGAACGCGGCGACGTAAAACACAACGACGTGCAGAAAAAAATGAAGTTCAATGCTTCCAAGCATGCGTCGACTTGATTCTGAGCATGGGTGGGTTTTAAACCGGTCCGATTTTAAAGCAAGTTCTAAATTTTTGGACTGAAGGACAACAGACTGATGGGCCATACACACGGTCTGTTTGGACCGATGAAACTGAACTTCAGTCCGTTTTCATCGGTTTGGACTGATCGTGTGCACGCGGCCTTACAGGTTCCACCTGTTTTTAGGTTGAAACATGCAACATGTTCCCATTCCTGCACCATCTCCCCGATCTGCTGCATCTAGTCACAGCAAGTCACCCCCGTTCACTGTCACTATAAAATACAAATACCCACCTAGCAGTTTTGTTAACCTACCAGATTGAAATCTACTGACACAATACCCCAAATTTACTGGCACAGCCAAGTTTTTACTGGCATTTCCAAAACTTACAAAATTACAGTTTTAAGTGCAAATGAAAGTATTTAGGCTACAAATACAATATGCAAATAGCAGTATGATTTAAGGTAAATAATACAGGCAAAAAACATATTTCTTAAATTATTTTCGATATAGTAAGTAGCTCAGGGACAGGACTCAGGAGGGCAGGAAATTAGAATGGGTGACACACACAAAATGTACTCACACAGTGACAATGAAAGCAGTGTGCAGCCGCAGCCACCCAGATGATGATGGTGATGAGACCTCACCGACAACACGTCCTCTCCTGAGTTACAGTGACGGTCTCTTTCCAAACCAAGCGGTCCCAACAGCACTGACAGTCCCCGTCCCAGCCTGCCTTGCTCCCATACCGCAGATCTGCACACAAGGCCGCTATGCTTGGCTCCATTGTACCATGATATCACAGGACATGCTTAGGCACTGCCTCCGCCAGAGCCGCCCAATCACACTGTAGCAGGCACTCAGATGGTCTCAGCCGGCTCCGAACTAAGCCAAGCATCACAGCCATATTTTTTACTGACAACCTTTTACTTTCACTGGCAGGAGAAAATGTCCTTGTTTTTTACTGGCTGCCAGTAAAAATACTGACGGTTGGCAACACTGCCACCTAGCCACGTCAATCATTCACAGAGTTATGTGAATGGGAAAACTACAAGTACGTACAGCCTTTGTGGGTGTTGGCTTGTAGTTCCCAATTAACTACCTAGGAGCTATTGACCGCTCTAGTAGTCCATTGAAGCTTCCTGTCAGTGTGTACCTGCCTGCCTGTCAGGGCTGGACTGGGACAGAAATGTGGCCCTGGACTTCATGCAGACTGGCCCACTTTGACAGGTCTCTCCCATGGCGGCCAAACAACTCCTGCACCCCCCCCCAGCCACCCAAGCCTCCACTCCCCGTTCACTAGCCACTAGCCGTTCTACTTTATTAGAGTAGACTGGCTGGTACTGGTACTCTTATAGGCAGTACCAGTGGGAAAGCTAGACATTATTTCACCCGGGGCAAAGAATCAGTTCGGTGCCCCCCCTTATGAGACAAGATTAGGCAGAAAAGAGAAAATCCCAGGCCACAGCTGTTGAGTCAGATGTCTGTCCCCTCCCCCATGCTCATCTGGTCCTCCCCCTGCTTCTTTGTTCCCCCCAGGTGAGCGCTGCGGGAATGGAGAGACAGAGGAGCGGAGGGGGGTGGCAGTCCACTGTCACTGAAGCCGGCCCACTGAGCCATCGGCCCACCGGGAAACTCCCTGTAGTCCCAATGGCCAGTCCATCCCTGCTGCCTGTGCACGGTATGACCAGAAACACTGACAAGTCTGCAGCGATACAACATGGCACCCACGATCAGCAGATTGTAGGTGCCATACAGCACTACTGCAGAGATTTCCAGGCTCCTAGTAAAAAACCTGCAAAAAGATGTGCATTTATTTATTTTTTTATTTTACAATGTGAACTTATACTTTAATACAATCCTTGTTTTGCACACATGATCTGAATAAGAATATCGGAAAAAATTGCAGCTACACCTAAGGAACAGTAATGTTAAAATGTATAGATCACCTTGGAGTTGGTATTGATGGCCTTCTTTACAGAATTCAGCTGCCTCTGTAGTTCCTGCATTTTCTCTGCATAGAAGCTTTCTGAACTAGACATTTTTTTATATTATGTTTCCTCCAATGAACAGGTAATGGTGGCAGTCTCCTAGAAATAAAAGAAAATTGAATTTGGTTACTTCTTTTCTTTTTTTTTTGTGGGATGATATATTAAAAATCATCAGCTGCCTACAGCAACTAGATTCACTTTTTCATTTATTCATACTGCACTAGACATATGATAAGACATACCGAGCAGCAGCCAGACAACTAATCGCAAAATAATTTTACCTTCTTCCTGCAGCCTTCCAGTATGAGCAACTCTGTAGCCGAGTGCCAATAATGTATGAAGACAGGGGAGGCACACAGCCTTTGGTGTCTGATGCAACATTCCTCTGTTAAAATCATATCTCTTACATTCTACAGGTCCTATTCTGTCTTTCATTAATGGTGTAAATAAGCTTATATTATGGGAAAATGTATTACCAATTACTGTAATGGTAAAAGCTACCTGGTACACCAAGCCCTTCACCATATGAGAGCACAACCTTTACCCCTAGGCCCCTTTTACACTGATGTGATGCGGTTTCCCCTCAGGATAGGTGTAGTGCAATGAACTTGCGGTTTTCGTGAAGGTTACCCGCAATTTGTCACAGACTTCCATTAGGTCGGGTGTTTTGGGTGCATTTCCTGAAAGCGCACCAAAAGTCCTGCATTGTTAAGCTTTCAGAAAAACAACCCAAAATTCCCACTGTAATGGCAGTTTGTGGTAAAGCGTGCATAGCCCAGGGGTGGACTGACCATTTGGGCACTACCGAGGGTCCCATGCCACTAGGGTGCCCCATCAGGCTTGCCAACCTCAGCAAAATCAGGGACAGTATGTAAAAATGTGTTTTTTTTTTTTTTTACATCCGTCAATGAAATGTTCCTTACCGACATCCTTTTGGTCGAAAAATCCCAACATTATAACTGCCCCGCCTCTCCATTACCTTTTCAGTGTGTGTATGTATATACTATGTATGCATACTGTGTGTGTATACTTTGTGGCCCTATAATCTATTGCCTGGGGGCCCCATAATCTTCTATTGCCCGGGGGCCCCACAAGTTGTCAGTCCGCCCCTGGCATAACCTACTTAAAAACTGCGGGTACACTGCCCTGCAGGTAAACCACATGGGAGCAGTGTAAAAGGGGGCCTCATTGTGTAAAGTAGGGGCTTCCATTGTGTACCTTTATCAAGTGTTTATTACATCCTTAGTGGATTTAAATATCTTCAGTTATTGAAAACTTTGAGCCATTTTTTTTTTTTAGGTGCTATATTGACAGGCTTTGGCTTGCGCCAATTGCAATAGTTTGCCATAAGTTTGAGCTGCTTCTAATATCATTCAGATTTCATTGATAGGAGCATTTGGCCTATACAGTGCCTTGCAAAAGTATTCACCCCAGTTTCACCTATTTTGTTACATTGAACTAAAGGTTGCAATGTTTTTTTTGTATCTGAATTATATGTGATGGATCAGAACACAATAGTCTAAATTGGTGAAGTAAAATTAGCAAAATATATCAGAAATAAAAAAAATGATAATTGCTATACGTGCATGTATTCACCCCCTTTGTTATGAAGCCCATAAAAAGCTCTGGGGCAAACAATTACCTTCAAAAGTCACATCATTAGTGAAATGATGTCCACCTGTGTGCAAGCTAAGTGTCACGTGATCTGTTATTACATATACAGTGGGGATCGAAAGTTTGTGCACCCCAGGTAAAAATTTGTATTAATGTGCATAACGAAGCCAAGGAAAGATGGAAAAAATCTCCAAAAGGCATCAAATTACAGATTAGACATTCTTATAATATGTCAAAAAAAGTTAGGATTTCCATCATTTACACTTTTAAAATTACAGAAAACAAAAAAAAAAAGAAGTGGTGTCTGCAAACGTTTGGGCACCCTGCAGAGTTAATATCTTGCACTGCCCCCTTTGGCAAGTATCACAGCTTGTAAACGCTTTTTTGTAGCCAGCCAAGAGTCTTTAAATTCTTGTTTGAGGTATCTTTGCCCATCCTTCCTTACAAAAGTCTTCCAGTTCTTTGAGATTTCTGGGCTGTCTGTCACGCACTGCTCTTTTAAGGTCTATCTATAGATTTTCAATTATGTTGAGGTCAGGAGATTGTGAAGGCCATGGCAAAACCTTCAGTTTATGCCTCTTGATGTAATCCCCCGTGGATTTTGAGGTGTGTTTAGGATCATCCATTTGTAGAAGCCATCCTCTTTAACTTCAGCTTTTTCACAGATGGCATCAATTTACCACCCAAAATTTGCTGAAATTTTATTGAATCCATTTTTCCTTCTACTCGTGAAATGTTCCCTGTGCCACTGGCTGCAATACAACCCCAAAGCATGATTGATCCACCCCCATGCTTAACAGTGGGACAGAGGTTCTTTTCATTAAATTCTGTGTCCTTTCTCCAAACGTACCTTTGCTCATTCCAGCCAAAAAGTTATATTTTAACCTCATCGGTCCACAGAACATGTTTCCAAAATGCATCATGCTTGTCTATAGGTTCATTTGCAAAGTTTAAATGCTGATTTTTGTAGTGAGGACATAGAAGAGGTTTTCTTCTGATGACTCTTCCATGAAGACCATATTTGTTCAAGTATCTCTTTATAGTGGAATAGTGTACCACAACTCCAGTGTCTGCCAGATCTTTCTGGATGGATCGTGCAGTCAAACGTGGGTTTTGAATTGCTTTTCTCACAATCCTGCGAGCTGTTTTGTCTGATATTTTTCTTGGTCTTCTAGATCTTGCTTTAACTTCCACTGTTCCTGACAGCCATTTCTTAATTACATTTCGAACAGAGGATATTGACATCTGAAAACGCTTTGCCATCTTCTTATAGCCTTCTCCATCTTTATGAGCGTCAACTATTTTCAGTTTTCTAGACAACTGCTTAGAAGAACCCATTGTGCTGATTGTTGGGGCAAGGTCAGATGAGTCTGAGCATTTAAAACCTTTGAGATTGACATCACCTGGTCTTCCCAGACGATGATTGAGAACAATCCATGACACTGGCAGGTCTCAGCTTTGCAAAGGGGGCAGTGCATGCTATAAATTCTGCAGGGTGCCCAAACTTTTGCAGACGCCATTTTTTAGTTTTCTGTAATCTTGAAAGTGTAAATGATGGAAATAAAATCTAACTTTTTTTGACATATTCTAAGAATGTCTAATCTGTAATTTGATGCCTTTTGGAGATTTTTCCATCTCAACTTGGCTTCATTATGCACATTAATACAAATTTTTACCTGGGTGCCCAAACTTTCGATCCCCACTTTACACACCTATTTAAAAGGCACCAGAGCCTGCAACACCTAAGCAAGAGGCACTACTAACCAAAGATTGCCATGAAGACCAAGGAACTCTCCAAACAAGTAATGGACAATGTTGTTGAGAAGTGCAAGTCAGGGTTAGGTTATAAAAAAAATAAACACATTTTTGATGATCCCTAGGAGCACCATCAAATGTATTATAACCAAATGGAAAGAACATGGCACAACAGCAAACCAAACCAGCAAGCAGATTGTTAGGGGGGCACCTGAGCTGAGTCACAGCATATCCATTCAGACATTAAGCTGCGGTTCGGCCCTGTCCCCTCTCTGTCCCGATTGGCTAACTGGCATTAATTGACAGCAGTGGGAGCCAATCAAGCCACTGCTGTGTCTAAGCCAATCAGGAGGAGAGTCTCAGATGGCTGAGACACTCCTGGACATCGCTGGACAGAGATGGGGTTCCAGTAAGTATTAGGGAGGCTAGAGGTGGGGGGGCGCTGCTGCACACAGAAGGCTTTTCATCTTAATGCACATGTAGCGCCCTGCTCCTGTTGAGTAGGCGCTATTTGTAAATTGAGTTATCTGAGCTGTAGTTTAGCTCAGAAATCTATGCCAAATTATGGGTCTCTGTTTGGCTGTGTTGCGCATCTTCCGACAGACTGTGGGTGTCGCCGTCACCAGGGGTCAAAGTTGGAACTGCAATAGGCCGGGTGTATTGGGTGCTTCTTGCCTGAAGCAGCTCAATGGCGTGGTCCACACTGTGCATTCTGGGGAAGGGTACTTAAAGGGCAGACGCCGTTCTGGCGGGGTCTTACGATCCCGACCTGATGGCCCTCCTGGCCTCAGGGATGTATTAGCAGTTTTTGGTCTCGGGGGAAGCTGTCCTTTGTCGGTTTGGCTGAAAGATCCTGGCACCGTGAGCTGTGTAATTTCTTTGGAACGTTGCAAAGTGGTTGCTGTGGCAGAGGATCGTGTAACGACTCAACGGCATTCACCAAGTCTGTAGCAGAGACTTTTGAACGAGCTTCGCACAGGCTGCTAGTCAGTGAGAGAGGCCTATCCGGTGGTTGCTGGATCCGTGTGGGAACAATTTGTCCTCTGGATCCAAGATTGTACCCGCAATCCACAAAGCAAGATACCCGAGTCTTCCCTAACCCCCTGTCCTTCTTAAGGAACTTGTTTAATAAAACGTTCGAAGAAAAAGGAAACCAAGTGTTGGTGTGGACATCTGTAACTCTTCAAAAAGGACCCCTAGGTGAACAGTAAGGTCACGGCTGGCCCAAATCTAAACCAGCAGCTCCTTCGGGGGTAGTGCTACACATAGAATGTATTAAGATAAAAACCTGACTTTACAACCCTTTTAAGAATAAGAACATGTTAAAATAGCACTGCCAGTTGTACCTGTACTTTTATAATACAATTCAGGAATCATCTCTGCCCACCCACATTTCTTCTTAACCAGTTGCCGACCAGCCGCCGCAGTTATACGGCGGCAGGTCGGCACGGGTGCGCGAGAGCCCGTAGCTCTACGTCGCGCCTTTCGCGGCCACTAGGGGGCGCGTGCGCGCCGCCGGCGGCCCGCGCGCGCGCCCCCCGCTCGCCCCCGAGTCCCGTGCGTGTGCCCGGCGGGCGCGATCGCCGCCGGGCACACGCGATCGCTCGTTACAGAGCGGGGAACGGGAGCTGTGTGTGAAAACACACAGCGCTCGTTCCTGTCAGCGGGGGAAACGCTGATCTCCTGTTCATACAATGTATGAACGGAAGATCAGTGATTCCCCCTAGTGAGGCCACCCCCCCCATACAGTTAGAACACACTAGGAACACACTTAACCCCTTCCCTGCCCCCTAGTGTTAACCCCTTCACTGCCAATGGCATTTTTATAGTAATCCAATGCATTTTTATAGCATTGATCGCTAAAAAAATGCCAATGGTCCCAAAAATATGTCAAAAGTGTCCGCCATAATATCGCAGTACCGAAAAAAAACGCTGATCGCCGCCATTACTAGTAAAAAAAAAATAATAAAAATGCCATAAAACTACCCCCTATTTTGTAAACGCTATAACTTTTGCGCAAACCAATCAAACGCTAATTGCGATTTTTTTTACGAAAAATATGAAGAAGAATACGTATCGGCCTAAACTGAGGGAAAAATATTTTTTTTTAATATATTTTTGGGGATATTTATTATAGAAAAAAGTAAAAAATATTGCATTTTTTTCAAAATAGTCGCTCTGTTTTTGTTTATAGCGCAAAAAACAAAAAATAAAAACCGCAGAGATGATCAAATACCACCAAAAGAAAGCTCTATTTGTGGGAAAAAAAGGACGCCAATTTTGTTTGGGAGCCACGTCGCACGACCGCGCAATTGTCAGTTAAAGCGACGCAGCGCCGAATCTCAAAAAGTGCTCTGGTCTTTGGACAGCAATATGGTCCGGGGCTGAAGTGGTTAAAGCACAGTTCCTGTTAATGTATGGTACACTTCAGTCAAACATGAACATTTTCCCTTTCACAGTGTCAGGGGATAAAGCCTTCCTACTCTGCGATCTAATTTTTTACGCTGGCACAGATCTGATGTATCTGGCAGCCCTGCTTGCTAAATCCCCAGAGCTGTCAGTGTAATTTTCTTCTGAATAGTCCAGAATGTGAGCCTGCAAATCTGAGGTTACCTTTTGTGTTCAGATGATCAGTTTGTAAGAGAGAAGATACAAAGTTCATGACTGCTGAGAAGCATAGGCTCATTTATGACCAAGTAGTTAAAAAGGAGTTGTAAAGGAAATCTTTTTTTCACCTTAATGCAATATATGCATTAAGGTGAAAAAACATCTGATGATGGTAAAAGTGGCACAAGATTGAGAAATAACATGCTTAACCACTTAAACCCTGGACCATTTGGCTGGGCAAAGACCAGAGCACTTTTTGGGCTTCGGTACTGCATTGCATTAACTGACAATTGCGCGGTCAGGCGACATGGGTCCCAAACAAAAGTTTTATCCTTTTTTCCCCACAAATAAAGCTTTCTTTTGATGGTATTTGATCACCTCTTTTTATTTTTTGCACTATAAACAAAAATAGAGCGACAATTTTGAAGAAAAAAAAATCAATATTTTTTACTTTTTGCTATAATAAATATCCCCCAAAAAATATATAAAAAAAAAATTCCCCTCAGTTTATGCCGATACGTATTCTACATAAGCATTCTACAAATGCTTGATTATATCAGCATTTCCCCGTTCTTCTCTGTGAGGCGACCGTGGGACCCGCAGCTGGACTCGCAGAGCTATTTTCATACTAAAGTTCCTCCCCGCCAATCAGGAGGCAGGTCGTGAATACCGTTTCCCTGGTCTAAACATCAGGCAATCCTTTTGGATGCCTAGCGCTTGAGTGGAAGAGGAACAGTACACTGTAGGAGATGGCAGAGTGGACATTGGGAGAAGGAAGAGAGGAGATTACAGTACGGGGCCGCTCCCCGCACCTATGGCCGCCGCACCTCTGGACCGCTACCTGCACCTCTAGGCCGCTTCCCGCACAGGAGGAGAGGAGAACACAGCCACGATCACGTAAGTGACAGGGCTGCCGTGGGGGGGGGGGGTGTGAAGTGTGCTGGCAGCGCCGCCCCCCCCCAAATAAATTCCCAGATTTAATAGCCTAGTGCACACTGCTTGGCCACATAAAAATGCTTGGAAGGAGGGGGAGCGGGAGGAGAAGAGGATCCTGCCAGCTCCACAGCAGAAGCTCCTTCTTATCCAAGCAGGCTGCTTGGGGTAGGTAAGTTGTAGCTGTTCTTTTGCAGCAGCCCCACTCTTTCAGAGGATGTGTGGGGAAGAGAGCTCTGTACTAGAATGGGGGAAGGGGAGTGAGCTCTGTACTGGGGGAGAACTTGGGAGTACACCGCACATCCCCTGAGCCCTGCAGGCAGTACAGGCAAACTTCTCAACCCTGTACTCTGTATATACTGCACCTCTCAACCCTGCAATCTGTACAAGGTAGTAATTATGTGCATGGTGCATATAGTAGCTCAGGACTTAAAATGTTAAGCCCTGAGAGATAGATGCTATCATTAATTTTCAGTTTATATTTCCAGCAGCAGTGCATGAACTCGATTTTATATATGTAGCACTCCCCCAGGAGGAGCTGCTGGTTGTTTTGGGTGGCACATTTACCTTGTGGCTCTTCCGAATTCTTAGGGGTGCATAATGTATTTAGTAGAAGTAAAGGAATGTTCGCAACAGGTGCTCTTTGCTGTGCTTTTTATTACCCAGCCGGGTAAAAACAATAAAACTTGTGGTGAGGAAAGTAAAGTTGAAGGAATAAAAGAGAATAGCAAATTCAGGCGTAGTGATAGGGAAACAGTCCTGCTCCCAAGCGTAACACTTCTCTGCGCCACTTCTGCCAGAGAGGGATTAGTGTACCCGGACAGGCCTCTCTCAGCTGGCAGCCGGAGTATAACTCAAACATTTGTGAGATAAAGTCCCTGCCACAGACCCTCTTTAGTGAACTTGAGGAAAAGTCTCTGCCACAGACCCTCCTTGGTGAATGTCAGGGAGACACCTCTGCCACAGGCCCTCTCTGATTGCAGTTATGGAGGAAATCCTCCTTAGGTGAATTATGTCTGGGTCTCCTTCAACTTGTCACCCAGGTACCGACTGACAGGTGATCAATCCTTCAGTGTCCGGCTACCTTGATCCCCGATGGTTTGTCGAGGCCCTTTTGGACCGCCAGCCTCTCAGTGGCACTCTTCAGACGCACTCCCCACCGAACAGCACTACCAATTGGGATCCTCAAAGGTGGGAACCCAGGCGCTCACTGGGTCCCCGTTGTTGCTCAAATGTTCCAGGCCAACGTGGCCCTGGAACCAGGAACACTGTGTGGCATGCACGCTCCGGACAGGTAGGCCATAACGCCGGGGAGCCGTGATGTGGCCACCCTAAAAAGGTGGGTGCCACACTGGACGAAGTAGAACCCAGCACCAATGGCATCTGCCCCATAAATACCCTCCCCCAGCATGCACAGCAAGGCCAAACCCTCCTGATTGGCTGCTGGGGAAGAACACCCAAACCTTGACTCCACTGCTGCCACCTACTGCACTGGGGTGGGAAGAACACCCCAGCACAACAGAATAAGCCCACAGCACAGCCAAGCTGTGAGACAGAGACCCTGTTTTGCACATAACAATTTGGATCAGAGTTTAACTACACTCTGATCTCCCTCTAAATTTAAATAGCACCGGTACCTAAAGTTACCAGGCGCTACATATACACACACATACATACATACATACATACAGTGCCTTGCGAAAGTATTCGGCCCCCTTGAACTTTGCGACCTTTTGCCACATTTCAGGCTTCAAAACATAAAGATATAAAACAATTTTTTTTCTGAAGAATCAACAACAAGTGGGACACAATCATGAAGTGGAACGAAATTTATTGGATATTTCAAACTTTAACAAATAAAAAACTGAAAAATTGGGCGTGCAAAATTATTCAGCCCCCTTAAGTTAATACTTTGTAGCGCCACCTTTTGCTGCGATTACAGCTGTAAGTCGCTTGGGGTATGTCTCTATCAGTTTTGCACATCGATAGACTGAAATTTTTGTCCATTCCTCCTTGCAAAACAGCTCGAGCACAGGGAGGTTGGATGGAGAGCGTTTGTGAACAGCAGTTTTCAGTTCTTTCCACAGCTTTTCGATTGGATTCAGGTCTGGACTTAAACTTGGCCATTCTAACACCTGGATATGTTTATTTGTGAACCATTCCATTGTAGATTTTGCTTTATGTTTTGGATCATTGTCTTGTTGCAAGACAAATCTCCGTCCTAGTCTCAGGTCTTTTGCAGACTCCATCAGGTTTTCTTCCAGAATGGTCCCGTATTTGGCTCCATCCATCTTCCCATCAATTTTAACCATCTTCCCTGTCCCTGCTGAAGAAAAGCAGGCCCAAACCATGATGCTGCCACCACCATGTTTCACAGTGAGGATGGTGTGTTCAGGGTGATGAGCAGTGTTGCTTTTACGCCAAACATAACGCTGTGCATTGTTGCCAAAAAGTTTGATTTTGGTTTCGTCTCACCAGAGGACCTTCTTCCACATGTTTGGTGTGTCTCCCAGGTGGCTTGTGGCAGACTTTAAACAACACTTTTTATGGATATCTTCAAGAAATGTCTTTCTTCTTGCCACTCTTCCATAAAGGCCAGATTTGTGCAGTATAAGACTGATTGTTGTCCTATGGACAGAGTCTCCCACCTCAGCTGTAGATCTCTGCAGTTCAACCAGAGTGATCATGGGCCTCTTGGCTGCATCACGGATCAGTCTTCTCCTTGTATAAAAGCTGAAAGTTTAGAGGGACGGCCAGGTCTTCGTTGATTTGCAATGGTCGGATACTCCTTCCATTTCAATATTAGCGCTTGCACAGTGCTCCTTGGGCAATCTAAAGCTTGGGAAATCTTTTTGTATCCAAATCCGGCTTTAAACTTCTTCACAACAGTATCTCAGACCTGCCTGGTGTGTTCCTTGTTTTCATGATGCTCTCTGCGCTTTAAACGGACCTCTGAGACTATCACAGTGCAGGTGCATTTATACAGAGGCTTGATTACACACAGGTGGATTCTATCATCATTAGTCATTTAGGTCAACATTGGATCATTCGGAGATTCTCACTGAACTTCTGGAGAGAGTTTGCTGCACTGAAAGTAAAGGGGTTTATTAATTTTGCACGCACAATTTTTCAGTTTTTTTATTTGTTAAAAAAGTTTGAAATATCCAATAAATTTCGTTCCACTTCATGATTGTGTCCCACTTGTTGTTGATTCTTCACACAAAAATTACAGTTTTATATCGTTATGTTTGAAGCCTGAAATGTGGCAAAAGTTTGCAAAGTTCAAGGGGGCCGAATACTTTCACAAGGCACTGTACATACATACACACACACACACATATACATATATATATATATAATTATTATCTATCTGTAGGCAGAACACAGCTCTTTTGTAATATAAATTCTCTCCAGGGCAGTCCTATTTTCCCAGCAGGCAGTAAAACGTTATGTCCTTGTAATCGTTTCACAGAGTTTAGCAGGTTTCTCTTACGTTTTAATAACGCCGGAATTTTTATATCATGTTTTCCGATTATTAAAGGGGCATAGACCAACATCTACACTTTTATGTATCTTTATGTTTTTAAGGCAGTTGACATAAAATGCTTTTAGTCTGAAAAAAAAAAAAAACAAGAACAGAGAAGCAGTGATGACAGGCAAATGCATATTAGTCTCAGTATGCTTATAAACCTCATTAAAGAAAAAATCTGTTTTATAAAAGATTATTAGCATTTTCTTTCATCAATGTTCTTTATAAATAATGTATGTGATATGCTTAATGCATGTATCTCCATGTGGTGTCATGTATACTACTACAGACACTATGGGGAGATTTACTAAAACCGGAGCTTGCAGAATCTGGTGCAGCTCTGCATAGAAGCCAATCAGCTTCCAGGTTTTATTGTCAAAGCTTAATTGAACAAGCTGATTGGCTTCTGTGCATAGCTGCTCCAGATCTCGAGTGCTCCAGTTTTGTTAATCTCCCCATATATATTTTTTATATTTTTGTTTATTTTTTATTTATTTTTTTTGGGGGGGGGTGATGGGGTGGAATGGGGATATCTCTATTCTGGATATGGGGATGTGCATATTTTCAGCACCTGTGTTGAGTAAAACGGTTTATTACCCCAACATTTCATATTCCTGATATGTTAAGTATCATGTTCTCTTTGCATTTCTTCCTCTGTGTAAAATTCCAGGTAATCCTGCCAGTCCTCCTGCTTTCCTATTTCAAACTAACCAGGCTAGCCATAGAAGGCACATCCTTCCCAGCGTGGTCAGTTTTATGACTATGCTAGGAGTGCAGTCTGCCTGTCCACCAATGGCCACTACTTGTGCCCCACTCCCCCACACAGCCTTTCACTGTAAAGTTCAGTGTCCTGCTGTTGCTCTCTAAGGCCCCTAAAGCGGATGTCCGCTGAAAAAAAAAAAAATATTAAAAGCCAGCAGCTACAAATACTGCAGCTGCCAACTTTTAATATTAGCACGCTTACCTGTCCTGGAGTCCAGCGCCGTCCGCAGCAGAGGACGAGCGATCACCAATGCCCTAAACCCGCAAACTATTCAAGAATGTCACCCAGATCATTAATCCCCTCTGTCTTGAAGCCCCTAACTCAGATACCCAAGAATTTTGCAATGAATTATCAGGATTATTTCATTAACAAAATTGAAAGAATCCGTGAAAGCATTCAGCAAAACAGTACCCCCTTTACCCCCCCCCCCCCTCAATCATTCGCCCAAAATCCATAAAAATTCACTGCATTCAACAAAGTTCACCCTTAAACCCATCTCCACCGATGCCGCCAAAAATATCATAGGTACTCTGCGAAATAGCACAGCGCCTAATGATATCATCCCCACCAAACTGCTGAAAGAATGTGCCGGTATCCTAGCACCTCCTATCACGCAGCTTATAAACCAGTCCTTCAAGGAAGGTTTAGTGCCCTCCCAGTTGAGGGCATAATTAAAGCCATCTTGAAGAAACCTACCCTTGACCCCAAAGACCCAACTCACCGTGGCCCCATAACAGGCCTAAACGTCCTCTCCAAGGTAATGGAGAAACTAGTGGTACAACAGCTGCAACAGCATCTATATACCCACAAACTAGTCGATCCATTTCAATCGGGTTTCCGCAACTGTATTTTCGAATCTGCAACAAAAAGGATCATCATCTCAGTTTAGAGAAAGGTCTCTCTTCAAGAGAAAACTGGATGACAAAGATTTACCTTAAACTCAACGGTGCGAAAACAGAACTCCTCATGTTGCACGCCAGTCGTAAGAATCAACTTGCAACAACTTGGACACCCCCGCCCATTCTGGGCGAAATCATCACCCCTAGCTCCAAAGTTAAAAGTCTTGGGGTCATCTTTGACACCTACATGACAATGGATGCACAAATAGGGTCAGTAGTCAGCGGATCTCACCATCTGCTGCGCCTACTATGTAGACTTATTCCTAAAGAAGACATGGCAGTCGTGGTGGGAACAATCGTTAATTCTAGACTAGACTATGCAAATGCCCTCTATCTCGGACTCCCCAAGTACCAAATCTCTCGTCTGCAAGTCGTTCAAAATACGGCCGCCAGACTTGTGACGGGGAAAAAACCCTGGGAATTAATCTCACCTCGCTGAGAACCATTCATTGGTTGCCAGTAAAAGACAGAATTGCGTTTAAAGCACTCTGTCTTACCCATAAGTGCATCCATGGGAAGGCCCCCCAATATCTATGCGAAAAAATAAAAGCTCACAATTCCAATCATGTTCTGCGATCCACCCACCAAAATCTGCTCCAGATACCCAAAGCCAAATACAAGTCCAAAGAGAAAGAAGATTTGCGCTCCAAGGTCTCAGACTATGGAACGCTTTACCAACCAGCATTCGGTTGGAGGAGAACCACCTAGCCTTCAGAAGAAAGATCAAAACTCATCTCTTTTGATATCAAAGGAGAAAGGAACAACGAGCGCCCAGAGGCGATTAAGTTTGCATGTGCTGCGCTATATACGTTTTTCACTCACTAAATCTGACCAAACAAGAGTCTTATAGGCATCCCGGGTATGACATAAAAAAAAAAATAAAAAAAAATAATAAAAGAATTATAACAAATAATAATAATAATAATAATAAAATTATATATTTTATAATAAAAATTATTCAATAATGTAATCAACTCAAAATCACTGAAATTTGCCCAGTTGCAGAATTGTCGCTGTCATTTTTTATTTTTTATGACAAATTTCCCCACAAATCGCTATCGCTCAATTCTGCAAGTGATTATAATTTATTAACGCTGTTTTATAGCTGCTCTAAAACCATTTTTGACATAAAGGGACACTTTTGGTTGCTATGGACAATCTACAGTTTGCAGGCAGAAAGAACCTATTTTATTATGTAAAAAAAACATGTAGGACACTGGACAGACCACTAGGGACAAGGGGGGGTGTGTATTTTTTACATACAGTACTGTAATCTTTTGAATATTTTTGAATATGGCGCCGTTCACCCCCGTGCGTCGTAACGTCGCAGGGAACGGAGCTCGGCGGCACACAGAGGCACTGTGTGAATCTAGCGAGCACCCGCTCAATCACACAGCGCGGATGCATCGCTGGATCCAGGAACAAGGTAAGTAAACCCTGTCTGTGTACTCTGCGAGGCGAGCCCGAGTCTGACTCGGGGTTACCGATCGCAGCATAAAAATGTAACCCCTGAGTCAGACTCGGGAATACCGCCAGGGGGGTTAATAATATACTTAATAAATGTAATATTGCGCATAAATATCTCTATCTGAACTTGCACAACTTCAGTCCCGCAGCTCAGTGTGAACCCGGGCTCCATGCGAGTTTGACTTTCATGCTTGTTATATCTGATGTAGGATCCTGACAGATCTGAAACTGTTGTTTGTAATAAATAGACAAGGTGCTGCAGATTTGACTCTTTTCTCTCGGTCTCTTTGGCTGCACAGCCGCTTGACAAGTCGTGTTCCATTCTATTCAATAGAATCCTTCTAATAGGAGCGACACAAGTCGCTCTGATTTCGAAAAAGGTTCTTGTACGACTTTGGGGGCGACTTGCATTGACTTCTATACAGAAGTCATTTTGCAAGTCGCCTCTGAAGTCATCTTCAGGTAGCCTTGCCGAGTCGCCCCCGAAGTCGTACCGCCCCAGTGTGAACCGGCACTTAGTGTGTGCAAGCCCTCGATTTATATTTATTAGCATTAAAAGGGTATGTAAACAAACACTTAACCACTTGCTTACTGGGCACTTTAACCCTCCTCCTGCCAAGACAAATTTTCAGCTTTCAGCGCTGATGCATTTTTGAATGACAATTGCACGATCATACAACACTTTACCCAAATTACATTTTTTGCATTTTTTTCACACAAATATAGCTTTCTTTTGGTGGTATTTGATCACCTCTGGTGTTATTTGCTAAACAAAAAAAAAATAATAATCCTGTTTTATATTTTGTTATAAAATGGTCAAGTAAAACAGGTAATTTTTCTCCTTCATTGATATGCGCTGATAAGGCGGCACTGATGGGCAGCACTGTTGATGAGGCACCAATTAGTGACACTGATAAGTGGCACTGTTGTGCACAGGTAGGCTACACTAACCGGTGGCACACATGGGCACAGATGAGCTAGGCTGCTCTCCCTGATCGGGACCAATGTCCCTCTGTCACCTGCTGGAAATCGGCCATCAGTGTGAGGAGAAAAAATAGGCAATTACCGGCTCTGTTTATGTCACATGATCAGCTGTCATTGGCTGACAGCTGATCACGTGGTAAGGGGGTCGGGATCGAACCCTTACTTCAAACGGTGATCCAGTGAGTCTCAGACTCGCTGATCACAGAGCGAGCCGCGCTCCCTGCAGGGGGGGCGAGCAGGCCGCTCAAGCACGGGAGGACATCTATTGATGGCCTCCCGGCAATTCGGGTTTGCGCTGTACTCCCAGGATGTTACCAAGTACTTCCAGGAAATTGCCAAGTGAGGCCTAGTCATCACTGCTCACCTCCGCCATTACAGGAGTGAGCTCTCAAATGCTGAGCTCAGATCTACTGCATCAGGGGGAGAGAAAGAGTATGTTGGGGGAGGGGTTGAATCAGAGAAGGAGCTCACTCCTGTGATGGTGGAGGTGAGCAGTGATGACTAGGCCTCACTTAGCAATTTTCCGGGAGTACTTAGCAACGTTCTGGGAGTATTCCAGTCAGGCTTCATAAGGTATGTAAATTGCCCACACTTACAGCGAGGGTATTATTCATCTTTAGTCAGAGCTGCAGTTTGTTTTAATCTGTAAACATCCCTTCCCTGCATAGGCAGTTTTTTTGTAAAGGTGAACTATACTTTTAGGCCTCTTTCACATGTCCGCCTCCGTTCGTCCGTTTTTACAAGTCCGTTTACCGACTTGTAATGGACGCCTATGTGGTCGCGTCCTTTAGCGGATGATGCGTCCGCTAACATCCGCAATGATCCGCGTCCATCTGGATCCGGTTTTTCGGACGGAAGAAAACCCTATTTTTCTTCCGTCCGGCAGAACGAATCGGATGAATACGGACAAACCGTCCGTTTTCATCCAATTCCCCATAGGGGAGAGCCGAGGAGAGACAGGGCGGTCCCTGCACAGTGTGCGGGGACAGCCCTGTCCGCCGACAGCTGAGCGGGGATCCCCGCTGAGCCGACGGACACACACGGAGCGGGCCGAAAAATGGACCGCTCCGTGTGAAAGGACCCTTAAGTTGAATTAGACATTGCTAATATTCTGTTTGTTTATTAAATTACACGGACACTGTTAGACTGTATTAAATTGTGTAATGGCATGAAAGATTGTCCAGGTGTAGAGCTTGGGGGGAAAATCTGCACTGGGGAACTTAATGGCCCGTACACACCATCCAAAAATCAGACGACAGATCGTCTGACTTTTCGCTTAATGGTCGAATTGAATAGGTTACTAAAGTCCCAAAAGAACATGTACAAAAAAAAAAAAATCGTAATTGATGTCAGGTGTTGTAATGTATTGTATTTTCAGACAACAACTATACTGACTAATTGAAAAATCGTACGATCTGGTATTGTACGAGGAAGATTTTCATGCTTGTCCAATCTAATAATATCGGATAAATTGTTGTGATCGGCTCTTGAAAGCTCTGTACTAAATATCCGATTCTTCCTCGGAGGACAGTTTTTGTACGATATTCGGATCTTGTGTATGGGCTATTAGGGTTGTACTGTGAAATCTGTACTGGAGGGATGTGGAAATTTGTATTCAGAGAAGGGGTAATTTTTGATTGTGCTCTGACCTGTGCATTACACATTCATGATCCCTTCATTCTGTGCATTATACACACACCTGACCCATTCTGTGTGGTACCCTTTTCTAGACACTGCACTGTGTAATATACACTCTTAAGTGTTGTTAACTGTGCATTACGTGCTTCTGAGCCCTGCATTACACCTTCCTGAGCCCTTCACTCTCCGCAATACCCATTCTTGAACCCTGCACGCTCTACAGAACCCCTCCTAATCCTAGAATTTGTGCACAACATGTACTCCTGCACTTTCTACGTTGCATACTCCTGACACCTGCACTGTGTGTGTTATACACTACTGTGCTCTTCATTCTGTGCATCATGCATTCCTGACACCTTTATTCTGTGCATCACATACTCCTGATCCATGCACTCTGTTTTATGAACAGCCGAATCCTGAACTCTCGGCATTACCCCCTCCTGACCCCTGAAATTTGTGCATTAGATACCCTTGTTCTCTGTGCGATATGCACTCCTGAGCATTTTACTCTCTGCAACACCCATTCCTGGCTCTTGCACTCTGTCATATACCCACTCCTGACACCACGCTCTCTGCTATTGCCCAATCTGTCACCTGCACTCCCTTCAACATCCACTCCTGACCCCTGCATTCCCTACTCCCAACCGCTGCACTCTGTGCAATACATACTCCTGACCCCTGTTCTCTGTGTTACATGCACTCCTGAACCCTGCCATTTGTAAGTTACGCACATCTGAGCCTTGCACTCTCTCCGTTATGCACTCATAAGAGTTTCACTCCCTTAAACACCAATTCCTAGCCCTTAGACTCTGTAATTTACCCACTCCTAATCCATGCAATCTTTGCTATACCCATTCCTGACCCCATACACTCTGCTATACCCCCACCTGTCCTCTGCACTCCCTTCAACATCCACACCTGACCCCTGCCCTCTCTGAAACCCACTCCTGACCCGTGGCACTCACTATGATACCCACTCCTTAACCCGCAATACCTACTCTGTGACACACTCCTGAGACCTGTACTCAGTGTGTTACTCACTCCTGAGCCATAGAAGCCTATGCAGCTTCTGTTGGGCCTAGGGTAGAAGGGGTCCCCAGTAGGGAGACTGTTAAAAAAGCTAAACTATAGAAGGGCTGAAGTCAGACCTCATGATCATTGTTGGTCACAGACCCCCACTCCGTGAAGTCAAAAATAATTCATTAGCTGTCTAACCACACACTGATTAAGAAAAACCTCATCACAGTACATTCAATATTGCGATTATTAGACGTTGTTCAAAGGTACTTCACAATTTTGTTTGCATTTAACATTCAATTTTGGAAATTAATGACATTTCTGAAATGAAAAAACACATTTACAAAATTTCAGCACTGTGGTTGAAAAATAATGGCTTATTTGACCCCATTAACTTTTAGAAAGTAGAACAAATGTTACTTTTTTTTTAAATGAAATTCTATCCATGTTTGGCCTGCTTAATTATAGTAGATTTCTTGCCCTCTGACCTTCTGCCACAGACCGAAATGAAACCTGTATACCTAATGCTGTCAAAAAGGTTAAACCTGGTTGGCTAGCTGATGATATGGTTAATGGTCATTATTGTTTCTACAACTATAACTTTTTTTTCCACAGTATTGGTCCATTGTACTATATCAACTATGCTGATATAGCTAAAAAAAAAAAGAAGAAAAAAAAAAGGGTGACAGGCAGCAGGAGAGCTATTTATGTTAAGATCAATGATATGTATTGTCACACATAACACTGCAAGCTGCTACAGAGAGAGATAGCTTGGGGGCCTCATCAAAATTTCCCTGTGGGGCTCCCAATTCGTTCTTACTCCCCTGGTGATGTGCTTTCTTTACACTGTATACAGTATATGCGTTGTTTTATCACTCATAATATAATTGCCAATGCACAAATGGCTGTGTACTGTGTATTAGTGTACATCATAACACACAGTAATGCATGCAAGAACACACATGCATAAGTGTGAACAGAGCTCAAAAATTCCTGATCATACAGACTATATTCGATTACACTATATTAGATGAATATTGTGATTGTTACCATTGCAACATACAGTACAGCTTACAAAGTGGTGTGTAGAATTTACAGCCAAGTATGCCAACTAGAACGGTGTGTAGCCAGGTGTTCTCTGTAGCTGCTGCCCTGTGGTGCGAAGATGGTTATCAACTACTGTATATCAGCAAGAGGAGAAAGCTGCCGAGTAGGAAGCGTTCAATAGACTGAGTCAGGCAGCACTGCACTGTGGGAACTGTAGTCCAGAGGAGAGACTCAACTGTAATCAAGAACTTTTAGCCCAGGTTCACACTGGGTAAGATTTATTTCGATTTGAGATGCGATTTCACATGTGAAATCGCATCTCAAATCGGCAGCAATTGCCGGAAATGACACCGTCCTAATCGGTGCGACGCCGCATCTGCGCCGCTGCACCGATTTCTAAAAGTAGTTCCTGTACTACTTTTTGCGATTTCAGGACGCGATTTACATTGACATCTTTGCAAAACCCTGCACAGATGTCTCCTAAATCGCGCCGAAATCGGGACTGCCAGAGGGAGTGAAATCCCGCGATTTCACTCCCGCAGCCCAGTGTGAACCAGGGCTTAAACTGTATTTCCCAGAGGGAGATTGTCAGGGGGATTAGAAAGCGCTGCATTTTCTCAGGCTATGACACAGCTTCATCTTGCCATGAGGGACCCCAGAGAGTGCTCATGGCTGTCCAGTTTGAACCATCACTGCTGTGCTGTACAACGATTGCTTGGGTAGGTTCCAGAGTGTGGGGTCTAGGTGTGCTGACAGACAGAGTCACCTGGGTGCAGAGCAAAGAGTGGACTAATCTCTATGGGCCAGATTCAGGTAGTCCAGAGCATCTTTGCTCTGGAGTAACGCTTCTCATTTGCGTTGCGCTGCAGAAATTTTAGGAGCAAGTGCTGTCATTCACGAAGCACTTGCTCCTAAAGTTGCGGCAGCGCATCGCAAATGAGCCGGCGGAATTGGGCGGGTACGGGGCGTGTAGTATGCTAACTAAGCGCGATCCCGCCGCCAACGTACTGCGCATGCGTCGAGTGTCAAAACATCCCCGTGCGCATGCTCCAAAATCTGTGAATGAATGTCAATGACGTCACATTCCCATTCATGACCGTTTTACGCAAGCGACGTTTTTTTTTTTTTTCCCGACGCGATGACGACGCCTATACCTAACATAGGATACTCCAACCCCATGTAGGTATATCTATGCGCCGCGTATCCCGTCCGGAAACGTCGTATCGTCATTGCGTCGCGCCGGAATTCGATCGTGAATTGCCGATTTCCGCTCATTAACATATTTTTTGAGCGTAAATCGGCGGGAACGCCCCCGGCGCCATTTTTAAGTTGAAGTAACGATGCGATGGCGAAACTCAGTTACGCTGCTCGCATCGGAACTTCAACCCGGCGTTTCTTGTTTTCTGGTTACAGAAAACAGAAACGCCGGCTCAAAGTCACAGTTAGGCTGGCGGATCACTCGATCCGCCAGCCTAACTGTTCGTGAATCTGGCCCTATGTGTGACCAGATGGTGACCTGCAATATCGCAGAGACTAGTGAGCTTCTGCTGTTGGCAATTAATAACTGCTGGTAGAGAGACTGAGGCCTTTAGGAACTGACCATACAGCCATCTAGCAGTCTTGCTGCTGCCTGCAGTAGGCTTGACTGGGACAATTTCATGTGTGGCAATGTTATAACCAAGTCCCAACTCTAGCGGTCTAAACAGTTAGAATTAAAGACTACGGGCCAGATTCAGGTAGAGTTAGGCTGGAGTATCAGTGATACTCCAGCCTAACTGTCACTTTAAGCCGGCGTTTCTGTTTTCTGTAACCAGAAAACAAGAAACGCCGGGTTGCAGTTCCGATGCGAGCGGCGTAATTGAATTTCACCATCGCATCTTTAATTTAAAAATGGCTCCGGGGTAAGGGAGCTGTGGTGGCTCAACGTGATTGGCACTGCGCTGACAAGCCATTCACCTCTGCAGCCAAGGGTTCGGATCCCGGTCTCGGCTACATGTGAATTGAGTTTGGTGGTCTCAGCCCGGCTCCCGGTGGGTGTGCTATGCAAGGTACGCCTGTGCTTAGTACGCCCATTCCCCCCCCCACTAAAACCACCACACTTGCACGCACACAAAATTGGTTTAAAACACATGCACTTTGGCCATGCGGTCTCTTAAAATAAAGAGAGGCGAAGGACCGACGGGGCTGGCTGGGTGGGCTAGGCCCCCTCACTCCCTCATAGGGGGAGTCCCTCTGCCCCATTGGGGTCCCGTTGGGCCCCAGTTGGGCTCCCAAGAGGAGCAGGTAGGGCGGGGTGAGTGGGAGGCCCCCCTTCACACCCGCCATTGCCACCAGGGGCATGGAGAAGGATGGCGATTGCCTCCGGGGGGATGGTCTGCCTACTCCCAACTCCTGCAGTCCGGCTCCTCTCTCTCGAGTTCACGCACAAAAATACACTTTAAAAAAAAAAAAAAATGGCTCCGGGGGCGTTCCCGCTGATTTACGCCGAAAAAATATGTTAATCAGCGGGAATCTGCAATTCACGATCGTATTCGGGCGCGACGCAGTGACTTTCCGACGTAAGCGATACGCGGCGTAAAGATAAAGCAGCCCCCTAGTGGAGTATCCTATGTTAAGTATAGCCTTCGTCATCGCGTCGAAAAAAAAATAATTGCGTCGCTTGCGTAAAACGTCCATGAATGGGGATTTGACGTCATTGACATTCACTGACAGAATTTGGAGCATGCGCACTGGGATGCATTGACAGTCGACGCATGCGCAGTACGTTCGCCGCGGGATCGCGCTTAGTTTAAATAATACACGCCCGTACCCGGCCAATTTGAATTCCGCCGGCTCATTTGCGATACGCTGCCGCAACTTTAGGAGCAAGTGCTTCATGAATAACAGCACTTTCTCCTAAAATTTCGCCAGAGTAACGTAAATGAGAAGCGTTACTCTAGCTTAAAGATGCTCCCATCTACCTGAATCTGGCCCTACCTCTTTACAGCTGCTACACAGAGACTTTTCCTATTGCTTATGCTAAAAGGCATCTCGCACTATATCCTAGCCATTCTACCAGAATGCACTCTAAACTAGTTATAGTATTATAATTCACATTGCATTTAATGATTATATGCACCGATTATTGCCGACTTTGCTGATTAATGTGTTGATTCCAGTCTAGTGGTGTAAAACTCTATTCCAAGTTACTTTGGCATAGTGAATATACTGTATAGTGGACTGTGTTTGAACCTACCTTCTGTGGTGTTCACGTATGCCAGGGGTGGGCAACCTCGGCCCTCCAGCTGTGATGAAACTACAAATCCCATCATGCCTCTGCTTTTAGGAGTCATGTCTGATTGTCAGGGTCCTGCAATGTCTCATGGGACTTGTAGTTTCATCACAGCTGAAGGGCCGAAGTTGCCCACCCCTGACGTATGCTCAAACCCCCATTAATTCTAACCCAGACCAATAAATTGGGGTTGATTTACTAAAACTGGAGTGCTAAATCTGGTGCAGCTGTGCATGGTGTCCAATCAGCTTCAAAGCCCCTGTTCACTTTGGCGTGATTTGAGAGGTCAAATCGAAAAACTATTGACGGCAATAGGAGTGTACCAATCGATGTAACGCCGACTTTGCAACGATTTCCAAAAGTAATTCCTGCACTACTTTTGGCGACTACGGGGGCGATTTCAATAGACATCTGTGCATGAACCTGAACAGATGTCTTTCAAGTCGCCTCTGTAGTTGGACCGAAATGCGGCTTTGAAATCTGAACTTGCACAATTTCAAAGCTGTGCTTAGTGTGAACGATTGCCAACCTCAGTTTGTTCTATCAAGCTTTGACAAAAAAAAAAAAAACACCTGGAAGCTGACTGATTTCTGCACCAGATTTTGCACTCTCCAGCTTTATTAAATTAACCCCATTGTGTGCATTTACAACTATTTGTCTATTTCCTGGTACTAATTAACAACACATTTTAAAGTGGATTGTAAAGTCTTGTTTTCCCCCCCCTATAAAAATAACAAACATGTTATACTTACCTGCTCTGTTGCAGTGGATTTGCACAGAGCAGCCCAGAAAATCCTCTTCTTGGGTCTCTTCTGTAATCCTGGACCCTCCCTCCTGTTCAGTGCCCCCAGAGCAAGCAGTTTGCTATGGGGCACCCAAGCTGAGTCACAGCTGTACAGAGACCCCAAATTATCAAGCAGCATCTTCGGGGGATGTGTACACATGTAAAGTATATTATCTACAGCACATGCACAAAGCAGTATATAGAGAGTGTACAGTGTAATTGTGCGCTGCAATATGTCACAATTATATAAACATTTGAATAAACAAACTTATGCCTCGTTTCCACCGAGTGGAACGGTTTGGGTCGATACAGTTTGGAAGGGTTAGAATGGTCTGGCCTATTCAGGTGAGCGTTTCCACTGCAAGTCGGACCGTGAGGGGCCATACAGGGTTTAGTAAAAAATGTCTAGCATGTCCGCCAATCAGTGGAATGTATTGTAGCTCCACCCTAACCAAACCGTACCATTTTCTATGGCCCCACATCTGAAGCAGGATACAGAATGGTGCGGTATGGTTCGGTTGTATGGGCCACTTTCATAATGGAAACACTCACTCAAAATAGCATACTGTACCGAACCAACCCAAACCGATCCGCTCAGTGGCGTTACATATTTATCTATGATTGATAGAAGGAAAATTCAGTTAGTAATTATTTTTTAAACCTGAAGTCCAGGAATGTTCTTTATTGCATACCTATATTGGTCCATCTTGCACAATCTCATACCTGATGGTCTGCAGGGGAAAGTGACAATCACTACTACAGTGATAAATGTCATCTTTTGTGTTGTTTGGCTGAAAAGCTTTCCCTCTGCACACAGATCACAACTTCTGCTGGGGAAGTTAGCGCTACTACAGTGATAACAGCCATTTTCCAGATCCTGGGCTGAGTTGCTTCCCCTCTGCATACTGACGACAGGTGGTCACTGACGACAGGTGGTCACTGACGACAGGTGGTCACTGACGACAGGTGGTCACTGACGACAGGTGGTCACTGACGACAGGTGGTCACTGACGACAGGTGGTCACTGACGACAGGTGGTCACTGACTTAGCACTGCTGCTATTCACAGAACGCCTTCTATTTCTTTCCAGGCTCATTCACATCAGAATGTGCTGTGGGAACTGGGTGTGCGATCTGCTGTGCGTGTTAATATATTCCTGCATTTGCCTGCACCAGATCACATGGTACCACGGTGCCATGCAGCCTTAAAAGACCCTGTACAGATGCTAGGATCTCTGTAAACAGCCAAGGTGTTGTGGCAAGCCCCAAGGGCAGTGCCAAAAACTGCAAATGACATTCCTCTCTTAGGAAAAAATAAATAAATTGCAGGAACCTCTGATGAGGCTGAAAGATAGGCATGTGTAAATATGCATCCTTGACATCGATGGAGGCTAAGAAGTCTCTGATCTAGAGTGAGGCTACTACTGTGCGGACAGACTCCATCCTGTAGGAAAGGGAGGCCCAGAGTGACAGGACAAAAAGGATAACGGAGGGCCAGGCATGACTAGAGTGGAGGATGGACAGCAGAAGGGTTAAATTTTGAAGGAGGTGCTCCAGGGGAGTGGCTGTGAGGCTGGAGAGTGTGGGGGGAGGAGCCCTATATATACAGGGGCGGGGCATCCCACGTGGCACAAGTCGGAAGGAATTCACACAGGGAGGCAGGTTTTCCCACCCACCCTCCCCGTTGGTTTTGTGTTTCGTGTTGTGTGTTTGTTTTCTTTCTTTCAGGTCGGTACGGGTTGTCATGACAGCTGTGGCGGTGTCCTTGGTCTTTGGATGGTGGCAGTTTACAGATGGAATGGAAAATGGTTGGGGGCTCATCTTGGGATGGGCCCATGATGGGGTTATTTGCAGTGGAACGGTGTCCGCTGTAATACGGTTGTGGTACACTGCGGGTTAAAAAGTGGGTGTCTCCGAGCTGGAGTCGGCTGGGGGCCGTGGATGGAAAAGGTATAGCAGTGTGGTGGTGGAATGGTTAATGGGGTACTGTCAAAAGACCAAGAGACTAGTGTTTAATAATAACAGTTTTGTAAGTATTGTTAATAAAGAAAAAGTTGGAATTTATTTGAAAGTATTTAATTTTGGTTAAAAATATTTAATTTGGTTATATAAAATAAATGGCTGTTGTGGCCAATTTTACTCCAATATCTGTGTCGATCTCGTTAATGGGAAAAGGTTGGGGAGGTTAAGCAAAAGGGGGTGGGGGAGGTTAAGCTAAAGGGGGGGGGTCAAGGGAGGGTTGGCCTATTAGAACTACACTAGTCATGGAGTAAAAGATGTTGGTACGGGGATCTTAGGTCCTAGATTGGCCTTAAGTCCCATTTGGTTTTAGAACTGTGAACAGGTTTTAATAAAGCCCTGTGCCTCTTTCAGACATCAGAACCTGTATGATCAGTTCCTGCTGCAATAACTGCTCTAGTGGTTGTAACAATACATTTCTTTTTGGAGAATTCGCAGGAACGTTGGATCTTAAAAACCTCTAAAGAAGGAAACCATAATTCCAGCTTGTAACCGCAGTACACTGTTGAGGTGACCCACTCGTCCTGCACCATTGTTCTTCAAATGTCCAGATAGAGTGGGGGCATCCCCTCTAATGGACCCAGGTTCTTTTTATGGCCCTGACCCTGCAGATTGCCCTTGGCCCTACCACCCTGTTGGCGGTGGAACTGCCTTGGTGCTGAAATACCTGAGGAAGTCCCAGAGGTTTTAAACGAGAGACGCCTGGTCCTACTTACAGGAAGTATAGAACTCTTTCCGCCGGAAATCTTTTGGATGCATTTGTCCAGATCATCACCAAACAAACTTCTTATAGGGAAGCTTGGCTAACCAGTTTTTAAGCCACACAAGTCTGCGCATTTGTACAGACAGGAAAGCCAGATGAGAGACTTGCTGTATAGGAAGCTACAGTGAAAAACAGCACTCAAGAAATATCTGCCCTAATTTCAGCATGATCATCCTTCTGGTTAGGTCTATCAGGCTGGGTTCACACTATACTACACGACTTTCATCCCACTTTGCTCTGCGACATTGGTCCTACACTGATCCTACATTTATCCTACATCCATCCGACTTTCATGAACAGGATACTACTTTGATCTGACTTTGCCCTGGACTTGAAGTCCGGCTTTCAATGAGTGGGGATCCGACTTGGATCCCTGCCAATATCAGCCACTGTGTTTCATATGCATCTTGAGGGGGAACTCCACGCCAAATTTTAACAAAAAAAATGGCATGGGTTCCCCTCCAAGAGCATACCAAACCCATGGGTCTAGTGCGGATTTAAATGGGAACCCCCAATGCCGAAAAAATGGCGTGGGGGGTCCCCCCAAAATCCATACCAGACCCGTATCCGGGCAGCAGCCCGGCCGGTCAGGAAAGGGGTTGGGGATGAGTAAGCGGCCCCCTTCCTTAACGGTACAATGTACCCCATACCCATTCACCTCGGGTGGGGGGGGGGTCGGTATCTGGGGGCCCCCTTGTTAAAAGGGGCTCCCAGATTCTGATAAGCCCCCTGCCCGCAGAGCCCGACAACCAACGGCCAGGGTTGTCGGGAAGAGGCCCTGTCCTCATCAACATGGGGGCAGGGTGCTTTGGGGTGGGGGGCCGCAGGGCACCCCCTTGCCCCAAAGCACCTACCTCCCCATGTTGAGAGCATTTTTGTTAAAATTTGGCATGGAGTTCCCCCTGAAGATCAGCAGAGTACAAGTCGCATGCCAAAGTTGGAGCGTGCAAGACTGCAATCCGACTTTGATCCTACTACAATGATATTCAATGGAGTGAAGTCGGACCAAAGTAGCACAGGGAGCATTGGCAAAGTCGCTCCGACATGTGTTGGACCAGTTAAGACGGCTCCCATAGGGAAACATTCGTTTTCACACGTCATGCGACATGAGCTCCCAATGTCGGAGCGTATGTCGGACTAGTGTGAACCTGGCCTTAGGCCGTCTGACCTGATCCTTTTAGGACTGACAGCTGGGCTGAAAAGCTGAACTGGCCAAAGAAAAGGAAGCCTTTAATAATGACTCCAGTTTGTCTACATGGTCTTTCAAGCCCTGTGCGTTATCCACTGGACAAGTTAAGTTCTTGTTTAAGAAAGACTGCCGCTTTTACGGCTGGCATGCTTCTTAACAAACTTTTCCTCTATGGGATATAAAAGGGAAAACCTCTAAGGCCCCTTTCACATTGAGGCGGAAGCCGCGCTGGCGGTATAGCGCTGCTAAAAATAGCTGCGCTATACCATCAGTTTTGCCGTGAGTTGTGGCCGCTAGCGGTGCAGTATTAACCCCCGCTAGCGGCCGTGAAAGGGCTAATACCGGCTGCAATGCGCCTCTATAGAGGCGCATTGCGGGCGGTATTGTCGCAGTTTCCCATTGGTTTTAAATGGGAAGGAGCGGTATACACGCCGCTCCTCTCACCGCTCCAAAGATGCTGCTGACAGGAGATTTTTTTCTCTCCCGCCAGCGCATCGCCTCAGTGTGAAAGCCCTCAGGGCTTTCACATTGAGGTTGCTTGGCAGGAGTTTTTCAGGCGATATTTCAGCGCTATTTTTAGCGATGTACCCCCTGAAAAACTCCTCAATGTGAAAGGGGCCTTAGGAGGAACAAAAATCCTGTCAGATGTTCCCAATCAGCATTCACCGCCTGTTCCAACGGCGGGTGCAAGGGGAAAGCCTGTGAAGCATGAGGAGGCTTCAGGAACTCCAAAGAGGACAATGGAGGCTCAGAAAGTTCTGCAAGAGGTAACTTAAAGGCACAACGAACTATCACAGAGCTGGTGGTGTTACACTGTTATACAAGCTGTACACTCATTATTTTACATTGTAGCAAAGTGTCATTTCTTCAGTGTTGTCACATGAAAAGATATAAAATATTTATCTAAACTGATGGGTGTATTCTGTATAAGCTTGTTTCAAATGAATCCGATCGGTCAATCCCTTGATTCATTTTAGAACCATGATGGGACTTCAAGACCTGGAGCTCTAGAGAGCTCAAACAAATGTGGCCATCCACCTTGCAGACACTGGTAAAAAAAAACTGAAGTACTTCCTGTATGAGAGGAGTTATATAGAGGATCACTTTGGTCTACCAGTGTCCATTCACCTGTTGAAGTATAACCCAGTAAGGAAAGAAGGAATAATGGACTCACTCTGTGTCCTGTGATGTAGGATAAAGAAAAAGCTGTTTGATCCAGTCTTCTCTGATGCTCCCCTTCTTCCACAGTCCCCAATCCATCTCCTGATAGTACAGAGCCTTGGGGGCACTCTGCACATGCTCAGTTTTGTGTGTCCTGAGGCCTCATAGGACAGTCAGAGTAGAATTAAAATTCCTCCTACAAGCTTTAACCAGACACTCATAGAAGTCACAAGACTGCTATATACAGCTTATAAGAAAGGTATTTAGCAGTTTATATTTACTAAAATAATAGCATTTCCATGTGTACTGTGGGAGAACAGATATAGTGAATGCAGGGTCCTGGGTTTGGTAACACTTTAACCATTTGTGGACCGCCCACCATACATTTACTTTAGCAGGGAGGCCGCTCTGTGCCAGATCACGTACCTAATCTGACACTTCTGGGGCGCCCGCAGCCTGCTCCGATTCTACACATCGGGAGCAGATTGGCAGGTATGGTGGACTCGATGTCCGCCAGCACCCACCTATCCTTAAAGAGGTGGTTCACCCTAAATATAGTCTCTCCCATGCGATCCAGCATACTGGCGTCAGCGTCAGTATGCTGTTTTTTTTTTTTCAATCCACCACTTACTGCGTAATCTTTCATTTTAATTTCTTTCCCCCATGGTGGATGGCGCCTGTATAGCGCGTCACATTTTACGAAGATACCCGATTTAGGACTCGGGTATTCTCGGCGCAATGCGGCACCTGCGCACAGACCTAGGAGCGGACTGCGCAGGGGCCGTATTTCTCCGAGTCCTATTCTGGCTTTTTTCGGAGGGCGTGACGCGCCATAGCCGTAGGACTCTGAGAAATACGGCGCCTGCGCAGTCAGCTCCTAGGTCTGTGCGCAGGCGCTGCATTGCGCCGAGAATACCCGAGTCCTAAATCGGGTATTTTCGTAAGATGTGACGGGCTGTATAGGCGCCATCCACCACGGGGGAAAGATATAAAAATTTAAGATTACACAGAAAGTGGGGGTTAAAAAAAAAAAAAACAGCATACTGGCGCTGACGCCAGTATGCTGGATCACATGAGAAAGACTATATTTAGGGTGAACCTCCGCTTTAAGTACACAGGCAGAATGGCAGCAGTTTGCCTATGTAAACAAGGCAGATTACCTCTCTGAGTACAGATGGCATGGACCCTGTGTTTCTGTAAAGCCTGAATACGGATTCATGCCTTCCACTAATAAAAGCATCCCCCACCCGCCTAGTACACTGAATCACAGGCTAGGTACACAGATAACCCTTTGATCGTCCCTGATGTTAACCCTTTCCCAGCCAGTGCATATTTTTTAGTACTGATCACTGTATTAGTGTCACTGGTTCCCCCCAAAGTGTCAGTGACCGATTTGTCCGCCACAATAGCGCAGTCCTGCTATAAGTCACTGATCAGAACCATTACTGGTAAAAAAAAAAAAAAAAATCCCACAGTTTGCAGATACTATAACTTTTGCGCAAGCCAATTAATATACGCTTATTGGGATTTTTTTTAACAAAAATATGTATCAAAATACACATTGGCCTATATTGATAAAAAAAAAAAAAAAAAAGAAGAATTTCTTCATTCGATATGTTTTATACCAGAAAGATTTTTCTAAACTGTCAGTCATTTTATGTTTATAGCGAAAAAATTATAATTTAATCGCAGAGGTGATCAAAGACCACCAAAAAAAACAAAAAACAATCTATGGGAAAAAAAGGAACATCAATTTTATTTGGGTACAGTTTCGCACAACTGAGCAATTGTCAGTTAAAGTACCGCAAAAAATGGCCTGGTCATGGGGGGGGGGGGGTATATCTTCTGGAGGTCAAGTGGTTAGTGAATACAAGGTGCTCTGCGATTAGATGGAGGGGAAGGGTACGGTCTCGATCTCCACCTCATTCAATAAAAGAATGGCTTGTATTTAATAAAAAAGCAAATACAGAGAGTTTTGTCAATGGCAACAGTGCCAAGCAAGTGACCTACTGTGGTCAGTGTGCAGAGTGGAGGCTAATCAGCACAGGACCTGGAAGACCGCTACCGTCACTGTAGTAGCACCAACTGCTACAGTGATTGTCGGCTTCTCCAACGGATCCTCCTGTATACTAGGGTTGGCACCTCATCCCTTTAAACCCCGAACACATAGGAGTTACACAGGTTCTGAGGCTAATTTAGGGGTTGTAAAGGTTTGTTTTTTTATTTTCTAAATAGGTTCCTTTAAGCTAGTGCATTGTTGGTTCACTTACTTTTTCCTTCGATTTTCCTTCTAAATTTGTATTTTTTTTTTGTCTGAATTTCTCACTTCCGGTTTCTCCTCAGTAAGCTTGCCCCCATTATCTGAGCCGTTCTGTTTGGGGCTTAGTCAGCCAGAACAGCTTACTGAGGAGGAACAGGAAGTGAGAAATTCAGTCACAGATCCTGTGTAATGTGTTGGGTTTTAAAGGGATGAGGTTTCAACCTTAATGTAAACAATGTAACCTTTAAACAACCTTATCTTAATTTATACATGCTTACCTTACTCCTAGCTGGGCCAATGTAAGACCTCATTCATAGGGGCAATGTGATTTGTGCCCCATGCAGGGCCGTGTTTTCCTAGCACAGGGATGTACAGATGTGGTGTGCATCCCCATATCGGCAGTCCAATAGCTTTCTATTGTACGCAGAATCTGCATGGACACAGCCTAGGGTTGCCAACTCATCACTTTAATACCGAACACATATGAATTACACAGGTTCTGTGGCTGATTAAACAGGAAGTATACCCTCTAAAGCAGGGATGCCCAACCTTTTGAAGAGCAAAGGCCACTTAAGCGACTTGGTAACCGGTCACAATGAGCGGAGCAGGTGGGTGGCAGCCCATTCTACCTTTTTTTTTTGCCCCCCCCATTTATATCTGCTACTCTTTAGGACAGTGGTGCCCAACCTTTTGAAGAATGAGGGCTACTAAAGCAACTTGGTAACCAGTCGAGGGCCACAATGAGCGAAGCGGGCGGATGACAGATCACGGGTACTCTATAGGTCCTCCGACCTGCCCAGATGAAAGGGGACAAATTCCCTTTGGTTTTCGGATTGGAGGTAGGTGGGCATAAACACACATCTGTCGCTCTATAGAGACGAATTGATGGTCCATTTGGTCGGGCTGATCGTGTGAAAAGGGCCCAAGACTGCTTTCACACTGATGTGCTGCGGTTTACCCATACTGTGGGTGCAGCGTAGTGCACCTGTGTCTATACTGCGGGTTAGCTGAACTTTGCCATAGACTCCACCTGTGGCAAAAGCCAGCACTTTAGAGGAAGCATCTGCTTATGGGGCTTTGCTCCGCCTCCGCTTTCTTCCTCTACCACCAGCTTCATTCACAACACTGATGCTGTGGTATGGTGGGTCAGCAACCTGCGAGCTGGGCTTGCCAGCCCACCATTCCAGAGCGGGCCACATCAGAGGGCTCTGCGGGCCACATGCGGCCCCCAGGCCACTGGTTGGCCACCCCTGCTTTGGGAGGTGGATGAAGGGTCGGACTGACCGTGTGACAGGGGCCTATGGCTCAGTGCAGGTAACCTACATGTGCACTGCTCGGCACCTGTGGATCAGTTTGAAAGCTGCCCAGTAACCACTGCAGAACAAGATATGCCCATATATACACTGATTTTAGTAATAACAGTGTTCTATTAGATACCAAAGCAGGAGGTCGCGGGCCACATCAGAGGGCCCCCTGGGCCACTGGGTTGGGCACCCCTGATCTAAAGCATTTCTTTAAAAAAAAAAAAAAAACTGCAAGAGAAAGGCATAATGAGCTAGTATGCATAGCATACTAGCCTAGCTCATTATTTATTTATAAAAATGCTTTTTGGGAGCACAGTCATTACCCGAAGGCCTTGATGCGCTCATAGAACCACAGATACACGTACAGACACATCTCACATTACAGTATAATAACAATATAAAACCACATAACATTAAAAACTAAAACTACTGAAACTGCTAATATCTTACCCTAATTGGGGCCATACACCGGAGAAAATAAAAACATTTTTAAAAACTTCCTGAACTTTAACAAATCCTTCTCCCGTCTTAAGTATAGAGGTAGAGAATTCCAGAATATTGAACCTTGTACATCCAGAGTCCTCCTTCCACATTTAGTTTTCCTAAATTTAGGGACCGTCTGCTGGGAACGTAACAGGTAATTTTTTTTTGCAAATACCCTGGGCCTATCTTATGGATAGCTTTGTGGACGATGCAGCCCACTTTGAACGAGACCCGTTCAGCAACCGGTAACCAATGCAAGGCTTTCAGAGATGGTGTAATATGGGCCCGACGGCCCACTCCAGTTAATAACCTAGCTGCCGCATTTTGGATCAACTGAAGCTTATGCAGAAGGGTTTTTGAGCACCCCATATATAACGCATTAAAGTAGTCCAACCGACTGCCAATGAAAACATTGATCCCGTGGACTTTGTCCACCTCGTCAATGAAATCCAATGTAGAACGCAGGAGTTTCAGATGGTAATAGCATCCGCTTACCACCTGGTTTACATGCGCCTCCAAAGACAATTTGGAATCCAAAATGAATCCCAAGTCCCGGACCTTAGTGGCCGGGTAAGGCATAAACGAAACCGGCCAAGAAGGAAAATCTGTCGAACTTGATTTACTCTGATTGCTAATGATCCATTCCGTTTTTGAGCCATTAAGTTTTAAGTAATTGGATCCCATCCAGGACTGTATTTCCTCCAGACAGGCTGCCAAATCCACCTTATTTTTAGGCAACTTAAAATAAATCTGCGTATCGTCAGCATAGACGTGAAAGCTGAGGTTATGGCGCCAAATAATATAGAGAAACAGCCTTATGTAAATATTAAATAATATCGGCGATAACGCCGAACCCTGAGGAACCCCGCAGGACAAGAAACTATTAGATGAATAATACGTTCCCAGTCTCACCCTCTGTGCTCTATTCTGCAGGAATGAGGCCATCCATGTCAATGCCATGTCCTCAAGCCCGGCCACAGACACCAGCCTTTCCAGAAGTCTGGCATGATCTATAGTATGGAATGCAGCCGACAGATCCAGCAGTATTAACACTGACGCCTCATCGTTGTCCATGGCCCATAGGCAATCGTCCTTAACCTTGATGAGAGCAGTCTCTGTGCCTCTACCAGGACGAAATCCTGACTGATATTCATCAAAAATATTATTTGATTCCAAATGTGGCTGAAGTTGCCACACAGCAGCCCTCTTCATTATTTTAGCTAAAAAAGGCAGCGTCGAAATTGGATTAACACTTAAAGGGGAGTTCCACCCACAATTTCACTTTTTAAATATAAATACCCCTCTAATACACAAGCTTAATGTATTCTAGTAAAGTTAGTCTGTAAACTGAGGTCTGTTTTGTTAGGTTGTTACAGCATTTAGATTTTATAATCTAAAAATAGACCGTGGCCATCTTAAGTGTGGGCATCATGAAGCCAGACTGTATGACTTCCTGGATTTCAGCTTTGCATATCTTGCACATGCTCAGTGCTGCACAAGCAATGTAATAGGTTTCAGTGAGGTTTGCAAGGACTACTGGGAAACATGATGCCTATCCCAGAAACCCTTGCGAATAGCCTTGTGACTTAATAGCCTAGGCTAATAAGGAGGAGGAAGTAATAAAGGACTACAAAATAAAGGTATTTACAAGCAACAAAATAAATAAAAATTGTCCATTCTGAACACTATGAGATTAGGGCATGTAGCACAGACAAACATAAAAAAATGGGTGGAACTCCACTTTAAATCTGACCGTAACACGTTAGCCTTCTTCAATAGGGGAATTATAACTGCCTGCTTCAAAATACTTGGCACTGTTCCAACAGCAAAAGACATATTAATAATGTCCGCTATAAACGGTGCCAAGGTAACCGCAGAGTCCTTCACCAGCTGCGCCATGCAGGGGTGAAGCGCTGAAGACAAAGCTCTAAGCGACGCAAGAATCTTCAGTATCTCTGCGCTAGTTACCGCTGAAAAACGGGTAAAACGTATCCCTTTGTATACAGGAGAACTTTCTGTATAACAAGAATCCGGTATATTGTCTTGTATGTCAAGAATTTTTTTCTGAATTACTTACCTGAGATCGAAGCACCCGAAGCGACTCTCGTTCCTCACCTCTGCCGCCGCCAATAAAACCCGAGTTACTTCCGGGTATCGCAGCTCTGGCCAATCACAGCGTCAGAGCCACGATACCCGAAAGTAACTCAGGTATTAATGGCGAGCCGGCAGTGACGGCGTGATCGCCCTCACTAAATATCACGCTCAGTGCGCCAATTTAGAAATTGGATGAAAGGTTTAGCACCGGGAAACACTTTTTGAAAGATAAATAGTGCATTTTATATACAACTACATAGATGAGACGGGTGAGACACGCACCCACACAGATGTCACATTGGAAGCAGTGGCTGTGTCCTAATACCCCTTTATGTCTGGCACTGCCTGCATTTAGGGTTGCCACCTCATCCCTTTAAAACTGAACATATTCATTACACAGGTTCTTGCGGCTAATTTAATGAAGATAAGGCACCAAGTGAGTTTAATTACCACTTTGATCAGCAACAGAACCTGTGTTATTAACTGCTTGATGACCAGCGCACGACTATATACGTCAGCAGCATGGCACGGACAAGCAGAGGACGTATATATACGTCCCCTTTTTAAGCGCGGCATCGTAGACACGTTTTCCCGCTGCAAGCTCCATGAGCCTGACCGCGGGTCCCGCGGACTCGATCGCCGCGGGGACACCCGCGATCGTCCCACGGTAAGGAAGAATGGGGAGATGCTGATGTAAACAAGCATCTCCCCACTCTGCCTGGTGACAATGACAGTGATAACCGCTTCCTGTAATCGAAAGCAGTGATCACGGTCTTGTCACGTGTAGCCCATCCCCCCTAGAGTAAGAATCACTTACTAGGGCAAATTTAACCCCTACAGAACCACCTAGTGGTTAACGAGAATAGATGAAAAAATATATTATGGACAGCCGCACTCCAATAGATGTTTGAAAACATGGTAAATAGCCTTTTACTAAAGGTAAAGGAAAAACACTACAAGAAAAAACAGCAAATGGTGGGATAATACAGCTGACGTGTTTCACATTGATGAACAATGCTTAGTCATAGCTCATGATTAACCTTGTGGTTAACCCCTTCACTGCCAGTGTCATTTTTCACAGTAAGCAGTGCATTTTTTTAATAGCACTGATCGCTATTAAAATGACAATGGTCCCAAAAATGTGTCAAAAGTGTCCGATATAATGTCGCAGTCACGATAAAAAACCAAACAATGATTGCCGCCATTACTAGTAAAAATATTAATAACAATATTAATAAAAATCCCATAAAACTATCCCCTATTTTGTAGACGCTAGAACTTTTGCGCAAACTGATCAGTAAACCCTTACTGCGATTTTCTTTTTACCAAAAAACATGTGGAAGAATACGTATCGGCCTAAACTGAGGAAAAACTATTTTTTTTTATATATATATATATTTTTTGAGGATATTTACTATAACAAAAAGTAATATTTCATTTTTTTCGAAATAGGCGCTCTATTTTTGTTTATAGCACAAAAAGTGATCAAATACCACCAAAAGAAGGCTCTATTTGTGGGAGAAAACGACATCAATTTTGTTTGGGAGCCACGTCGCACGACCGCGCAATTGTCAGTTAAAGCGACACAGTGCCAAATCACAAAAAAGTGGCCCGGTCATTTGGCTGCATAATGGTCCAGGGCTTAAGTGGTTAATACGTGTTCGGTTTTAAAGGGACGAGGTCAGGGCTGTCTTGATGAGAGGGCACACCTGGGCACTGCCCAGGGGCCCCAACTGCATGAGGGGGTCCCCTGCACTTTCCCCAAAGCAGCTGGTCCTTGGGCCCACGCTACCCCGAAATTGGGTGCCCCATGAAGACACTGAGAGTGATAAATGTACAGGGGAGGCAGTCTGCCTCCTACCTACTTGATGTCTGTTTACCTGCACTGTCATCATTGTAGGGGCCCCAGAGCGTTACTTTGCCCAGGGGCCCATGATGCTATTAAGACGGCCCTGGACGAGGTGGCAACCCTAGCCTGCATCCCTGTGCCAGTAAAACATGGCCCTGCACGGGTCAAATGAACAAGGCTAAAATGTGCAAAAATGAAAACTCAGGGAATCGGCTTTAACATATGAGACGCCTGAATACCCAATGAAGCCTGAAAGGGAGATGCTGTAAATATTGACATATGTTGAATTTATTTTTTACCAAATCTTAGCCGTTAGGCACCTGCGGCAAACAATATACATGTATAGATTACGGTAATTCCTAACTAAACCTTATTAAGATAAGCATATTGTAGAGCTTATCGTAATCCTAAATGTATATTGCTATGCCAGCACACGCAGTAGAACGCCTAGCAGCGATGACACAAATCTTCAGCATATATCCTGCACAGCGACAGTACACAAGCAGCAGACAGTAACAAGCAATGCACAGTTTGCTCCAGTTCTGTGAGCTGCCTTTCTATTCTTACCTCTCAGCACTGACAGTCAGATCCCTCCATACTCATTAGCACACCAGAGCAAGCTGCATTTCCTACTCACTCCCCGCCCTGTACTCCTAGTCACACAAGACCAGCCTACAAAGGGGACTCCTTAAACAGTGCCTGCCCTATCAGTCCTCCTTCTTTATTTATTTGGCTTTGCTCACTTTCCTTCCATCGCCTATGAAGGCACATGCTGTTATTAAAGTCGTTGCCAACGCCTCTATTTATATGCATGTTAAATAATAAGAGGATGACTAGGCAGGCTATTGATAAAATGTATTTGCATTCACATGGCCTTGAACATTTTAAAGCGAGGGGGAAAAAAGCTAAAATCTTCATTCTCACCCAGAGAACTAGAAGTTGGAGAGTTTTACTGCTTCCCCCACAAATATGCCCAACTTGCAAAGTGTACGAAACAATTGATTCTGCCCCGTACAGCCAAGTTTTTACTGGCATTTCCAAAAGTTGAAAAAATCTGTATTAAAACCACTTGCATACTGAGCACTTACACCCCCCTCCTGCCCAGGTAAAATTTCAGCTTCCGGCACTGCGTCGCTTTAACTCACAATTGCGCGATCGTGCGACGTGGCTCCCAAACAAAATTTACGTCCTTTTTTCCCCACAAGTAGATCTTTCTTTTGGTGGTATTTGATCGCCTGTGCGGTTTTTATTTTTTGCGCTATAAACAAAAAAGAGCGACAATTTTGAAGAAAAATACAATATTTTTTACTTTTTGCTATAATAAATATCCCCCAAAAATATATAAAAAACATTTTTTTTCCTCAGTTTAGGCCGATACGTATTCTTCTACGTATTTTTGTAAAAAAAAAAATCGCAATAAGCGGTTATCGGTTGGTTTTCGCAAAATTTATAGCGTTTACAAAATAAGGGATAGTTTTATTGCATTTTTATTAATTATTTTTTTTTTACTACTAATAGCGACGATCAGCGTTTTTTTTCGTGACTGCGACAATATGGCGGACACTTCGGACAATTTTGACACATTTTTGGGACAATTGTCATTTTCACAGCAAAAAATGCATTTAAATTGCATTGTTTACTGTGGAAATTACAGTTGCAGTCTGGGAGTTAACCACAGGTGGCGCTGTAGGGGATGTGTGACCTAATGTGTGTGTTTACAACTGTAGGGGGGTGTGGCTGTAGGTGTGACGTCATCGATCGCGTCCCCCTATTACAGGGATGACGCGATCGATGCTACGGCCACAGAGAAGCACGGGGAAGCCGTGTGTTCTTCCGCTCCAGGGACGGATCGCTGCACTCCAGCGGCGATCGGGTCCGCGAATCCCGCGGTCCTGGTCCTGGCGACCCACGGCTGGGTACTAAAATCAACATATATATACGTTGATGTGCCCAGCCGTGCCATTCTGCCGACGTAAATGTGCAGTAGGCGGTCCTTAAGTGGTTAAGGCTACAAAAAAGTACGATATGCAATAAGAAATGTAATTGTAAACCACTTTAACCTACAGGAAAGCCTAGATCAGGGATCCTCAAACTACGGCCGTCCAGCTGTTGCAGAACTACAAATCCTGTGAGGCATTGTAAAACTCTGACATTTACAGACATGACTAGGCATGATGGGAAATGTAGTTCCTGAACAACTGGAGGGCTATAGTTTGAAGACTCATGGCCTAGATTGAGGCTGCGTCAGGGCCGCCATCAGGGGGGTACAGGCAGTACACCTGTAAGGGGCCCCGGGGGTTCCCAGCGCCCGAAGGCCCCCAGGGCCCCAAATGGCAACCCCCCTTTTTTAATTTATTTTTTATAAAAAAAAAATATTTTTTTAAATATATTTTTATTGATTTTTTTTTATTAAAGAGCCAATTTTTTTTATTTTATTTTTTTAGAGGTCCGGAGGTCCCCAGGGACCCGGAGGCCCCCAGGGCCCCGGGTGGCAACCACCCTTTTTTTATTTATTTTTTTATAAAAAAATATATATATTTTTTTAAATATATTTTTATTTTATTTTTTATTAAAGGGACAATTTTTTTTTTAGGGGGCTGGAGGTCCCCAGGGGCCCGGAGATCCCCAGGGCCCTGGATGACAACCCCCCTTTTTTTTATAAAAAAATAAAAAAAAATGTATATCGTTTTATATATATATTATTAAAGGGCCTAGAGGGCCACATATGGCAACCCCCTTTAAAAAAAATTTTTTTTACATTTTTTATATATAATCTTTCTTTCTTTTTTTTCTTTTTATTAAAGGACCCAGAGCCCCCCCCCCCTGCTTCTCAATGTCAGGTGGCAGCACCCCCCCCCCCCCCCGCGGTTCTCTGCTCCAGGGGGCCCATGCCTGAAGCTGTGTAAGGGGACCCATAATTCCTGATGATTCACATGATCAGTCCAAACCGATAAAAACGGAATGAAGTTAATTTTTATCGGTTCACAGACTGATGGTCTGATGTGCGTACACACCATCAGTTCAAAAACCGATTGTGTCAGAACGCGGTGACGTAAAACACAACGACGTGCTGAAAAAAACGAAGTTCAATGCTTCCAAGCATGCGTCGACTTGATTATGAGCATTCGCGGGTTTTTGAACCGATGCTTTTGGGTACTAACCATCGGTTTTGGTCAGGCGTCCATCAGTCCGATTTTAAAGCAAGTTTTAAAACTTTGGACTGAATATCAAAAAACTGATGGGTCATACACACGGTCGATTTGGACCGATGAAACTGAACTTCAGTCCGTTTTCATCGGTTTTGACCGATCGTGTACACGGCCTAAAGCCCCATACACACGGTCGGACTTTTGGCCAACCAACTTCAAAATCTGCAACTTTTCGAATTTGTCCGACCGTGTGTACGTTACGTCGGACCAACTTTTTCGGGTTTCATCCAACAAAAAGTTGGGTCTGCGAACGGACCAACTTTTCACCAACAAAAGTCCGATGGTGCCTTGTGTGATCGTGTGTACAGCAAGCCAACCAACTTTTGTACAAAGTGCAAATACGCATTCTCAGAACCAATGTTAAAATCAACCAACAATAGCAGAAGTTAACCAAAGGGTGGCGGTAAAAAGCAGAAAAGAGCAGAAAAACCACGTGATGATGGGAAAGTTTTAGAAAAGTTTGCAGAAAAGTCTGACTGTGTGTATGCTATGGGTGTGACCAGACAAATCAATTAGGACAAAAATCCAAAGGAAATTATGTTGGATGTCCGATCGTGTGTTCTCTTCTGCCTGTAAATGCCAGTGACAAAAAAAGGTTGCCAGTAAAACAGTTCCGGTCCAGAGCAAGCTGAGACCATCCGAGTGTCTGCTACAGTGGGTTCAAGTGGCGCCGGCGGGGGTGAGTTTTGGTGGAAGCGGTGCCTGAACGTGTCATGTGAAGTCATGGTGAAAAGTTGAGTGGCCAGAGCCGTGTGTGTCTCTGAGCCACTTGCTATATCGAAAATAAAACAAATATGATTTTTGCCGTAAAGAGAAAATAAACCCTCGGTAATATTTTTTTTTACAAATACACCTGCAAGAGAAATGCATAATGAGCTAGTATGTACAGCATACTAGCTCAATATGTGTCACTTACCTGAGAACGAAGCCCCCAAAGTCTGTCTCGGTCCTGTCCCGTATGACTTCGATCAAGCACTGGCTAAAGCTTGTAGGAGAAGTTTTCATTCTCCTCCTTTTTCTGTCCTATGAGGCTGCATGACCCCTGACCCTCTGTCTGGACTGTGCTAATTGGTCCTGTGCTGATCACATGCACACCCCCCCCTCCAAAAAAAATCTCTCTAGCTATACACACCAAATTAAGCATGTGCAGACTTCCTCCCCAGCTCTGTACTATCAGCAGATGGATTGGGGACTGTGGAAGAAGGGGAGGATCAGAGAAGATAGGATCAAACAGCCATTTTACACAATGTGCAGGATTAACTTGTGGTAAAGCTTTTTGGAAGAGTCTATATTGCAGTTGCTAATGACTACCATATCCATGTCTATGTGCAAAAGCAACCAGCTGATTAGGAAGCAGTGATTTGGCAAAAGTGACAAAGGCCCTGGCAGTGAAGGAGCTTGTGTGCTTAGACTCTTTCTACAGCGATCAAATCCCAAGACTAGCTAAGATCCACCTACCTAAGCTCAACTCCACTCAACGCTCCCATCTCCTTAGAAGACATCCAACTGATTATTAAATCTCTAGCATCTGCCAAGGCCCCGGGCCCAGAGGGCTACACGGCTGAATTCTACAAATTGACAAAAGACTTTGTCACTGGCATTTTGAAACATGTCTTCACTGCTATGTGGGATGGTGGCCCTTATCTCCCCATGCAGGCACACTTTAGACTAATCTCCAAAAAAGTAAAAGACCCTCACGTCTAGCTCCATTACTCCCCTCTTTACTCCACTCAGCCCAATCTGGTTTTGTTCCAGGACGTTCTGCCACCTTGAACATCCATAAGGTTCTGATGCTGCTGTAGTAATCTAAGTCACACCCAGACCAAGATGTAGCCATCATCTCACTCGATGCCGAAAAAGTTTTTGACAATATCAGTTTGTCGTGGCTATTCAAAGTGATGGAAGTATTCGGTTTCTCTGGCCCGATCGTGCACTTTCTACAACAAATGTATACGTCCCTGACAGCTCGCCTCATCACCCCTGATTTAGTCTCTGACACAATCCCTTTGACAAAAGGAACGAGATAGGGATGCCCCTCTCCCCTCTACTTTTCAATATAGCTATTGAGCCTCTATCCAGCATACTTAAAGGGTTTGTAAAGGAAAACATTTTTTATCTTAATAGCTTCCTTTACCTTAATGCAGTGCTATTTTCATGTCCTCATTTTTTCCGTTTTTGCTCTCAAGTTGCTGTAATTCTCTGATCTCCACACTTCCTGGTTGTCTGTTTCCTGATGACCACAGTTCTGGGAGCTCTCTCTCTGTGGTCACTGAGGCCCCGTACACACGACCGAGTTTCTCGGCAGAATCCAGCAAGAAGCTCGCTGGGATCCATATTCTGCCGAGAAGCTCGATCGTGTGTACGTTTTCGCCGAGCAAACTGATGAGCGAGGCGTCGAGCCAAAATAGAGAGCAGGTTCTCTATTTGCTCGATGGGCCATCGGGACTAATTTCGACAGCCTGGTCGACGAACTCGACGGCCGCCCAAGAACCTCGTCGGGCGGAACGATGAGTTTAGCCCGACGGGGTTCTCGTACATGTGTACGCCGCCTAACAGTTCTGGGAGCTTTCTCTCTGTGGTCACTAACTTCAAGGAGGTGTGATTACTGTGTTTCTAGTTTCTAGTTTCGTTTTCCAAACCATCACTGTTCTATGGCTCTGTATGCCAAAGGAGATAGAAGATTTGCGGTCCAAGGTCCCAGACTATGGAACGCTTTGCCAACCAGCATTCGGTTGGAGGAGAACCACTTGGCATTCAGGAGAAAGATTAAAACTCACCTCTTTTGATATCAAAAGAGACAGGAACAACAAGCGCCCAGAGGCGATTTGGTTCGCATGTGCCGCGCTATATACGTTTTCATTCATTCATGCTCTGTAAGGCAGAGAGGCAGGAAACAACATGCAAAGACGAAACTAGAAACTACAGATACATTATATGATTGACTTTTATCTATTTTTAATCTTTTTTTAAAGGAATCACTTAATTATTATGTCTCTGTAGCGCTCACCCCCGAAGGAGCCGCTGGTTTGATGATGGGACCGGCATGTTGAAGTTACCCTTGCTTGGTCTAGGGATGCACCAGAACACTTGAATGTCCAGACAGGCAATAAAGATTTTCTCATGCTTTAATTCCAGGCCAACATCGCCAAACATCAACTCGATGAAGAAGGACAGGTTGATAAATAAGAGATAGAAATTTTTGATGTCAGGCCTGGATAAGCACACAGCGTAACTTAGCAGCAGACAGTGCCAATTCACATGCAGGCTATGAGGAACGGGTCTTTTCTCTCTCTGACCTGGCTCTAGGCCTCTGCCACAGGCCAACGTAATCTGAATAATTTGCTAGCACCCGAACAGAGCAAATCCTCCCAGCTATTTCCTGTGCGTCCGGCACCATGCGACAGCGAAGAGTACCTGTCTATGGCTCTACTGCCGGATCTTCCCGGCGACGTTCAAGAACCCAGCCATCCACTGGGGTCCCTCTCAGATTCGTCTCCGACCGAGACTCGGCAAGGCCAGGACATTGGCCGGACGGGCCACACCGACGGGGTCCCTGGGTGTGCACACCCCGACTCCGGGACCCCCTGCAGGGAACGCCAAAAGGACCCAGAACACCTGACCTCCCTTCCAGATATACCCCTCCCCAGCATGCCCAGCGGGAGGAAAACTCTTCCATTGGCTGCTGGGGAAGACTCAATCTGCCGGGAGTCCTTCCAGCTCCCACTGCTGGCCAAGGATGAACTTACATCCCCAGAATGCAGTCCGAGCCAGTGGACCCTCCCAGAGTAAGACAGGCCCGTAACTCAACAATTGTGATTGGAAGCAAAGTACTCTCCCAATCAACTATTCTTTTCAAAGCGCAATACCCGCGGGCGCTACACACACCCCTACCTGAAAAGACACTGTCCTCAGTGTCCAAAGCATTCAAGCATGAATGCTGGCCTGACATCTGTTGAAAAGAAAAGAAAAGAAAGAAGAAAGTAACAGTAAATCACAATTAGCAATATACACATTATACATATTTCACAACCCCATCTACCTAGCTACCCAGTCTCTGGTGATAAGGCAATTTTTTCAAAATCCTGCAAACACAAAAATATATGCATTCCTGAAAATACAAGATAAAACGGCATCTACATTTACACTGCTGAAGCAGGAGTGAAGCTGTGAACTCAGGCCTGAGCACAAAACTTCCCTCCACTCCCGGGGAATCATATCAATAAGTATTAGCTATAAACGTATATACAAAAAAATATATATAGCATAAAGATGCAATGAATCTAACACACAATGCTTTCCCATTGTCTTTCTGCGATGCAGGACACTGCCTCCAGTGGTCAGCGCCCTGGTACTGCAACAGCCCGCACAAACTCAAAAAGGTGCGGAAGTGGCTGTAAAGAGCTGAAACAGAAATGTTCTCCTACTGTTTCTCTTCTCCCGTGCTAAACGCAAGGGGACGCTACATCTCTTTACCCTGTAAACAGTCATTTCAGCCAAAAAAAATGTTTTATTTACAACTCCTTTAACTCATCTGACGGAGTCAGTGGCATCACTGTAGGCAACCAAATATTCCGTTCCACCCTATTCACGGACTTGGAAGCTTGTGCAACCCTTCCCCTATCGCTCTTTAAAATGTTTTTGTTTGCACGTCTTCTTTATCCAATGCAAACCATACATATTTTTATTAAAGCACTCTGATGTACAGAAAATACTCAAGGCACTTGTGGCCTTCATATGGGCACACAAAATAACATGCATTGTGTTACAAAAACTATGTCTCCGTAAGTCTGTAGTGGTGTCCTTAAAGCATTTTTACAGCCTCTCTTGCCTGCTTAGACAAGGTCTTGACTGGTTGTCTGGAAAATCAAATTACTCTAATAATATATTTAAGAGCGCTCTGGCCTCTCTGCACACTCTGTCAGCTGTCCTACATTTGAATATTCAAGCTCTACCACCCCACCTTAAAATAAGTGCTCTTATCAAAGACACAATTATTGCGTGGAGACTGCTGGGGTTACCCTTGAGCATATCCTGCCATTTAACCATTGTGACAGGAAGTCAGGTAAATCTGTGTGTGTGTGTGTGTGTGTGTTGTCACAGACGGGAGATACTTTTCTGCCTTGTTTAGACAATACACCAATTACTATTGGGCGTCGGCTGCAGAAAATGGCCAGAGAGGTTTGGGGCATTAGAAGGCTTAACCTGTTCAGAATGAAGCAATTAAAGCCTCTTTAAAGACAGCCTAAGGATGACGACTGATTGCTGCATCCTGAGGCTTTGGGAGTGAAGGAGCAGTCACAAACACTACTGAAGAGGTGAGGTGCTGATTGATATTTCTGTGTGAGAAATATCAAAGAGACTTTTTGTTTTCTGCTGTATGACCAGCAGTGTCTGCCCAGCAGTAGGCTGTGCCAGACTCCATAGGTAGGTTCCTGTGTTGGGAAGGTAGACGCCCAAGTGGCAAGGGTTTATTTTATGTTTTGTTTTGTTTATGCTGTTTTGATGCTTGCACATGTATCCAGCAATATGGAAAAATAAACCATACCATTTGTTTTCAATCATCCTCAACTGCCTTTTTGTACAGTTCAGCGTGTAGTGAACCCATCCAGGGGGGTCACACCCACCCGCTACCGAGCTAATCCCTCACACCATTCAGGGCAACCCTATGTTCCTTCCATCAATCATGCATAAAGCCATTACCCTATGGTGCACCCGTGGACTCACTAACATAACTTTCCTGTATCAAGGCAAACCTGGCTAATTCAAGTCTTTTCAAACCCTCTCATGAGAATTTGCATTGCCGACATCACACATCTTCTATCATCAGAAAATTCTATCCTATCTACGGTGTTGCTGTGAACCTCAAGCTGGTCCACTTCAAAAATCATTCATTGATGTAGTGTTTCAGAGAGACGATTACTCCATCTCCAGTTTATACTCATACCTCATTACGTACCAATCTGATAAATATGATGTTGCTCCATTTCAGAAATGGTCTGCCATCTTCAATGACAACACACTTCCAGAAAGAATCTTAGGCCGCGTACACACGAGGGGATATGTCCGCTGAAAACGGTCCGATGGACCGTTTCAGCAGACATCTCCGCTCGTGTGTATGGGCTAGCGGACAGATTTCTCCACCCGACAGATTTCAAAGCAAGCTTTAAAATCTATCCGGTGGGAATCTGTCCGCCCGACATGTCTGCTGGTTAGTACACTTACCAGCAGACATGTCGGCCCCCACCGCCGCCGCGCCGCTGCCGAATGGATTCGGCGCATGCGCGGAAGTGTTTTACTTCCTGGTGCGGTGACGTGGCGGTGACGCGGCGGCGTCAACGTCACTGCCGCGTCACCGCCACGTCACCGCGCCGTCCGGCGGCGGGGAATTTGATCCGATGGTGTGTACACGCCATCGGATCAAACTCCCGATCGGACATATCCGATGGAAATGGTCCGCGGACCGTTTTCATCGGATATGTCCGATCGTGTGTACGCCGCCTTAGAGGGGTTCACAAACTCACAATCTCAGAGACGTGGCATTAAAAACACAATTTAAAGCGCTATAGTTACATAGTTACATAGTTAGTCAGGTTGAAAAAAGACACAAGTCCATCCAGTTCAACCATAAAAAAAAAAATAAACAAACAAAATAAAACACAGTACAATCCCATACACCCAACTCCATACCCACAGTTGATCCAGAGGAAGGCAAAAAACCCCAGCAGAGCAGGATCCAATTTGCTACAGGAGGGGAAAAAATTCTTTCCTGATCCCCCGAGAGGCAATCGGATTTACCCTGGATCAACTTTACCTACACATCTTAGTACTCGGTTATATTATGTACATTTAGGAATAAATCCAGGCCCTTCTTAAAGCAATCTACTACAGCTCTTACTGTGAAGAAACCTTTCCGTATTTGGAGGTGAAATCTCTTTTCCTCCAGATGTAAAGAGTGCCCCCTTGTCCTCAGTGTTGACCTTAAAGTGAATAACTCAACACCAAGTTCACTATATCCCCCCTTATTCTCCTCTTCTCAAGAGTGAATAAATTCAGTTCCTCTAATCTTTCCTCATAGCTGAGCTCCTCCATGCCTCTTATCAGTTTAGTTGCCCTTCTCTGCACTTTCTCCAGTTCTCCGATATCCTTTTTGAGAACTGGTGCCCAAAACTGGACTGCATATTCCAGATGAGGTCTTATTAATGATTATTTGTACAGGGGCAAAATGATATCTCTCTCTGAAGTCCATACCTCTCCTAATACAAGAAAGGACTTTGCTCGCTTTGGAAACCGGAACTTGGCATAGAAAATCTATCTTGCCACTCCTGATCACGGCAGCAAGAAGCTGCATTCCCCTGAATTGAAAGCAGACCCAGCCTCCGTCGGCGGCCGGTTGGTTGAAAAGGGTGGAAGCTACTGTATCCACGCAATGGAGGAATTGGTAGCCACAGAAAGAGGGGCCTCAATGAGAAATTCTCCAAAACATGGTTCTACTGGCACAAATTCATCTACTCCGACGAGTACGGACAGTTGGTGGCCCGGTCCACTTATCTTACTTTATTTTCTCTTCCCTTTCCATCCTCTACCCCATGCTCCCTGCTTTATCTATCTTTCTCTTTTTCTTTGTCTCTTCATGAAGCTGGGACGCGAGTGCCGAGCCATTTTTTTTTATCCATAGGAAAAATGTAAAACATGTTCTATTTTTTTTTCACCGATGGAAAACAAACCCACACACGATCGGTTTGTCCGATGAAAACAGTCCATCGGTCTGTTTTCATCGGTCAAACTGATCGTGTGTACAGGGCTTAGGTCTTACAACTAAGAGAGAAAAGTTATAAAGTGTATCGATTAACTGTTATCCATAGTGCATGAAGAATGGAATAAAAGACTGATGTGTGTAGTGAACAATGTGAAGAGTACAGAAGTTGGGTCACATATTAAAATAATTTAAGTATGTTCAAAAGGAAAATAATTGATTTTAAAATGTTTGTAACTCTAAAAAAGAAAATAAAAAAAAAGATTATAGCAGATTAAACAGCACAGTGCTTGTGTGTTCTAATCTGCCCCTCTCTAAACTGTAAAAAACCTACCTGATCCTGCCACTTCCTGTGTCCCCCTCTGTTATAGTGAGGAATAATACACCACACGGGATAAATGTTTTTCTAAAACAAAACTTGTAAATACCGGCTTCCAGTGATCTTCAGGCCAGTCACGTGACTCCCAGACATTCTGCTACTCCGATCCAGGGCTACTGCAGGAGAGGCTGAGCGGCCACATCAGAGGGATCCTCCCACAGTAGCCCTGGATAAGAGCAGGGGACCGACCGGGAGTCACGTGAAGATCACTGGAAAACTGTATTTACAATAGGGCTGTTACTGATCAAAATTTTTGTGTTCGATTAATCGTTTATTTTTTTAATCGATTAATCGACTAATTTCGATTAATTATAACGCACATACAGATCCAACTACTTTTAGCCAATCTCCTTGCAGGCTGATTCCCAGCACAGCTACCAACCACTGGAAAAATAAATAGCAGGATACAAAAAACACACAAAGGCAGCGCTCAATCGGAATAGCATTAAAACTTTTATAGTCTAGTAGGTAACAAAATAAATATTGCACTGGAGATAAAATCGATGTAGCTACATAAACTGGAAAAATGGTGTGAGTAATACCAAACGGTACCAAAAGCAGTCATAAAAACATGTAGCTAAGTATGATACTGGTATAAAAATGTGTACAATGATACCACTGCTGAATCCAGATGAGGAGAGGTTACCATCAGTCCGTCGGCATGTAGATGTCCCATGAAGGGAACTATCACATAACTATAACTCCCAGTGGATGGTTGTGGAATCCCAGGTTGATAGAGGGAAGTGATAAAGTGTAACAGCCCTTGCGTGTGGCAGATAGTAAGGTCCCGCCGGCATGCAGATATGAAGGTACAGTACAGGAACCCTTCAGATAGACACGGCAAGCCCCGCCGGTGTCCGTGACATTACCGGATCTCCGACAGAACTCCCTGAAGGCCCAGAAGCCGGCGGAGAGGTGAGTACCATTCAAAAGAATTTTAAATCGATCAAAAAGATTTTGATCGATCAAAAAAATTAAAGATTAATCGATTAATTAAAAGTTAATTTGCACAGTCCTAATTTACAAGCTTCATTTTAGAAAAACATTTACCCTGTGTGTTATGCCTCATTATAATAGAAGGCCTGGCAGTGAATATCATAACAACCACTTTGAGTTGAAGTGCTGCCTTAAAACGAATCTTGTGTAACATGGCATCCTCAGCTCACCTCTGGGGGCACTAGCAAACGCTGTCCATCCGCTGTCCACTTGAGCGTAGTAAGCATACCTCCCAACCGGATTTCGATAGGTGCAGGAGTCGCGGAACCCCCCCCCCCCCCCCGCGCGCTCAACAACTCAGATCCGCGGACCCCCCGCTCAACAACTTCGATCCGATCGCCCCCCCCCCCCCCCCAACCAAAATGTCCTGCAGGGAAATTTTAAAATGTTGGGAGGTATGTAGTAAGCCTTGCCTACAAGCTACCACAGCTGTTCACATATTCCTGTGATCCCAGCTACAAGAATCAGCTAATTCTTACCCATGGATTCTGCTTTATGCATCTAATCACCTGTGTGAAAAAAGGCCATAAGGTAAAATCTCCCAAACAGGGGTACAGGAGGCAATACAAACTCAAAAGATATTATAACCCTTTCCCATTCTAATCAAAACCAAAAAAGTATGTTTTGGCTGTAAGTGGGCTTTGATAACTATTTAGGATTAAATTGGTTAAATCACTTGGGCTCATTCACACTATTTTGGTAATGCAACGCATGCATTAATGCAAGAGGTAAAAATAGCGCCTATGGCAAGCACTAAAACTGCGCCCCTGTCGAAACATTTTCAGATAACCTCAACAAAAAAAAACACCCAACAAAACTAGTGATATTTATTATCCCTTGTGATACCTTGGGTAGTGACACATTCTCTTTATGGAGAAATCTGGGGTTTATTAGACCCCTGAGCCCTCCTCTGCCCTCCAAGGCCAGGTAAATGCAGAACCAATACTGTAAGGCCTCGTACACACGAGCGGATATGTCCGCTGAAAACGGTCCGATGGACCGTTTCAGCAGACATCTCCAATCGTGTGTATGGGCTAGCGGACAGATTTGTCCACCCGACAGATTTCAAAGCATGCTTTGAACACTATCGGGTGGGAATGTGTCCGCCCGACATGTCTGCTGGTTAGTACACTTACCAGCAGACATGTCGTCCCGCACCGCCGCCGCGGTGGATTCGGCGCATGCGCGGAAGTGTTTTACTTCCTGGTGCGGTGACGTGGCGGCGTCAACGTCACCGCCACGTCACCGACACGTCAGCGCGCCGTCTGCTGGCGGGGATTTTGGTTTGCTCGTGTGTAAACGCGAGCAAACCAAAATCCCAGCAGACAGATTTGTTCAAATCTGTCGGACGGACAGATTTGAACAAATCTGTCCGCTCGTGTGTATGGGGCCTAAGTGATGAAATCTTCATCACTTAAGGCCTCAGTTTTCACAGAGGAGAGGGAGAAACTGGTGTTCCTCCTTTGTGCACTGCCAATCCAACCAGATGGAATGGGAGAGCCTGGGAGAACAGGGGAGGGCTGTGGCTGAACGCAGCAGGGATAGCACTGCCATTGTCCATTAGCAAAGCTGCTGAAAAGGAGATTCTGCCTATGCGCGGGAGGAGGGAAGAAGAGACCCTCAGACCCTGGTAAGTGCCTTGCTGCCCAGCCACTAAACCGCGCCCCCTTCATATGGCGCCCATGGCACTTGTCATGGCTGCCATACCCTAGAAACGCCACTGATTAATGCACTGCAGTGCACATTTCACTTATTGTTTGATGTGGTGCCATTTATTCAGAATGGCCTCCCAACAGCTGTGCTGTATTGCAGTGGTACAGATATACTATATGCACATGTATGGGCAGGCTGATTGTACAGAAGTCAATCTACTAATCAACTTCTGCACAACCAGTCTGCCAATCGTTTTGCTGTTCGATCAGCACTTCAAACTCTAGCTGCTAAAGACAACAGATAAGGTATTCAGATCAGGAGATAAAGCAGCTCTCAAAACAGCAAGAGCCAATCTGTCTCATGGCTTCAAGAAGGCAAAACAACAATGTGCTCAAAAAATCAATAAACACTTTAGCAGCAGTTAAGATACATAGGCTCTGTGACAAGCCATTCAGACCATAACAGACTACAAGCCTTTGTGACAGGCCAGTGATAATGACACTTCCCTCCCAGATGCACTCAACCACTTTTATGCACAGTTTGAGCTGCAGAACCAAACACCTGTACAAAAACTACCCACATCCCAGAACAATCAGGCTCTCTGCTTTTCTCCAGCCGACGTAAGGAAGGCCCTGTCCAGGATAAACCCATGGAAAGCTGCTGACCCTGATGATATACGTGGACGTCTACTGAGTGCCTGCGCTACACAGCTGACAGATGTCCTTACAGATATCGTCAACATTTTGTCAGGCAGTTGTCTTTATATGTCTTAAATCCACCACTATAATTCCAGTGCCAAAGAAGACACCTGTGTCCTGTTTTAAAGAGGGGGTTCACCCTTAAAACCACTTTCCCCCATCCCATCCAGCATACTGGCGTCAGCGCCAGTATGCTGTCTTTTTTTTTATCGCTGTACTTACCTCTTAATAGATAATTAAATTTTCGTCCTACCGCGGGGTATGGCGCCGCTATATAGCGTCACGCCTTCCGAAAACAGCCGACGAGCACTCGGCTGTTCTCGGCACTATACGGCGCCTGAGCACAGACCTAGGAGCTGACTGCGCAGGCGCCATATATAGCCGCGCCACGCCCTCCGAAAAAAAGCCGAAATAGGACTCAGCTGTATACGGCGCCTGCGCAGTCAGCTCCTGGGTCTGTGCGCAGGCGCCGAGAACAGATGGGATGGGAGAAAGTGGTTTTAATGACTATCGTTCATAGCACTTACTCCAATAATGATGAAGTGCTTTGAGAGGTTAGTCATTGCATCACATTAGGTCCATTCTTCCATACACACAGGACCCAAACCGATCCATGGACGATGCAGTATTTTCTACCTTCCACCTGGTCCTTACCCACTTAGGACAGAAAGACTCTTATGCCCTGCACACATAATCGTTTTTTGGCATGAAAAAAAATAACTGAAAAGCACAAAGATGGAAAAGCGTGAATCGTCTCTCACCAAACTTTTACTAACACGAAATCAGCAAAAGCAGGCCAAAGGGTGGCGCCATCCGAATGGAACTTCCCATTTATAGTGCCGTCATACGTGTTGTACTTCACCGCGCTTTGCTTGAACATTTTTTTTCACGATCGTGTGTATGCAAGGACAAGATTCACGTCGAGAAAAACAGTTTTTTTCCATGACATTAAAAACAGTCGTGTGTACGCGGCATCTATTTTAATTATCTGCACCTGGCCTAATTTCAAGTGTAAATATACTGTACGTGCACATAGAAGGAGAAAACACACTGACACTTCGTTCAGCTAAATGGATCTTCCTTCCTTTTTTTGCTCTGGATATATAGCCCTTTTATAGTAAAGCATGAGTCATTTTTTGCAACGCATCATCACAGTGTAGTTCGTGTTGTCATTCATGGATTGGGTGATTCCTTATCTAAGTGTCTTCTAGCCAGATCCATCCAGGTTTATCTAGTCTTTTGGAGGCCTCAGAAATGTCTAGTCAGCATTTTGAGTAAGGAGATTTTAGTATATATATATATATATCAATATATATATGTACATAATAGAAATAATAATTTAGCCACTTAAGCCCCGGACCATTTTGTAGCTAAAGGACCAGGCCCGTTTTTGCAATTCGGCACTGCGTCGTGCGATGTGGCTCCCAAACAAAATTTACGTCCTTTTTTTCCCACAAATAGAGCTTTCTTTTGGTGGTATTTGATCACCTCTGCGGTTTTTATTTTTTGCGCTATAAACAAAAATAGAGTGACAATTTTGAAAAAAAATTCTATATTTTTTACTTTTTGCTATAATAAATATCCCTCGAAAATATATATATATATATATATATATATATATATATATATATATAAAAAATAATTCCTCAGTTTAGGCCAGTATGTATTCTTCTACATATTTTTGGTAAAACAATCGCAATAAGCGTATATTGATTGGTTTGCGCAAAAGTTATAGCGTCTACAAAATAGGGGATAGTTTTATGGCATTTTTATTAATATTTTTTTTTTTTTACTAGTAATGGCGGCGATCAGCGATTTTTATCGTGACTGCAACATTATGGCGGACACTTTTGACATTATTTTGTGGCCATTGTCATTTTTTCAATGAAAAGTGTTATAAAAATACACTGATTACTGTGAAAATGACACTGGCAGTGAAGGGGTTAACCTGTAGAGGGCACTAAAGGGGTTAAGTGTTTCCTAGGGAGTGATTACTACTGTGTGGGGGCGTGGCTTGGCGTGTGACATTACTAATCGTCATTCTCTATGACAGGGAACAGACGATCAGTGGCAGTCACACTAGGAAGAGCGGGGAAAGGTTTGTTTACACTTACCTCTCCCCGTTCTTCAGCTCTGTGACCCGATTGCAGGACACCGGCGATCGGGTCCGCGGGTCCTGCGGGCACGGTCACAGAGCACAGGACCAGGTCGGGAGCTGGACCAGGAGGGCTGGGCTCTTAAAGGTGACGTACATGTGCGTGCTTGTGCCCAGCCGCCCCCTTTTGCTGACGTATATCGGCGTGAAAGGGTCCTTAAGTGGTTAATTCGAGAAGCAATTCATAACAGTCCCCCCTTGAAATGTCTATTTCCTATTCTGTCCCTAGTAAAAAGTCTAATTCATCTGTCCTCATATGCCTAGGAACTCTTTTTTTTTTTTTTGCTGTACGTTAGACGAGTGATGGCTGGCCCATCACCCCCTTGCCACAGTCTTTGCACATGTGGAAGTCAAATGCTATCCCTATGGCTGAATTATCTTATAAGTTGTAGACATGGGGAGGGACTGAAATGGGGCATATGGCTTTTCATAGTCCTCATCTTCTGCATCCTGGTGTATCATCACTGGGGCCGCTTGGTCAACTATTTTGCCTAGGAATTTCTTTACACATGGGATAACACAATATACTATAATAGCTAGAAAGATCAGAATAACTAGTATTACAATTAGAGCTGCACGATTAATTGTCAAGAATCGTAATCGCGATCTTTTTCCCGTTTCGATTCTTGATACAAGGTTTCACGATCTTTGACAAAAAAATAAAATTTTCTCTCTGCACTTTGGTATGCAAAGAATTTCCTGTCTGCTCTCAGCCAAAAGTCAGTCTGGGCAATCTGCCAGGTCTGGGCAGCCTGCCAAGTTTTGGAAACATTCTTTATCAGTGGAAAGTTAAAGGGTCACTAAAGAAAAAAACATTTTTTTTCTGAAATGACTGTTTACAGGGTATAGAGACATAAAATTAACTGATTCCTTTTAAAAATGAATCATATAATGTGCCTCTAGTTTCACTTTTGTTTTTAAAATTATTCCATGTTTCTGTGAAGTAGAGAAGACACACAGAACAAAAACAAACAAATCCAGGGCAGTGTTTTGTTTTTAAAATGAATCTGATTGGTTCTGAGGAGTTTTAGACACACAACTTAGACCACAGTGAAAATCTGACATGAGTTTTTTCATAAGGAGCCAGACAACCAGGAAGTGTGGAGATCAGAGAAGTATTACAGCTACTTCAAAGCAAAAATGAACAATGAGAACATGAAAACAGCACTGCATTAAGGTAAATGAAGCTATTTAGCTAAAAAAAAAATTCCTTTAGTGATCCTTTAAGTCTAAACATTGTATCTCTTCAAAGGAATAAACTTCTTCTGTATGTAAAGGAGAAAATGTATGTTGGGACTTTAAACAGGTCAGTGGCTGAAATTAGAACACTGTCCCCATCCCTGATAGTTGTATGTAGTGGGTATCCTACGTTCCACAATCCACCTAGAGGTCAATGTCATTGGTTACCACTTTTTATTTTTATCTTTGGCTGCTAACCTACTCAGAGGTAAGAGTGTTGGGACTATACCCTATGTCCCCTACTCTTTCAGTCACTATCACTAAACTACCATTTAGTGAATTTTTATATTATACCATACTATATTCACAGATGTACCCAGGCCCTACTTGCTCCTGATGAGTGGAAGTGCATCCACGAAACGCGTCGAGCTCCCTACTGATGTTTGGTCCCAGCAAGTTCACCATATATCAATCTCTATCTCTAAGAATTACGAATCTTTTAATTATTACATGATGTCAATTCGACCTTGATTACCATATGTTCTGGCATTCAGAACCACTTATGTTTTACTTTTGAGTTTTACATCTTTACTTGGTTACAGTTATGCATACCATGGTACACTATAGGTATTATTATGTTTTACTATGTAATTTTATGATTTACCAATCATGCCTATCATTTTGTATACTATTTATTTGTGATGTATGTTCACTTTTGGTATGCCTCATTGTATCTAATAAATATTACTATAGCCTATTAATTGATTCAATATAATTCGGTGTTGTGTCTCATATCAAAGTCCCACAATCCCTACGCCCCACCCTTCCCTCTTACCCTCCCTTTCCCTTTTGCTCCCGATCCCCCTATGTATGCCTTTTTCCATTAACATTGGGGATGGAGACCATGGCAGTTACCACTGACCACGGTCTCATCCATCTACCTAATGTTGGGCTGTTCTCTACAATATTATATTTTTGCTACACTTCGCCCCTTCCCCATGTCCCTGTTCTTCTGTATGTAAATTAAGAATGTTTAACCACTTAAACACCAAACCTTTTTCTGACAGCTCTTTTCAAGTTAAAATCATTCTTTTTTGTGCTAGAAAATTACTTAGAACCCCCAAAGATTATATATTTTTTTTAGTAAAGACCCTAGAGAATAAAATGGTGGTTGTTGTAATATTTTATGTTGCACTGTATTTGTGCAGCAGTCTTTTTAAATGCATTTTTTTTTGGAAAAAATTACTTAAATTAAAAAATAAATAAAAAACTAGCCAGTAAAGTTAGCCCATTTTTTTTTTTTTGTATAAATGTAAAAGATTTTACGCCATGAGAATGGTGAGAGAATCGTGATCTTCATTCTAAGCAAAAAAATTCTGATTCTCATTGTGGCCAGAATCGTGCAGCTCTAATTACAATACATATCTGAGCCAAGGTCTTCTGCCAACCACTCAACCATCCAAATCACTGGTCCCATGGCTGATCTATACCCAAATTTTTCTTCGACTCTACTGATAGGATTTCCAACTTTTTTTATGGCCAGGGTGACCTTACCATTTGGACCGATGTCAGGGATGTATGTACAGCATGTCCCTGATCCTTCTATCATTTTACAAACACCCCACTTCTCCACTAAAATCATGTCCAAGGTCATCCTGTTCTGAAATGTCATGTATGATGTGGAGGCTAACTGGTCAGCAATCCCCTGTAGGGCATCTTTGGTGTAATTTACAAACTTCTGCTGGTTGTAATATATGTAATTTATCCAGTCTACATTTTTATTGACAGTGATCATGGGAATCAGAGACTCAAAACCTGCCTTTACTTGGTCTTGGGCTTTAAACTCATCCGGACCCCCCTTGGGACCCCTATGGCATCTATATACACATGTGGGTCAAAACTTCCTTCAGGAGCACTCCTCTTTCTCCTACGGTTGGGTGACGGTTCAGGGTGTGGGAAAGATGGGTCATATGGGAGGATGTGGAGGGGCATAATAACCTTTGCCAAGGCACACTCTCCATTCTAGATCCCTCCTAGCCTTGCCCTAATTTTAAGATCCCCACAGATCCAATACACATCACCAAGGGACTGGACCTGGTTCTGTACCTGGCTTCCCGAAACATTACTGTAGGTAGAACAGTAAGGTTCTGTGAAATTATCCAGGAACATCCCCCTTTTCTTGATAATTTGAGTGACAGGTATAGTTTCCTGGGTAAATGGTGATGCCTTCGCTTGGCCTTGGGGTTTTGGTAACTATGGGGTACTTATTTTTCCACTCATCACAAGATGAGTGGTTTGTTGTCGTATTAGTGAACAGGCTAAGGAAACACTCCTCGCTTTCTTTGGGAATCGACAGTGGAACAGTACCCAGGTGTGGCCTAACACTACCACAAACATAGCAGTTGGTCTTCTTATGTCAGTCTGTGCTGTACTTCATCCATTCTAGCCACAGATTGGTGTCAGAGAAGCCAGTCTCTGCAGCTATGGTGTCCTCAAAGGTGGGATTTGCCACTGCCACCATATCACCTAGGGTACGGATGGAGGGTCTGAGAGGGTTAACGATTGCCTGGGTTGATTGCCTGTCTGTTAAATTATACATGCCCTTGAGTTGGAACTTTCCCAGCGGCACTCCTATACCCCCTGACATCCATGTTCCTAACACATATTTACTGGTGTCACCGGGGCTAGGGTTCTCTATAGTTAGGGTAAGGGGCATGTTGTAGACTGTTCTCCCTGCGGATAGGCATGTACCTTGTTCTACAAAGTATTGACTCAGGAGGGCTGAATACAAGAGCAGGCCACACTTTTCACATATTTATTTGTAAAAAAAATAGAAAACCATTTATCATTTTCCTTCCAATTCACATTTATGTGCCACTTAGTGTTGGTCTATTACATAAAATCCCAATAAAATACATTTACGTTTTTTGTATGTAACGTGACAAAATGTGGAACATTTCTAGGGGTATGAATACTTTTTCAAGGCACTGTGTATTCTCCGAGCACACTTGGCTTTGGGTCTTTTCCTGCAGAGGACAAATCCAGCATGGAGGGCTTGCTGCCCCTCAAGGCAGTGGTGCCGTGTGTTTGCTGTTTGTGAGGCCTTAGGTGGGTGACCTGGCTGTCTGCTAAAGATCTAGTCAGGTATCACTGGAGAAAGGAGGCTGGAAGGAGGCAACCAGCTTACCCTGGACTTTTTGTGAGTATAGACTGCTGAAAGTTCTTAGAGACTTGTGGGCTGCTACCACCATTCTTGTGTTTGAGAGTCAGCTTTGTCTTTGCTAAAGGGGACATTGGCTGGTGTCCTGAAGAGCCAAATTTATCTAATTCCTTGTGAAGGGACTATGCTCTTATTGCTCAGTCTAAAAGAAAGAAGCCTGTATTTAACTGCTTCTGCTACAAGCCAAGTCCTCAGTTTGCTATATGCAAGGACTTCTGCTTCAGCTCTGCATTTAATTGTTTCTACTACAAAGTTCACGGTCTGCTATATGCAAGGAATTCAGCTTCAGCCTTTTAGAAAAGAGTTCACTGTCCTCAATCTTACATAGTGTGTGGTTTTGGAGTATGTCACTCAGCCCTATCCAAGTTCTCAAAAAATAAAACGAATAATAAAAATGCCCCTAGACTGGTTATTGAGGAAAAGTGTGGCTGAGATTGTGTGCCTGGCCATGGGGCAATCCACTGGGGAAGAACCTGGGCAAATTTCCAGTGGCTCCTATAGGAGTAAGTGCTACATTAAAGCGGAGTTCCACCCAAAAATGGAACTTCCGCTAATCCCACTCCTCACCCCCTTACATGCCACATTTGGCATGTAATTTTTTTGGGGGGGAGTGGGGGCTTCGAGTTCCACTTCCTGCTTCCGCCGAGGGGCTGGTTAGGCGATTAAGCTTAATCGCATACAGCAGCCCCTCCCTGTAGGCGATCGCATGGGACACATGACAGGTCCCATGCGATCGCCTGTCTAATCAGCGGCGGGCCACGCCGCTCGCGCATGCGCAGTGCCGCTCGCGCATGCGCAGTGGGTGCCCGGCCGTGAAGCCGAAGGCTGTCACGGCCGGGTGCCCACAGTTGTGATAAGGACGCCGGCCGGGGAGGGGGGGAGAGGAGCGGACCCCCCGGTCGGCGCGTTGCTGGAACGCTGGAGCAGGTAAGTGTCTGTTTATTAAAAGCCAGCAGCTACACTTTTTGTAGCTGCTGACTTTTAATAAACACAAATATTGGTTGGAACACCCCTTTAAGAAAGACTCTGAATGCATGGATGCATATGTAGCGCTACCCCCGCAGGACCCGCTGGTCAATTGTTGGGATCGGCAAATTAAGTTACCCTATTGTTTGCAGGAACAAAGTAGTGAGCGGAGGTCCAGACAGTCAACAAAGGTTTTTCCAATGCTTTATTTCCAGGCCAACACAGCCAACATCAACTTCAGTTAGGAAAGAAAGGTTGATGAGAGGAAAGAGGTGAACTTGCGGTGTCAGGCCTGGATGTGGACGGGCAACCCAGCCTTTAGTAGTAGTGATTTGCAACTCATCGTCGCTTCTGTTAAATGAGTGAATAGGGCGAATCCTTCCAATGGACTGTAACCCAGGTCACCGGAGACAGTAATGCGTACCTGTAGCATCCCGGTCACCAGATCTCCGAATTGGTTCGGCGCTCAGCCTGAGATCCACTTCAATGGAACCTGGAACCCAGTGGGTCACTGGGGTCCTCTTTCGCCTCCGGTTGAGGCTCAGCGAAGCCTGTAAGCTTGGCCAGGAGGGCCACGCCGGCGGGGCCCATAGGTGCACGCACCCTAAAGGTGGATGCCGCACCCAGCACCGGGACCCCGCGAAGATTTACAACACATGACACCTCTCACAGATATACCCCTCCCCAGCATGCCCTGCGAGGGAGGAACTCCTCCAATTGGTTGCTGGGGAAGACTTGCTCTGCCAGAAACCCTGCTGGTGCCCACTGCTGGCCAGAGATGATACCACATCCCTAGAATGCAGACTGGAACAGACTTGCTCACAACTGGGTGCAATGTAACTCTCCCATTCCAACTAACTTTAGCGTAGTGCCCATACTGAAAGTAAGGGGGCGCTACACATAGTATCATGGCCACGATCCCTGAGAAGGCAACTTCAGGGTGTAACAGTGCAGCAAATGGTACAGTGGTATGGTATGGAACGGCAAGGTTAGCACATCACTTCATTATTGAAGGACCACAAAGCTCAAATAGAAGAGGAAGAAGAAAACTTTAAGAGTTGGAAACCTGGACCTGGAAAAACATGAGTAAATAAATAAGTAATAAAAAAATAGAAAACCCTAAAGCTTCTCTGCACTGAAAATCAAACCACCAAACACCGCCAATGGTTTGGTTCTCACTCCTCCCTGAGTGCCTGTCAGTCAGCCTCTCTCCTGCTCTGCTCCTCCACGATCATTATAGCAATGAGCTGTGGATGGGCAGGGAGCGGCTATCTCAGCGGCTTGCTGAGACTGCCATGAGTCAAGGCCGATCCAGACTTCGAAAGTCGGGATGACGCATTGCCTCGACTGAAATCAGTGATGTCAGCAGAGAGTGGACTTCAGACAGTTCCCCACTAAAAACAGGTCACAGGAGTGCCAAACGAATTGCACTCCTACGACCCATAGGAGAAACCCAGCATAAAAAGTTCAGGCTGGACTTCTCCTTTAAGGGACCTTAAGTGGAAGTGGGGCAATATCGGGGGGGAGGGGGGTGAGTATATGGTTTGCGATGCTAACTGTCTTTACAATTGCTCGTCATCTAGCTGTAGAATTGAGACATTGGCTTTTTATTGTCCCTGGCCTATATATCATATATGTACAGTAGGGTGACCAGACATCCCCAGTTTCAGGGGACAGTCCCCTGATTGAGGACACTGTCCCTGGACCAAGTCTGTCCCTGGTTTTGTCCCCAGATTGGATTTAATAGGGGGCAAGGGCAATTTCAAAGACAGTCAGTGCAGAATTAAAATAAAAAAATTAGAATTACACCCCCCCCCCCGCTCCGCCGTGCCTACTAGCATAGGGGGTTGTATTTTTCCCATTATCTGTGCCCCTTTCTGATGATCATGTGCTGGTCGGAGTGGAGGGAATATTTCTTCAGTTTCGGGCGCATGCCCATTTAGCTTCGCTCACATGTTCTTCTGCCTTGGCACAAATCTTGGCCAGCCACCTGCTTATCTCCTTGCCTTCCCTGGGGGAGTGATCTTCCTCCGCTCCCCACCCAGTAGTAGTCGGGGCACGAAGAGTAAGACTTGAGAGGCTGTGAGGCGGGCGGCAATGGGCAGAGAGTCGCTGATTGTTGTCATTACTAGTAAACAAAAAATATGTCCCCGGATTTCATTTTAAAAATCTGGTCACCTTAATGTACAAATGACTTATGACTAATGTCAACAAAAGTCATAAGTCTCCTTATCTGTAACACTGGTCTGTAATGCAAAGCATTGGAGCCAGTGGGTGAACATGGACAACAAGTAACTATCCTTTCCAGATTAATGGTTAGGAAAGACAGTCTTCCCTTAAATCCTTATTCCTTGAGGCCTATGCAATTGTACGTAGTGAGCATAAGAATATGGTATGTACAAAAGGGCTGCTATTGTTATTCGTGTAAGACTCCTTAGCCATTCCAAATTTTCAACTATAGCATTTTCTTTTTGCCACTAGAAACCTTTTAGTCTAACATGACAGTCTTTCATCTTTTTAATTAGTATTTTCTGAGCTCTTTTTAGTTGCTAATTTCATAGAGCTGAGCCTGGAAATACTTCAGCCATTTTATTAAATTATTAATTGTGCTTAGAGATTTGTCAAGCTAGGCCAGTCTATGTAAAATGACATCAAATATGTAAAACCTATTGTGTTTGGAATACAATACTGTGACCCTAGGTATAAGCTGGCAAAATATTATAGGAAGCTCTATTATCAAGCTCCAAATAGCATTTTAAAACATTACACAACATGAAAGCATTTATTTTCTCAAAATGTTTTGTAGGATGCACTCCTGGGGAGGCTGCTGGAAATATGCCCAGGTCTCCCCTAACCCCCTTCCACACGGGGAGGGCTCAGTTTAAAATGGAGCTCCATCCAAAAATTGAACTTCCGCTTTAAGTGAAGGTGACCCCCTGACATGCAACATTTGGCATGTAATTTTTTTGGGGGGGCAGATACCCTATTTTTAGAGGAATCCAGCTCCCACTTCCTCCTGGGGTTCCGTGGCATCGGAAGGAAGTTTACCTCTCCCCCTCCTGACCTGCAATCTTCTGGGACATGTCACGCTTATGCAGAGTGGACACACATGCAGCCAGGGGAGGACTGACAACTCATGGGGCCCCCGGGCATTAGAAGACTATGGGGCCCCTGGGCTTACAGATGGCCACCACGCCAGGAGGCAGTGCAGAAGCGGGGTAGCTAAAATCTCGGGATTTTCACATCAGAAGCATTTTGGTTTCAGACATATCAGGGACAGGTGTAACAAAAAAAACAGATTTTGACATACTGTCCCTGGTTTTACCGAGCCTGGCAACCCTGATGGGGCCCCCTAGTGACATGGGGCCCTCGGGCAGTGCCTGAGTGACTCAATGGTCAGTCCGCCCCTGCATGCAGCCCACTCTCTTCTATGGGTAGTGGGATGTAAACAGACCACCTGTTCTTTTTTTTTTTTTCAAATATAGATTTTATTAATGCCCAACATGGGCCAAAATATTACATACAAACACAGTGATACATTCAAAAGTAGTGATGGCAAACACTGGAAAAAGGGGGAAGGGGGGGGGGGTTCATCTTCAAAATGATCATCAGGAGATAGAGGCACAATCGGGGTCCAGCACAACTGTCACAACAATTAATATATTACATATCTTTCTGCTAGAATCCCTCAAATAACATTTCAGGGCCATAGGCCTCTTTCGACAGTGAGACTTCCCTCTGGTTTCAATCAAATCCCCAAGGCCCTCCTCACCTCGGCGCCCCCCCACCCGAACCAAGTCCGCCTCAAGGCGGAGGGGGGGGGGCATGGGGGGAGGGGGGCTCCTAACTAAAGAAGAGGGGGGGAAGGGAGGGAGGTAGTAAGATAAAGAGATAGAGGAGGAATAAGAGAGGGAAGGGGAAGGGGAGAAGGTAAGGAAGGATTGGGTGATTGGGGGGAAGGGCTGGACCCCAAAGAAAAAAAAAAAAAAAAGGTTATCGGAAGATTCTGGTTAAGTCAGGACGACCTCCCATGGCAGCCCGTGTTTGAGGCGCCGGCTTCCTCAGGCATCTCTAAGGGCTATACCTTCTGAGGAGTAGACAAAATGTTCCCACAGCTCCCATGTATCTTTAAATTTTTCCTCCTGCTGTCTCCCAGACAGCACCAGGTCTTCCATTGCCTTAATATCCTCCACCCGGCGGATCCAGCTGGCCACCGTCGGTGGCGCCGGGCTTTTCCAAAGTAATGGAATGCAGGCCTTTGCGGCATTCAGCAAATGGCGTAGGAGAGAATTTTTGTATCGCTTGGTTGACATTAGAGCTGCAACTAACGATTATTTTCATAATCGATTAATCGGCCGATTATTTTTTCGATTAATCGATTAATCGGATAAAATCATTAAAAAAAACGTAATGTGGAATTTTTTCGTTTATTTAACAGTAATAATGAAAAAACATGTTAAACGTTTTTTAATCTGCCGTTTGAGTGTAACATTAACATTACACAACTTTGCAGCAGTACGATTCCTACCCGGGAACACCAATGCTGGGGCACTATTCTTCCCGGGAACACCAATGCTGGGGCACTATTCCTCCCGGGAACACCAATGCTGGGGCACTATTCCTCACGGCAGGGCTTGACAAATTTGCTTGGAATCTAGGAGCCAGCTAAAAAAGTTAGGAGCCAGAAAATGCGCCCCGTCCCGACGAGCTTGCGCGCAGAAGCGAACACATACGTGTGAGGTATCACCGCGATTGTTGGAGCGAGAGCAATAATTCTAGCTCTAGACCTCCTCTGTAACTCAAAACATGCAACTTGTATTTTTTTTTAAACGTCGCCTATGGAGATTTTAAAGGGTAAAAGTTTGACGCCATTCCACGAGCGGGCGCAATTTTGAAGCGTGACATGTTGGGTATCAATTTACTCGGCGTAACATTATCTTTCACAATCTAAAAAAAAATTGGGATAACTTTACTGTTTTATTTTTTAATTAAAAAAAATAAAAAATCCAAAAAAAGTGCGCTTGTAAGGCCGCTGCGCAAATACGGCGTGACACAAAGTATTGCAACGATCGCCATTTTATTCTCTAGGGTGTTAGAATAAAAAATATATATAATGTTTGGGGGTTCTAATTATAGGGAAGGAGATGGCAGTAAAAAATAACATTACAGTTGCTGTTTAACTTGTAATGTCAAACGGCCACCACCAGATGGCGCCAGCTCACAGAAGGAAGAGCTTGGGACTTCACAAGGCCGCAAAGCCGCGGCCTCAATTAGCGTTTGCCGCGGACCCGCGGCGATCGCGCGGCGGAGGTGGTGGGGGCGCACGGAGACACAGGATCCTGTGCCTCCGTGCTCCCCCACCTCCCCCGCTGCTCGATCGCGGCGGGCCCGCGGCAAAGGCTAATTGAGGCCGCGGCTTTAAATGGCCGGAAGGGCGGACCGATTAATCGATAATGAAAATCGTTGACAACGATTTTCATTATCGAATATTATCGATAATATCGATTAATCGTTTCAGCTCTAGTTGACATAGTATTGACATGCAACAGAAAGAAGGCCGGGTCGTCCGGTATATTGTATTCCGTGAACGTCTGAGCTATACGCCTGACTGTTGACCAGAAATGAGACAGCTTTGGGCATGACCAAAATACATGTAGCAGCGTACCTCTATCTCCTTGACACCTCCAGCATAAGTCGGAGGAGCTTGGATAGAAAGTGTGCAGGGCGTGTGGGGTGAGATACCACCTCGTCAACAGCTTGTAGTTGGTCTACTGCAGTCTCGTGCATATGGAAGACTTCAGGGCGAACAGTACAATCTGCTGGATCTGGGGGGTGTCAAATGTGCAATTTAGGTCCCTTTCCCATTTAGTTATGTGGGCCGGTCGTGTTGATTCCGTCGGAGAAATCAATAGAGCGTATATGGTGGACAATGTCCTTGGGAGCGTCCCCTCACTTGAAAGAAGGCTCTCGATGGGGGTGAGTGGTCTGTTAAACTCTCGTGGGTTAGGTAATGACTCAAGGAAGTGCTTCAGTTGGATCGCTGTCCAGAACGTCAGTTGAAAAGCACCCCCCTCTGCCCTCAGCGTGTCCAGTGAGGGCCAACAGTCATTCACTAGGAAGTGTCTTGCCTGTGTGCAGTGTATGCTCTGGAACACATTCCTGGCCTGGGGAGACAGTCCCGGCTGGAATTTTGGGTTCCCTGAAATAGGGTATAGGGGAGACTTAGATGTGGGATAGGCCTGTGTAGAAAGTGCCCTCGTTCCTACTCTAAGCGTCGTTCCTATAAGCGGGTGCTTTTTGATGTCCGCCGACAGATTTTCATAGCACCAGATAGCTCCTTGTAAGGGTACCTGTGTCTGAGACTGTTCGAGATGTGTCCACAGTTTCAGGTTGGAGTGGCGGCACCAGTCCACCATCCTACCTAGATGTACAGCCTGTGAATACTTCTTCACATCAGGAGCCGCCAGCCCCCCCTCCAGCTTAGGTAGGGCTAACAGGGCTCGGGGTAATCTCGGCTTTTTATTTGCCCAGATAAATTTGGTAAACTGACTACGTATTTGTTTGAAGAATGCCGCAGGAAAATGGATAGGAAGTGCCTGTAGTAAATAGAGGTATTTGGGCAGAATACACATTTTCATAAGGTTGCAGCGGCCAAACCATGAATGGAGGCCCTTGTGCCAGGAGTCTAGTAAGGCCTGAGTCCTGATCAAAAGAGGGGGGAAATTTAGATTAAAGGTGTGTTTAAGGTCCGCCGGAACCCGGGTGCCTAGGTATTTCAGGGAAGTGTCAGTCCACTTGAAATTAAAATTAGATCGCAGTGTTTGCATAGCAGTTCGTGCTAGCCCCACCCCCATAGCTTCCGATTTACTATAATTGATTTTGAGGTTGGATATGCGTCCGTAAGTGTCGAATTCCCGAAGCAGATTGGGGAGGGAGATTAGTGGGTTAGTGAGGGAGAACATCAAGTCATCCGCACTTTATATTGGGTGTCCCCCACCTTCAGGCCTAAAATATCCGGGTTATTCCGAACTCTACACAGAAATGGCTCCAATGAGAGGGCAAAGAGGAGGGGTGACAGAGGGCAGCCCTGCCTAGTCCCGTTCCTAATCGGGAGTGGGTCAGACAAGATTCCGTTTACTTTAACCTGTGCTGAGGGGGTGGAGTAAATCTGTGCTATCCATCTGATCATGGTACCTCCCAGTCCGATATGCCTGAGGACTGAGAACATATATTCCCAGTTGACCCGGTCAAAGGCCTTCTCCGCATCGGTGTTCAAGAAAACCGACGGCCTATGGGTCTGGTCGGCTACATGTAGAAGATTTAGCACTTTAATTGTACTATCCCTGGCTTCTCTAGTGGGAATGAAGCCTACCTGATCTAAGTGAACTAGCGTTTGTAGGTGTCTGGCTAAACGGATCGCTAAAATCTTGGTAAATAGCTTTAGGTCCGGGTTTAGTAGGGAGATCGGCCTGTAGCTGCTGCAGACCAGGGGGTCCTTGTCTTCTTTAGGGATGACCGTGATATGTGCCCGCAGTGTATCACCAGCGAAAGTCGCCGTGTTCCCTAGCTTATTATAGAAGGACACCATATGGGGACTCAGGGCTGGGAAGAACGTTCTATAGTACTGTGAGGTAAGGCCATTTGGCCCCGGAGCCCTACCCTGTTTAGTTGAGGCCAGAGCCGCCTCCAACTCTTCTGACGTGATGGGGGCCTCTAATTCGCTTACTGCTTCCGGTGCCAGTAAAGGCATCTGGGCAGAGGCTAAATACGCCTCCACCAGGTGCTGCGTTCTGGGAGGGGCTGATATATTGTATAAATGTGAATAGTACTCTTTAAAAGTATTAGCTATGTGTTGTGGTAGGCTGACTTTCAAGTCTGCAACCACCCTAGCCAGGATCCTCCCACATTTATTTCCCGACTCGTAAGATACGAGACGACATTTCTGTAGCGCAGCTTTGGCCCTATAATTGAGGATGTTGTTAATTTGGGAGCGAATAGTTGTCAGTTCCGCTTCCCCTTGGGGGTTGGGGGAGCTCTTATGTCGCATGTCCGCCTCGTGGAGATCTGCTAACAACTTTTTCAGCTGTTCCCCCTTTTCCCTTTTAATGCGCGAGCCGTGTTTTATAAAAATTCCCCTGATTACCGCCTTGTGCGCCTCCCACACTACCCCAGGGGTGCAGTTCACCTCCGTGTTTGTTTGGAAGTAAAATCCTAACTCCCTGTTAACCTCCTCCAGCACTTCTGGGTTCTGTAAGAGGCTTTCCTGCGTATGTGTTGATCAGAGATTTTATAGGTCAGGGTAATAGGGGCGTGGTCGGACCAGGTCCGAAGCCCTATGGAGGAGTTCTGCACTGCATGTAATTGACCGTGTGGTACGAGGAAATAGTCTATTCTAGAGTATAGTTTGTGGGGAGGGGAGTAGAACGTGTAGTCTCGTTCTCCAGGGTGCTGGAGGCGCCACACATCGATCAATTGCGCGTCGTGGAGGTCCCTAACTATTCGTTTGCGGGTTTTCGATGACAAAGAGGATGTTCCCACGGACGTGTCAACATTGGGGGATAGTGGGACATTCAAGTCCCCTCCTAGGATAAGTTGGCCTTCCCGGAAGCGGGACAGTTTGGATAGAGCCCTCCTTAGGAAGGAGTCCTGGCCATCGTTCGGAGCGTATATGGTTGCAAACGTCAGTAACGTGTTTCCAATCGTGCCCTTAATGAACGTATACCGTCCCTCTCCATCTACTAATGAGTCCCGAAGGGACCATGGGATCTTACTGGACAGGAGAATAGTAGTACCTCTAGACTTAGGCCGCGTACACACGATCAAATTTGTCTGCTGAAAACGGTCCGATGGACCGTTTCAGCAGACATCTCCGATCGTGTGTACGGGCTAGCGGACAGGTTTGTAGCGGACAAACCTGTCCGCTAGCCCGTACACACGATCGGAGATGTCTGCTGAAACGGTCTGCTGAAACGGTACGGGAAACCAGCGGACATATCCTCCCGCACATACGTCGTATCTTGTGAATGGATCCGACGCATGCGCGCGGAAGTGTTTACTTCCTGGTGCGTGACGTAGTGGTGATGTGGCTGCGTCAACTCACCGCCGCGTCACCACGCTGTCTGCCGGCGGGGATTTTGATCCGATGGTGTGTACACGCCATCGGACCGAAATCCGATGAGACATGTCCGCTCTAAACTGTCCGTCGGCCTGAGAGTTGTAGGTGGAGTGGTAGGCCGTAGGAAAAAATCTATTTTTGACGATCCTTAAAGTGCGTTTCCTGGAGGAACGCTACATCTACTCGTGCTTTCCTTAGATCAGCCATCAACATCCGTCTCTTTTTGGGGGTGTTGAGGCCTTTTACATTGAGGGAATAAATTGTGAGGTCGTCCATCCTCAACCTGCTGGAGATAAGGGGGGGTGCTAACGGGGCCCAAGTAAAGAGTGGGGGATGGAGAGAGAGGAGAGGGGGGTGGGGAGGGGAGTGGGGAAAGAGGTTGGACCCAAAGCTCAGTAGAAGGAAGAGAGAGAAAGCAACAAGGAAGGGAAAACACACTCAAGAAAACGGGGAAACAGTTAAAGGCAGGTTACCTGCGTGCTTTAGCACAGCTCAGCCAAACTGGCCAAGGGATGTGCCCTCCTATGTGGGGGCGTAGCTGGAACAGGCCATAGAGCAACGCCCCCGACCCCTCCCGCCCCGCCAAAGCCTGGAGAGCTGAATATTGGCATATACGGATGCCCGGATCTCCTGAGCCCCCCCCCACACCCGGAGGGGGGGGAGGAGACGCCGGAGCCCCAAATCTACCACCCTCCCCCACCCGGCGCAGCACAATCCCCCATGCACATCCCTCCCACACAGATCCCTGTGTATACATATATCCAACTTTACGATAAGGCAGAGTACATTTCTCATAACTTGGCAGGGGCACCTGATATAGGGACAGAGGTCCAGTGTGCCCTCCGCCAGGGTGGCTGTTCATGTCTAGTCATCCTGATCGTCTGCAGCCAATGCGGTCACTCAGGAGACCTCTAGACCAATGGGGATTCCCCCTGGAGGATTGCACCGCAGAGGGGGTATGTGCAACAAGGGAGCCGACCCCAGGGGGGGACAAAAACCGTCAGGCGAGGGGGCAAAACAGTCAGGTGGAGAGTAAAACACACTGGGCAGAAGTGGAGAATGAGGCAGGGGTAGGCAGGTTATAACTCACGTGACCCCTCCGGCGTAGCCGGCCTCGATCTCCGGCGCTGCCTCTGTGATCCTGGTTGTTGGTGGCCCTTGGGGGGCGCGTTCCGGGGCGGCCACCGGTCTGTGGAAGGAAGACAAGCCAGTTCGGAATCCTAATGGGGTCAGCCCCCAGGAACTCAAACAGTCCCGGTAGGTCACGTGGGGAGCGTAGAGTAAAGGCGCCGCGGTCTCTTCTAAACATCACTGAGAGCGGGTATCCCCAGCGATATGTGGCACCATTTCTGCGGGCTAAGTCTAACACCGGGCGGAGCATGGCTCTCCGTTGTAGCGTAGCTCGAGAGACGTCCGGCAGAATCTTCACCGCCGCACCATCGAACTCGATATCCCCCGCCTCCCAAGCCCTGCGGATGATCATTTCCTTATGTGTGTAGTGGTGGAGCCGGCATATCACGTCCCGCGGTCTGTTAGGGTCCTGGGATCTCGCCAAAGCTCGGTGGATACGATCGAACTCCATGCTCGGGGGGAGTGAATCGCCCGGGAGACTGCGGAAGATGGCCGTGGCTGTGTCCGTCAGATCTTCTGAGCCCGTCACCTCTGGTAAGCCCCGCAGACGAAGGTTGTTTCGTCTGCTCCTGTCTTCCATCTCTTCCATGTGGAGTTGTAGCATCGTGGCAGCGTCAATATGTGCATCCTGAAGGTGCTCCAGGGCAGTCACTCTCTGCTCTAAACTTGCCACCGAGGTCTCCCCTGTATCAAGCCATGCACCCAGGGCGCCCAACTCCCCCCTGACCTCACGTATGTCTTTGCGGTGCTGAGCCTCAAGTCGGCTTACTATGGATTCTATGTCCGTCTTAGTAGGGAGGGACCTCAGGATCGCCCACATCTCATCCGCATCTCCGGGTCTCGAGGGTGTCATCAGTGGGGTTGCCCCGCTCGGTTGTAGAACGACGGGACCTTCTGAGTAGGAGTCGGACATCACCGATGCAGCTGGGGACGCCGGCTGGCTTCCCATCGCCTGCGCTCCACTCGTCTCTCCTCGTGTTTCCGCCATCTTAGATCCAGGGGGGGTGAGCCGCGTCTGAATCAAAAATTGGTCAATGGCTCCTCCGAGATCCCCCGGCTTCACCACCTTAGACTTCCCCTTCGTTCTCCTCTACTTTGAGTACATTCCAGGGACAACGTAGTGGGGTATCAGAGCTAGATAGACCCAGCAGGTCGGGAGAAGGCCGGGAGCTCAAAGGCAAAGCGTCCTCACACGGCCATGTCCAGGCCACGCCCCCCACCTGTTCTTTTACACCCGACTGCCAGAAGGCTGGGGAACAGATCTCCATCCATCTATTTTTAGCAGATAGGATTGGATCGGATGTCGGTTGGCGTCAACCCTCCCTTTTTCTATCAGATTAAAAACATATTTTTTTTGCCTATATTGTAATGTAAATATTTAATGCCAGTGTAGCTGCAGGTTCATTTACATTTAACTTCAAACAATCTAAAAAAATAAGAGGAAATAAAATGCAAAAAAAAATTCCAGTGCTGTAAAATGTTACTACTGTTGTTACACATGTTTTCTACGAGAAAAGTTTCTGCGTAAGAACTTGCGTATAGAAGCATTTAAACACGTAAAGACATGCATAAAACTTTATTTTTCCCTGTGTTTAATCTTAATGTATGTGCTTACAAACACGAATAAATGCGTTTATATTAGTACACGTGTAAAGCACATGTTCTTGGATGCAGATTTTTGGAATCTATGTTACGGATCTAAAAGCAGTTCACATTTATGCACCTGTATGCAAATGAAAGGACGAAGACTGGACAGCCGCACTCCAAAATTACTTAAAATAAGTTGTCTTTTATTTTCAACTGTACACACAGTCACTGCAACCCACAAAATACAGTATGGCCGACGCGTTTCGCACTTACAGTCAGTGCTTAGTCATGGCTAAAAAAGGTTCACACTAAAATGACATATATACTCTAACACATGATCACATGGGAAAATATCCGCCTATGGCAGTAAAAAGTTAATTAAGTAATTAAACACAAAGTCAAACCAGCTGAAGGGGGTGGGGCCTCCCTCAGAATAAATGTTTTCAAATAAGAAACATATAAACACATGTAATGTATATAGGAACACCTGTATAATCCAAATACCCCTATAACAACTTGATTAAAACCACAATCCACATGTCTAAGGTTTACAAGCATATACTAGACAGGTATAATCCACCATTCTTCACTTTGCCAGGTGTTTCAATGTGACACCCAACCAGCGCTTATATGATTAGAACCATAATAACTATGCTGAGAGGGCCGGTGGATTGATCTAAACTGTGTAGAAACATAGACAGACTGTAGCAATAGACCGACTATGAAGTGAAAAATTAATAATATTAATTAATGATACTAAGTGATGCTGTCCTTGCAAAATGTGTCAAAAAGTGTCCATAGTGGCTGCGTGAAAGGGTTAAACCTTAAGCTTCTTAGTGTAATGTGTTGCAAAAAAAAAAAAAAAGGATCTAGTATAAAAGTCTATAGTCTAATGCCATAATATACGGTCCTTTTCACTATGTTAAAAAAAGATTTGTGAAAACTATGACCGTATGGCTAGGTCACTAAAGGTATTCGCAAATGTGACCATGGTGCAAATATTAGTGATAGATCTGTGATCAAATGTGTGATGATCTAGTGTAAAAGTCTGTGATCTAGTGCCATAATGAATGGTCATTCTCACTATCTTAAGAAATGGCAATACTATAACCGGTCACTTTTATACTAGATCCTTTTTTTTTTTTTTTTGCAACACATTACACTTAGAAGCTTAAGGTTTAACCCTTTCACGCAGCCACTATGGACACTTTTTGACACATTTTGCAAGGACAGCATCACTTAGTATCATTAATTAATATTATTAATTTTTCACTTCATAGTCGGTCTATTGCTACAGTCTGTCTATGTTTCTACACAGTTTAGATCAATCCACCGGCCCTCTCAGCATAGTTATTATGGTTCTAATCATATAAGCGCTGGTTGGGTGTCACATTGAAACACCTGGCAAAGTGAAGAATGGTGGATTATACCTGTCTAGTATATGCTTGTAAACCTTAGACATGTGGATTGTGGTTTTAATCAAGTTGTTATAGGGGTATTTGGATTATACAGGTGTTCCTATATACATTACATGTGTTTATATGTTTCTTATTTGAAAACATTTATTCTGAGGGAGGCCCCACCCCCTTCAGCTGGTTTGACTTTGTGTTTAATTACTTAATTAACTTTTTACTGCCATAGGTGGATATTTTCCCATGTGATCATGTGTTAGAGTATATATGTCATTTTAGTGTGAACCTTTTTTAGCCATGACTAAGCACTGACTGTAAGTGCGAAACGCGTCGGCCATACTGTATTTTGTGGGTTGCAGTGACTGTGTGTACAGTTGAAAATAAAAGACAACTTATTTTAAGTAATTTTGGAGTGCGGCTGTCCAGTCTTCGTCCTTTCATTTGCTATCATTAGCATTGCCAGCACCTTGGTGGTTCAACAAACCTTGATTGCACACGGGGCTCACCTGGAGCGGTGAGAAATCTGTCTGTATGCACCTGTATGCATGGCTCCCTTGAAAACAATGCAGCTGCGTTCTGATTCATAACCACTTCACCTCCGGAAGATTTACCCCTCTTCCTGACCAGGACATTTTTTGCGATACGGCAATTTGTCACTTTAACTAACAATTGCACAGTACTGTACCCAAAAAATGTATGTCCTTTTTTATTTGGGTGGAGTCAGGTGATCAGGGTTCTGTGCCACCTGCATGGCTGTCTAGGTGGATGTGTTTTATGTTGCCCCTGGTTGCTAGGCTGCCTGAGGCCTATCCAGGAGCAGGAGAAGCAGTGTAGGGTTGGAACTGCAGTATTGAAATCCAACCGAGTTGTGAAGGTTCAGCCAGATGGGAAAGCAGTTGTGGTCGGAGGTAAAAGGGACGTAGCTGCCACTAAGAGTCCATCCACCTTACTACCGGAGACTACAGTGAGATAACTTGAGCAAGTACCAGAGCAGTCTTCTCACCACCTGAGGATGGTGAAGAAGTGGAAAAGCTTCAGCGAGTGCCAAGTCAGGGACCCAGCAAGTAATGGGGGTGACGCTTGTGGCCACGTACACACGATCGAACATGTCTGCTGAAACTGGTCCGCAGACCAGTTTCAGCGGACATATCCGATCGTGTGTGTACGGCCTAGCGGACAAGTTTCCAGCGGACAAAAGTTTTAAAACATGCTTTAAAACATGTCCGCTGGAAACCTGTCCGTCGGACATGTCCGCTGGTTAGTACGCCTAACCAGCGGACCGAAATCCCCCGCAGGCGTCAAATGGATCTCTTGTTCGCATTCAAAATGTGACTGGCACCTATCATTTCATCTTGCATTACACCCACCATGCCTGGTAACCCACTTTACAAGATAGGATGTCAGTTCTCCCTAACTCTGGAGGTCATCATTGGGCCTCTGGGGGTCCGGGACTTACTTACCTTACACCCAGCTTTCCACAAGAGATGGTGACATCACAATCCTTCCTCCAATAACACGGAAACACTGAGTATCCCATATGTTACAAGAAGACTTTGCAGCTAGGGTGACCAGACATCCCCGGTTTCCTGGGACAGTCCTCGGATTGAGTTCACTGTCCCCGGACCAAGTCTGCCCCCCGTTTGGTCCCTGTGTTGGATTTTAACAGGGGCTTGGGCAATTTCAAAGACAGTCAGTGCAGAATAATAAAAAAAATCGAAATTACACACCCCTGCTCCACCGCTCCTACTAGCTTAGGAGAGTGTTTTTGTTTTCCATTATCTGTGCCCCTTTCTGATGATCATGCGCTGGTTGGAGTGGAGGGAATATTTCTTCAGTTTCGGGCGCATGCCCATTCAGCTCCCCTTGCATGTTCTTCTGCCTTGGCTCAAGTCCCGGCCAGCCGCCTGCCTATCTCCTTGCCTTTCTTGGCGGGGTGATCTTCCTCCGCTCCCAACCCAGTAGTAGCCGGGGCTCAGAAAGTAAGACTTGATAGGCTGTGAGGTGGGCAGCAGCGATGGGCAGAGAGTCGCTGATTGCTGGTAAAAAAAAAAATGCAGCCGGATTTCATTTGAAAAATCTGGTTACCTTAATTGCAGCACAATGCAGAAGTATCTTCTTGTGAGATTTGTGATCCTCCATATTTCCAGGATCTTCCTAGATATGGATGCAGAGGCTGTACAAACAGACGCAGGTCCTAATTTGACAGGTATCCAGAAGTGGGTGAATGGTCACACACCAGCACCTGCAAACCTGTCAAATTAGGATGTGCAGCTGTGTCCATACATATCTGCCTGCACACAACTTCAAGTGCCTCCAACAGCATAAACAATAAGCCTACATAAGGCCAAGTACCATATATACTTGAGCATAAGCTGACCAGAGTATAAGCCTAGGGTGAGAAATGCAGCATCTACTGTAAGCGGAAAAGAGGGTCAACAATGCCCATTTGCACACCTCGCTGTACCCATCACCTCACTGTGCCCATTACAACCTCACTTTGCCCATTGTAGCGTACCTGAAATTCTTAACAGGTTGCGCTGCGGGCGTCCATTTTTTAAAACTTGCGGCTTCCTCCTGGTCCAGTCCCGTTCCGTGATAGGCGTTTGACACTGTTCAGTGTTCTGCCTATCACGGACATTCTTTCAATCTCAGACTCATTTTCCCAGCAGACACTGTGTTCAGTGTTCCGCCAATCGCAGACGTTCTTTCATCCTAGGACAAGAGAAGGTCCGTGATAGGCAGAACACTGAACACAGTGTCTGCTGGGAAACTGAGTCCAAGAATGAAAGAATGTCTGTGATAGGTGGAACACTGAACACAGTGTCAAACGTCTATCACGGAACGGGACGAGGAGGAAGCCGCAAGTTTTAAAAATTGGATGCCCAGGGTACACTGACTCCAGTATAAGGCCAAGAGGGGTATTTTTAGTAGGGCTGTTACTGATCAAAATTTTTGTGTTCGATTAATCGTTTTTTTTTTTTAAATCGATTAATCGACTAATTTCGATTAATTATAACGCACATACAGATCCAACTACTTTTAGCTGATCTTCTTGCAGGCTGATTCCCAGTGCAGCTACCAACCACTGGAGAAATGAATAGCAGAATACAAAAAACACACAAAGGCAGCGCTTGATGGGAATAGCATTAAAACTTTTATAGTCTTCGGGCCAGATTCAGCAAGACTTGCGCTGGAGTATTTCGATATGCGCCGCGTAACTGTGAAGATGCGCCGTCGTTTCTATGTGGCAGTACCCACCAAACTAGATGCGCCCGAAAACGGGCCATTTCCGATCGGCTTAACTTTCCGGCGCCAGAGTCCCGTCAGCGCATAATTTCGTTTGGCGCATCAGTCGCGCCTATTGATTTCCCCTGCAAATATGCAAATGAGGGAGATTTCCCGATTCGCGAACGGATTAGCACCATACGCTGGCTACATGCGCCGCGCGTATCTCGTCCGTCCGGCGCAAAGTTATTTCTACAAAAGGCTGCTTTATCTTTACTCCAGACAGTCACAGGTCAGCAGGAGAGCTACAGCAGCGTTACCGACGAAACTAGCAAGCTGAGCACCCACACTTGCAAGGACAACACCTCTGTGTGCCAACATGCCAGGGGCAATTGTGGTCCTAGAACTACTGATGGGTCCCCCGGAACGAAGGAGGCGGGCACGTGAGAGGATATACCGCACACGTATGAGCCTCTTTGGCATGGGGGATGAGGAGGTGTATCGCCTCTTCAGATTCAGCCCTGTTGCAATACTTGAACTAACCACAACCCTGCAGGATGACATCACCAGCAAGACACACCGCTCACAAGCAGTGCAGCCACTGGTGAAGGTACTGGCAACACTTAATTTCCTTGCAAGTGGATCATTCCAGCGTACAAGTGGAGTGGTGGCTGGGATGTCACAGTCCTCCGTGAGCAGATGTGTGCACCAGGTTGTCCCTGCAATCCTCAGACGCATGTCCAACCAGTTCATCAGACCAACCACTGAGGAGCTGCGGCTGAAGGCAATGACAGATTTCTACAACATTGCCAGATTCCCACGCACTGTGGGGGCCATTGATTGCACACATGTGGCACTCCAGCCCCCCAGTGCCACAGAGCACATATACCGCAATCGGAAGCATTGGCACTCCATCAACGTACAGGTGATAGCCGATGCCCAACGCCTCATATGGCACGTCCGTGCCAAACACCCCGGGTCCAGCCATGACAGCTTCATATACAATCAGAGTCCCATCCCAGCAGAATTCGAACAGAACATGTATGGGGACAGCTGGCTGGTTGGTGAGTGACATGGGTGGCAGGCATGACTATCCCCTCCCGTGATGCACAACAGAAGTGGCACATGCATGACTAACATCCTCCTGTCTTTTCCCTTACAGGTGACTCTGCATATGCACTGGGACCCCATCTAATGACTCCTTTCCGGAACCCCCAAACCAGAGGAGAGAGAAAATACAATGAAGCACACATCAAAACCCGTGCAGTGGTGGAGCAAACATTTGGGCTCCTGAAGTCCCGTTTCCGCTGCCTGGATAAGTCTGGGGGGACCCTATTGTATTCCCCTACCTTCGTGTGTCAGATCATCGGTGCATGTTGCATTCTGCACAACTTTGCTATGAGAAAAGGCCTGCAGATTGACATACGTGATGACCTGACCCCCGACCCACACAGTCCCCACCTGCCAGAGGAGACCCAGTCTGCTGATGGAAGAGCAGTCAGGAGGGTCCTCGCCGTAGGCATCTTTGGACAATAAACCAAAACATTTATCACACAGACAATGCACGCGTGTACACCACTGATGTCCCTAGATCACACACACCACATGCACATCGCATTGGATTAGCCCAAGTCCAGCATGTAGGACTTGGGAGCAGCAACGCCAGCGTCAAGGCCCCAATGATGTCACTGTCCATTCATACACCTTTCACACGTCATTCATACAGCCGTGGGGTTAACTTCACCACCACGGCCGAGGGTGACACCCCTTACTGGCAGGAGTGCCACCCCCTCACATTCACACACCATTCACACTGCAACGTGTGCAGTATCAAAAATAAAAATCTCATAACCTGAGTATAAATCAGAAATCAAAAATAAAAATCTCATAACCTGAGTATAAATCAGAAATCAAAAATAAAAAAATCATAACCTGAGTATAAATCAGAAATCAAAAAAAAAAATCTCATAACCTGAGTATAAATCAGAAATAAAAAAAAAAATCTCATAACCTGAGTATAAATCAGAAATCAAAAATAAAAATCTCATAACCTGAGTATAAATCAGAAATCAAAAATAAAAAAATCATCGGGGATGCCGGGGGCTCTTTCTTGCCGAACCTCTCTGGCTCCTCAGCTGCCTGGATGGAGTGGGTGGGGGTGGGGGGGCATCTGGAGGTGGCTGATCCCCAGGTGGGCCACTCCTGGCAGGTGTGGCCTGCATGCCCTCCAAGGCCATGGCTATCCGGTCGAGCAAATTGTTTGTCTGGCCCTGCATCCTCAGCTGCTGGGCCTGCATCCTGAGCTGCCGGGTCACTTGGTAGTGTTGGGCCCGCCGACTCAGCCTCCCCTGGTCCCGGATGGCAGCACTGTTGGCCTGGACGGCTGCAGTGAGGTGCCTAATATCCCCCTGCACCTCCCCCAAACTGGTCACCACTGCAGCGCAGTTGCAGCTGACATCCTGCACTGCGTTGCTTATCTGGGCAACGGAGCCCAGGCTGTCAGCCACTTTCTCTAAGTGCCCAACTAGTTCCCCCATTTGTTGAGTCTGTCTGGCGTGATCCCTCGCCAACTGGCCCTGGACAACATCCGACACCCCCCTGGTCTTCTGGGTCGCCTTCCTGGGGCCAGAAGATGGTTGTCCCCGGGGGGATGGAGTCGCCCTTGAGGGGCTTCCAAGGATGGGGGAGGGGATGACAGATGGCCCAGGAGAAGAGGAGGAGACCTCCAAAACTAAAGAAAAGTCCTGCTCTGCCACAGCAGGATCCTCCACAACCACCTCGGCAGGTGTGGTGTGGCCACTCTCCTCCTCCACCTCGGTGTCTTCACCACCCAGGGGCTCGGGCACACGATGGCGTTGGGGGGATGGGGTGGAATGGACGCTGACAGATGATGGCCCAGCTCCGTCATCTGTGGATGACACAAAGCAGACACATGTTGGTGGTCCCACACACTTGGCACATGTACCCTCCCCCCCCCAAATTCAACACATCAAATAGGGGATAAAAAACACTTACCTGTCCTGGAGCCTTCCTCCATGGAGTCATAGCCAGGGACCCCCTCCACCTGCTCCCTCTCCAGGCAGCGAAAGACCACCTCCTCCTCCGCGGTCAGGGTGATCGGACATGGGGGACCACCACCTGTGCCCCTCTCATGCCTCCTGATGGTGGCCACCTTGCCCCTGACCTTGCGCCGCAGATCATTTATTTTTTTTTGAATGTCAGAAGCAGTCCGGGTGGAGTACCCCAAAATATTGACCCGGCCAGCAATGGTGTCCAGCATGCCATGCTTCCTCTCCCGGCTGGTCTTACGGCTTTTTTTGCCATGGAGAAAATGATTAAAAGTCTCCATCGCGGATATGATCACAGACACCTCCTGTGAATTAAAGTTGAGGTTCCTCCTCTCTCTGGGGGTAGCGGGAGCAGCCATCACAGCACAAAAGTATCTTCCCTGGGGTGGGGGGAAACGGATATACTTTTGCGCCGGAATGGCGTTTCCGCCTGCGCTTTTAAGCGCCCAATGGAAGGCATTGCGCTGACGTTTCCCGGGAAGTGGTGCCGATGGAAGTTGTGAGCATGCGCACAAGGGGGCGAGTGGAGCCGCACTCACTGCGCATGCTCCGTGGATGATGCGCTGAACGTAAGCCTCTCCGCTGGGCTCCGCCCATCATTTACATATGATCACACCCACTTCCACCTGCGTCGGGTTACGCCAGCGCATTATCGTTACTCTGGCGCAAGTTTACGCGCAACTGCTATGTGAATAACAGTACTTGCGCTGAAAGGGTCGTCAGAGTAACGTAAATGAGAAGCATTACTCCAGAGCAAAGATGCTCCCATCTACCTGAATCTGGCCCTTCAAGTAGGTAACAAAATAAATATTGCACTGGAGATAAAATCAATGTAACTACATAAACTGTAAAAATGGTGTGAGTAGTACCGAACGGTACCAAAAGCAGTCATAAAAACATGTAGCTAAGTATGATACTGGTATAAAAATGTGTACAACGATACCACTGCTGAATCCAGATGAGGGGAGGTTAACATCAGTCCGTCGGCATGTAGATATCCCGTGAAGGGAACTATCACAACCCCCAGTGGATGGTTGTAGAATCCCAGGTTGATAGAGGGTAGTGATAGAGGGAAGTGTAACAGCCCTTGCGTGTGGCAGATAGTAAGGTCCCGCCGGCATGCAGATATGAAGGCACAGCTAAGGAGCCCTTCAGATGGACACGGCAAGCCCCCCCGGTGTCCGTGACCTTACCGGATCTCCGATGGAACTCCCTGAAGGCCCAGAAGCTGGCAGAGAGGTGAGTACCAATCAAAAGAATTTTAATCGATCAAAAAGATTTTGATCGATCAAAAAAATTAAAGATTAATCGATTAATTAAAAGTTAATTTGCACAGTCCTAATTTTTAGCCCTAAAAAAAGGGCTGAAAAACTCAGCTTATACTCGAGTATATACGGTATTCACCTTTCACACAGGTGGTGCAAAAAAAAAAAACCCATATACTAATTTTGTTTTATTATTTGCTGAATTCATAACTTGTACGAGCCATATAATATATTTTTAGTTAGCAGATCCAGTAATGATCAAAGCAATCCTTTGTAATGCACAACATTTAAAAGACTGCTGATTTTGCCCAAGGCATCAGCATAGTTAAGAACACCTCTGAATTCTTATTGAAATATTTTTTGAGAACATTTTAAACTAGCAAGCATATTGACAAATATGTTCTCTGAATATCTTTAAAAATGACTGTGCCCATAGAGGCATACATATTCATGATCGCATTTGTAGCAATATAAAATATTTACAGCATTTTCTTCTGAGCTAGTAATAGTAGAAAGTGCAGACTTATCAAACTGTATAAGCAACAAGAAAAGGAAAGTAAAATGTCTGTATAGGTTTCACCATCAAACATTTCATTTTAAAAGCTGAACTCCGGAAAAACGAAAAAGTCCTACCCTGCATGCAGTGGGGCTGCACCCGCACTGCACGGGGATTACTGCTTGTTTAGTGTGGGGAACATGAAAATAACTTTTACTTTTAACTTTAACTTACCCAATCCTCTGCTGCTCATCAAACATCGTTCACCTTCATTCTGGTGGTGGACTGCCACTTGGCGTCCTCATGTCTAAAGGAGAAAATTTGTCGACTCAACATCTATATGCGTCAGCACCACATCCCTTTGATATATAACAATATGAAGGAAGTAGAAATTGGGATTTTGAAGGTGCGATATCACAACAAAGAAGATATATGAAAAGTATTTATTTAGAAAAAGTTAAAAGCACAAAATAAAAAATCCATCCAATGATACAACACAATGTTATGGGTGTGCAATCTGAGAAATTTCTCTCTACATGTTTCGCATGGATTGTTGGCTTCTTCAGGAGAATCAAATTTATCAGGCACTATCTAGTAAGAATAAAGAAAACACAACATAAATATACAATACAAGGCAGTACACACGTTTTTAGAATAATGTCTCCTCATGTCTAGTTCAGGGCCCTGCATTGGTCTTGATGATGTCAGAGGATCTTATAATGACCATGGCACAGGAGATGAGGCTGCAGGGACCAGTCTACATTGTGTAGGAGCCTGCTGGAGAAATATAAGGAAAGGAAAACTGTTTTACCAAGTCCTATTGGCAAAAACGATTAGTTAAGCCTTGCAGTGCAGGTGCAGCCCCAGTGCAAGGGAGGACATTTAAGTTTCCCAGATTTCAGCGCTAACACTGGAGAAACAACTGCAATCAGTTATTGAGTTGTATGCTACTGTATATTTAGGCAAATTTACAGTTGTGCTCCAACTGGTTACTAATCTGCTTCTCACTTTCTCAGTTATTGGAGGCTGCCAAGGACAGGAATCAGGAACAGGTTCATAGTAGTAGCTATCAGTTCCCTGAGGGTCACTAAGTGGCAGCAGAAGTAAGTAATACTGGGTGACACTGAAGACTTAAAAGTAGGAAGGAACTGGATTCAGGGTGTCTGCATGTTCAACGATGATAAGAGCCCTAAGAAGGGCCAAGACACAGGCTAAAAATCCATCTGCTATACGCAATAGCAACCCACTAGGAGTGATGAACTTTGCTGCTGATGACTCCCCGGTTGCTATCTTCCAACTCACCCTAAAAGAAACCTCTTGAGTAGGAAGTATGGAAACATGGAAGTAAGGGAATCTGGGAGCACTGGTGCGCCGGGATCATATGATACAATGAAGATATTTGCCAGTACACCATGGAACGACGTGAGTAGCGCCCAAACAGATAATTTATTGCATGATCGCAGCACAAGAAGAGTGCAATGTTTCGGAGTCACGCAGGACCCCTTCGTCAGGCATGTGATGATCATAGGGGGTCATAGGATACTGACGTGAGAGCCTCTTACAACACCAATCAGTTATTGTGTTCTATGTTATGTATGTGATGATAAGAGCCCTAAGGAGCCATATGTTTTACACAAGAGCACCCCACAAGGAGTGATGGACTTATCTGCTGATGAATCCTACGTTGCGACCTTCTGACACATGCAAAAAGGAACCTCTTGAGAATGGGAGTATGGGAATAAGAGAATTTGGGAGCATTGTGTGCTTGGATCACAGAACCTTGACCTATTTTGCAGCACTGGTTAGCTGGGGACACATACCATTGATGGAACAGTCTTACACAGCACTAGAGGACACTGATATGAGAGTCTCTGAAAATACAGAGTGCAGCAATACTGAGAGCTTATTTGGAGTACGCAGGGGCAGGAACACTGGAAGGGCACACAGGTACAGGAATGTTGAAAGCTCACTTGAAGTACACAGGGCATACAGATGCAGGAATACTGGAAGTTCTTCTGAAGTACACAGGGCATACAGGTGCAGGAACACTGGAAGTTCTTCTGAAGTATCCAGGGTACACAGGTGCAGGAACACGCTGAAAGCTCTTTCCTTAAGTACACATGGCACAAAGGTACAGAAACAGTGAAAGCTCTTTTGGAGTACACAGAGTACACTGGTTCACAAATACTGGAAGCCAAATAGGAACAAGAACAAGAGACAACCTCTCAGACACAGGGGGCTCAGCAGCTAGCATCCCAAAATATTGTTCAAAAACTAAGCAGCACATGCTCAGACTTTTTTAATCATCGCCTGATTGGCTGCACACTGGCAGTCCTAAACAGAAGGTAAGGGTCAGCACTCAGCACTGGAACAAGGTGAATGTTGCAAAGGTCTATTAAGAAATTCAATTTAATTCATTAACTGTCTGTCTGCAGTAGCTGAAAGATACACATGGCAGCTCATGGAATGGTCAAGAGATTGTTTACTGTTAATGGCATTACAACGCACATCCACCAATTATTTTACTCACTGAACTGCAACTCAATTTATAGCATCTGTATCATGTGCTCTCCAGCCCCTGTGTGATCCCCCTCAGAATCTGTCAGGCTGGAGAATTGGGAATGGGCCAGTAAATGTTCCATTTTTTGGCCCTTTCTTTTTCTGAATGGAGAGTCAGTGATCTGTACCAAGTTCTGTGGCAAATTAAACTGTGTTTTCTGTGCTTCAGTTTAGGAATTGACAGGAAGTTCTGTACAGAGCTATTGTATTCCTGTCCATTCACTCTGTGCAGCTGAGGTTGCAGAGATGGAGATTGAGCGATGTGTCATCAGTCCAGTGGCGTAACCAGAGTTATGGGCGCCCGGGGCAGAATTTTTTTTCCGCCCCATCCCCCCCCCCCCCCCGTGTCAGTGACGGACGGTATGCTGCCACCAGGCACCAATGCCATCACCATTGTTGCCTCCATTCGCATGTGAACAAATCACAAATGTACATGCATTTTTTTTATAAAATGCCCCTTAAAGTTGCTGCTGCAAAAATTATAAAAATAAAATAAAAAAGGCCCAAATCTTAGTGCACAACAAGCAAGTTTCAGGGTCATATGATATTTCTATCCCATTCCTGCTAGCAATATCATCATATGACCCTGAAACGTGGATTCAATCATTCACCTATAGCAGTTATCTACCAGACTACAACGGAGGAGTAGTACCAACTACTATCATCATCTAGACACCAAGTCTTGTTGTTGTCATACCTGGCTGGAACAACTCTCTGTACACTGTCAGTCACTGTCGTCTACTTACTACACAAGGGAAGCTTGTTGTGCTCCAGCCTCCAGGCAGCTCCACTGCACATCCGCGGGCCCAGGGCAGGCGATGTTAGTGTAAAATACTGTAAAATACTGTAAAATATATATATAAAAAAAACTGATACCAGTACCAATACTTATTTTACTTACTGAAATGCAACTCAATTTATAACAATTGTATCATGTGTTTTTTGGGGGATTTTTGGTTGATACTATGTCTCTATCATTTAAAATACACCTATGATAGACCCTTCATTTCTTTGTAAGCGGGAACATTTTCAAAATCTGCAGAGGATCCAATAATTATTTTCCCCACTAAATGCACATTTTTTTACCGTGATAGTGTGAACGAGCCCTGGAGCTCAAACACCGTAGCACAGTGCTACCTCTTCAGTTCTTTCTCAAGCAGTGAAATGAGACAAAACGACGAGATCAGCAGTATCAAAAGCAACAGATACTAGCCTGCAGTGATTGTATTGTGGCATAGGCCAAACTATTCAATTGTTATTACTCTCCCTCCCTTATGGTTGGTTTCGACCTCCTTGTAATATCCTTCATAAATTACCAAACCTCTCCTTTTCTCGCTTACTTTCTTTTGTTTGGAACGAGGAGTGCATGTTAGTTGCAGTCATATGCCCTGCTCCATGCATACTGCAGATCCCTTATCCCAGGGGTCTCCAAACCCTGGCCCACGGGTGTGTTTTGTTTTGGCCCCCAGCTTGCCCAGACTCTGCCAACACAGCACTGCCGATCTGCTGGCTTTTAAAACCAGCTGCTGTTATCGGCAGTAAATGTCTAGCAGGTCCAGGACAAAAAAAAAACACTCCCTGCACACCCTCCCGTGCTGCCAGAGGATTGGCTGGTAGGAGGTGACATCATCGGCGTGGTCCTCCCAGCTTCCTGTTTACATTAGGAATCCTTCTAACTTACATGTGTAGCAGTGGGCGGGAGTCGGGAGGTGAAGGAGAGCTGAAGTCGTCTTCTACAGTAAAGAAGTTGGCTGGTACAGGCAAGCGTGAAATGGGCATTAATCTGCACACATACTGTACATGTACAGGAGACTCTGCTGGGGACACTGATAATGGGGACATCTATGCTGGGGACACTAATAATGGGGACATCTATGCTGGAGACACTGATAATGGGGACATTTATGCTGGGGACATTTATGATGGGGACACTGATAATGGGGACATCAATGCTGGGGACATTGATAATGGGGACATTTATGCTGGGGACATTTATGATGGGGACACTGATAATGGGGACATCAATGCTGGGGACATTGATAATGGTAACATCTATTCTGGGGACACTGATAATGGGGACATATGTGCTGGGGGCACTGATAATGGGGACATTTATGCTGGGGACACTGATAATGGGGGATTTTCTATGTTGGGGACACTGATGATGGGGGAAACTCTGCTGGGGACACTGATATAATGGGGAGACTCTGATGGAGGACACTGATATAACGGGGAGACTCTGATGGACATAGACGTGCAGATGTTTTCCGCCCCCGAATACTTGTAAAATCTACAATGTGCCCCTCGTGTTGAAAAGTTTGGAGACTCTGCCTTAGCCCATAGTCCATCTTGGGAAGGAGTAAAAAAGTGTGGATACATCCCTACATACAGAGGGACCACGGAGAATGTGTGTACAGTAGCCTCCATCTATCTATCAGATCACAGCAGCAAAAAATAATATATATAGATACAGTATATGTAGCAGGGTCATGCCATCATTGACTATTGTTAGTGATGTAGACCTGAATCCCCACCAGTGCTCCAGTGGTATCGTACTTATGTGTTGTATTTCTTTACAGCAGTGCATTGTGGGACTGAAAGTACCAGGAGAAACGGACTCCATTGACAATTTGTAGGAACAGACTACATTTCCCACAATGCTTTGCCTTCCTGGATCACATGACACCTCCGCACAGCCTTATGGTGGAGGTTACTTAAAGGAAGGGAGGAGCTGTTTTTGCTCTCTTGGGATCTACGTTCTCCCCTCTGCAGAGCAGGGGAGAGCAACTACAGCCAAGCAGCTAGGCCTGAGGCCTGGAAGGGGATCCATCTGGAGACCAACCATCCGGAGAGGAACTAGACTGAGTGCCTGCAGTCCATGCTTTCAGAAGACCGGAGGAACTCACCAGCTGACTAACGTAACAGTGGGGAGCTGTCGATCCAGAGATCGTGTGTTGCGGAGCTGTGACTGTTTGGCGCGTTTTCTTCCGCGAAGGCCTTAGACCAGTGGTTCTCAACCTGTCTAGTGCCGTGACCCCTTGATACAATTTCCAAAGTTGTGGGGACCCCTACCAGTAAAATTGTTTTCCTATCGTGGGTTGTCGGCACCCAAGGTAAGAAGTAATTTGCGCCCCTAACTCACGGACATTTAGCGCTACCTGAGTCCCTTCCACTCGTACAATATTAAAATCCCTTATAATACATTTTAGGATGTACCACTCTTTCTCTTTATTCTCCTTTCTTTCCCATGTATCACTCTCTATCCTAATTTCTTGTTTGTTATCCCTATCCCTTTCTTGTTCTTTCTCTCCCTTTTTCTTTGTTCTTCCCCCTCTTTTCCTCTCCCCTCCTTGTATTCTCTATTTTTATTCCTTCTCTTACTTCCCGGTGAGGAGTATGGGATCAGTGGCAGTGCTGGCGGGGAGTTGGGATCAGTGGCAGTGCTGGCAGGGAGTTGGGATTAGTGGTAGTGCTGGCAGGGAGTTGGGTACAGTGGCAGTGCTGGCGGGAAGTTGGGGTCAGTGGTAGTGCTGGCAGGGAGTTGGGATCAGTGGCAGTGCTGGTGGGGAGTTAGGATCAGCCAACTTCGGTGCTCTTGATCAAGGTCATCTGCTGATCTGAGAACTGTAGTGGGGACTTTTAAAGGCAACTCTAATCACATGTAGTGTTACTCACTATGTCTCCGACATTTCTCGTAGCAGTGACACCTATGCTGAAATCAGCAGATAGGGTCTCCTCCAGCCCCTCCTACTTCACATTCCTCACAAGTCAGCTGACCTCTAGTCCCTGCCCCCAGCTATGCCGTGAACCGAATGGGCGGCTGTGAAGAGGCTGAGTGGGCGGCTGCAGGCTTCAGGAACAGCCCAGGTTTTGGGGACCCCTGGCAAATCCTCATTTGACCCCCAGGTTGAGAACCACTGCCTTAGACGGACTGTGTCTGCTCGGGTGAGAGGGCACCTGCCCAACTTTCATAATACTTCATTTTATAAAGTTAGCAGTACTCCATCAGACGGAGCTACATGTTGTGTGCTGTTTAAACAGAGAGGCCTAGCGGGATTGACTGATGCTGACTGGACGATCGGTCCACGAGCATTTGTGTTCTTCATACCCTTTTTTTTTTACCAAGTTTAACTCCCCTCTTTAGATTACAATTTAAATAAGTGCACCAACCTTATCAACAGAGACTTCATCCTGTAGGAACATTCTGAAGCTGTTTGAATCCGCCCCTGGCCAGAGTCTTTTGCACTTGTGTTTTATAGGATTGCCCACTAGGGAAAGCCCGCGAGCATAGACTGCCTATAGCAACTTCTATATTTAGGAATATTACCGGTTTAGTTTAAGTTCTGTCTTTATCTGCTGACTCTTGCAAAAGGCCTTTGCAGAGTCATTTATTATATAATTGTCTGTGTATGTTTAACCTGTTGTTCAGTCTTATTCTACCCCTTTACCATATATCAAGTAAAGTTACCCATTTGGTTTTACTATATTTACTGTGTGAGGTGTGTTTACTCCTGGAGCATCCAAGTTAAGAAGGTAATCATTTTATTGTGTTGCACTGCATATTTTATATGTGTCCAGGGGCGGACTGACCATTGAGTCACTCGGGCACTGCCAGGGTTGCCAGGCTCAGTAAAACCAGGGACAGTATGTAAAATATAGTTTAGAGCTTTGGAAGAGGCTGAGAGCAATAGAAGGTACTTCTCAGAAACAAGAATACATACACACTTTAAAGCTAAGTTCAAACTAGTCTGCACAGTAAAACGCAATCTTTTACCATGAAGGCTAGATAGAATCTGTTAGCACCAGCATGGAGCTGTGCCATGTGCGTACCAGTGTATTACCTGGCTATTTACAAAAATAATCTTCAACTTTTTTTGCACTGTCACATGTCACTGCACAGCAGTGTGGTGCATTGGGCTGCTTTAACATGCGTTAGCCATCCACCATAGGTGTGCGCAGCCTGTTGCATTAGGGTGTGCACCTCAAAGCTCAAACACACTTGTGTGTGCATGGGTTTATATACTGACAGTGTCAGTAGAGCAGTGGATGGTGTCAGTAGTTTTATATTTTTATTTTTTGATTTTTTACTATTCTTTTTATTTTTTGGGCTTTGGTGAAATGTCAGGGGTTTAAACAGGGGCAATCTGCACCACACCGGGTGATTAGGGTGTGCCCAGGCACATCTGGCACACCCTGTTCGCAAGCCAATGCCACCCACTGTGGTTTGAATAAAAGCAGACATGCTGCATGTCAGTGTAAAAAAACGCATGTCAGTGTAAAAAAACGCAGGTCACATATGTATATGGTGTGAAAGAGCCATAAATCAGTGGAGATTCTGCAGCATCTGTAAGCTGTAAGGGCTCATCCACAGGGGGGCACTACAGTGTATACCTGTGAGAGAGCCACATTTGCCCGCACACAGATGCCTATGCACAGGTGTTCTGTGTATCCCTGTGCAGTCAATCCTATTCATGCCAACTGGGACACAGCGTTTGTACAGTAGGGTTGCCCTTTCATCAAATACATATTAATAGTGTTGCTCACGAATATTCACATTGCGAATATTCGCTACGAATATTGCATATTCGAGTATTCGCGAATAACTTGAATATTGCGGCGAATATTCGCTATGGCGAATATTCGTATTTTTTCAAATTTATTTTTAAAACAGATCACATCCTAGTGATCTCCATCGACGTCTAAAAGCATTGCTGGTATGATTAGAGAGAGACCCTGGGCCGAGTAGCTGATGCGACTCTTTTATGTTGCTGAAAATTCGCATTGCGAATTTTCGGCAACATAAAAGAATCGCATCAGCTACTCGGCCCTTCTTTTGCATCAGAGCCAATCAGAATAACTCGAATATTCGGCAAAAGGAATATTGCGCGATATTCCTTTTGCCGAATATTCGAGTTATTCTGATTGGCTCTGATGCAAAAGAAGGGCGGAGAAGAAAATCGCGCAATATTCCTTTTGCCGAATATTCGAGTTATTCTGATTGGCTCTGATGCAAAAGAAGGGCGGAGAAGATAATCGCGCAATAGGAATATTGCGCGATTATCTTCTCCGCCCTTCTTTCGCCCCCTTATTCTCCTTTCTTTTAAGTAGAGTTAGTGTAGAGTTAGTGTTTAGTGCATATTAGTTTAGTAATACAGGAAATGATCTCCGTTTATGAGAATTTCGCAATCATTTTCGCATTTGGGATAAAATATCACGAATATTCGATATTAGCGAATATTTGCGAATATTCTTCTATATATTCGCGCAATATCGCGAAATCGAATATGGCGTATTCCGCTCAACACTACATATTAATTACACTGGTTTTGTGGCTGATTAACTACTTAAATACCAGGCACTCCCCCCCCCCCCCCCCTAGCTGCCCAGGACCATTTTTAGCTTTCAGCGCTGTCGCACTTTGAATGACAATTGCGCATGCAACACTGTATTCAAACAATTTTTTTTTATTCTTTTACCACAAATAGAGCTTTCTTTTAGTGGTATTTGACCACCTCTGAGGTTTTGAATCTTTGCGCTATAAATTAAAAAATAGTGACAATTTTGAAAAAACAAACAAACTGATGGGTACTGGATAGGCAGCACTGATGAGGAGCTACTGACAGGCATTACTGAGTGGCACTATTTGGGACTTTGATGGGGCACGGACACATACTTCCCAACATTTTGAAATGAGAATGAGGGACACCTACTAGAAAATGTATGTAGGCAAAGGATACGCCCCCTGCCCCCTTAAAGGAGAATTAACCCCAAAAAAGGTTAATTAAATCCACAAGGGCTTTTTTTTTACCACTACTATTTATATTGGATTTTGAAATGTACAAATGCAGCAGTTTAGAAATTGGATGAAAGGTTTAGCACTTGGGTACACTTTTTGAAAGGAAAAAAAGTGAATTTAATATACAACTATATAGATCAGACCAAAATGAGGAAAGAGGACAGAGGGACATTGGTCCAAATCAGGGACAGTCCCTTGAAATCAGGGACAGTTGGGAGCTACAGTATGCTGTCAGGCATTACTAATGGGGCACTGATTGGCATTTTTATGAGCACTGACAGGCGTTTATAGAGGGGGACAGGCTGGCAGGTGATGGGCACTGATTGGAAACTGATGGGCACCTTTTGATAGGGGCAGTGCTGATAATCAATGTGCTGATTATCAGCACAGACCCCCCTCTGACAGAAAGAGCCTTCGATCGTCTCTCCCTGTCACCGTTAAAACGAGGAAAGCCATTTAACGGCACTTCCTGGTTCATGCGATAATCAGCTGTGATTGGTTACAGCTGATCATGTGGTAAGAAGCCTCTGTCAGAGGCTTCATACCACGATCGGAGTTGTGGTGTGTCAGATTGGCACACCGCACCTCCGATCACTGTGCTGCGCGCCGGCTCCGTTATCCCTATGACGTCATATAACGTCCAGTCAGGATAACAACCACTTTGCCGCTGTCATTTTGCTATACGCGGGCGACAAGTGGTTAAGTTGGTAATTAAACTCACTAAGGCTTGATTCACACTTATGCGTTTTTTGATGCATTTTGCATTTTGCAGAAATGCAGGGACATTTTTTAACATGGGTTCCTATGTTCATGTTCACATCAATGCATTTTTGTGCCTCTGTGTTTTTGGAAAGGATCGGGGACTTTATTTCACGCAAAATTAAGCGTTTTGCATGTGATAGAATTCAATGGACCCGCATCCATTTTACAGCGATTTTGCCGTGATTTGCATTTTTTTTATATATTTTTTTACACTGTATCTAGCTGGTTGCTAAGAAGTGGGTCGGGAAGCTGGCTTCCGCTTCCTTAAAGCAGAGTTCCACCCAAAAATGGAACTTCCGCTAATCCCACTCCTCACCCCCTTACATGCCACATTTGGCATGTCATTTTTTTTGGGGGGGGGGAGTGGGGGCTTCAGGAGGAGTGGGACTTCCTGTCCCACTTCCTGCTTCCGCCGAGGGGCTGGTTAGGCGATTAAGCTTAATTGCCTACAGCAGCCCCTCCCTGTAGGCGATCACATGGGACACATGACAGGTCCCATGCGATTGCCTGTCCAATCAGCGGAGCCCCGGTCAGCGCGTCGCTGGAACGCTGGAGCAGGTAAGTAATTGTTTATTAAAAGCCAGCAGCTACACTTTTTGTAGCCACTGACTTTTAATAAACACAAATATTGGCTGGAACACCCCTTTAACAACTGATGAGTTATCAGCTGTAAGCTGGCTTACTGCTGAATGAAAAAAAAAATGCTAGCTAAAAAAAAAGTGAAAAAAAACGCGTGGGGTCCCCCTCCAGGTCCATATCAGGCCCTTAAGTCTAGTATGGATTCAGAGGGGACCCCCCCCGCACCAAATTAAAACAAAAATGGCGTGGGGGTCCCCCCAAAATCCATACCATATCCTTATACGAGTATGCAGCCTGTCAGGTCAGAAAAGAACAGATGAGCGAATGCCCCCCCCTTACCAGGCCGCATGCCCTCAACATGGGGGGATGGGTGCTGGGGCAGGGGGGCTCTGCAACCCCCACTCCAAAGCACCTTGCCCCCATGTTGATGGGGACAAGGGCCTCTTCCTGACAACCCTTGCCTGGTGGTTGTCGGGGTCTGTGGGCAGGGGGGCTTATCGGAATCTGGAAGCCCCCAGATCCCACCCCCCCCCATGTGAATGAGTACCCCTACCCATTCATCTGAAAAAAAGTTTTTACATTCAGCAGGAAGCCGCTGACAGCTGATGACTCCTTGGTTGTTAAGGACGCGGCGGCCGGCTTCCAGGCCCCCTCCTTAGCAACTAGCTGGATACAGTGTAAAAAAAAAAAAATGAAAAAATAAATGCAAATCACGGAAAATTTGCAGCAAAATTGCAGTAAAAATGCAGCACTTGCGGTTTGGATGCGGGTCCATTGAATTATATAACATGCAAAACGCTGCATTTTGCTGGAAAAAAAGTCCCCAACCCTTTCCAAAAACGCAGAGGCACAAAAATGCATTAATATGAACATGTTCCATAGGAACCCATGTTAAAAAAAATCCCTGCATTTCTGCAAAATGCATCAAAAAACGCATTAGTGTGAATCAAGCCTTAGTGCCTTACCTGCATTCAATAATTAGCCACACAGATATCTGTCAAATTGCCCCAAAGTCAGACTGAAATGCTGGATTGTTTTGACGTGCGTTTTTACCAAGATTTTACCGCGATTTACGTTTTGCATTATTTTTTTAACCATCATTTTTTTTTTTTTTACATTTCCTTTAACAACCAGCTATAAACAGGTAAAAAAAAATGCAAATCGCGGTAAAAACGCATTACTTGCGTTTTTGATGCAGGTCCATTGGATTCTATTACATGCAAAATGCTGCTTTTTGCAGGAAAAAAAGTCCCCGACCCTTTCCAAAAACACAGAGGCACAAAAAAGCATTGATGTGAACATGTTCCATAGGAAACCATGTTAAAGAATTTCCCTGCATTTCTGCAAAATACAATGGAGCCTCAGTGTGAACGTGGGCTAAAGGGATAAGGTGGCAAGTCTAGTGAGAGATGCAGACAGTGTGCACCCACACCTGCATGGCTGATGAGGAGCTGCGGCTGTGTCTGTACAATAGAGTTGCCACCTCATCCATTTAGGCTGGGTTCACACAGGTGCGCTGTGCAATATCGCATGTGATTCGCACAGTGCTGCAGTGAAAATCACATGCGATGTTCGTGCAATGCGATTTCAGCCATACAGATAACGCGCACATGACCCTTTTTTTGGTCTGCATCAGGATCCGATTGCATGGGTGTTCACACCTATGGGATCCGATTCATGTCAGAAGTGTCAGTTTGCACTGCAATATGCAAACTGAAATGGGGGTGTTGTTAATGTTGTATGACACTCACCAACAGTTCGCATATGGCAGTGTGAAGACGAGTGCGATGCGGGAACCCGCAGTGGATTCGCAGGTTTCCCGCATCGCACTAGTGTGAACCCAGCCTAAAACCCGAACACATATGACATACACAGGTTCTGAGGCTAATTTATTGCTGATAAGGTGCCAAGTGAATTTAATAATCAACTTAACCACTTCCTTACCGGGCCATAGGGGATTGGGGTCGGTGTCAACCCCTCGCCGATGAGAGTGGACGTTACACAACGTCCTTTCTTCTCCACGTTCCAGGACCCGCGCGCGTGCCCAACGGCTGCGATTGTCGCCGGGCACTCGCAATTACCGCTGATCACGGCAGGAGTATGGATCTGTGTGTGTAAACACACAGATCCACCTCCTGTCAGCGGTGAGGAGACTGATGTGTGTTCCCAGTACAGAGGAACACACATCGGTCTCTTCCCCCTGTGAGTCCCCCTCCCCCTACATTTAGAACATACTTTAGGGAACATTTTAACCCCTTCAGCGCCCCCTAGTGTTAACCCCTTCCCTGCCAGTCACATTTACACAGTAATCACGTTTTATAGCGCTAATTGCTGTGTAAATGTGAATGGTCCCAAAAACGTGTCAAAAGTGTCCGATATGTCGGCCGCAATGTCACGGTCACAAAAAAAAAAAAAAAACGCAGATCGCCGCCATTACTAGTAAAAAAAATTAAATAAAAATGCCATAAATCTATCACCTATTTTGTAGACGCTATAACTTTTGCGCAAACCAATCAATATACAATTATTGCATTTTTTTTTTACCATAAAACATAGAAGAATACGTATCGGTCTAAACTGAGGAAAAAAATAATAATAAAAAAAAAATTGTGATATGTATTAAAAAAAAAAATATTGTGTTTTTTTTTTAAATTGTCGCTCTTCTTTTGTTTATAGCGCAAAAAATAAAAACCGCAGAGATGATCAAATACCACTAAAAGAAAAAAACATAACGATTTAATTTAGGTACAGTGTTGCATGACTGCGCAATTGTCATTCAAAGATTCAAAGTGCAACAGCGCTGAAAACTAAAAATTGGTCTGGGCAGGAAGGGGGTGAAAATGCCCTGTATGGAAGGGGTTAATCAGCCGCAGAACCTGTGTAATTAATATGTGTTTGGGTTTTAGCCCACGTTCACATTAGGCCGATTTAACATGTCAAATCGCATTCTAAATCAAACCCTATTTCCAGCAATGACACCGATCCGAACCTTCGATGGGACTTCAGAGGGGCTTCAAGCAAGCTTTGCCATAGACTTCTATGGAGGCTTTGAAGATGCTTTAAAGCACCACGGAAGCTACATGGGGTATAATTTTTGAAGCAAAGCAAAAGCAGCAGGATAAACAGGACTGTAAGCTAACCATTTTATTTAGTGACAGAAGCTTTGACTGGCGTTCGGAGAGCTTTAACAAAGCCTGTCAGAAGCCGAAGCAAATGTATACGAGTCCTAAAGCATTAAAGGAAGGCAGACTTGGGCTATCTCCTCCCATCAATCCGGCCACCAAGCAGGCCGAGCAGCTTCCTATTCACACCGAGAAGATGTATCAGTTGGTCAGGGGGAAGTTGTAAGCAGTCTGTTGCTATGGTTACCATGCCTGCACAGCAAGTTTCAGTTTCCCAGTGAAATTCCAATGGGAGTTGTGTCTAAACGGAGCTAGAGGGGTCTTTATATAATCCCCATAACTCACAGTGGGCCCAGTCATTTCTATTGTCAGGTATGGAAAGTGTCCATTTCTTTTTTTTCTGTCAGGGGAATAGCACAGAGATTGACAGAGTTAATTGCAGGGCAGGGAGCGATACACAAACACACCTTGTGGTCTGTACGTCCCATAGCACGTTACTTAGTTACCAAAGTTTAGACTGACGCTTTGGAAGTCATTCAGTCAGCTCAGGCTTGTATCTAACACAGGCTGGCTAGTTAGACGCGCAGTAAATGATAAATCTAGACGTGTGATGGGACATTGGATAGCGAAGAGTTGCTGATTTTACACTTCTGTCAAGAAACCTTCACATTACAATGCAGTCTTCACTGAATCCGAGGCTGCGCAAGGTAAGGCCATCTACCTTTTATTAGTCACTGACCGATTTATTGTTCACTTTCTGCTTCACCTATAAACCGCTTTCGCGTTTTTCAAGCGTTTTAGTGCTAAAATAGCATCTGTAAAGCGCCTGGAAAAAAAGCATTTGTGAGCAGCTGAAAAATCCCCAGTAAGGATGAGCTCAGGTGTGTTTGCGACTCGCACATGCAAAGCCTGCCAGGAAGTCGGCACTGCGCAGCGCTAATCGCAGGCAGTGAGACATTTCTCGATGGCTCACTGCCTGCGATTTGCGCTGTGCAGTGCCGACTTCCTGGTGGGCTCTACACGTGCGGGCTTGTGAACACATCCTCACTCCCCAGTATGAAAGTCTGAGTGCTGCAAGCAGCATCTTTGGGCGTCCCAAAACGCCCTGCTCTTTGAACTGAATGGGAAGCGCTGCCGAAAGCTCCTGCAAAGTGCTTCGTCAACCTCTAATTGGTCGCTAGCGTGGGTTAAAAGCGTCCCGCTAGCGTAAGGTGACCAGATTTTTAAAATGAAATCCGGGGACATATAATTTTTTTTACTAGTAATGCAGAAATCAGCGACTCTCTGTACATTGCCGGTGCCACCCGCCTCACAACCTGTGAAGTCTAATGGCCCGTACACATGATCCGAATATCGTACGACGGATCGTACGACTTTTTCTGCTTAATAGTCGCAAGTAAAATGAAATAGGTTATTAAAGTCACGAAAATTCTCATACGACGGAAGTGATGTCATGTGTTGTAATGTATTTGTATTGTATTGTCGGACGACAACTGTACTGACTAAACGAAAATCGTACGATCTGACATCGTACGAGGAAAATTTTCGTGCTTGTCAGATCGAATAAAACCGGATGAACGGTCGTGATCGGCTCTCGAAAGTAGTGTACACACAATCCGAAAATCGTACGATCGTTTTCGTCCGATATTCGGATCGTGTGTACGGGCCAATACTCTCCGGGCCCAAGCTACTACTGGGTGGGGAGTGGAGGAAGATCACTCTGCTAGGGAAGGCAAGGAGATAAGCCGGCAGGTGGCTGGCCGGGACTTGAGCCAAGGCAGAAGAACATGTGAGGGGAGCTGAGTGGCGCCCGAAACTGAAGAAATATTCCCTCCGCTCCGACCGGCACATGATCATCAGAAAGGGGCACAGATAATGGAAAAAAATACACCCCCTAAGCTAGTAGCAGCAGTACGTAATTTAGATTTATTTTTATTTTTTTATTCTGCACTGATTGTCTTTGAAATTTTGCCAGTCCCTGTTCAAATCCAATCCGGGGACAAAACCAGGGACAGACTTGGTGTCCTCAATCCAGGGACTGTCCCCGGAAACCAGGGATGTCTGGTCACTCTATGATAGTGGCCGAAAAAGCACCGCTAAAGCGTTGCTAAAACTAGCGGCGCTTTACCGCTTACGCGGCTGAGTGTTAAAGGGTTAATAGTGATCTCATTTTAAAAGGCTTGTGTTAATGCGCGTTCTGGTCATACGCAGCTGTTTTCCATTAATAGTAGCTGCACTAGGGTTGCCGCCTCATTCCTTTAAAATCAAACACATATGAATTACACAGGTTCTGTGGATGATTAAGGTGGTAATTAAACTCAGTTGGTGCCTTATTTGCAATGAATTAGCTTCAGAACCTGTGTAATTCATATGTGCTCAGATTTAAATGGATGAGGTGGCAACCCTAAGCTGCACGTGCGCAAATGGAAAATGTAGTGCTTGACCAGAAAATGCCGCATTTTACTTGCTTTGCCTGCAATTGAAATGCACCTTAACCACTTAAGACCCAGACCAATATGCAGATAAAGGACCAGGCCTCTTTTTTGCGATTCGGCACTGCGTCGCTTTAACTGACAATTGCGCGGTCATGCGACGTGGCTCCCAAACAAAATTGGCGTCGTTTTTTCCCCCCACAAATAGAGCTTTCTTTTGGTGCTGTTTGATCACCTCTGCGTTTTTTTTATTTTTTGTGCTATAAACAAAAATAGAGCAACAATATTTTTTGCTAATAAATATTCCCCCAAAATATATATATATATATATATATATATATATATATATATATATATATATATAGGCCTATACGTATTCTTATACCTATTTTTGGTAAAAAAAATCGCAATAAGCGTTTATCAATTTGGTTTGCGCAAAATTTATAGCGTTTACAAAATAGGGGATAGTTTTATTGCATTTTTATTAATTCTTTTTTTTTTTACTACTAATGGCAGGGAACAGTGATTTTTTTTTTTCGTGACTGCGACATTATGGCGGACACATCGGACAATTTTGACAAATTTTTGGGACCATTGTTATTTTCACAGCGAAAAGTGCTATAAAAATGCACTGTTTACTGTGAAAATGACAATTGCAGTTTGGGAGTTAACCACTGAAGGGGTTAAGTGTGACCTCATATGTGTTTCTAACTGTAGGGTGGCGGGTCAATGACGTCTGACGTTTTTGATCGCCTTTCCCTATATCAGGGAACAGACAATCAATGACGGTGCCACTGTGAAGAACGGGGAAGGTGTGTTTACACCTCTCCCCATTCTTCAACTCCTGTGACCGATCGCGGGACTCCGGTGGCGATCGAGTCCCGCGGCTTCGGGGCGCGCGCTGTGCCATTCTGCCAACTTATATCGGCGTTAGGTGGTCCTTAAGTGGTTAAAGTTGAACTAAACAAAAAAATATTCACTTCCAGCGATGAGAAGGTAAAATCCTGTACGCTGTCATCTTCCCCCCCGGGCTACATCCAGATACCGAGTTTCCAGTATCTTGATTGGCTGGAGAGGATGATGTTTATGCATGTGCATAGGAGTCCGGTATTCTGCCACAGTTAGGGATCATTCACACAGGCAGTGCCCTCTAAAGAGTGATCTGTATTTGGATTTCTCTTCAAAGGACATTTGAAAGGAGATGAGGAAGCGTTGTCTCCTCCTGACTGCCTAACCCTGTAAATGTCGCACTACTGCACTGCAATTAAGCATAGTTATGGGGCATTTGCACCACAGCTCCATAGGCTTGTATAGGTCGCAGTACACGCCAAATGTGATATGCTGTTAAATTGTTGTTGCCACATCTATACTGATCTTAGTGGCTGCATTTCAATATTCAGGCGGGCAGTTAGGGGGAAGTAAAACCGTGGCTCAACCACCTGTTTTTAACGCCTTCTGACCTTTAGATTGCCCATAGTCAGCTTGATGTAATACAATAGAACAGTGGTCTCCAAACTGCAGCCCGGGGGCCGGATGTGGCCCTTTGCCTGCTTTTCTCTGGCCCTTGGGACAATATTCCCTCCACTGTCAGCAACAGTAGGGCATAGTTCCTGACACCAAAAATGGGGCACTATTTCCCCCCCCATTGACACCAATAATGGGGCACTATTCCTCCTATTGACATCAATGATGGGGCACTATTATTCCTCTCAATACCAATGATGAGGTATTATTACTCCCATTGACACCAGGACATTTTCCTCTCCCACTGTCCACAGTCCGACCCCCAATACACCACAAGCTGATTTTTGGGAAGGGAGGGTGTCCCTGAATGGTAGTTTGGCAATGTGGTCACCTTAGACACGCTGCCTCCTGCTCACAGTCTTTTATTGCAGGGGTCTCCAAACGTTCTAAACAAAAAGGGCCGGTTTACTGCCCTTCAGACTTTTATAACCTAGGGGTAGGCAACCAGTAGCCCTCCAGCTGTTATGGAACTATAATTCCCATGAGGCATTGCGAGGCTGGCAGTTACAATTACTCCCAGAGGCATGATGGGACTTGTAGTTCTGCAACAGCTGGAGGGCCCCAGGTTGTCTACCGCTGTTATAACCATTAATGTAAGGGTTCCATCTCACATTATTCACCAACGTATGGGACCATTTCACAGACTACTAATATAAAAAATAAACATTTTCACTGACCACCAATGTAAGGGGCACTACAGTTTTCATTGTTGGTGTTTGCTTTCTGCTCATTAATATTATTATTTTTTATTTTATGATTGTTACTGAAACATTTTTTTCTTGTAGAGTAGGGAGTGTTAAAAACTATTCGCTCTGGGTGTCCAATATGCTAGATACACTGCATTTTGTATTATTATATATACAACATGCCCTGAGTTAGAGATGCAATAATGTAGCAGGCAGGGGCGAACTGACCGTTCGGGCACTCGGATACTGCCCGAGGTCCCCATGCCGCTAATGGGCCCCACCAGGGTTGCCAGCCTCAGTAAAACCAGGGACAGTATGTAAAAATATGTGTTTTAAAAAAAAATATCAAGATTATAGCTGCCCCGCCTCTCCAGTACCTTTCCAGTGTGTGTATTCTGTGTATGTATACTGTATGTGTGTATACCGTGTGGCCCCATAATCTCCTATTGCCTGGGGGCCCCATAATCTCCTATTGCCCGGGGGCCCCATAATCTCCTATTGCCCGGGGGCCCCATAATCTCCTATTGCCCGGGGGCCCCATAATCTCCTATTGCCCGGGGGCCCCATAATCTCCTATTGCCCGGGGGCCCCATAATCTCCTATTGCCCGGGGGCCCCATAATCTCCTATTGCCTGGGGGCCCCATGAGTGGTCAGTTCGTCCCTGGTAGCGGGGGTTCCCCAAGACATAAAAATATAGACCACAGGTGTCAAACACAAGGCCCGCGGGCCGAATCCAGTCCTCCAGGCCATTTCATGTGGCCCTCGCACCTCTCCTGCAACTGCAGGAGAGCTTCAGCCCTCCTCTTGTCCTACTCCAGACCCTTACTTTATTCTTTCAAGCAATGCATCCAGCTTCTTCCCAGCGGCAGCATAAGGAAAGGGGGGTGCACTATGATGTAAGGGAGAGTGGGGGACTCAACTTTTGATGGTGGGGGGGCTCTTGACATCTAATATATGGGGAGGGGATGTGGTGGACATCTAATCTTGAGCCACGATCAATCCATCTGATGAGAACGGTTTGAAGGACCGTTGTCATAGGTTAACCGATGAAGCTGACTGATGGTCTGATGTGCCTACACACCATTAGTTAAAAAAACGATCGTATCAGAACGTGGTAACATAAAACACAACGACGTGCTGAAAAAAATGAAGTTCAATGCTTCCAAGCATGCGTCGACTTGATTCTGAGCATGCGTAAAAAATGTAACCGATGGTCGTGCCTACTAACGATCATTTTTGACCTATGGGTTAGGAATCCATGGGTTAATTTTAAAGCAAGTTGACTTTTTTTTAACCTAAGGTTAAATAACCTATGGGGCCCACACACGATCGGTTTCGACCAATAAAAACGGTCCATCAGACCGTTGTCCTCTGGCTAACCTATCGTGTGTACGGGGCCATACAGATACAACCGGCCCTTTTGAGGTCAATCATAATGCTGATGCGGCCCACGATGAGATTGAGTTTGACACCCCTGATATAGACTAATAAGAATAATTTTGCATTGCAGCCTCAGCATGTGTACAACCCCAAGCAACTGGATGGGTTCAACCGCCTGTGCTTTATTATACATGCTTTTTGTGCATTTTAACTGCTTGCCGACTGCCCGCCATCATATTACTGCGGGAAGTCGGCACACCTGGGCGAGAGCCCGTAGCTATACGTCCGCTCTAAAGCGGCCACTAGGGGGGCGCGCCGGCGGCGGTCGGCGCGCACTCGCCCCTGAGTCCCGTGCCGACGGGCACGATCGCCGCCGGGCAAACGCGATCGCTCGCTACAGAGCGAGGACTGGGAGCTATGTGTGTAAACACAAAGCTCCCGGTCCTGTCAGCGGGGGAAACGTTGATCTTATGTTACAATGTATGAACATAAGATCAGTGATTTCCCCTAGTGAGTCCACCCCCCATACAGTTAGAACACACCCAGGAACACACTTAACCCCTTCCCTGCCCCCTAGCGTTAACCCCTTTACTGCCAATGCCATTTTTATAGTAATCCAATGCATTTTTATAACATTGATCGCTAAAAAATGCCAATGGTCCCAAAAATGTGTCAAAAGTTTCCGAAGTGCCTGCCATAATGTCGCAGTACTGAAAAAAAATGCTGATCGCCGACATTACTAGTAAAAAAAAAATATTAATAAAAATGCCATAAAACTACCCCCTATTTTGTAAATGCTATAACTTTTGCGCAAACCAATCAATAAACGCTTATTATCTTTTTTTTACGAAAAATATGTAGAAGAATACGTATCGGCCTAAACTGAGGAAAAAAATAGTTTTTTTATATATTTTTGGGGGATATTTATTACAGCAAAAAGTAAAAAATATTGCATTTTTTTCAAAATTGTCGCTCTATTTTTGTTTATAGCACAAAAAATAAAAACCACAGAGATGATCAAATACCACCAAAAGAAAGTTCTATTTGTGGGAAAAAAAGGACGTCAATTTTGTTTGGAAGCCAAGTCGCACGACCGCGCAATTGTCAGTTAAAACGACGCAGTGCCGAATCACAAAACGTGCTCTGGTCATTGGGCAGCAATATGGTCCGGGGGTTAAGTGGTTAAAGTACATATACAAATGTAAACCAGGCCTTTCAGCTCTTGGATTTAAGATCAAACCCAAAGCGGGGTCCTAAATTTCTTCTTTTACTCCATGCATTTTGGAAGCATATGTGCTGCTTTATAGGTGTTTACATATGTATGTGCATCCAAACTGTATGTGTGTGTATGCTGGTAGGTGTGTATCTATGTGTATGATAGTATTTTTTTTCTTTAATACGTTAATGTTTTTTAACTTCTCTGGGACAGATTGAACCTTCTACTGGTGGGGGGCAACAACAAGGGGAGCAATGTAATCTAATATAAATGAAATGATTTAGTTGGGCTACTGCATTGTGCTGCTCCCAGTAACACAAGTGTGTGAACAATGTGGTGTGCTTCATTTCAGCCCCATTGTTCAGGTGGCAAGATTCAGAACTGTCTGCCAAGCACTTTCATTTACCACCCATGTAAGTCTAACCTTAGTGCCAAGTGACCCAGACAGTTTAGTTACTTGCTACAGTGTAATTTAACCTCTTGTCTGCAATCATGTAATTTATAGCACAATGAAAGTAGTGTTATGAAAATAAAGTGACCCCTGACAAGTGCTCATTAGCAAATGAATTACATTTCCTGTGTAGTTTAACTGGCACAAACAGCAAGGAAAATCAAGGCAACCCAAAACAATTTGTTATTAAGCTTTACTTTGGACAGAGACACACAAAAAAATATATATATATATATATACTGTATATATGGTATATGTTACATACTCCTTAATAATCAATAAAGCAGAACTATTTTTTTTTCTAACTGCAAACACTGAACTTGGAAGTTGAAAATATAGCACTTGTGTGACTTGTCCTGCGACTTAGGTCTGCAAAGTCGCATGACACGTTGTACCCCTTGATTCCCAATGAGTACCATTCATATCTGTGTGACTTCAAAGTAGTCCCTGTACTACTTTGGTCTGACTTTGATGCGAGTTGAGGTCTATAGCAGTGTTAATTTTGGCAGCAAATTTCGATATAGTTTTTGTCTTAGTCTTATGACTAAAATGGCATTTTAATTTTAGTCCCATTTTCTGCAATTTTTTTTTTTTTTAGTTTTAGTCGTATTTAGTTTTGTATCAGAGTTAATTTCCTGATCTATTCAGTGTTGAATATAGTTAAAAACCCTAGGGTGGCACTTAACGAGCCTGTTGCCGACGCTCCCAAACATGTTCAGACTTTAAACGAATTAATCGGCAAATAACGATATAGCGACCACTGGTGGTATATCTGGCTATTATGAAAAATAAGCTGACATGGATCATGCTCAACAAAAAGCTGGTCAGTATCTTGAAGGATAAATCTGCTATGTTTTACTGTGTTTGGGATCCTTGGATTAAGTATCTCCTAAATCCAGCTGACTGAGGAGTGTAGTCAGTGGAGGTGGGCGTTTTGGATGGTCTTTCTCCTTTTACCTTTTTGTTTTTTATTTCTGCAGCGCTACCCCCTCAGGAGCCGCTGGTTGTTGTTTGGGATCGGCATATTAACCACTTGCTTACTGGGCACATATACCCCCCTCCTGCCCAGATGAAATTTCAGCTTCCGGCACTGCGTTGCTTTAACTGACAATTGCGCGGTCGTGCGACGTGGCTCCCAAACAAAAATGACGTCCTTTTTTTCCCCATAAGTAGAGCTTTCTTTTGGTGGTATTTGATCGCCTGTGCGGTTTTTATTTTTTGCGCTATAAACAAAAAAGAGCGTCAATTTTGAAAAAAAATACAATATTTTTTACTTGTTGCTATAATAAATATCCCAATTAAAAAAAAAAAACACACATTTTGTTTCTCAGTTTAGGGCGATACGTGTTCTCCTGCATATTTTTGGTAAAAAAAAAAAATCGCAATAAGCGACTGGTTTGCGCAAAAGTTGTAGCACTTACAAAATAGGGGACAGAATTATTATTCTTTATTATTTATTTTTTTACTAGAAATGGCGGCGATCTGCGATTTTTATTGGTACTGCGACGTTATGGCGGACACATCGGACACTTTTGACACATTTTTGGCGCCATTCACATTTATACTGCGATCCGTGCTATAAATATGCACTAATTACTGTATAAATGTGACTGGCATTGAAGGGGTTAACACTAGGGGGTGAGGAAGGGGTTAAATGTGTGTCCTAGGTGTGTTCTAACTGTGGGGGGAGCGGGGGTTACTGGGGGGTGACCGATCTGTGTCCCTATGTACAAGGAACACAGATCGGTCTCCTCCTCGCTGACGGCTACAGCGCGGGTCTGAATATCCAACCCGCCATCTTTTGACGACCGCCCCTCTGGGCATTCCCAGCGCGCTCCAGAACGCGCTGCGGGGAAACCCTGTGTTGGCCTTGTCCCTTGGACACAGCCAATCACAGATCGCGGCGAACGGCCAATCAGAGTGGCCGTTTGCGCTGCGATCTGTGGGCGAATGAGAGATGATCTCATATGTTTACATACTCTATGGCAGACCTGGCTCGGGCCTCTGCCACAGGCGCAGTACTTCAGTACTCAAGAGAACAATTTGGATTGAGCGGAACCTCCCAGTAAATGCAATGAAAGTGTCCGGTTGACAGCTGACATGTACCTGTCAATTCTCGGCGACCAGATCCCCGATCGTTCCAGCCCTCTCAGACAACCTGCCTCCAGGTTCTCCTCGAGCCGATCCCCCACCGAGCGGCACACAGCCTGGCATCCTCTCAATAAGGTTGGGGACCCAGTAGGATTCATTCCATAAAACATGGACCCTGCTGCAGCATTATACAATGGCCAATAGTTGCATAAAGGAGCAGAGTGACCGAGCCACTTATGCAAGTTTGTTGGGCATTGAGGTAGTGCCAGTGGGGAACAGTGCATATTACCCACCGAGGCAAAACTTGGCTCTTTATCTGACACATTTAAGTATATGCGTAATATTAATGCATATTTTATTATTAAGAAATTCTCTTAAATCTGTCTTATACCTCACTTTGAGTGAAGATGATCAAATCCCTACAGTACTGAATGAATCGCAATTTTTGTGTTTGACCTAATTTTGCTTTTATGTTAAACAGTGACTCATTCCTACTAGCTGTTTTTTTCAGCAGTCATTAACATAGACGAACAGAGTGCACGTGTAATATAATCTCATTCTTTAAAAAAAAAAATGTATTTTCTTATTTGGTTCTGTTATCATTTTGAATAGAGTGGGGAACAGTTAGAAAGTCTGTTTTTGTTTCCTTTTTCTCTTGATGTCTGTGTGTAATGCATCTTGTGCGTTTTCCCATTTACAGTAAAGTTGTATATTTGGTATGTTTTCCACATCAGGGATATTTTGTCATTCTGTGGCTTGCATATTTTTGTTTTTGCTGCTATGCATCTAAGGCCGCGTACACACGATCAGACCGGTCCGATGAAACTGGTCTGCAGACCAGTTTCATCGGACCAATTCGATGGTTTGTACGGCCTATGGGACCGTTGTCCGTCGGACCAAAGTTTTAAAACTTGCTTTAAGATCTGTCGAACGGACACCTGATTCGATGGTTAGTACGCAAAAGCATCGGACCAAAAACCTGCGCATGCTCAGAATCAAGTCGACGCATGCTTGGAAGCTTTGAACTTTGTTTTTTCAGCACGTCGTTGTGTTCTACGTCACCGCGTTCTGGTCCAAGGGGATTTTGGTCCGATGGTGTGTACGCACATTAGACCAACAGACCACTTCAGCCTGGTCCAAAGAAAACGGTCCGTCGGACCAGTTTCATCGGACCGGTCTGATCGTGTGTACGTGGCCTAACAGGTGTCTAGAGTCAGAAGAGAGTCACATATTTTTTTTTTGAAAAATAATTTTTATTGTTTTCAAAAACGTACAATGCACAAACAACCATTAAGGACCACACGCAACAGTACGGTGCGCCGTCCCAAAATAAAAGGGAGAAAATAAATAAATAAATAAATAAAAAGTGCATTACATTAAAACACCACTATAAACATTGCCTGTGAAACCTGTCAACTAAACCGACACCACTTCCTCAACCCCTTGTTACATACTTCAACCAAAGTATAAGGATTCATTGACAGAACTATCCACTCTAGCAAGAGAATGACTTTTATGAAACCCACCATACTTTTAGTGCAGGGGGAATGTGTACCCGCTCTTCACAGGCAGCGAGGTGCATACTGTAGCCACTAATATGAGAGATGGTATAACTTCATACAATAGTGAAATTTTGATCCGTTAACGTGAGAGGTGAGGCCTTCCACCCCCCCAAAATAGTATCAAATTTAAGAAGCGCCCCCCTGCTCAAATTTGTAGCTTTGTAAAAGGGCAGGGTCTTATTCACGGTGGCCTTCCGGGACTCTACAGATGGGGTTGTAGTGCTCTTCCAAGATAAAACTATGCATTTCCTAGCATTAAAAAATAATAAAGTGAGTAAGGTTCGTATATCGTAGAGGTCATCTACCATTCTGAGCAGACAGTGTTTGACAGAAGGATTTAACGGGATAGTGGTCAACTCCTGCACACACAGCAAAACCTCCCTCCAATATTTCTGTATACCCGGACAGTCCCAGAAGTAATGCATAAAGTCACTACATTTGTGGAACATTGCCAGCAAGCAGAGGCGACTGATTCAAAGATTCTGTCTATCTTTGCTGGGGGTCAGGTATAGCCGATGCAAAAATGTATAGTGGATCTTGCGGGCTGAGATTGAGAGTCACATTTACTGTCGCTTTAAAGGGGTTGTAAAGGAATTTTTTTTCCCTAAATAGCTTCCTTTACCTTAGTGCAGTCCTTCTTCACTTACCTCATCCTTCGATTTTGCTTTTAAATGTCCTTATTTCTTCTGAGAAATCCTCACTTCCTGTTCTTCTGTCTGTAACTACACACCATAATGCTAGGCTTTCTTTCTGGTGTGGAGAAAGCCTCTTGAGGGGGCGAGCAGGAGTGTCAGGATGCCCACTAACATACAGCTCCTTTCTCTATCTGCAAAGTAGAGAGTGTCCTGACTTGCCTGCAGAAGACCATACTCACTCAAAGCAGATGAAGTCAGTTTTCTTAATGGGCGACGTCACAAACATGGTGCACGCGCACACACACACAAACTGATCTCTTCCCTTCCCCAATGATTTCTTCACATTCAGGACATCTTTCTTCAGCTCTACCTCCTCACATTGCCTGCAGCCTGCTTTTTATGGGCAATTGGCAGCATTCCAGCATACAGGAGTTTTCCGGTCTGCTGACTGCATCGATATTTGGTCACACAACCATACCTCTGTAAACCAAAACAGGTTTACAGATTTCAAAATACTGTGTGTCACTATATAAGCGCCGTTACTGGTAAAAGTAAGTGTGGAATGCAAGACTCTGGTGGGTGTAAAATGATGTCCACTTGCCCCCTTCTGACCGTAGACTTACGACGGACGAGTGCGTAAGATGGCCGTGGGTGAACTTCACTTCTGTTACAAAATCTGATGAAACATCGGCAAAGTACCTCTGTGCCATTATGATGTCAGTCAATCAAGAGGGCTGGAGCATGACACCCAGAAGAAGTTGGGGAGGAAAAATTACAACCTTTTATCTGGTTTTTAGTGCTGTCTGTGACATTTTTCTTAATTTTAAAGAAATCTATGTAAAGTGGAAGAAAACTACACCTTTTGATAGCTGTCACTGAATCGGTTTCCCATGCCCCCATGACAATTGTGACATTTTAAGTTTACCATCACCTTATATACTTGTAGCTCTACCCCATTCAGGAGCTGCTGATTAGATTGGGATCGGCGGATTAAGTTACCTCTGTGTGGTGTCTAGGGGTAGATGTAGTGAGCAAAGCAGTAACGAATGTCCAACCTGTAGCTGAAGTTTTCTGAATGCTTTATTTTCCTGGTCCAACACGACCAACACATCAACTTGAGGTAGATAGGAAAAGGTTGATGAAAGTAGAACAACTTCGCAGAGTCAGGCTTGGATAGAGAAAGCAGTCCTGCTTTCGATAATTAAGTCAATCACGTCGCCACTCCAGCCGGAGTGGGTGCAGTGCACCTGGACAGGCCTCTCACACAGACCTGGCAGCCAGAGTGTCACCGAGAAAGCTAAGAAGGAACAAGCAGAGGCGTTGCTAGCGGGGTGCGGGGGGTGCGCTCCGCACCGGGTGACACCCGCTAGAGGGGTGACACCATCCCAACTCTTCTGAGGGTGAGGAGGGTCCTGGCCTGGCCAAACATCTCTAGCGCCGCACGTGTGTCCTTCCTGCCTGTGCTGGTCTGATGATGGGAGGGGGGGTGTGGGAAGAGGGGGGGGATTGCCATGTCTGTGTATAGCCTGTGCTGGTCTGATGATGGGGGGGGGGGGAGAGGGGGGATTGCCATGTCTGTGTATAGCCTGTGCTGGTCTGACGATGTGGGGGCGGGGGTGGATGTGGGAACTGGACACAGATAGATATATATATATATATATATATATATAGCCTGGGGTGCTATGGGAGGTGATAGGGGGTTCTGCACTGAGGGGGGTCTACTGTGCTTATGGAAAGGGGGCCTGCATTGAGGGGGATCTCTGCTTATGGATAGGGTCTGCGCTGAGGGGGGTCTATGCTTATGGAGGGGGTCTGCTGTGGGGGGTGTCTATGCTGATGGGGAGGTCTATACTGATGGAGGGGGGGGGGGTATGTACTTAGTTGGGGGGGTATAATATGGGGGAGGGTGGTCTGTACTGAAGGGGGACTATAGTTGGTCGAGGTGGGGGGTGGTGACACCAATTGTTTCCGCACCGGGTGACACCAACCCTAGTGATGCCACTGGGAACAAGTCGCTGCCACGACTTGGCTCTAGAAGATCAGTAGAGGCCCTTTGCCACAGGTCCGGTACTTAAGAGCAATAGAGCATATCCTCTCAATCCCGTCCTCTTCAGATGCGGAACCCCAGTAAGTTACTAAGGTTCCTCAGTCACTTCAGTGTCTCTGAGCCATGAGGGCCCAGAGTCGGGAACTTCGCATGGCACGGGCCTCGGCCAGGTAGGCCATAGTAGTGGGGCGCGTGATGTGCGCACACCCTGAAGGTGGGTGCTGCACCTGGAACCAGGAACTCGCGAAGAACCCCGAAATATAGCGTCTGCCACAGATATACCCTCCCCCAGCATGCCCCGTGAGGTAAACGCTCCTCCAATTGGAAAAGTGTCTTTGCCTGAACCCCTCTGGCGCCACCTGCCGCCCAGAGATGGGGCCACATCTCTGGAGCGCAGAATGACCCACAGGGCTGACAGCCGCCGAACCTGAACAAATCAACCTGGGTGAGAGCAAGTAAGTCTCTCACCCTACTAACTTTAGCGTAGCGCCCTTTCTGAAAGTAAGGGGGAACTACATACTTCTGACAAAGGTCAATGGGAGAGTGAAGCTCCCCAACCAGGGCACAGTTAGAGGTTCCAATACTTTCAAGACAAGAAAATAAAAATAATTAGAAAAATTAATTTGAAGCTGTTTTTTGTGTGTTCTGTGCTTTTCATATTTCCTGTCCCAAGAGCTGTCAGATGTTGCCTTTCTGAAAATCCCTTTTGCACGTATCTATGAGCAGCTTTAGATTCTGTTTTCAGGGCTCCATTTTTTCTTGGAATCAGAACACTGAGGTTTGGTGATAATTACAATACAGTATCTTGGAGGAACATCCTAGTAGCAAATTTTAGGTACATTATATAACATGACATATTTAGGACATGACTTGTGCATCCTTGGTCTGACTTTTGATTTAACTGGTGGTAATGATTAACACTGAGTGAAAAAATAACACTGAGAACTAGAGGTCGACCGATATGGGTTTTTCTCTGGCCGATGCCGATATTTAGAAATCGGGCGGGCCGATGGCCGATATATGTTGCTGATTTTGGCGGCCGATATTTTGGGCCTATTTTATTTTTATTTTTTTTATTTTACCTTCATCTCAGAAAATCTAGGGTGGGGTGCAGCCTATTAGTGTCCACCAGTGCATCCAACCAGTGCATCCCACCAGTGCCCACCACTGCCGCTGTGTCCCCCCCATCTCTGTGCTGCCGCCGTGTCAGAATATCAGGATGGAGAGCAACGGTAGGAGCCGGTAAACCCGGCCGCCGTGTCCCCCCATCTTTGTGCTGCTGCCGCCGTGTCCTCCCATCCCCGTGCTGCTACCACCGTGTCCCCCCCCCCATTTCCAAACTGCTGCCGCTGTGTCCCCCCCATCTCTGTGCTGCTGCCGCCGTGTCAGGATGTCAGGATGGAGATCGGCGGCAGCTCCTACCTTTTCGAAATGGACAGAGTCAGTGATCACTGACTCTGTCCATTCACATAACTGAAACATCGTAAACTGTGATTACAATGTTTCAGTTTATGAATGAAGAGAAGCCGCTGGCTTCTCTCCTTTCATTTTCAGCGCAGCTTAGGCTGCAGAGAAAGGGACTGGGGAATCATTGTCCCTAGTCCCTTTCCCTGTCTCAGAGGGGAAATGTCAGAGGTCTGTTAAGACCCCTTATATCTCACCAAAGCCCCCCAACAGGGCTGATAAAAAAAAAAAGGAATTGCAATAATAATAATAAAAAAATGTATTGTAAAAAATAAATAAACACACTGATACTGTCCATTTCCCCCACCCACCCACCTTTAAAAAAAGAAAGCATTGTAAAAAATAAATAAACAAATTGTAAAAAAAATAAAAAACAAGATAAAATAAAAATTGTAAAAAAATAAAAAACTGACACATGTGCCATTGTCACATGAGATTTAAAAAAAGTATCGGTAATCGGTACTCGGTCCTAAAAAAGTGGTATCGGGACAACCTTATATATTTTTAATAAATACATAATGAACTTTCACTAATAGTTATTGTATTAAATTAGTACTAATGCTAGGATCAATAAAAAAAATTGTCCGGTTCTTCTGCTTTAAGCAAAAATCGTTCGTTCTGTTCATGTACGAGAAAAATCCTGGAGTTTGTCCCTTTTGGAAATTTTCTATGGAAAGTCTGAATTGGATGTTGATAGTTGTGTACACACTATTAAGAAAATCAAACAATCATGCCTTGTACGGAATTATTCTTGAGACTTATAGTGTGTACTCTACTTAAGAACTGTTTGCACTGGCAAGACTGATTAATTGATCAGTTGATGTTAATGATTGGAGAGAGTTTAAAGTTGCATAAATATTTTCCGTTAAGGGCCTTGCGTGTAAAATAGCTTTAACCACTTCAGCTCTGGAAGGTTTTACCCCGTTTCTGACCAGGCCATTTTTTGGGATACGGCACTGTGTTACTTTAACTGACAACTGCACGGTCGTGTGACGCTATACTCAAATACAATTGATGTCCTTTTTTTTCCCACAAGTAGAGCTTTCTTTTGTTTATTTTTTGGTGCAGACAAATCTGACACTAAGGCCGCGTACACACGATAGGTTAACCAGAGGACAACGGTCTGATGGACAGTTTTCATCAGTCAAAACCGATCGTGTGTGGGCCCCATTAGTTATTTAAACTTCGGTTAAAAAAAAGCCAATTTGCTTTAAAATTTAACCAATGGACGCCTAACCGATAGGTCAAAAACGATCGTTAGTAGGCACGACCATTGGTTAAAAATCCACGCATGCTCAGAATCAAGTCGACGCACGCTTGGAAGCATTGAACTTAATTTTTTTCAGCACGTCGTTGTGTTTTACATCACCGCTTTTGATGCGATTGTTTTTTTAACTGATGGTGTGTAGGCACATCAGTCAGCTTCATCGGTTAACCGATGAGAACGGTCCTTCGGACCGTTCTCATCGGGTGGACTGATCATGTGTACGAGGCTTTAGTGAAACTTTTTAGTGCTCTGGTCAGGAAGGGGGTAAATTCTCCCGGGGCTGAAGCAGTTAAAGGGCCTATTTCATCCCTATTCTGTCTGATCTCTCATTAGGATATAAAGGTTGAATAGACTGGTCTGGGATTCCCCTTTAGTGTGTGACTGCCTGTCCTAGATTAACTCCTTACTATCCTTACAGTTTATGCTCCAGGTGGTAAATTATGCTTTTGTGTTGTTTAACCGTTTCTAAGCTGTCTTGGCAGGAAATTATTCTTCCTAGTCTGGGCTGTTATCCAGAGCTCGGTTGACCATTTACTCTCCTTTGTGTATCAATACCACATTACTCACTCCAGTAAAAGCTTAAATGATGTACACATATTTGACTTGTATGACGTGTCATTCAAAGCTTTAGTAAAAGATGTCTGAACCCAGAGTGTCAGGTGGGTTAGAATGTTCGCAGGGTCATGGCGATGCAGAAGAACAGGTAAATCCTAGCAGCCCTCAAGGAGGCCATGCTACATACACAATCTACTAAGCAATATTCTTTGTACAGTGAAACTTTACTGAAGCTAACTAAAGCTCAGAATACAGCCATCTCCCCAGTTGTTTCCAATAAGTCCCCCGAAGGTGGTACCACACACCAGGTGCTTCTCAGTCGTAGGCCCCGATGCTGTCCTGAACCAAGCCACAAACCTGCTAAGTTAAAGGAGTTGTAAAGGAAATGTTTTGCTTAAATGACTGTTTACAAGGTATAGAGACATAATAGTTAACTGATTCCTTTAAAAAAATGATTAAAAATAGATACAAATCAATCATATAATGTACCTGCAGTTCTAGTTTCATTTTTGCATGCGGTTTCCTGCTTCTGTGATGTTCAGAGCCATCGAGCCAATACAGGGCAGTGATGGTTTGTAAAACGAAACTAATTGGTGCTGAGGGGTTTTAGACACACAGTAATCACACCTCCTTGATTAGTGACCACAGAAATAAAGCTTCCAGGACTGTGGTTATCAGGAAAAAGACAACCAGGAAGTGTGGAGATCAGAGAAGAATTACAGCAACTTGAGAGCGAAAACGAACAATGAGGACATGAAAACATGACTGCATTAAGGTAAAGGAAGCTATTAAGATAAAAAAAAAATCCTTTACAAACCCTTTAAGGTCGGGGATGGCAAGATTTTTCCACCTTCTCCAGTGTCCATTTCTAATCCTCCTGGCAGTTCTGCTCTTAAAAGTGGTCTCTCTAGCTTGTGCACATGCCACAGACCTACATGGTATTGGTCAGAGGTGACCTGTACCAGAACTACCAGGTCCCGCCCATAGCTAGTTTTTAAAGGGTACATGCGCCACTGTCTACATGGGCAAATTTAGGGCCTCTGTTCCAGCTATGGCTATACTGTGTGTGTACACTGTTGTTGTTTGGGGAGTTGGTTCCCCAGACCGACAGGTGGCAGCAGTAGAGTCAGGGTAGTGTGGATATTTCTCCTCGGCAGTCAATCAGGAGGGTTGATCACCTCACTGTGCATGCTGGGGAGGGGTATTTATGGGGCAGACCCCATTGGTTCGGGGTCTTCGTCATATGTAACATATAGGCAAAACCTAAACAATCCATTTAATTTGTATCCAATCAGGCAGGCCCTTGCACTGTATAGTTGATGGTAGAGCTAAAGGCGATACTAAAATTGATTGTTGATTGTACAGGGTATGGCCAGCTTAACACTGTTCTACTACCTTGCTGAGGATCCCTAACAGATCAAAGCAAGGCAGTGGGGGGGCGTGGCCAGGCAGTGGATGTAGCCAGACGTGTTCTTCTCTCCTCCGAAAATCCGTATATTACTCCTGGATACATACTGTTGGCTCTGCTACATACAGCACTTCCGGTGACTGATGGCCCCCGGAGCACAGACATACCTTTCCGGTGTCGATACGGCCCAGATGTCTGTCGTAAAGAAACTTTCTTCCTCCCGGTCTGCAGACAGCATGGTCCAAAATGGCGCTCTCGCCCAGTGCTCTGCTAAGGAGAAGCACAGGGAGGGAGCTGAGAAGCTGTTCTCCATGCCCCTCTCCATGGACCCTGCTGCCTCCACCAGTACTCTGGAGGATTCGTCTCTCAGAAGCGGATGACGCGTGCCGCTGGAGGACAGGCATGTAACCAACCCCCATGGGACACAGTGAGTACTCCTCATAACCAATCCAGTCCAAATACCGAGGCTGAACCTTCGCTGAGGGATATATTCGCTGCGCTAACCACCAGCAATATATCTTTAGCCATACTTACAGCTGAAATCAAGGGAATGAAGGCTGAGGTCTCCTTTCTGCGGCAAGATGCCCAAAAACTGTGGGAGAGAACATCTGCCCTGGAGGGGAGAGTGAGCTCCATCGAAGATGATATGGCGCCCATGCAAAGGGATCTCACTTACAATAGTCATCTTGTCTCACAACATATGGCTCGCCTGGAGGATTTAGAGAACAGGATGAGGAAGAATAATGTGAGAGCTATAGGCCGCCTGCCTGAAAAAATTGAAGGGAAGAACCCAGTAGATTTCATTGAAAAATGGCTGTTCACTGCTTTTGGAAGCTGAAATACGCCATGCTATACCCTGCACGTCTGAGACTGGAGGCCCTGGGATCAGTCCACTTCTTTGATGCCCTGGCTGCTGGATCAGGGGGAGCAAACTATCCGGGAAGCTCACAATAGACGCCCCGTTCCACCATGACACCAATATTTAAGATGGAATCTGCTTTCCTAACAAGGCGGAGGAAGCTACATTGCACACATACAGTTTTTTGTTCTTGCTACTCGCTGTTGAGAGGTTTTTAGACACTGAAGTGCGCTTCCACTGTTGCCCCCAAGGATGGTCTGGTTCTGACCTCTAGTTGCCCCGAGGCTAATTCCTACGGCCCTGTGGGTCGGTTACTTACTGTTTGGACTGTTAAATTTTTTATTTATTTTTTTCTATTTTTTTGGGGGTCTTTTTCAAAATGTCCTCCTTAAATCTCTTTTGGATATTATTTTTTCTACTACCCCTCACAAGCCTGCTGCTGGCATATATCTGCCTGTCTACTACTCATGGATGGTGAAGCCCCCCTTCCTTTCTATTGGCGGTTTGGGAACTTTTATTATATTGTGCCCCAGACCACTGCTATTGGTCTGTGAATTGCTTATGGCTAATGTCTCTATTTATCTTGATATGTCACAGTCATGTCTAAGTTGACCAGAGTGATGTCCTGTAATGTCCGCGGTCTAAAAACCTGGTCAATCGGCTGGCCATGCTGCGCACGGTCAAGTGTTCAGATGCTGAGGTGATATGCCCGCAGGAGACTCGCCTCCCTCCGACTCCTGCACCATTATTTGCGCAGCGACAGTTTTGTCACCAATACCATGCTACGTATTCGGTGTACTTAAAGGGAGCGAGTGTCCTCATTAGGAGAGGCGCACAGTTTTCTTTGATCAAAAGTACAATAGACCCAGAAGGTTGCTTTGTATTTCTTTTTATGTTCTTGTTATGGAACAAAATGTATTTTGGCAGGGGTATACATTCCTCCATAATTCTCGGCCGGCCTCCTTAAAAACCTGACAGATTTTATATCCCGCTTTCCGGGCATAACTGTACTAGTCCTAGGTGACTTTAATAATTATTTGGACTATGAGAAAGATAAATTGAGTACCTGACTGGCTGCTGGGCTACCGAGGTGTATGGGATCTAGCCTTGCCTGCCTTCTTCTGGAAATGGGCCTTACGGATGTGTGGAGGATGCATAACTCAGATGTTAGGGAATATCTGCCTCGATAGGTGGTCTATCGTACATTGATTTGGGATTAGACAATGATCTCTTGTTGCCAATGATTGACTTCTCACAATACCATGGTAGACACGTTTCTGACTATTCCCCTCTCTATAGACCTAAGGGTGGGAGCGACTAGGGGTAATGGATTGCGGAAATGTAACCCATTTTGGCCATCACTCCTGCCAGCTCCCGACCAGATACCTGAACTGTTATCCATTTTTTTTTTTTTTTTAAACATATTATAGGATTGGAGGATGTGGACACGTTATGGGAGGCGGCTAAAGCATACTTACGGGGACAACTTATCACAGAGATATCACACATTAAAACAAAAACTCAAGAATTTTATTATTGCAGAGGCACAGCGCGCAGAAGCCTCATATGTAGCGGATCCCACTGACGATACCAAGCGATCGGTTGGCGATCGGTTGGCATCCCATTCCATGCTCAAGCACTTATTTTTACAGCTTGCCGAAAATAAACAGTTCTTTCTGCAACAGAAATATTTTGAAGAAGGGGAGAATACGGGTCACATGTTATCTATCCAAATCCCAGCAACCTCCCTTTACACATAGTAGCAATTAGGAACGCACAGGGAGATTCTTGTTACTCTACACAAGCCATCATTGACGTCTTTAAAGCCTTTTTTTTAAATGTTTACACGTCCAAGCTTGGCTGAGGACCTAAGGTCTTTTCTAGATAAATATCCCATCCCTTGTTTGTCTGCTTCGGATGTGAGCCTACTTAATGCTCCTCTGACTGAGAAGGAGCTCCTAGATGCGCTGGCTCATGCACAGAATGGAAGAGCGACTGGAGCTGATGGATTGCCTTCGGAGATTTATAAAACGGTATACCACCCATTTAATCCCGAACTTTCTGAAAGAATATAATAGGGCCTTTGAAACTGTGGAGCTCCCCCCTTCCATGAGGGAAGCTCTTATAGTGGTACTGCTAAAGCCGGGTAAGGATGCTTTGTCGCCTGATTCTTATAGACCAGGGATGTGCAATTGGCGGACCTCCAGCTGTTGCAAAACTACAAGTCCCATCATGCCTCTGCCTCGGGGTGTCATACTTGTGGCTGTCAGAGTCTTGCTATGCCTCATGGGAATTATAGTTCTGCAACAGCTGGAGGTCTGCTAATTGCATATCCCTGTTATAGACCTATCTCGGGGGTAACCTTAGACATTAAACTTCTGGTACGGGTTCTGGCGAATAGACTGGCTAAATGTATCCAATCAATAGTTCCCAGGGATTTATTCCCACAAGGTCCACTGCCTAGAACCTGCAGAGATTATTCCTCTATTTACAATTGCCCATAGATAATCCGGGTATTAGGGCCATTTTCTCCTTAGACGTGGCCAAAGCGTTCGATAGTGTGGAATGGCCCTACCTATGGGAAGTGTTGATCGGGTAGATTCTCGAGTATTGATAGCCGGGCTGGTGTGGGCGAATTGGAACTTGCTATGGTAGCTATTTAGAGACCCGGGGGTAAATGTGATATATATGCTATGAGGAGGATAGGGGGTTCCCTTATTCTGTCACTTTTGTATTTCTTTTCCCTCCTTTTTTTTTTTTCTTTTTTCTTTTCTCTTTTTGTTTTTATGTTCTGGTATTGACTTTTACAGTTCTGGTAGTTTAAACTGGAATACTATACGTTGACGTTGAGATATAGTACAGCACTATTTATGACAATGTCTATATTTTTGTATGGGTATAGAATATCTTACCCTGTAACCTTTTTGTATGAGAAACAAAATGTTTTACGATGAAGCCTGTACTCTGTATTCTTTCTGCTGTACAAGAAAAGTGAATATTTGTAACTCTGCATGGTTTTTCAATAAACGTCTTTTCTGATTTAAAAAAAAAACAAGGCAGTAGAACATCAGACTACCATCTACTTCCAACCACTTTTGGATTAAATGTGAAGCACAAACGCAATGGTGCTTGGCACAGAGAAGCCGTGTAAACCCTCCCAGTACCCATAGCCCGTCCAAACAAAATGTGACATCCGTGCTCAACAGCAAAGGGAGCAGTGAGCCACCTTGCACTCCTGGGCCCCCCAGCCCCCTGTTTTACTTACCTGAGCCACGATACTCAGTGGACGTGATCCCGCAATGGTTTCCCCCAGCTTGGGGCGGCTTTTCATTGGAGATTGATAGTGCAGCCATTGGCTCCAGCTGCTGTCAATCAAATCAATGGCGCGGAACGCTGGGGGGCGGGCCGAATGATACACTTGGCAGCTATGTCCGCCACTGTATCACATGCGAGAGTGCTTCCCAGAAGTGGCACCAGAAGACGAGGATCTGGGCCACTCTGTGCAAAACTAACTGCACAGTGGAGGTAAGTATGGTATGTTTTTTATAAAAAATAAAAAAAAATACCTTTACAACCCCTTTAACTGCACTAAAACAAATGATTTACCAAATTCTCAGGGTATGGACATCTTTAATACCAAAGATAGTAGCTAATGAATATCTACATAACAACAATTATAAGAATGTCAGAAATAAACGTACTCTAATAGAGAAGCCTAACTTCTAACACTGAAGCAAATTTGTCACATTTGAAGCACGGTCACTGTGTTTTGGACATTCAAAGATTGTGTTAACTTTTTAGATTCAAGCTGATATTGCCAAGAAAACTGCAATAAAAACTAATCAATTTTTCTCACCCTTTATTTAATTCTTCATCAAAAAGCTGCAGAGTCAGAGCCCAGAACACTGTTCCGTGCCTGTGCACTACAGACTATTGTTTAACATACTTAGAGTGAATGTATCATTACATTAGAAGTTTAAATCAGTGTCCCTTGGAAAAACTGCTACCTCCTCTAAAATAAAATGCCTTGGCTGGACTTGGGCTTTAACCTCCCTGGCGGTATGATTCTTTCAAATTTTAGGTGCTGAAAGCGGTACCATTATTTGCAAGGAAATTTAGCGTTTTATACTGTAGGCTTGTAATTTTTTAAGGAATAACTCACTTAAATCTGACCAAACGAGTCTAATAGGCATCCCGAGTATGACATTTTTTTTTTTTTTAAATAAAATTATAAATTATAATATAATAAATAATTTGAAATAATTATAATAAATGTTAATATAATTATAATAAAAATTATTCAATAATGTAATCAACTCAAAATCACTGAAATGTCCTCAGTTGCAGAATTGTCGCTGTCATTACTTTTTTTTTTTTTTATGACGAATTTCCCCACAAATCGCTATTGCTCAATTCTGCAAGTGATTATAATTTATTATCGCTGTTTTTTAGTTGCTCTAAAACCATTTTTGACATAAAGGGACACTTTTGGTTGCTATGGACAATCTACAGTTTACAGGCAGAAAGAACGGTTATTTTATAAAAGAACATGCAGTGCACTGGGCAGACCACTAGGGACAAGGGGCGTGTGTATTTTTTATATACAGTACTGTAATCTATAAGATTACAGTATACTGTATGTATAGTGTTTGTTTACCTTTTTTAATTTGGAGCCGGTCTCCGTCCCCGTGCGTCATAACGTTGCAGGGATTGGAGATCGGTGGCACACTTGGACACTGTGTGAATCAAACGAGCACCCGCTCGCTCACACAGCGCGGATGCATTGCTGCATCCAGGAACAAAAGTAAGTAAACCTTGCCTGTGGACAATGCGAGGCGAGCCCGAGTCTGACTCGGGGGTTACCGATCGCAGCATGAAAATTTAACCCCGAGTCAGACTTGAATACCGCCAGGGGGGGTTAAAGGCAAACTAACGTCTTTGAGGACACCTTAAAGTGGAGTTTCCATCTAAAATATTTATTTTGCTTTATAGTGGACATTGGACCAAAACATTTTTTTTACTCACCTGGAAATGCCTGTTGCTATGCGGTCCCACAAAATCTGCCTTCGGATTCACCTAGGATCCTGACGTCAGCTCTCTCAGCTCCTCAGAACGCTAATGCTCCTGAGAAATGTGTGTCGTCATTTCCCAGGATGCAGTGCGCTACCCCTAGCGCTGGAATCGCGGGATCACGAAACAGGAAGTGACGCGATTCCAGCTCCTTACAATGTTCTGCCACATGGGACGTCGCTGCCCGTTGTGACGGCAACCCAAGTGGTTGGCGGCGCTGTTGCTGTCTTGCGCATGCGCGAGAAGGGGGCGGGACGGTGGCCCTTTCGGACTCATCACCAGCGGATTCCCGGAAGTAATTGCTTGCGGGCTTCACAATGCAATTACAGTGTGGACATTGAAGTTTTTCAACTCTCTTCTACTACCCTGGACTAACATGTCGCCCGAAATATTCAGCAGCTCCTCCAGGGGTAGTGCTGCACATGCATACACATAGAGATTTCGGGCGACGTGTTACCGCCGTCCAGGGTAGTAGAAGAGAGTTGAAAAACTTAAATTTCCACACTTTGCACTTCCTTTTCTTAGATTTATTTGCAGAACTTGGTTAGAAAAGAAGAAATTGGTGGAGGGGTGGAAGGGTAAGTAAGTAGATCAGGTTCAGGTGCATAAACTCGATTAGGAAACACTCCTGCTTCCAGCAGAGTGGGTATTGTTCACCCGGATAGGTCCCTCTCACTGGCCTAGCAGCTGGAATGGTGCACAGAATAAAGTACAGTCTCTGCCAGAGACCTTCCCTTATGAGGAGACACTTTTGGTCCAGAATCCCCTAACACAGGATTCAGCACCCGGATTTCTCCAGATTAACTTCTGTAGAACTTAGATCTGACAGGCGATCACCATCAAGCCTCTTAGTGTATGGTGCATCCTTTGATTGCGTTCTCAGGTCTTCTCCCAAGATAACAGCCACTTGCATGGTCCTCGCCAGGATAGGTCCTCCCCTGTCTTCCTTCATCAAGTGGCTTCCTCCCGCAAGAAAGAGTGCACAGGATCACCTTGAAAGCGCAGACCCAGTCTGACTACTGGGCCTACTTGGATAGATCACAACCACGGACCAACGTTGTCCTGGAGCCAAGATTTTAGGAGCACGCACCCCCGGCCAGACGGGCCACGAGGTGCGTGGGAACAGACCGACGACTTTTTCTTAAGTACCCCTCCCCAGCATGCACAGTGGGATGCTCACCCCCACTGATTGGCTGCTGAGGGGGACACCCAATACACCCTGACTCTGCTGCTGGCACCCTTGGCCTGGGGTGGTAATGACACCCCCAGGCGAACATTGGTGGTTACTCCCAGCACAGCCATGGCTGGAACAGAGGCTAAATTTGGCCATAATTACACATGTTTGAGTCAACTAGAACTCAGACCCCCTTTAAATTTAAAGCAGCGCCTGCCCAACAGGAGGAGGCCGCTACATATGTATATATAATATATACATACACACACTTGCATATTAAAAAATATTAATGGTGTTTGAGCAAAAACTTTCCTTTTTTGTCTTGATATCGTCCTGAATAATAGTGATGCACTTACGGTACTGTCAGGAACGCCTTGTAAACAGCCTAAGGTTTTACACACATGAGCAGTTTGGCCCATATGAAGTTAAAAAACAAACCAAGAAAACCGTACAAAAACTATAATAAAAGCTTTGCCTTTTAGTTCTACTTTAAATGTTTTCAACTCTCAGCATCCCCCAATCTCTATTACATCTGTAGGGTGACATATTCCTGCTGTACACTGGGCTCTTTTTATATATTAAAGGTAATACTCATCCTGACATAGAAGGAAATGTTACTTTCACAACGGGCCCTGTCTAGTTACTTAGATGATTACAGGCAACCAAATACATTTATAAAGGCAGATACAATTGGAAGATAATATAAGGCTGTTGAAATCTGGTTGAATTTTCTTTCCTGGCATTTCTATGCTTCTGGCATTTTATGTTTATTGTATTACTTGTAACTGGTTGTCTGAGTAGATGTAGCTTGCCTGCAGTTTTATTATGCATGTGAAAACAAGCAACTTCAATGATTCCAAAATAAAGACATGCCTATTTTATGCTAATACTGAGAAATGAGATGCAGCTGCTGAATGATTGATTTATTGAAGAATGCAATTATTCTATTATCACCAAAACCTCTTATCAAAAAATTCTGTCTTGTTTGTTCACCAGGCACTAGGGTTAGAAGCTGAAATGGGAATTATTGAAAAATGAGCTAACTAATAAGCTAATGGAACATTGCAAATGCAAAATATTTCTAGAAGCTGTTGCACACATAGGAGTTATCTATAATTACGTATTATATAATAACCTAACACGTGCAGACATAATAGTAAGGTTCTATTACAAAGTGTACCTGACTGTTATTTGTAATGTGAATTTCCTACTTGGAAGTAACCGTATTCAATGGTCACTGTTCCCCTTTCTCAAAGCAAGTCTCTTGGCCTGATTCATAAAAACGGACTAGATAGCACAGATGTGGGGTTTCGCCACTGATAGCAATAACAAATCAGAATGTAAAAAACTAGAAACCTAAGAAGCGGAGTGCGCAACTAAACACTATCCTATTATATAAATAGCCAGCTAGCATCTAGTGCGGAACTTCATTCAAAAAGGAGAAGTTCCACTCCCCCACGGGCGTAGCATAAGGGGTTGCAGGGGTCACAATTGCAACCCTGCACCCAGCTCCAGTAGAGCTCCAATCTGCCCGAAGGCCCCAGAGCCACGCTCCAGTACTGAGCTTCCACTTTGACTTCCACAGTCCACACTGTGAGCCATTTCCTGAATGGAGCACAGGATGGGAAAGTGTCTGTACTGTGTGCTGGCAACATGGAATGGTAACCGAGCTCTGTGTGGCAAGAGTAGAGTGCTGTCCTGTAGTCACGATAGGACTGATGTTACTGGTGAGGTAAGACACTGCTCCATGTCTCCTAGTCACCATATGGGATTCTCTGTACCCACTTACCCGGGGATGTCCACTTACCCCACTTCCCTGACAACTGGGGAAAAGACGCATCTCTTGGAGGTGACCTTCCCCCAACACCTGCTAACACTGACTGAGAACCTTCAGAAATTGCTTAAACGAATCATGAGGGGCCCCTAAGGAGCTGCAGGCTACAGATGTTGTGTCACATGGCTTTGCACCCCCAGATCTACGTTGCGCCCCCTGACCACCCCTCCACCCTGGATGCCATGTCTGGCTGCTGAGCTCCTTTGCCATTACAGCACTCTATACTGCTTCTCCTCCGCAGGGCTGTAATCACATTTACAAGTCAGAACAGCAACATGAAAGCCAGATACACCCTGTGAAGCCTGAGAGACTTTGTGTAAAGAAGTGTGATTTCAGCCCTGTGTAGTGTGGGGGGAGGAGCTGTATACAGTGCTGGGATGGGAAAGGAGTTCTATCAAGTGACTTGCCAGGGGTCCATGTCCTCTGATACTGCAACGGTGGTCTTTGTCCTCTAATGTAAGAAGGAGGAACTCTGGGAATGCAAAACTCTTTGAGTATCTTCGCATGTGCTGGGTGTATCTGCAGGCACGCACATTTTATCATTGTATCACTGGGCTTGCTAAGCGATGGCCTCATAGGTCTCTCCCTGTTTACCTGCAGCTGGTTGCCAATGGTTCCCACTTTAGTACAGAGGGTTCCCACTTTGGTGCAGGCGGTTTTCTGCTGTTGCTAGGGAAATTTCTACTTAGTTGCTAAGGCTTTCCCGCTGTTGTTAGGGCTCCTACCTGTTCCACCTCTTAGATCCCATTTTTTTGCTTATTACTCAAAGTACAGTCCAAGGTTTTGGGGGTTTTCTATTTGTATTTTATTTGGAACTTGGATAGAAGAAGGAATGAGAGAAGAAGGAATGAGTGGGATACTCCAACAGGAACTATTCACAGAGGATGAGGACAACTCTCTCTTGACCTCACTGGATTTATAGTAGAAGCAATCCTACTGCTTTGACCAAACAGCCACATGTATGAAAGAGGTTCGGTCTCCTTGCTCTCACTAGCAGCAGACTTTATGAACTGATCTTCAGGACACTTTCTAGCATCCCCTTTACTGACATTCATCCACTGACTTTTTTAGCCTAAGTGGGGGGGGGGGGGGGGGGCAATCTGACTCTATTATATGTACGCATGCTGACAGGAAGAGAGAGCAGATTTAGCATTGTTGGGGCAATTTCATTGTCCAGTCAGTAGGGTGGGTGCCGTTGTTTGACACCACTGTGGTGCTTAATTCTTAGGGCTTGTTCACATGGGCATCTGAGGGGTGGTAAAAGCAGCTTCACCAACCTAAACAAAGACATGCAGCTGCCCAAGGCTATGATGCTTTGCTTTGTGGCTGCCTTGCAACTACGCGCATTCCACACGCTCGCTTGTAAGGCATTGGTTTAGGCTTTTTAGGGTAAAAATAGACAGTGTTTTAATATATCACCTCTTTACTGCCTGTCAAATGCCCTCTGAAAAGTAACCCACCAATCTCCTTAAAAAGGAAGTAAACCCTGATGGGTTTTACTTCCTCTTCGTTTTCCTGCAATGGTAATGCATAGTAGCTTTGCATAGTAGCCCATTAATCACTTGTCGACTGCCGCATGCCGATATACGTCGGCAGAAGGGCACGGGTAGGTAAATGGGTGGCGGTGGATACGTTTTGTTTCACCTGTGGTGTTTATTTTGGTCCAGCAGTGCACCAACACCTTTGCAGCCATTGTGCTATATGCTGGGTGCTTGGTGTGCTTCTGTACCTTTAAGGAGGGGTGGCTCCCCTTCAGTCCACCTGCCCCCATCTATCCATTAAAATGCATGTGCCTCCATTGTGAGGACACTCACTGTTAGTGTTAGGACCACAGAATTATGGGGTGCCTTGGCGCGGCTCTGTGGCTCACGCATGCGTTTGCAAATGCGTGCGGACAAAACCCCTGTTTTTAACGCACATTGTTAGACAGGTTAATTGGTTGTTCTGCTAGCTGGTCGGTAAGTAGGCTTGGTTATTCCCTGGGCATTCCCCAGGTTCTTGTTGTTAAATGGGTGTACCTGTCTGTCCCTTTGAATTTGCTGCCCAGTGGGCGAGCGCGTGCGCCCGCCGTGTGCCTCGTGAGTGCAGACCCGTGGGTCCTGGGAACTCGATGTTCCCGAGCCGCCCACAATTGTGGTCAGCAAAGGCAGAACAGGGGGATGCCTTTTGTGAACAAGGCATTCCCCTGTTCTGCCTAGTGACATGTCAGGGATCTAATGTTCCCTGTCACTGGTAGCTCCTCCCCCTAACAGTTCAAATCACTCCCTAGGACACACTTAACCCCTTCAGCGCCACCTAGTAGTTAACCCCTTTACTGCCTGTGTAATTTTTACAGAAATTAGTGCATTTTTATAGTACTGATCACTGCATAAATGACAATGGTCCCAAAAATGTGTCAAAAGTGTCCGATGTGTTTGCCATAAAGTCGCATTCATGATAAAAATCGCAGATTACCGCCATGACTAGTAAAAAAATAAAATAATAAAAATGCCATAAAACGACCCCCTATTTTGTAGATGCTATAACTTTTGGGCAAACCAATCAATATATGCTGTAACGGAATGCACCGTGACAGACTGAGATATTCCTATGTCTAGGGTCACCTTATGTCCACTAGGGCCATAGGGTGACAAAGAATCATAATTCATATGTTACAGAAGACCCTAATAAGGGACATTAATAATTCATGTTTGCAGGATGTCTTCAAATACCAAAAGCGGTTAGCTATTCAATCTGGGCACACATGATTTGGAAAGGTGTTAATTCAGGTCTACAAGACCAGAGAGTCATACCTTTTGTATAATATGCTATTGAAATATCGGAAGGTGTTGATTGCACCCACTCTCACAAGACTCTGCCATTGTGTGATAAAGCTGTATAGATAACTTATTCAACTAGATGTCTGTGTTATTATTCAAGGTTAATTGAACCCTATTGAAGATGCGGTGCCGACCGGTCTACATGGTTAGCTTACCTGAATGCCTTTTAGAGTGTGATTGAAGCCCCCCATGGTGTGAAGGGGGGTGGAGATTGCATTGTCCTGTGATTAACTGCATTATGCTTGAGACTGTATAAGAAGCTGAGAAAATACTAATAAATTGTCATATCTTTGGAAGCAAGAACGGAGCTCTGTCTCGTCTTATTCTGGGAAAGGATATGGATCGTGTATGCAATATTGTCGGAGTGTGTCAGATAAGCTTGTCGTGGTTGGATGGAAGGTCGTAAGCGGTGGTGACCGTTACATATGCTTATTGTGATTTTCATATTTTTTTTAGCAAAAAAGGAAGAAGAATACGTATCGGCCTAAATTGAGAAAAAAATTGCTTTTAACCACTTAAGCCCCGGACCAATATGCTGCTTAATGCCCAGAGGCGTTTTTACAATTCGGCACTGCGTCACTTTAACAGACAATTGCGCGGTCGTGCGACGTGGCTCCCAAACAAAATTATTGTCTTTTTCTTCCCACAAATAGAGCTTTCTTTTGATGGTATTTGATTGCCTCTGCGATTTTTTATTTTTTGCGCTATAAACAAAAATAGAGCGACATTTTTGAAAAAAAAAACTATTTTTTACTTTTTGTTATAAGAAAAATTGAATAAACTAAATTTTAGTCAAACATTTAGGCCAAAATGTATTCAGCCATGTCTTTAGTAAAAAAAAATCGCAATAAAAAAAAAAATTAGCTACCTAGCAGCAACAGTGACACTAATACAGCGATCAGAAAAATTATCGCTTAGTGACACTGGCAATAGGGAGTGAAAGGGTTAACTAGGGCGGTGATCAAGGGGTTAAAACTTTATATGGGGGGGTACGGGGGCTACCCTGAACCTAACACTAACTGCCTGTCACACTGCCTGTCACACTGACACTACATGCAGTGATCATACGTATATGATCACTGCATTCAGTGACAGTGTGACAGGGGGTGGAGGGGGGGGGGTGATCGCAAGGGGTTAAATGTGCCTATGTGTACTGGTGTCAGTGTAGTGTTGGTGCAGACTTACTGTGCCTCTTCTCTCATCTCGGCGGTTTGAAAATACCGCCGAGATGAGCGCTGCATTACTTCCTCTGCCAGTGTTTACATTTTACAGGCAGAGGAAGTGACACGGCGGCGGCGCACAGGATTGGCTGGGAGCGATCACGAGGGGGCGGACAGAAACGAACCGCCGCCCCCTTGAGTCGGATCGCTCCCGGAGGTAAGCCGCATGCAGCGGAGGGGGTCCCGATTGGACCCCTGAACCGCTAGTAGGCAGGGATGTAAATTTACGTCCATCTGCCTGTCCGAGCCCTTTTGTGGACGTAAATAGGCGTGCGGTGGGTGTTAAGTGGTTAAAAAAAAAATTGAGGATATTTATTATAGCAAAAAGTACAAAATATTGCTTTTAAAAAAAATCGCTCTATTTTTGTTTAGTGCAAAAAATAAAAACCTCAGAGGTGATTAAATACCACGCAATTGTCAGTTAAAGCGACGCAGTGTCGAATCGCAAAAAGTGGCCCGGTCATTTGGCAGCCAAATCCTCCGGGGCTGAAGTGGTTAAGTGTCACTTACCTGAAACTGAAGCCTGCGATGTCAACGCTGTCCCCTGTTCCATGAATCATCCATCTTCCTTCCAGGTATCGCGGCTTCGGGCGCTGTGATTGGCCGGAGTCGCGATAGCGTCACTCCCATGCGTGCGGGAGCTGTCAGTCACGGCACAATCTCCTTTAGAAACAACACGCTCAACGTTTCTAAAGTGCGCCGTAGACATTGACACCCATCTCATTTGTAAGTATCTCCTAAACCGTGAAGGTTTGGGAGATATTTCGAACACCTACAGGTAAGCCTTAATCTAGGTTTACATGTAGGTAAAAGTGATTCTAAAGGGTTTACAACCACTTTAATGGGACACAGATGGTAAAAAAAATCTTACAGGGGTTGTAACCGTCTCTTACTCTATCCAAAATGAAGTACAGTAAAACCTTGGTTTGAGAGTAACTTGGTGTGAGAGCGTTTTGCAAGACAAGCTAAATGTTTAAATAAATATTGCCTTGATATACAAACGATGTCTTGATATAAGAGCAGGGGCGGACTGACAACTCATGGGGCCCCCGGGCAATAGAAGATCATGGGGCCCCCCAGGCTTAGATATGGCCGCCATGTGGCAGCCACCTTTTTTTGATGCAACATGAATGTGGAAAAACCCATGTGGAGGGAAAGGGCACCAAGCTCCGTGACATGCTGAGTGACAGGAGACTTAGAGCTGGTGACCCACTAAATTCACCAGAAGCCTCTCATGGGCATTGCCACCTTAACAGCATCATGGGCCCCTGGGCAAAATACTGCACTGGGACCCCTAGCAGGGAGATGATGACCTGCGGCATACATAGTGTACCATGGCGAACCATGGACATTAAAGTCTTAAAAGATCTGCTGTAAACAATGCAAACATACCACAGACCTTGTACCCATAAAATTTGAATTACTGTGTTGCAGCTGATAATCTCAGACACTAATGAATCTCAGTCAAGGGATCATTTGCTTTTAAAATAAACGTTTCCATTACATATGTTTTTTTTATGCACAGCATTTTTTATTTTTGGCTTACTGAGGCAAAATGACAGTAGAACTTAATCAAAACCAGCAACTGTTGAGACGATGAACACCTTGGTCAGGTCTTTGTACAGTATAATGTACAGAGTATGGGGGTCAGGAGTAAGTAAGAAACACAACAACATATAGTGTACAGTAGTCAGGATGAGCCCCAGAGTGCCACCCTTCCGGCAGAGCCCCCAGTGTCCCCTTACACACACCTTTGCAACTTGGTGTGGTAGGCAGCTGGTGGGAAAAGGCTTTTAAAAATAATCCACATGTTGCAGCCCCTGAACTGCGCAAGTGAGTCATAAAACCAGCAAAATAGTGAAGTGCTGTGGTTGGCCTCAGATCGGGTGCCATGATGTCACTGCACAGGTCTGTATCCAGACCTGCACTGATGCCTGATCCAAGGCCGAGCTCAGCAGTGCACCATTCAGATGGCCCCGAATGGCAACAAGTGGATTTTTTTCACGGGCATGGGATTGTTAGAGCCACTTGTGTTGAGTTTTTTTGGGGGAGGGGGAGCAAACAAAATGGGGAAAAATACTGGGGGGAAAAAAATCAATTGCAGCCTCACTGTGCCCCATCAAATGCAGCCAACTGTGCAGCCAACTGTGCCCCATCAAATGCAGCCAACTGTGCAGCCAACTGTGCCCCATCAAATGCAGCCAGGGTGCCCCATCAAATGCAGCCACGGTGCCCCATCAAATGCAGCCAAATGTGCCCCATCAAATGCACCCAACTGTGCAGCCAACTGTGCCCCATCAAATGCAGCCAACTGTGCAGCCAACTGTGCCCCATCAAATGCAGCCAACTGTGCAGCCAACTGTGCCCCATCAAATGCAGCCAGGGTGCCCCATCAAATGCAGCCACGGTGCCCCATCAAATGCAGCCAAATGTGCCCCATCAAATGCAGCCAAATGTGCCCCATCAAATGCAGCCAACTGTGCCCCATCAAATGCAGCCAACTGTGCCCCATCAAATGCAGCCAACTGTGCCCCATCAAATGCAGCCAACTGTGCCCCATCAAATGCAGCCAACTGTGCCCCATCAAATGCAGCCAACTGTGCCCCATCAAATGCAGCCAACTCTGTCCCATCAAATGCAGCCACTGTGACCCCTGGCGGCATTTAACCAGCACCCCCACCCCGTTGTCTGACTGACATTTACCCCATCTTGGTGGTGGGTCAAGCAGGGGGTGACGGCGATAAGATGTGGGACGGGCAGTGGCAAGCTGCTTGCTCCCTGCATCTCTTCTTTTCTCCTGCTAGGCGTCCAATAGGAGCACCTGTCCTTTCAGCTGAATCGCAAGATGGGTATCAGACCCGCACTTCCTGATTGGCGGAGAGGCAGTTCAGTAATAGTAATTTGCTTTTCTAACACACCTGGATGGGCTCTGAATGCTCTGCGTTCCGATCCCACCCTATTTTGAAGCCTATTAGAGCCTATGGCTCTAATCAGGTGCTTCGACCCCCCCCCCACTGCAATTTAGGCGCCCGGGGTCCTGAAAGGGGCTGGACACCTGAATAGGGGGTGGGCGCAGTGGCCATGGATAGATTAATGCAATGAATGAATCTATACCTTCTACATAGAGGGGATGGTGTCCTTAATGGAAGGACCACCCCTGGTATACACACGCATGCACAGTATACACACACTATATATATATATATACCAGCACTTTTTATTAATTTTGTATTTTTTTTTTTTTTTTAAAGTAGGTGTAATTAAATGGTTCATGCAGCAAATTTATACTGCAGGGCAAACATAAAAAAACAACACACAACTGTAGTTGTCAATGCTGAATGTTTCCACACACATAAAGCTGACATCTTTACTATCAGCAGGAGGTTAATGACAGCACTTCCATTAACACCAGTGCATTTCACCCAAAAATCATCCTGATCCACTGCTACTGCCCCTTCTGGCATGCTGGTACTTGTAGTGCCCCAGCAGCTTACAGACATAGGATGTGGTAAGGTAGTACAGGAGAGGAGGAGGCTATGCCTGTGTACTGGTGGGCAGGTGATGAGTAGGGAGATGTAGAAAAGATTGAAGAAGTTCAGCACATCCTTCTCCCAGAAGCATGGCACTTCTCTCACATACTGTAGATCGTTTTTCTAACAGCAAGAGGAGCCCTGCTGCACAGCCTCCCCCCTCCCCCTCCTCACCAGGATAGGTAAGCACTGAAAATAAAACATTTCTTTCAGCTCAGCCAGCTTACCTTTTAACAGGCGCAGCCGTCCATACCCACACTGCAGGCTGTCCCCTCCTCCCTCTCCTCCAGCAGGCGGCATCTCCTGCTCCTATGTCAAAAAAGCCGCGCTGGAAGAGGGGGCGTTTACACTGTGCTCCCATTGGCTGAGGAGGCAGTGGAGAGGCGGGCAGCTACAATCTCAAGATTTACACATCAAAATGATGTCGGTAGTGGCCGTTTCAGGGATAGATGTTAAAATACATTGATTTTAACAAACTGTCCCTGCTTTTACCAAGGCTGGCAACCCTGATGGGGCCCCCTAGTGGCCATGGGGCCCTCGGTCAGTGCCCGACTGACCGAATGGTCAGTCCGCCCCTGTATAAGAGTAGTGTCATTTCACAACTGAGTATAAAAAAGAAGCGAGGAGCCTCCAAGTGTAGCAATATGGTTACATTTAATGAAGGTACAACATTTAGCAACTTATTGCTACACTTAGAGGCGCCTCTCTTCTCTTTTTATACCCTGTAAAAAAAAATGCTTTGATATACAAGTGCTTTGGATTACAAGCATGTTTCTGGAACTAATTATGCTCGCAAACCAGGGTCTTGCTGTAAAACGTTTTGCCTTTTAATTACACTTTAAAGCAAATATGTAAAAATGTTCTCTCTAGCAACATGTTGCAAATGTAAGTGGATTTTAATAATTACATAACAGTGGGGAAACCGCTACTGACTCATCTAGTCATTGTACCAAGATGGAATGATAAAGATCTTTCTTTAGGAGACTTCGCATAACAAAACACATTGCTTTGTTTTCTGTTATATTGGATTTGTACATCGGACTCCTAAATGAATGCTTTTTCATAAGCTTGCTATCTACAACATAATGCAGCTAGTGTTCATTTGCAACATTTGTGTTTTATCAGCAGGCTGCAAAGACTATTAAAAAGATCTGATTTGAAGCAAACATTTTTACTTATTATGAAGAACAAGCAAATAACATGCACTCCAAAAAGCCATGTTTTGGGCTATTTTATTATCACATTTAATTAATTCAGAAGGCAAAATCTTCAGATTTAAAGCAGAAATCCCAGTGTTTTTTATTTTAAATCTGTAGTGTCAAAAAAAAAAAAAGTTGTTATATGCTTCGCACACTCCCTCCCCCCACACATTTCGAACTAATCACTGGTATATAAAAACCATACCCAGATGTCCTTTTTGCCCTCCTAGATCTGCAGTCATATGAACTAGAAGTCCAAAGCCTACTCTCTTCTTCTGTGTACAGGACGTAGGGTTCTTTCTTTGGGGGCCTGCATTATGTGGGGGTTTCCTCAGGATCCAGAAGATGATGTCACCAAAAAGAGGACCAGCACATCTGCATCATTGGAATACAGGTGCCTGGCAACCAGAAACAATGCCAATAAGCGACATGGATGGCAAATTTAGGTGAGCAAAACAGTGCTTCAAAATGTATTAATAAAAAAACACGGGGGCTACCCTGAACCTAACACTAACTGCCTGTCACACTGCCTGTCACACTGACACTACATGCAGTGATCATACGTATATGATCACTGCATTCAGTGACAGTGTGACAGGGGGTGGATGGGGGGGGGGGTGATCGCAAGGGGTTAAATGTGCCTATGTGTACTGGTGTCAGTGTAGTGTTGGTGCAGACTTACTGTGACTCTTCTCTCATCTCGGCGGTTTGAAAATACCGCCGAGATGAGCGCTGCATCACTTCCTCTGCCAGTGTTTACATTTTACAGGCAGAGGACATGGACCCCCCACACACAGGACATGGACCCCCACCCCCCCCCGCACAGGACATGGACCCCCCCGCACAGGACATGGACCCCCCCCCCCGTACAGGACATGGACCCCACCCCCGCACAGGACACGGACCCCCCCCGCACAGGACACGGACCCCCCCCCGCACAGGACACGGACCCCCCCCGCACAGGACACGGACCCCTTGCACAGCACACGGACCCCTTGCACAGCACACTGACCCCTTGCACAGCACACTGACCCCTTGCACAGCACACTGACCCCTTGCACAGCACACGGACTCCTGCACAGCACAACACACAGACCCCTACACAGGACATGGACCCCCTGCACAGCACATGGACCCCTGCATAGCACTGCATAGACCCTAGAGAATAAAATGGTGGTTTTTGCAATATTTTATGTCACACCGTATTTGCACAGCGGTCTTTCAAACGCAATTTAAAAAAAAAATACACTTTAATGAGGACACGGACCCCCCCGCACAGCACATGGACCCCCTGCACAGCACAGCACATGGACCCCGGCACAGCACTGCACAGTATACCGGAACAGCACTGAAGAGCACACAGACCCCCTGCACTGTACAGGACATGGACCCCCGCACAGCATACGGACCCCCCACACAGCACATGGACCTCTGTATAGCACTGCACAGCACAGCACATGGACCCCTGCACAGCACAGCACACTGACCCCTTGCACAGCACACTGACCCCTTGCACAGCACACTGACCCCTTGCACAGCACACTGACCCCTTGCACAGCACACGGACTCCTGCACAGCACAACACACAGACCCCTACACAGGACATGGACCCCCTGCACAGCACATGGACCCCTGCATAGCACTGCATAGACCCTAGAGAATAAAATGGTGGTTTTTGCAATATTTTATGTCACACCGTATTTGCACAGCGGTCTTTCAAACGCAATTTAAAAAAAAAAATACACTTTAATGAATAAAAAAAAATGGTAAAGTTATCCCAATTTTTTTGGTATAATGTGAAAGTAGATGTTACATCGCGAGAATCGTGATCTTTATTCTAAGCAAAACAATCGTGATTCTCATTTTAGCCCAAATCGTGCAGCTTTACCACACACTACTAAATGCTTTTTGTTTTTGCTCAGTGTATTTTTTATTATTCATCAAAGAGGACATCTAGTAGGGTGTAGGGGGCTTCCTCTTCAAACAATAATGTTTATTTAAAAAAAAAAAATGTAGCTATGTGCTGGTGCTGTGGATTCTGTGGCTTGTCGGAAGAAGATGGACCCCGCTTGATCTTGGTAACCGTAAAGTCCTGTACACACGATCGGTTTGTCTGATGAAAACAGACCGATAGACCGTTTTCATCGGACGAACCAATCGTGTGTGGGCCCCGTAGTTTTTTTTCCCATCAGTGAAAAAAAATAGAACATGTTTTTTAAATTTTTCCTATGGATAAAAAAACGATAGAAAAAAAAACGATCGTCTGTGGCAAAGTCCATCGGTCAAAAATCCATGCATGCTCAGAATAAAATCGACGCATGCTCGGAAGCATTGAACTTCATTTTTCTCAGCACGTCATTGTGTTTTATCTGTTTTACGGTCGTATTTTTGACTGATGGTGTGTAGGCAAGAATGATAAAAGTCAGCTTCATTACATTCTATCAGATATCCGATCGTGTGTACAGGGCATAAGTCTGCCTACAATATTGAGGAATTGTTTACAAGTTTTTTTATCTACCTGACCAGACTAATAACAGTAATTAAATAAAAATGTGTGAAGAAGCTTTGTAAGTTATAATAATGATGCTGCATAAGTATTAATTCGTTTGCCAAAAACTAAAAAGTAAAGCTAAAAATTGTTTTTATTAATGTCTTATTAAAAATACAAAATAAATTGAATACCAATAAACCAGGACACAGTTGTACTGTAGTCATGGTAACTGATCTCTTTATGCATTCAGTTTATTAACTCTGAAATGTAGTCATTAACTTGGTATGGAAACGTTTTTATTTCCTGCCAAAACCGGGTTTGCTTTTTTTTTTTTTTAAGTCGGTTCTAAAAGTATAAAAAGAAAAAAAGGAAATCACTGCACAGATAACATGTTGATTTCCATACCAAAGGCATCGTCTGCAATGAGTGTTATAATTGTTGCCCCCCAAGCTCACATTGGTTTCTGTAAGTACTCTGGTTTTCTCCCACAATCCAAAAATATACTGGCTGGTCATTGATTTCTGCACATGTCGGCTCTTGAGGACATTACCTGATTGTAATAGGTTAGGGTAAAAAACATGACATACGGTATACATAAAAATAGATTCTTGTTACGTCTGTGGTTAACCACTTAAGCCCTAGAACATTATGCAGCTTAACCACTTAACCCCCACACCATATTGCTGCCCAATGATCAGAGCACTTTTTGTGATTCGGCAGTGCGTTGCTTTAACTGACAATTGCGCGGTCGTGCGACGTGGCTCCCAAACAAAATTGGCTTCCTTTTTTTGCCACAAATAGAGCTTTCTTTGGTATTTGATCATCGCTGCGGTTTTTATTTTTTGTGCTATAAACAAAAATAGAGCGACAACTTGGGAAAAAAAAGTAATATTTTTTTACATTTTACTATAATAAATATCCCCAAAAAATATATAATAAAAAATGTTTTTCCTCAGTTTAGGCCGATACGTATTCTTCTACCTATTTTTCGTAAAAGAAAATCGCGATTAGCGTTTATTGATTAGTTTGCACAAAAGTTATAGCGTTTACAAAATAGGGGGTAGTTTTATGGCATTTATATTAATATTTTTTTTTTTTTACTAGTAATGGCGGCGATCAGCGTTTTTTTTCGGTACTGCGATATTATGACGGACACTTCGTACACTTTTGACACATTTTTGGGACCATTGGCATTTTTATAGCGATCAGTGCTACAAAAATGCATTGGATTACTATAAAAATGCCATTGGCAGTGAAGGGGTTAACACTAGGGGGCAGGGAAGGGGTTAAGTATGTTCCTGGGTGTGTTCTAACTGTATGGGGGGGTGGACTCACTAGGGGAAATCACTGATCTTCTGTTCATACATTGTATGAACAGAAGATCAGCATTTCCCCCGCTGACAGGACCGGGAGCTTTGTGTTTACACACATAGCTCCCGGTCCTCGCTCTGTACCGATCGATCGCGCGTGCCCGCCGGGCACACGCACGGCACTCAGGGCGAGCGGGGGCTCTCGCCCAGGCGTACCGACCTGCCGCAGTAAAATGACGGCGGCAGGTCAGCAAGCAGTTAAAGACCGCTTTAACTGACAATTGCGCGGTCTTGCGACGTGGTCCCAAACAAAATTGGTGTCCTTTTTTTCCCCCCACAAATAGAGCTTTCTTTTGGTGGTATTTGATCATCTCTGCGGTTTTTATTTTTTGTGCTATAAACAAAAATAGAGCGACAGTTTTGAAAAAAAAATTCAATATTTTTTACATTTTGCTATAATAAATATCCCCAAAAAATATATAAAAAAAACATATTTTTTCCTCAGTTTAGGACGATACGTATTCTTCTACATGTAAAGAAAATGGTAGTCAAAATGCGCCCTAATGACTTCCACCGTTGCGCCAAGGTGTAACTAAGAACATAAGTTCACAGCTGCTGTTTTAAAAGGATAAATGTGAAAAAGCATATACAGAGTATTTAAACAATGTGGTTCAAATAACAAACATATATGGACAGCGCTCATATGTGGGTGATCCTCATATGTGAAAAAATAATAATAAACAGTGGTAAAAATAAGCAAATGATATGAACCCGTGATTGAAACAGAAAGTTCATAAGTGCTTGGAGACTCAAACAATCTTCACAATATTCTTCCACCGCACCCGATGTGTAAAGTGAATCTTCCACCAGTCAAAAATGGCCACTCACCAAAACGAGTTGCCTGACACTCACGTGTTTAGGCACAAAAGCATAAGGTGTGTTCCTTAACCATTCAGGTAGATTTCCAAATCCAGTAATGTGATAGATGAAATCCAAAATAAAGAAAAACATATGAAGGTGTGATAACGTAAAAACAGTTTAATAACAGACCACATAAAATCTGCAAAAGTAAACAACCAGATGCCTCTCACCCTTCCTTTTTTTTTTACAGGTTCATATCATTTGCTTATTTTTACCACTGTTTATTATAATTTTTTCACATGAGTATTCTTCTACATATTTTTGGTAAAAAAAAAAAAAAAACGCCATAAGCGTTTACTGATTGGTTTGCCCAAAATGTATAACGTCTACCAAATAGGAGATAATTTTATTGCATTTTTATTAATATTTTTTTTTCCTAGTAATGGCGCCAATCAGCGTGTTGTGTGTGTGTGTGTTTTTTTTTTTTTTTTAATCGTGACTGAGACATTATAGCGGTCACATCAGACACTTTTAACACTATTTTGGGACCATTATCATTTTTACAGCGAACAGTGCTATAAAAATGCACTGATTACTGTAAGAAATGACACTGGCAGTAAAGGGGGTTAACCAGGAGGGGGCGCTGTAAGGGTTAAGTGTGACCTAATGTGTCCTTACTGTGGGGGGAGTAGCTTAGCGTGTGATGTCACTGATCATCGTTCCCTATGACAGGGAACAGACGATCAGAGACAGCCACACTAGGAAGAACGCAGAGAGGTTTGTTTACACTTACCTCTCCCCGTTCTTCCTCTCTGTGACCCAATCGTGGGACACCAGTGACGATCGGGTCCACTGTTCCCACAGGGACAGTCATGGAGAAGAGGACCGGGTCGCATGCACGCCCCATGGCTAGGCTCTTAAAGGGGATGTACATGTACGCCCTTCTGCCCAGCCGTGCCATTCTGCAGATGTATATCTGGGTGCGGCGGTCCTCAAGCGGTTAAAGACCAGTCACACTTGAGTGTATTTTTTATGCACTTTCAGCATGTACAGTTTATACATGAATCAATCCAAAAATTCCAGCACAAATATGTTCACAACAAAGGCACATGATCGAGTGGTGTAATGCGTAGGGAGGGGCCGATGACGTCACTCCACAACTGGAAAATAGCGTAACACCATCTTTGAGAAGTACCTTCTGGTCTTTTCATTACCCGCTTGCCGACTGCCTTACGTAGATTTACATCGGCAGAATGGCACAGGCAGGCTTTAAACCTGCCCCCTAGTGTCCGCTGGTGTCCCATGATCGGGTCACGGAACGGCAGAACGGGGGGATGCCTTTGTAAACACTAATCGTCTGCTCCCTCTTATCGGAAGCAGCGATCAGTGAAGTGTCACAGTAAGTCATGCCCTCTAACAGTTGGAATCACTCCCTAGGACACACTTAACCCCTTCCTCGCCCCTAGTGGTCACACTTATACAGTAATCAGTGCATTTTTATAACACTGATCATTGTATGAATGTGAATGGTCCCAAAATAGCGTCAAAAGTGTCTGATGTGTCCACCATAATGTCGCAGTGACAATAAAATTTGCAGATTTCCGCCATAACAAGTAAATAAAAAAATATTAAAAATGCCATAAAACTATCCCTGTTTGGTTTGCACAAAAGTTATAGCATCTACAAATCAATATACGCTTATTGCAAATTTTTTTTTTTACCAAAAATATGTAGAAGAATACATATCGGCCTAAACTGAGTAAAAAAAATTACTTTTTTAAAACAAGATGGGGATATTTATTATATCAAAAAGTACAAAATATTGCCTTTTTTTTTCAAAATTGTCGCTCTATTTTTGTTTATAGCGCAAAAAATTAAAACTGCAGAGGTGATCCAATATCACCAAAAGAAAGCTCTATTTGTGGGACAAAAAGGACATCAATTTTGTTTGGGAGCCACGTCACACGACCGCGCAATTGTCAGTTAAAGCAACGCAGTGCTGAATCGCAATAAGTGGCCCGGTCATTTAGCAGCCAAATTGTCTATGGGCTGAAGTGGTTTATTCTTTTGCAGTCTTTTGCTGTTGCTGTGTCTTGCACTTGCTGTAGCAGGTTAGAGCTCGGTGTCTGGGTTCTCAGCTTTTCTCTGGGCGGGTGTCTGGGCTATGCCTGGGCCCATAACCTATTAGGAATTATATATATATAGCCCTACAGAACAGACACACAGTGCACAGTCCACATGGGCTTAACTGCAGACAGGAACAGGAAACGTTATTATACAGAGAAAACACATAGGGGGTTATTTACTAAAGGCAAATTAGCTTTGCACTACAAGTGCACTGGAAGTGCAATCGCTGTAGATCTGATGGGGGCATGCAAGGAAAATAAAAAACAGCATTTTTGCTTTTACATGATTAGATGATAAAATCGGCAGAACTTCCCCTCCGATCTACAGCGATTGCACTTCTATGTGCACTTAAAGTGCTCTTGTAGTGCAAAGTGGATTTGCCTTTAGTAAATAACCCCCATAGTTTAACGATAGATGTAGCTACAAACTTGTAAACACTGCTGTCTACTGGCTGATGTGGTTGCATAAAATACATGAACATTGTAATCCAACAGGGTAGTACCACTTCTCTTAATACAGTTTGCAACATGCATTTGAAGGATGGAATTTCTGCTCCTAATGCTGTGACATGTCTGTACTGTCAGATAGCATTGATGCAAGAGCTAGTTATGAAGCGAGCTTCAATGGAAAAGAGTGGTGAACGTAACCTCGCTTTTTGTGAAAAAACGATGGTGTGTATGCAAAATCGTCTTTGAAAAGTGACGTTTCAAAACGTCGTTTTTTACTTCACAGAAAACGTCGTTTTTTTTCATCACAAAAAATGATCGTGTGTACGCGGCATTATATCAAGACATCGCTTGTATATCAAGGCAAAATATATTTAAACATTTTGTTTGTCTTGCAAAACACTCTCAAACCAAGGTTTTACTGTATTCTGGGAAATGTTTACTAGGAACCGGTTTGCTTTTCTAAACAAAAAAAGCAAAGCCGCACCACTAAATGAGCATACTAAACACCATAAATTGATAAAAGGAAATAAATTCCATATTATATAAATGTTCAGCACAATGGGATATGACAACCAGTCTATATTTAATGTTCAGTATAATCTGTGCGAAAAAGCAACACATGCTGAGACGTCCATCAAACACCACCACAGTGACGGATATTGGCCTAGAAGTGATCCCTTCACCGATCATGCAATGGCTGCTTACCACAAGCAAGCTCAAAAGAGCGGTTGGCTATAGCCCAGCCACGGCCTTGGCGTCCAGAGGGTGTACTGTCTAGATGATTCCCACAGGTCGGTCCCGAAAGACAACTCTTAGTCCACAGGTTGCTTATGGGCGTAACTCATGAATCATCCGTGGGAACAGTAAAACAAAGGATGCACCATAGTGTGATTCCGTAATAAAAAAATTGTATAAATAAAAAACATATGGTACTCACAATAAAGAAGATAAAAAAACTGTGTATGGTAATGCCGGCCGGCAAGCGATAGGAGCGATACCTTCCCCCTACGTGGTGACGTCACTGCGCGTCCCCCAGATGCGTTTTGTCATCAACGGACGTTTTCAATGGGATGGGCTATCGCAGTGACTCACCATATTAAATACCCAGCCCACGTTGTGAAATGCATCTTTGATAAGGTAAACTTGCCCATATTTGGGCAATAGGACATATTACTTCCGATCACTTAGTTACAAAAGGGCATAACGAAAAATTGATAAAATATTAAAAGAATAGAAACAATTTATTTTTATTTTTTAATTGAAAGAGATCCTTGTATGAATTCGGGACTCTAAAAAATGACCACAGCATCGTTCCTGATTGGGTCGAATGTTGAACAATGCTGGCCTGGCACAAAACCGCAAGTCCCCACACTCGATCCACCAGGACACTCACGCCCTCTAGAGGAATCAAAAAAAGGCGCATTCCAACATAGGAAAAAGATTTTTTCAAACAAAGAGAAGTCTCACTAAGCATACCCTTATTGTCAATCATTCTATTGGGGAGTTTACAAATGCCGCTCAGGCATAGGTAATATTCCTCCAACCTGAAGGGTCCACAAAAACACACCCACTGGGATTCCTAATGATGGATTTGTATTACTCTAATAGTGGGTTTGAATTGCTTAGTGTATATAGATTTGTTAGCAGTGACAGATAATTCTAGTGCTCCATATTGTGAGAAACATTGATTTCTTATTAAAAAGGAAAACTCGACAACTCTTTCATAGTGAATAATCCTATTTTAATAAAAAATATAAAAATTGTGATATAAAAATTGTGAAAGGAGTATCCAGCAAACCGAGGTAGCGACCCACCTCAGTGTCCTAGATAGGATAATGAATGTCGAAATTATAAGGTGAAAAAAATATAAAGTGAAAAAAATGTATATAATGTACATCAATTGGCCAGATACATTAATAATTAATACTGGTGATTTTAATTGAACACCCTATTGGATAATAAAATACCAGGAACCTCTTCCCGTATTCCCTATATGTGCAAAAAAGGAGGGGGAGAAAACAAACCCCAATAATTACCTAATGTACTCTACTAATAGATTACCCACTGCCCACATAGACTGGAATTACCCTGTCTGAGGACAGTCTTGTGTATCCTGATAAAAAACAATTAAGTAAAAGGTTTTCTTCAAAACCCATAGTGAACCATGAAGAAAGAAAAGGAAGGGAAATTTTCTTTTTGTCAAAAACAACTCAAATCATCAATTTAAATAATTTACATTGTATCCAAAAAAATTATATTTACATATTATGCGTTATTAATAAATGCATTTATATTGGTCTCTATATTTAGACCAAAAGGGGTGTAGGGGTGTCTTGAGGCGATATATCCAACTCATTTCCATCCGTGATATTTCTCTCACTAAATGACTCCCCCTCCAGTGGGGCTTAAACTTGTCTATCCCCCAAAAAAAGGGTATTGGACGGATCCTTGTGATGCTTAAGCCTATAATGGTTGGAAACCGAGTGGTCTTTAAACCCTGACAGAATTTTGGTAATATGTTCGTTTACACGAACTTGGAAGGCCCTTTTTGTCCGGCCCACATACTGTAGGCCACACGGGCACTGCACTAAGTACACTACACCCGTAGAAGCACAGGTGATGCAGGGCCTTATTTTATACTCCCTACCGGTGGCTGTCGATGAAAAGACAGTCACACATCTCTGTGTATTTGTATTTAAACTACACACCCTACAGCGCCTGCATTTGTAATACCCTTTCAGTTGGTTGAAAAAAACAATATCTCTATGGGGTGGGCCAATAATATTAACCGCCACTTGATTCCTAATGGACTGAATACCTCTGAAAACTACCTGAGGTCTGGGGGGTAATATCTCTTTCAATAGGGGATCATTCCTGGCTATGTGCCAATGTTTTTTTACAAGATGTGAGATAGCCCTATGCTGGACTGAATAGGTAGTAATGAAAGGCATGCCCTCAGGAAACTTGGCACCTTCTACAGCATCCCTTTCACGGAGGAGGTCTTCCCTCTGAGTGTGAAGAGCCTCACTTAGAGATTTGTGTGTATATCCCTTTTCCAAGAACCGTTCTGTTTGCTTTTTCTGTTCATCTATTTAAAATTTAACGAATCCTAAATTCAGCTCTTGATGCATGCCAAAATTTAAGAGTAAAAAATAAACTGATAGATCTAGCCTGTGGTTCATTTGATGAAGAATATACAACACAACAATATCAGTAATGACTACAGTACTTGCCATTTTGCCTGTTATAATTGGACAGCTGAGGCTCTAATTTCTTTTTTGCTAGAATGGCAAAAGGGCAAAATCAGAGCATTTGGCACTGGACACAAAGAATTTCACCAAGAACAGCAAAACAAATGTAATGGTAATTAAAGCTTTTTACTAAATTGCATATTTGAATTTTTTGATCTCTGAAAGGCATGCAATACACTTAAAGTCAGAGTGTCTTTGGCTTGGTTGATTTTACTTGTTTCTCCATCTATAGATATTTTTTACGCAGGTATTATTTGTAAAAATTCTGAAAATCCATAAGTTCATAAATTGTTCTTATAAACCAAGAAAGGTACTAATAAAACCGCCCTATCTAAAAGCACCACTCTGCACTTAGAATGTGGTCACTGGGTAAAATAAAACAGTAAATATGTGAATCTAAATCATATAGCTGGTGCTTAAAAAATCATAAATATGCATAAACAGTAATATTAAAACTCATCAATGTCCCAGAGTCCAAAATAACATAGCAGCGCTTCGATCAAACCCCTCTTTGAAAGATTCTTCGAAGTGTATATAGGAGACAGTAGTGCAGCTGATGGGGACGATTAAGAAAGGCCAGAAAGTCTTTACAGCAGTGCTTCTTTTATCAAAGGACTAAACGCCACCAAAATATAAATCTACTGAGCATCGAATCACAGTCAGGCTCCGCCATTAGTGCTGCATTTTCCACCAATATCACCAGGTCCGCAATGCATGTGAGAAAATAAATGGCCACATAGAGCAGTACCGTTTAAAAGTTAATGACAAAAGCCTTAGTACCCCCTTTATAAATATGCGTACCAAAAAGTTAGATAACACAAGAAATGAAAATTCTGACCGTGAATGCGCAGACTGTCATGACCCTGAAGACATCTGTTTACCAGTTCCTCTAGCGTCTTCCTGATTCTCGGTCTGTGGAGCGCACGCGTCACTTCCGGTTGTTCGATGAGGAGTCCCGTCCTGACGTGTTTCGTCACTTCCTGACTTGGTCTGAGGGCATGACTTCCCACCATGACAACCGGCTTTAAGTATCCATCGCCCCTGCCCATCACGTGACGTCAGATGCACTCTCGTACGTTCTGCAGCATCGCAACTACACGGCGGAGGAAGTAAACGGTACTGCTCTATGTGGCCATTTATTTTCTCACATGCATTGCAGACCTGGTGATATTGGTGGAAAATGCAGCACTAACGGCAGAGGCTGGCAGTGATTTGATGCTTAGTAGATTTACATTTTGGTGAGTGCATCCCCAAAAGGGCATTTAAATCCCCCCACGTGGTGATTAGTCCTTTGGTGAAAGCACTGCTGTAAAGACTTTCTGGCCTATTACATTCATCCCCATCAGCTGCACTACTGTCTCTTATATACACTTCGAAGAATCTTTCAAACGGGGGTTTGATCGAAGCGCTGCTACAGTGTTATCTTGGACTCTGGGACATTGAGTTTTAATATTACTGTTTATGCAAATTGTTCTTATAGTTTATAAAAAAATGTATGTACTGTAGGAGACAACATTCTGTACTTAAATGCGTAATTACAAGCTTAGCTTGTAACAGGACCTAACAAATATTTACATTTAATAACTTGCTTATCACTGGGAAATTCATAAATTATTAATATGCTGACTTCCTGAGATTTTATTATATACCCGTAATCCAGGAAACTGCTTATGTTGCTTTCTGCTGCGTTAATAAATGTTTATTGCATTCTAAAGTTCTAAAACTTCCCTGGTGATTTTTTTTTTTATGCATGTTGATGATATCTCTGTTGGTACAAAATGGTGGGGTTTTGTTCAGTGTATGATATCTGGTTGTATAAGTGAGGGGCGACAACAAACCGTTATTTGACTTGATGATTTGTTTTATAGTATGTATTAATTAGAAGCATAATATACAGCCAACATGTTTTTTTTTTAGGCGATATAGCCTCCCCGTTCTTCAGGGCTAAGATAAAAGAACAGTAAACAATCAAAAAATTGTAAAAACCTCTGGGTTAAAAGCATAGTTGGGGTGCTAAATAAGGATTGATAACGGAAAAAAAGAAGATACCGTTATCTCAGTGCAGCCCTGTCTTATGATATGTGATTAAATGTGCTCAAAACATAATATACGTGACAAAACCAATATTAAAATAACAAATTCTATCAATAAAATATTCACTTAAATAACATGCATAATGTCCTTAGTTATAAAATGAATGCCATTAATCAATCAGTAAGTGCTATAGTCCTCCCATGTAGTCTGTGTGGCTCAAATAATTATTGCTGATATATATATATATATATATATATATATATATATATATGCCAAAGATGTTCTTCATATCCTAATTAAATTCATGTAAATTGTGGGGCTGATGACGTCAAGCTGCATGACAGGACATTTTTTACTTAGCACGTATAATGTGGACAACACACACGTAGATGTGTTACCCAATGCAAATGTGGAATATATGACTATTTCATTTTTTATTATAATATTTGATCCTAATATTTATGTAAGTAATTTGTATATATTAGTTTGGGAATGTACACTCCTGGGCCACAAGAGGTGTACACCGTACTCTGAGTATATGTAAAAATGTTCTTTCCACTTGCATCTCTTAGGCCCTGTACACACGATCAGACCGGTCTGATAAAATTTGTCCAAAGGACCGTTTTCATCAGACAACTCTGAACTTGTCTGATGTGCGTACACACCATCGGACCAAAATCCGATCAGACCAGAACGCGGTGACGTAGAACACAACGACGTGATGAAAAAACGGAGTTCAATACTTCCAAGCATGCGTCGACTTGATTCTGTGCATGCGCGGGTTTTTGGTCCGATCCTTTTGTGTACTAACCATCGAACCTGTCCGACGGACAGGTGTTCATCAGACAGGTTTTAAAGCATGTTTTAAAACTTTGGTCCGACGGACAACAGTCTGATGGGCCGTACACACCATCGAACTGGTCCGATGAAACTGGTCTGCAGACCAGTTTCATCGGACCTGTCTGATCGTGTGTACGCGGCCTTAGTCTACTGTAAATGTAACTTTTGTTCTATATACTTGAAAAACTTTAATAAAATAAGATTGAGAAAATGATTTATGCCAGGACAATCTTAAGCCCATACACCCGATAGGGGTTTTTGACAACAAACCTCCGACAGACCTGTTTTTGCAGACAATTCGACCGTGTGTACGCGCCAAACTTTTTCGCTTTTTCACCAGATAAATGTTCGCTATGTGAACAGACAAACTTTCGTCGGCTAATCCAATCGTGTGTACACAAGTCCATTCGACTAAAGTCCAAAGTACAAACACGCATGCTCAGAACCAATGCTAACGATCAGACAACAATAGCTCAAGTTGCCCAAAGGGTGGCGGTAAATCTATTACGTCACTACGTTCGTGTTTGTTGGCTAAAAAAGTCCTACCGTGTGTATGCATACCATATTCACGGCCAACACCCTTCAGAGCAAAATCCATGGAAAAATCCGATGGAAGTCCGATCGTGTGTATGAGGCTTGAATTTGAGCTTTGGTGGCAGAATTATGATATGATGAAGGAGGATGGAGATGGACTGAATTCCTGAGATAATTGGATCTGGAGAAACATCTGAACTTACACCTACCTGGTTTAAAGGGAAAAGCATTTTTTTACTAAACATTAATTTAGGTCAAATACTAAAGGTGAGGGTATATACATTTGTCAGTGACGGGAAGAGCGCAACAATCATGAGTTAAATACATGGATTTCACATTAATCGATCAATTTGCATGAACTAATTAGGATATGAATAACATCTTTGGCACAATTATTTGTCACCACTAATTCTTTGATACTACATAGGAGGACTATACAGCACTTACTGATTGACTAATAACATTTGTTTATAAAGAACGACATTATGTATGTTATTTAAAGTGGATGTATACCCTCTCCTTTACCCAGTAAAGTGAACAGCCTCAGATGATACACAGAGATGAAACAAGTCTCCCAACATAAGTTTTGCATTTATATTTGCTGTCTTCAGCTTAATATATTCTTTAAAATTCTAACATCGTGTTTAGACAGTTCAGATACTCACTCCCACTTCAGCATTTCTTGCCACTCCCACTTCAGCAATTATGCCACTTGCCCTGCCTCCTCCCAACAGCCTCCTGGGACATGTCACACGCCCCAGGAGGTTGCATGGCCAGTCCCCCTGTGCCTTGCGATCTCGCACATGAGCAGTAGAGTACCAGTTGTAAAAAAAAAAGAACCAGCTACAGGAAGACGATGCTGGACTCCAGGAACTGGTAAGTACCTAATTTTAAAAAGTCAGCAACTATGGTATTTGCAGCTGCTGACTTAATCTTCAAAAGTTGAAGTTCCTCTAAGTTTTAGCCTGTAGTATGTTTTTTTTGGCATATTGGAATTTCTTTCTTTCTAATTAAATCGTAAAACTTGCCCATGATATTAAACTATATATTGGAAACCCTTTCTTATTCTCATATGACTTATTTCATATATATATAGATATATATATATATATATATATATATATATATACATATACATACATGCCATTTGTTGTTCCAGGGTACAGTGTTTTTTTTCTCATTTTTAAAGAACTTTTTTTACATTATTATCATTTGACCTTGCTGATATTGTAGTAATATAAATAAACATATTATTTTTTTTTTCAGCCAAAGATGGACTTCGAACACAACATGAGCCTCAACAAAGGACTCTCAGGGTTACTTCCTTTGCCTGAAATATCAAGAGAGCCATCAGATTTATATCAGGTCTGTAGAGCAAATCTTAGTTACAGTATATTTTATTTGTAAAATAAGAACCTAAACTGTTCTACACTTTTTCCAAATTCGAAGGCCAGTCAAGGTCACAAAAATATAAAAGTAGGAATATATTGTGTAGTCCAGTAGGCACCAGAGTTTTATCCCTCTTACTATGTATTTTAACAGACCTAGTAAGACATGTTGAGAAAGAGCATTTCTACTAAGAATAAAAACATACCTAAAGCAGAATCTCAGCCTCCTGGAAGTGACGTGTAGTTCTGTGAGATTGTGTAAGAAGGTATCCATTGGGCAGTGGCAAAGCTAGATATTCTTTCACCCAGGGCAAAGACTCCCCCACCTGAAGAGAATGGTGTCAGTAGGGCAGAGGTTGGTGTCAGTAGGAAAGTTATATTTATATATATATATATATATATATATATATATATATATATATATATATATATATATATATATATATATATATATATATATATAATATTTATATTTATTTTTTTACAATTTTATTATTTTTTAATAATAGTCTCACATATCTGTGTAAACCCCAGCACAATAATAACAAAATGAAAATAAAACTTCCATTTACAAATGATTTTGCTTACACTGAAAATACTCAGAGCTAACATTTTATCTAAACCTATCTTAAAGAAGACCTTCATTAAAATAGTAAGTGGCTGCTTAACTATCAGAAACTGTTGAGACAATTACCACGTCGGTGAGAAATACTGTATGTAATGTACAATATATTGCAGGAGTGTGTAATGTACTATATAGTGTATATAGTGCAGGAGAGTGTAATGTACAATATAGTTTATATAGTGCAGGAGTGTGTAAAACTGGCCATAGATGGTTAGATTTTTCACAACTCCCCCCGCCCCCTCTTAGCTCAGTCCACACAGCCCCTCCCCCTTCCCTCCCCATCTCAGCCCACATAGCTCCCCCTCCCCAGCCTGGCTCACACAGTCCTGCCTAAACAGTCCCCCACCCTCCAAACTCAGTCCTCACACCCCCCCCCCCCCCGCTCAGTTTGCAGACCCCCTTCCCATCTCGCTCTGCACAGCCCCCCAAGCTCAGTCTGCATAGCCTCCTCATCTCAGTCTACACAGCCCTCCCCATCTCAGTCTACACAGCCCTCCCCATCTCAGTCTACACAGCCCTCCCCATCTCAGTCTACACAGCCCTCCCCATCTCAGTCTACACAGCCCTCCCCATCTCAGATTCAGGTAGATTGGCGTATCTTTAGGTGGGCGTAGCGCATCGAAGATACCCTACGCCGCCGTAACATAGAGAGGCAAGTGCAGTATTCACGAAGCACTTGCTCCGTAAGTTGCGGCGGCGTAGCGTAAATTGGCCGGCGTAAGCCCGCCTAATTCAAAGTAGGAAGGAGGTGGGCGTCTTCTATTTAAATTAAGCGTTACCCCATGCAAATGAATGGCCGATTAAACGGCGCATGCGCGCGCATGCTCAGAATCACTTTGCCTATACTCCCTAAGATACGTCGGCTCAATGCCTACGAAGTGAACGTAACCTACGCCAACCCCTATTCACGTAGTACTACGTAAACGCCGTAAAAGACGCCAGCTGTTCCGACGTCCATACCTTTGCATGGGTTGTGCCACCTTTAGGTGGAATAACTTTACGCCGGATGCACGCCTTACGTAAATGGCGTATATTACAGCGACGGGCACAAGTATGTTCGTGAATCGGCGTATCGCGGTCATTTGCATATTCGACGCGTAAACCCTTGCGGCCAGCGTAAATATGCGCCCACGATACGCCGGCATAGGCAAGTTACGTCAGGCGTAGGAAGCCTATTTTTTCGACGTATCTAGCGTCGGGAATCGCCGTAAAGATAGAACGGCGCATATTTGGACTTACGTCGGCGTATCTCCAGATACGTCAGCGTAAGTCCTACCTGAATCTGGTCCTATATATTTGAAATTTCATTGATAAAATCATCAAAACTAGTGATCGACAGTATTTCTCCAAATAATTATCTATAGCCTAAAGTGTCTGTAAACCCTTACACACCACTTTTACCTACAGGTAAGCGTAAAATAAGTTTTACCTGTAGGTAACGTGAATATCTTCTAAACTTGCACCGTTTAGGGGATATTCGCTGTATCAGCATGGTCCCGCTCGTGCCGTTTCTTCAGCTGCTGTGCCGTTATGGGCCGCTCTCGCACGCATGCACGGGAGTGACATCATTGCGGCTCTGGCCAATCGCAGCGCCTGGAGCCTGCAATATCCGGAAATAACTCTGGGAGACATTTTGCCGACCACAGCGGTGTGCCGGGACTGCTGCAGGAGCTTTGATCTAAAGTAAGTATTTCATAATGAGCTAGTATGCACACTAGCTCATCGTGCCTTTTTGTCTTGCAGGTTTTTTTGGTGTTGACTATCCATCCTCTGAGTACAACTAAAATGGCTGACCTTATTTTTATTTATATTTCTTCTTGATTGTTTGTTCAAGTAGTCTAAAAACACATTGGCAAAACAGCAGCACAATGAGACATTTATTCCCGGGTAAATTACTTATCTGCAAACTGATTTTTATTTGAAACGTTCAGTGTCTAAAGCAGCATTTAAAGCATTGCAATGCAAGGAAGTCCTAAATCTACTCAATAGCACTTGGTTCTGTCATCCACAAACGCTATCTATCCATATATCAAGGCAGATTCAGTTACAACTCTCCTGAATGGGAAGTCAAAACTGCTGTGTAAATAATTCATTGAAACTGATGTGTTTATTATTCACCCAGTAGACCGAAACAAAGCTATTGCTACCTATCTCAACGGTACTTAGGATGAAGGTTTATTTGCATCATGCTAAGCAATGGTGGCAGTGATGCATACTTGATAACAATTCCCTTTTAGAGATGATTGTTTATAAGCAGCGCCTTTTAGAAACTGCCAAGTGACGGTTATAAAACTGCATTGTTAAAAATGTGCAGACAACTGGAGTTGGCACAATAGCTACAGAGCATCCCAAAGGCAACATATAGATAAACAGTGTGAGGAATATGACAATATCTAGATGCTCAAAATGATATGAATTTAAAAATGTTGGCTTATTTTTCATTAAATCTGAGAAGTATGGTGGTTTTGCTTTATTAAGTAACATATTTATTTGATTATAAAGAAGTATTGTTTTACCTTTAAAAAAGTTTACAAATGCAATTTTGGTGTGTTCTAAGTACCAGAACACTATAGGGTTTTCTAACCCACATGATCAGACCCTTTTTTTTGTATATTTGCAGTGCATCACTTAGGACTGAACTACAACTAAAATATTAAAACCAAACTACAATTGACTGCAGACAGTGACATTTTGGGGCAGATCCACTAAGCCCGTCGTAACTCTCTGCCGGGCGTAGCGTATATCATTTACGCTACGCCGCCGTAAGTTAGAATGGCAAGTGCCATATTCACAAAGCACTTGCGTCCTAAGTTACGGCGGCGTAGCGTAAATGGGCCCGCATACGCGCGTCTAATTCAAATGGGGAAGAGGTGGGCGTGTTTTATTTAAATTATTCGTGACCCGACGTAAATGAATTTTTTTTTTTTACTGCGCATGCGTCGTCTGTGGAGGTATCCCACTGCGCATGCGTGAAATCACGCCGCAAATAGTCAATGCTTTAGACGTGAACGTAACTTACGTAAAGCCCTATTCCTGAACAACGTAAACGACTGAAAATTTAACGTCCATACTTAACATTGCGTACGCCTCTATAGAGCAGGGGTAATTTTACGCCGGACATACGCTTACGCAAACGACGTAAAAAGAATGCGCCGGGCGTACGTACGTTCGTGGATCGGCGTATCTCTCTCATTGGCATATTTTACGCTGAACAGCTACGGAAGCGCCCCTAGCGTCCAGCGTAAATATGCAACTAAGATACGACGGCGTAATAAAAGATTTACGCCAGTCGTATTTTAGCGTAATTCCGGCGTATCTTGTTTTGTGGATACAAAACAAAGATACGCCGGCGCAAATTTGAAATTATGGCGGCGTATCTGGAGATACGCCGCCGTAATGCTTTATGGATCCGGCCCTTTATGTTTAATTTCCAGGATCTGCAATTGATTATTTATAACACAACTCGTATCATAGTGATTAATTACTTGCCTACTGGGCAATTTTACCCCTTTCCTGCCCAGGCCAATTTTCAGCTTTCAGGGCTGTCGCACTTTGAATGATAAGTGCGCGGTCATGCAACACTATACCCAAATGACATTTTTTTTTTTTTTTTTTCACACAAAGATTTATTTTGGTGGTATTTAATCACCACTGTTTTTTTTTGCTAACCCCTTTTCATAGCTTGATATATCATTTTGCAAACAGGTTATTTTTCTCTTTCACTGTTGTGCGCTGTTCAGGCTGCACTGATTCGCACTGATGGGGTGGCATTGATGAGGCGGCACTGATGAGGCGGCACTGATGAGGCGGCACTGATGGGCGGCACTGATGGGCGGTACTGATGGGTGGCAGTGGGTGGCACTGATGGGCAGCACTAATGAGGAGGCACTGATGGGTACCGATCGACAGCACTGGGCACCGATTGGCAGCACTAGTAAGCACTGGTGGGCAAAGACTGGCAGCACTGGTGAGACTGCACTGATAATCAGGACACTGAAAATAGAACTAGACCACTGCGATGTAGCCGTCATTTGGTTATAGCATGGTCGGCAAGTCAAATATGCTGTTTTTTGTATTTGAATTGTGTTTTCTTTTCTTTTTTAAAGGATTAAAAACTTTCTGTGTAGCTTAGCCTGTGGATAGTCATACAGAATGTTTTATAAAAAGGTATGTTAGTAAGTGCAATGTGAAAATGTTCTTCTCTTGCTGCCAGTTTGATGCATTTAAGCGAAGCACAGGTTGCCACAGGTTACACAGAATCATGCTAAAAAAGTTTTTGCAAAATTAGTAGTCTAGTCCCAGAAGTAGAGTGGTACCTAGCTCCTTACGCTTTTAATTTTCTGAGAATTATTCTGCAAGTCATTGGTCACAGAAATTAGGCATGCTGGCAATTTTGGAGACAAGCTTTTACAATAATTGCAAAACGGCATATTTAAAATCACATTTGCTGTATATTTGCTATGGGGACATTCATCTCTTCTTTTTTAAATTAATATAGTCCCTTTACTAGCATATGTGTTTTTTTTTCTTTCTTTTTTTTAATCAGAAAAAAAAAAACATTTTATTTGGTCTTTTACTGTACATAGTATAAGACATTCAATATACACGGATAGAAAAAACAGGTGACAGAGTACATTTTGTGTACAGAGCTATAACCAGTGTAGTTCATACAAACCTTCATACCCTAAGGGTATATTTTTTAGTAGTGTATTTAGGTTTTGTGCTGCCCTGGGCCTGACTAAACTCATGCGCCTCCTAATTGAAATATCACACACCCCTTCCTGTCAAGGCCACACCCCTTTCTGTTTAAGACACGCCCTGAAATTTTCGAGTGGGGACACTAGTTCTGAGGCTCAGGTGGGGGGGCAATGAATTCCCTTAATTTACATAGATTTTCTCTCACTTCCTGTTTGGCTATGGGGCAGGAAGTGAAGGAAAATATCTGCAATGGTAAAAAAAAAATTGTCAGGGGCTATAACCCTCCCTTACTCTATCCAAAATGGAAAAACTAAGAAGATATAACCATGCCAATGATGCAGCAGAACCCCCCCCCCCCCCCCCCCCCACGCACACACACACAGTTGCGTGCAGAATGCCGGCCGCCCGCATATCAAGTAGACCACCCTGACCCATTAACAATAACTCCCAGTGATGGTTGTGACATGATTTTTTGTCAGCCACCAGTTTATCATTCTACCCCTGCAAGAGCCTATCTTTAATCAGCTGATGAGGAGCCAAGCCTGGAATATCCAACCAGGCCTGCCACAGTGAATACAATTTACATGGGATGTTTCTGTGTGGGTATGTTGGTTTTTCTCTAATCAACAGTTTATTGACATTTTCCACCCATTGTCCTCTAGTAGTGGGTACCCTGGGGGCAATCCACAGTTGTGCAATTAGCTTACGTGCCACATATAGCAACCCAAGGATCGCTGTATGAGCTGAGGGAGTTAGTATCTTCTCATTTAGTGCTCCCAGCAGACACATGACTGGGTCACATGGTATGGTTATCATATATATACCTGGGATATTGTATCTATAACCTCCTTCCAATATCGGAAGAGTTTGGGGCATTTCCAAAGCATGTGAATGAGATCACTGTGATCACGTTCACATTTCGGGCAGAGGGAGGTATTGCGAAATCCCCCATTTGTGTAGTTGCACTGGGGTCCTGTATGCTCTGAATGAATGAATGACTTGTATAGCGCTACACATGCGAACTGAATCGCCTCTAGGCGCTTTTTGCGCTATGCAGCAGATACAAGTGTAACAGTTTCTGAGATGCTGACACCGATACCAAAGGGGCTGCAGAAAGGCAAAGATCCCATGTCTCCCCATCAATGGTTCCCACATCCCTTTTCCAACCATGCTTGCAGGGTAGCCTAGCGGTGTCCTGTATGGGACTAAGGAGGATATTATAGCACCTAGAGATCATACACTTTTTATCGTCTTCCATAAGTATACTTTGCATCAGCACATGGTCAGCCAGCTAGAGAGTAGTGATGAGCGGAATACGCCATATTCGATTTCGCGATATTTCACGAATATATAGAAGAATATTCGCAAAATATTCGTTAATATTGAATATTCGTGATATTTTATCAAAAAGATTTTTTGTAAAATTTTGCGAATGCGAAATTTCGCTAATGCGAATGCGAAATTGATTGCGAAATTCTCGTCAACACGTGAAAACGGAGATCATTTCCTGGATTGCTAAACTAATATGCACTAAACACTAACTCTACTTACACAAACTTATATGACTAAACTAAAGCTAATTTATTTTATTTTTTTAATACACAAAACACAGAAGGGCAGAGAAAGTATTCGCGAATATTCATAACGAATATTCGCATTGCGAATATTCGGCAACATAAAAGGATCGCCTCAGCTACTCGGCCCAGGGTCTCTAATCATACCAGCAATGCTTTTAGACGTCAATGGAGATCACTAGGATGTGATCTGTTTTAAAAATAAATTTGAAAAAAATACGAATATTCGCAATAGCGAATATTCACCGCGATATTCGATTTATTCGCGAATACTCGAGTATGCAATATTCGTAACGAATATTCGCAATGCGAATATTCGTGAGCAACACTACTGGAGAGGAGCAATATTTGCTTGAGTTTGCATTGCATGATGACTGCAGATATTTATTGAAATTGGTGCGTGCTGCTATCCCAAACTCTGCTTGGATCTCTATAAATTATTTGAAGGTAGGGCCGTTATACAATTGTGAGATATATCGTATCCCTGCCACTTCCTGAATCCCCTAAGCCAGCATTTCTCTATAGTGCCTATTATGCCATAAGGGAGTGTGGGTTAGGAAACCCTGTATCCCCAGCATCTTTTTGACATAGGGCCAAAGAGTGTTTAGCAGTTTTGCGGTAGGGGCCCCAGGATCTAAATGGAAGTATACCGCTTTCAACCACGTAAGGGCAGAAACGCTCTCATCCGGTATAGCTAGTAGTCTGCATATAGGGTCTATTGGGTCTATCATTCCCCAGCCCCCCAGCTGTTGTAGTGGGGATGCAAGGTAATAAGTTCTAGAATGGGGTACCGCCAGCACTCCCTCGTCTTTACTGTATTGCAGTGTCGATAACCTAATCCTGGCTATCTTCTTGCACTATATTAATTCCCTAAATTGGGAGTCGATTCTAATAAAACCATCGTTGTGGGATCCAAACTGGGGAGTTATTTAATATGTATAACATATGGTATGGTGCCCATACCATTCTGATGAGGTTAACTCTCCCGACTACAGAAAAATGCAATTTGCACCAGGCAGTAAAAAAAATCTAAATTTGTTAAAGAGGGGGACTAATTTGAGAGCAATATACTGTGATGGCTCTGAGGTCACCTGGACACCCAGATAGTGAAAAGAGGCCACTACCTGCCCCGTCTCCACACAAGCTGGCAGTTGAGCGTCATGGGATCCAGCGGCAGCAGCACCAACTTATTCCAATTAATGAAGAAGCCTGAAAGCTCCTCAAAAGCCTTATTAAGAGTCATGATGGCCTGCAATGTATGCTGGGTGTCATCCAAATAAAGTAGAGTGTCATCAGCATACTGTACATCGACACAATGTCAGTGCCTGTGCTCCGCTGGAACCCAGTGATGTTAGCATCCTTACATATTCGCGCCACCAGAGGTTCCAACGCTAGGGCAGCTAAAGAACACCCCTGTCTGGTGCCCCGGAACAGTGGAAAGGGGTTCCGATAGCTCTCCATTAACTCTGATCCTAGCCCAGGGCTTGGCATACAGTAACTGAACCAACTTAATAAAATTAGCCCCTAAGCCCATGTTTTGCAATTCTTTCCACAGGTAAGGCCACTCGACACTGTCAAAAGGCCTTAGCTGCGTCCAGCGAGAAGATGGCTCTGTTGCCAGGTTTGTCAACGGGGAGCTGCAGATTCAGGAAAAGCCTCCGAATGTTTTGGGCTATGGATCTTGTGGGAATGTAGTGTGCCTGAGTATCGCTTGTATACCTCGGATGGAAGGCCATCCATGCCTGGTAATTTATTATTGTGAGATTGTGCTAAGGCCACAGCTAGTTCATCCTCAGTCAACGGTGCGTTAACCACTTCCCACCCGGTCAATAGGAGATTGACGTCTGGGAAGTGGTTCTGAAATCTTGACTGGACGTCTATTGACGTCCTGCAGGATTTCATGCCGCGCGCGCCCGTGTGGGGCGCGCATCGTGGCGATCGGTGATGCGGGGTGTCAGCCTGACACCCTGCATCTTCGAACTCGGTAACGAGTCTCCGGCGGAGGCTCGCTACCACGTGATCAGCCGTGTCCAATCACGGCTGACCACGATGTAAACAGTCTTTTATTAGTTGTTGTGCAAAAAATAAAAAACGCAGAGGTGATCAAATACCACCAAAAGAAAGCTCTATTTATGGGTAAAAAAGGACACCAATTTTGTTTGGGTACAGTGTAGCATGACCGCGCAATTGTCATTTAAATTGAGACAGCGCTGAAAGCTGAAAATTGGCTTGGGCGGGAAGGTGCGTAAGTGCCTGGTATGGAAGTGGTTAAGCATAGTAATGTGCAAGGCCGACAGGCATGGGAGTTCACACTTTTCTAGGAACCCCACTATCTCCACCTCAGTGGGCCTGACCTTGGAAGTATATAAATTAGCGTAGAAGGACCCTAAAATCTGCATACTATCTGAGGTCTTGGACTGTGGAATACCCTGATCATCACAAATGGCCCAGATAAGGGATGAGGACAACATGTGCCCAGTCACCTACCCTTCTTCAAAATGTCTGTTGTAGGAAAAAACGTTTGTTCTTGGCCAGTTGCCTAGACATGGATTGTGCCCCCAACCAGGCTCTTTTTGTGTCCTTTGTGGGATTAGCAATATACCTGTCCTACATCTCAGTAACCTTCCCACGTATCGCTGTTTCTCATGCCTTAGTATCATTTTTGACACCGGTTATTCGTTTATTAAATTGCCCTCTCAGAAAGGCCTTTGCCGTGTCCTATATAACACTGAGTTTGGCAGTGTTTACATTGTCCTGCATAAAAAAATTCAGCATGTCCCGTATGGGGTCCGGCTCTGGGAACAGGGAGAGCCAGAAAGGATTAAGCGTCTGACCTGGACTCTTAACCACGCCTATAGTAAAGTAAGTCTTCACAATTCCTTTGTCAGAAGCTTCTGAGGCATGCAGCATGGCACTGCACATGATGCCGCATAACTTCTGTCTGTAGTATGAGAACTAACACTATCAGTGAAGAAACTGTGTATCCCACACTCCCTTGGTCTCTCAAACTAGCGCTGGTGCAGATGCAGTAATAAGATCTGACACAAACAGGCAGAACATTCACAGAGAGATCACTATGCTAGGAGAGTTGTTTTTTTTTTATCACATTTGTGAAGCAATACAGCGAAAGCGGCAAGGGATAAATTGGACTGTGTGTTCCAGGACAAAAGGTTGCCGGTCCCTTTAGCAAATTTGAACAAGCTAGGTGAATTATTACATGGACATGGGGGATATGATTGGCCATCACTCTACAAACTAACAACACAGAGAATATACAGTAACTACACTAATACCTATTTAACCGTTTGTCGACTGTTCCACACAAATATACTACTGCAAGGCAGTCGATCTGCACTGGATCACGTAGGTGATCCGTGATCAGTGCTTCTCGGCAGGAGGCACGCGCGCGCTGCCCCTGGCTATGCAGTGATTTGTTAGAGCACAAGCAAATCAGCAGGGGCTGGCCAATGATTGATCACTAGCACCTGTCTATCGGCACCGTCACTCAGGGAAGGAAGCTCTGTTGTAAACAACACAGAGGTCCAAACACTAATGCCGCGTACACACGATCACTTTTTGTGATGAAAATAAACATCATTTTTTCTCACGAAACAAAACAAAGTTTTTCAAACTTTATTTTAAAAAACGACGTTGCATACACACCATCGTTTTTCCAAAAAGCTCTAGCAAAGCACGTGGCGTACACCACGTTCGACGGCACTCTGTTCCATTGAAGCTCCGTCTCATAACTTGCTTCTGAGCATGCGCGGGTTTAAAAACGTCGTTTTGCCCACACACGATTACTTTTTATGACACAAAAAACGACATTTTGAAAAACGACACAAAAAATTCAAGCATGTTCAAATTTTTTTTTTTGTCGTTTTTCAGAAGACATTTTGCCCACACACGATCATTTTAAATGACGTTTTTTAAAACGTCGTTTTTTTTCATCACAAAAAGTGATTGTGTGTACGCGACATAAGAGGCGATTATGCTGTTTTTTTTTATTCCATGCAAAGCTGGGGGGAAAAATCTGTAAGATTGCTTAGTAAAAGCAGCACATAGCACACACAGTAAACATTGTTAGGCACACATTTAACCCCTTGATCACCTCTAGATGTTAACCCCTTCCCAGCTAGTGTCATACGTAAAGTGACAGTGTATAAGTAGTAGCACTATTAGCAATAGTATTAGCAATAGTGTCACTATTGATGTCAGTGTACCAGCTAGCATCAGCTAGTGTCAGATTGCCCACCATACTATTACAGTCCCACTATAAGTCACTGACCACCACCATTACTAGTATAAAAAATAAATAAATAAATATTCTAGTATCTAGGCTATAACTTTAAGGCAAACCAAATGATTTTTTTTTATTTTTTTTTTATTTATTTTTTTACCAAAGGCATGTTGTAGCAGAATACATTTTGGCCTAAATTCATGAAGAAATTTGATAAAAAAAACTTTTTTTTATTGGATATGTTATATAGCAGAATTTTTTTTCCCCATGTTTTTTTATATTGCAAAAATTAATGAAAGCTCTATTTGTTTGAAACAAATGATAGAAATGTAGTTTGCGTACAGTCAGTGTGCATGACGGCGCAATTGCTAGTGTAGCACTATCCCTGAAGGAGCTGCTGGTTTTGTTTGGGTCTGTATTCTGGCTATCAACCCCTGAAACTGTCTCAAACCCTCCTTTGGCACAACTGGCATGGGTAAGGATTGTGGAATCCACTGATTGCTGGAGAACACAATAATATCCTACCACAGTAAAACTTGCAAACAAAATGGTTACCTTGTGTTGTCACTGGTCACACAGGATAATGGATAGACTGCACACAGGTTTACACTTAACCAAGGGAACTTTACTTGGTAAAAGAATAAAGATAAATGAACACAGTGGTACAGTACAGTGGACTGCTTACAGGACCCTGTAAGAGTCAACAATAATAATAAATGCAGGTTTGACTGTTGTATTTTACTCAGACTTGTGTAAGCACACAGCAAAGGGATGCCCTCAGTAAGGTATATCCAATACTGAAGCACCTCTTCACCAGGCCTCACCCAGCTCTCACCGACTGCAACATTGTGCAACTTAGTATAATCAAATACTTTAAATCTAAAAGTGTGTGTATATATATATATATATATATATATAATTTGTCTTTACCTAACAGGCAGTTCTTGAACACGTGTTTTACTATGGTGGTTTGGTTGATCAGACCAAACCTTAATACGATCGCTCTCAACAATTTGAGAATTTACTCGTTGGCATGCGGTGGTGCACAATAAGTAATTTTGTAATCCAAAAAGGGGACAGATAAAACTGGTAAAAGGTGTCTGGGTAGTGTGAGGGGTTAGCTCGGTAGCGGGTGTGTGTGACCCCCTGGATGGCTTCACTACACGCTGAACTGTACAAAAAGGCAGTTGAGGATGGTTGAAAACAAATGATATGGTTTATTTTTCCAAATTGCTGGATACAAGTGCAAGCATCAAAACAGCATAAACAAAACAAAACATAAAATAAATCCTTGCCACTTGTGGCGTCTACCTTCCGAAAACAGGAACCTACCTATGGAGTCTGGCACAGCCTACTGCTGGGCAGTCACTGCTGGTCATACAGCAGAAAACAAAAAAAGTCTCTTTGATATTTATCACACAGAAATATCAACCAGCACCTCACCTCTTCAGTAGTCTTTGTGACTGCTCCTTAACTCACAAAGCCTCAGGATGCAGCAATCAGTCGTCATCCTTAGGCTGTCTTTATAGAGGCTTTAATTGGTTCATTCTGAACAGCTGAAGCCTTCCAACGCCCCAAACCTCTCTGGCCATCTCTGCAGCCAACGCCTAATAGTAATTGGTGTATTGTCTAAACAAGGCAGAAATGTATCTCCAGTCTGTGACAACACAGATTTACCTGACTTCCTGTCACAGTAGTTAAGGGGTATTGGCAACTCACAAGCCAATTCCCCTGATGACGAGTATCCTGCACGTGGCGTGGGGCCTTCAAGTAACAATGGCAAGTCTACACGATCCACCCTTCCTGCAACAAAGTCAGTAATGTTGGGCAGGTGCCCGTCTTACCCAACCAGGCCTGGCCTCTCCGGGACACTCCGTCAGAGAAATTCACCTCTCTTTTACCGACAGTTCAGTCTTTACACGGCCGTCACTCACTGTCGATCAAACAGGTCACCAGTTGCTCTTAGATGAACCCCAGACTTTCCGTCAGAAATCCCCCACTTAAGATGGGCGATCTGCACAGGCGTGTGTGTGGGCCCAGGCTTCTCAGGCATAGGCTTCCAGAGGCAAGCCTCGACACATGCCGCCTCCTTGCTTGAAGAGGCGGTCCAGAGAGAGAGAGCCAAAGACGTCCTCTTCCCCTTATTCCTTCACCCAGCAGGTCGTGTTGGGTGCAAAGTACTTTGGGATCACACAGTTGCACTCTGGACATTATAGTCTGTCAATTGACCAGGGCAATGGAGTCTTTCTCCCTGTACTCAATTTCCAACATTCATTGCTACACCAGGATAAAAACAAACAAGAGGTGGCTATAACCACAATTGGCCACCGGAGGGAGCCGAGTTCCTTCTTTATCTGCAAATGTCAGTCTTTTATCCACATCAAAGTGGCACCTTGCTACACTAGTTAAAGTAGTGCAGTGCCGAATAGTACCGGTCATAAAGGGGGTAAAATATTTCCAGAGGTCAAGTGGTTAAAACAACAAACATTTGAAAGTGTACAATATTTTTAACATCCCACCTACAGTATTTATTAAAGCGAAGTTCCACCCTTAAAATCACTTTTTTCATTACATCCAGCATACTGGCGTCAGCGCCAGTATGCTGTTTTTTTTTTTTTTTTTTTAATGCTCGTACTTACTGTTTCTCCCAAATTTAATTTCCTGGCGCAACGCGGTGTGTCGCCGCTATAAGGCGTCACGCCTTCCGGAAACAGCCGATTAGCATTCGGCTTTTACTCGGCGCCTGCGCACAGCCCCAGGAGCTGACTGCGCAGGCGCCGTATATAGCGCGTCACGCCCTCCGAAAAAACCCGAACTAGGACCGGCTATTTTCGGCGCCTGCGCAGTCAGCTCCTGGGTCTATGCGCAGGCGCCGAATGCTAATCGGCTGTTTCCGGAAGGCGTGACGCCTTATAGCGGCGACACACCACGGTGCGCCAGGAAATTAAATTTGGGAGAAACAGTAAGTACGAGCATGCTGGATGTAATGAAAAAAGTGATTTTTTTTTTTTTAAATTGTTTATTTATTGAATATTTCAAGAAAAAATAAACATTGTACAGAATCAGAAAGAACTGTCAACAAAAAGGGATATATTCCCAATGAGAAAGAAATAATCATAACATATCATATGTAAATAAAGAAATAGAGATTGCAAAACAATGTCAGATGATTATCAAACTAGTGGGATGCAACATGGCATGGAAAAGGAAAAGAAAGAAAAAGAACAAGTACTCAATAAGACAAAGTGCACAATAGGTTAAGCGTCATATGTTCACATGCGTCATCGAGACACTCCATTCCCAAACTTACGAGTTTAAAGTTACTTGTGCTATCTCAGAGTTATATTCAGAGGAATCCCATTTTTCCCAAATGGCGTCAAAGCTAGTTAAAGAGTCTTCAATTACAGCTGTGAGGCGTTCCATTCTACGTATATCTATGATAGCTGCTAGAAATTGTGTAAACGATGGGGGAACATTGGTTAGCCAGCATTGTGGGATAGCCCTTTTAGCCGCTAATAGAATGAAGGCCATCAATTTCCTAAGGGGTTTAGGTGTCTTTGGGAGGGGTAATCCCAGAAGGAGATATAAGGGATGTAAGGGGATAGGAATACCTAGAACTTTTCCCAAAAGGGCATGTACTTTGGACCAATAGGGTGTAATCATAGGGCACTCCCAGAATATGTGATAGTGGGTGCCTAAAGAAGAACCACATCTCCAACATTGTCCAGAAGGTGTCAGCTTCCTTGCCAATAAAAATTCCGGGGTTCTATACCAAAACATTAATATTTTATAGGCAGTTTCCTTCTGAGCAACGCATCTAGATACCTTAGAAGTAGCCTCCCAAATACTCTTCCATTCGGATAAAGAAATGGGTTTATTCAAAACATGTAAAATCTTATAAATGGTGGATATTAGGCGGGGTTCATAAGGGCCTCTGAAACATAACAGTTCAAATTCCGTGGGCATAACTAAAGTAAAATGTGGGATTCTAGTGGAGATGAAATGCCTGATTTGTAAAAAGGAGTAGAAGAGAGTTTTCGGGATTTTGTATTTCGATTGCAGCTTAGGAAAAGTAAGAAATGTACGTGTCACTGGATGCACTAGATGGCGTAGCTGGAATACACCAGCTTTTGTCCAGGGTAACATGGCTTCGTATGATAAGCTGTCAGGTATTTCTGGGTTAAAGATAACGTTCACTAAAGGAGAGAATGGGGATGAAAGAGGGTATTTCCCAGAGCATCTCTTCCAGGTTGAAAGTGTAAACGGCATAGGGCTTAAACAGATTTTACACAGCTGGGAGATGTACTTGTCAGAGGATGGCCATAACAAGCAGCAGGGGTGGGCAGGAACCGTAATGCTCATCTCTATTTCTGACCACCTATTAGGTGCACATCTGGACGTCCAGGAGGTTATAGCTCTCAAATGTGTGGCAAAATAATATTTGATTATGTCGGGCGCCCCCAAACCTCCTCTATCACGGGCTGCAAAAAGAACTGTGCTAGCTATCCTATGGGATGCGTTATTCCATATGAAGTTTAAAAAGTTTCGTTGGAGTAATTTCAGTTGGGACATTGGGACCATCACTGGTAGGGTCTCAAAAAGTTAGAGGAGCTTAGGGACTACCGACATTTTGAGGACATTTATCCTCCCAAGCAGGGACAGGGGAAGCTTCGTCCAGGTCTTAAGCAACCTATTGATTTCCGTGAACAAAGGAGGGAAATTAGCCTGAAAAAGTGAAAGATAAGAGGGTGTTAAGTAAACCCCGAGGTATTTGAGCGATTGAGAACACCATCCGTATTTAAAATTTCCTTTTAGGGACAAGAGCGTTTCTGCCGATACATTCACAGGGAGGGCCTCAGTCTTGGTCGGGTTAATTTTGAAACCTGAAATACAGCCAAATTGATTTAGAGTGGTATGGAGCAAGGGGAGTGAAATATGGGGATGGGTCAGTGTCAATAAGACGTCATCGGCAAACAGGGACAGTTTGTATTCCCTATGTCTCAACGTCACCCCCCTTATATCTGGATGAGAGCGAATGGCCTCAGCCAAGGGCTCCAGACTGAGGACAAAAAGTAGGGGAGATAAGGGGCACCCCTGTCGAGTACCGTTGCTCAGGGCAAATGACGAGGAGACACAAGAGGCCAACTGGACCTGAGAGGTGGGTGTGGAATATAACGCTTTTAGGGCTTGCATAAAGGGACCACTGAAGCCGTACCTGGAAAGAATAGCGAACATAAATAACCAATTTAGGCGGTCAAAAGCCTTCTGGGCATCTAAACTGAGTATCACGGCAGGTTTCTTCGTCTTAGTCAGTAAGTCAATAAGGTCAATAGTACGCCTAGTGTTGTCTCCTGCATGTCTAGTGGGAACAAACCCCACCTGGTCTCTATGTATGAGTGAGGGGAGGAGTAGAGATAGTCTGTTAGCCAGAATTTTTGTAAATATTTTATGGTCAGAATTTAGGAGGGCGATGGGGCGATAATTATCCGGTAGTGACGGATCCTTGTCCGGTTTCCGGATGACCGTTATAAAGGCGTGTAAAAATTGAGAATGGGGGATCATTCCAGACATCAGAGAAGCGAACAGTTTAACCATATGGGGTGTCGGGATCGAAAGGAAACTTTTATAGTAGGAATAGGGTAACCCATCAGGGCCGGGGGATTTGTGGGATGGGAGTTGGTTTACGACCGCAGTGAGTTCTTCAACAGTGATAGCGGAATTTAGGCCTGCGCGATCTTCAGGTGAAATTGAAGGGAGTTTCAGGGATTCTATGAAGGTATTACATTTTTCTTGAGTGAACTGAGAATTAGGGTCCACGGAAAGGCAAATATACAGTTTTTTGTAAAAGTCACCGAAGATCCGCGACATATTTTGGGGACAGTATGTGGGGGCCCCATCAGGCTGCAACAGAAAGTCAGGGATAGAAGCTGTGGGTCTCGGCTTCAGCTTATGAACCAGCATCCTATGGGGCTTGTTAGCATAGTCATAGAACTTTTGCTTGGACCAAAGCAAAGATTTAGCATGTTTATTCGAGTCTAGAGACGTAATGCGATTACGTAACGAAATTACCGCCCTAAGACGCGTCACTGTGGGGAGAGTAAGTAAAAGTTTTTCTGCTTTGGATAGGTCAGCTAGAAGAGATTTCCTCCGATTTTTCTCGATCACGTTTAAGACGGGAACTAGAGGAAATGCACTCCCCCCTGAAGAAAGCCTTATGGGCCTCCCACAAGGTGGACACCTCAGAGACCGAGCCTTCATTGAGTTCAAAGAATTCAGACAGTTTCTGTTGCAGATGGAGGTGAACATCAGATGTGGTAAGAAGGGATTCATTAAGACGCCAGTGACATTTTCTGGGCGTAGGTGTGGCTAACAGAAGATCCAATATTATGGGTGCGTGGTCGGACCAAGTGATTGGGTTAATCTCTGAGTGGACCACATAAGTCAATAAGGGCGCTGAGACAAAAAAATGGTCCAGTCTTGTATATAGCTTGTGAGGGGGGGAGTAAAATGTGAATTGTTTAGCAGTAGGGTGTTTCACTCTCCAGGTGTCATAAAGGTTATGGGCCCGTATCAATTTTCGGAATGAAGAGGAGTTCTTATGAGCTTGGGGGGGGTGGGGCGTTTGAAAAGAGGGCAAATCTATCTTTGATTGGGGACATGCACAGGTTAAAATCGCCTCCAATAACCATAAAGGGTTGGGAAAAAGGTTGAAGTTTCTCAAAAAAGTCCTCTAAAAACCCAATCTGACCTGAGTTAGGCACATATACATTGGCAAGGGTGAATGAGGTATTTTGGTGACTACAGCTCAGGATAATATACCTACCCCGGGGATCTAAGTAAGAAGATTTGACACGAATGGCAGAGGAGCGCCTCAGCGGGATGGCCACCCCCGCCTTACCAGAGGGGTCAGAGGCCACAAAAGCAGTGGGGAAGTGTTTAGAAGCAAACTTAAATGAACCCTCTTCCTTGAAATGTGTCTCCTGAACCATGATCACCTCTGCCCCAGAGGACCTGAACTCCCTCAACGCCAACCAGCGTTTACAGATGGAGCCCAGACCTTTAACATTACATGAAAATACACTGACAGCCATATTCAAACTGTATGAGCAGAGCACACATTGCATTCATGAAACAGAAAAAAAATATACACCATGATGCATAATTCTTAAGAACTAAAATAGTATGGACAATCAAACGACAATGAGGTAATAACTGAAATAGATATCTGAGTAACTAACATGGGTCAAAAAGGGACCCTAGATCCAAAAAAAAAAATGAAAAACATAAGGCCAGCAAAAAATAATAGTAACAATTGAGGTAACATAAAATAAAAGGAAAGCAGCATTAAGTAAGCCCTGAGTAGGATCAAAAAGGATCCAAGGAGAAAAAAAACAAAAACAAATTAAAACAATAACAAAAAGTATGTACCAATTAGATGGTAGGCCTGAGGGGGGAGGACCCCTCAGGAGGTCATGGTCATAATTCAAGACCATGTTGAGGGTGGGGCACGGTAGCCTGCAAGGGTAGTCACTGAGGCCCAGCCCGGTCCAAACATCATAGACTCATGGAAAAAACAGGGAACTGTCAACATATTATTTTTGAATGGGTATGTAAGCAAAAATGAAACAAAAAGAACGCTTACGTCGGGCATATTGGAGGCCCAGGATCAGACTCCGAGCCCGGAGTCCCGGAGGGTATAGGTCTGTGGGATGACCTACTCATAAAGATGAAGGATGGAGGGAAGCAGAGATATAGTCTCAAGTGGAGCCTTTGGACTGTCCAACTCTCTGGGGAGTGATTGGGGCCTTTCGTGACCTCTGACGCACCGGGGTCCAGATCCTCCCAGGCGTAGAGAATGGTCGTGGAGCAGGGATCTGCATCTGTAAGTCCTTCTCAGGTATGGGGGGAGACCAAGGTTCCGGATAAAAGCCTTGCATTCCTGTAGATCTCTCATGGAGTGTTGCGATCCATCTTTGGTAGCAGACAGGCGGAACGGGAAGCCCCAACCGTATGTAACTTGGTTCTGCTGCAAGTGGGAGGTGACTGGGCACAGGGCACGGCGTTTAGCCAATGTAATGGGTGATAGGTCATTGAAGATTTGAATTTTTGCCCCCTTAAAATCAATTCGTGACTTGTTGCGGGTGGCAATGGTAAGGGCTTCTTTGCTTTCGTAAAAATGGAAGCGTACAATAATGTCCCTGGGGTTGGTTTCCGGGGGAGGCTTAGGAGCCAGTGATCTGTGTGCTCTATCAAGGCGCCAGTCTATGTCAGGGATGTGGGGTGCCAGAGTGACAAAAAGGGCGAGAAGGTAAGGTCGGATTTCCTTATCTGGGATAGACTCAGGGACCCCGCGGATGCGTAGCTTCTGGCGGCGCTCTCTGTTTTCAAGATCTTCTTGTTGCATCTGTAATTGTGAGACTAAGTTTTTCAAATTAGCATTTTCCTCCTCTATGACATGAACATATTGTACCATGTTGTCAAATTTAGATTCCAAAGTGTCTGTTCGTTCCCCCAACTGGTCAATCTCACCCCTAAGTTCATGCGCCAGTTTGCCAACTTCTTTAGTAATGTTTTGAGTAAGGCTATGAAGCAAGGACTGCAGTTTGGTGTCCAACACCTCCACAGTAATTGGTGATGACATTGTGGAAAGTTCGGGTGGTCGTGGCTTGTGCGGGGGGTTTTCCACAAATAGAGAGGGGTCAACCAGCGGGAGGGCGTCTGCCGAGTCCATAACAGTCGCTGGGATTTCCAAGATCGGAGATGATGATTTCCTAAGGAAGCATTCCATAGGCTGGGAAAGCTGAGGCGCGGCCTGTGGAACGTGTTTCTGGTAGATATGCCGTTGGTTTCCAATCTTACCCATAGAACAGTCGGAAAGTAGCTGCAAAGTTCCCAAAGCTGATGAGATGAGACGAGACGGCTCCCGTGTCTATTAAAGGCTAATAATGCAGAGCGGGAGCAATGGACAGGCGGGCAAAAAAAGTCGGGCCTTACATCTTAAGCGGCTGCCATCTTACATGCTAGGCGTGCTTCCCTCTGTAGGGTATTGTGACTGGAGAGCACAGGGGGGGGTCTGCGGGTAGTCCGTGCAAAATAAAAGGAACGTATAAGTGAAAACAAAATGATTAGCTTCTATGAGTCCCAGCCCCGATGCCCTGGCTAGAGATGTGTAGATAAGGGGAATAACAGCTTATAGGAGACCCTGTTGGGGGTTGCACACTGCTAGGTCAAGAGTCGACAGGTGTAGGCAGCATGGAGTTTGCCTGGGGATGAGGCTTCCAGATCTAGGGTTGCAGGCTATAGCGGGTGGGTGGCTGCTTAATGGGCCAGACCAGGGTCTCAGGTCAATGAGCCAGGGTGCCTTTAGGTATAGGTGAAGGTGTATATCAGGCAAAGAGGCCGCTGAGGTGTACCAAGATGGCCGCCGTAACTCACCAGGGCCTGCAAATGGGGACAGACTAGATCAGAGTGTAGGTCCTGTATAACACACAGGGCTGGATCTTCAGAGGGGTACTCAGCCAGGGGTGTGCAGCCGTGGGCAGGAACAACGCTGGGCTATCCGAAAAAAGTGATTTTAAGGGTGGAACTCCGCTTTAAAGCTTTTACTAAGCTATGATGTCACTCCAGCTCCAGCCGCTGTCTCGGGTTCTCATTGGATAGATTGATAGCAGCATTAGCCATTGGATCCCACTGCTATCAATCAAATCTAGTTACACGGGAGCCAGGGGGCAGGACGGAGTCCTGCTGTATGTGTCAATGGACACGGGGGCAGGACGGAGTCCTGCTGTATGTGTCAATGGACACAGCAGCAGGACTCGGGAGTTGCCCAAAAACATTTTATTTTCTGGGCCTTGTAGTGAGAATTGCAGGCATTGTGAACAAGAATTCTCTCCCCTCTTCACTACACCTCCCCTCTCCCTGCTCAGCTGATCCGCAGATACAATGAGAGGAATTGCTGAACAAGTGTTTTTCTCTTTTGTTCATGGACGGACACAGCAGCCTTTGACCTTAGGGTTATATCCGCTTCCTTCCAGGAGAGTTAGGCAGAAAAAAAGCACTTTAAGTGTTAACAACACTTTCCTCAGTACAGCTCCTCCCAGCAACTCCTCTCCTTCGGGTATAACGCCCACTCTGCCTCAGCAGCTCCAGATTTTTTTTTTTCCGCTTTTTATTGTTTTGTTCCTGCATTTTTGAATCCTGTGATTCTTCTATCAACAGCTGACTGGGTGACAGGCTGGGTCTTGACTCCTTGTAGTCCCCCCATGTTTGGCCATCGAGCATGTGCCGGCCCTCAGCTCAGCTCTGGGTCGTCCACGACAGGCCCCATTGCTCCAGGGGTGGCCGGGGAACTACATGTTCCAGGACACACATATGACCTGTCTCTATGGCCTGGCCACAGTGGATCTGGCCGACAGCCATGTCGTTTAGCGGACGTTGGTTCTGTCCGGGATACCTCCAGCCGGTAGACGCAGGACGGGTAAGTAGTGGCCCCTTGCTCAGCAAGGTGGTTTGGCTGGTGTTTTTCCCTGGGGAGGTTGATTGAGGGTCCTCCCTGCTTTCCTCTCTCTTTCCTCTCCCTCCTTTCCCATACTGGGTAGCGGCTGTGAGGGGGGGGGTCCTGGGGTCTTTTTATTGCCACCAGGGACCGTGTGTTGCGGGGGGCTGTGTTTTTACTTATGAGGGGTGCTGCTGTGTGCTACTGTGTGCTGTTCTGTTTTTGGTGCGTCACTGGGGGTTTTAAACTGTTTCCTGTAGCCCGCTGGTGCTTTTTACCTCAGAAGGTGGCCATCTTAAAATAGTCTTGGCCTCTTGTGACTGTAATAGGGCTGCAAAACACTGCAAATCATCCCTGAGATGACAGACGCAGCGCAGCCAGCACTTCAGAGCACACCTCAGGTTTTTAGCTCAATCTGCAACTGGGTGGGGATGGGATAAGCCACAAAAATAACTTTGCGGTCCGTTATCCCTTTGAGGAGGACTTTTTTAAAAAAATGGGTCTCTACTCCATCAGTGGACCCTCCCGTGTCCAGACTGAGCAAGGCCACCACATTGCCTGTGGAAGGGGCTCCCACTTTTACGGACCCCGCTGATAGGAGAGTGGAGGCTGTGGCCCGCTCCATGTTCACAGTGGTGGGTTCGGCTGCGAGACGGGTTTTGGCCGGACTCTGGTGTCGCAGACACTAACTCAACGGGCAAAGTTGGAGGCGCAGGATGCTTCAGAGACCTGTAAGGACCTGGCTGAACAATTGGTTCTGTCAGGGATCTGTCACCTAAGGGTTAACAGTGCAGACTGATTCCAATGATTGGCAACAGGCTGCCTTATTTAAACCCCTTAGCAGCACTGTGATCTTGCTGTCTGATCTGAATCTCATCCAGAGACCTGAACCTGCATCATTCTGACCTGGCTTTCTGACTCTGCTGCCATCTCCAGTCCTAACCTGCTCTGTTTACCTGTCTGCCTGATCCTCTGTTGCCGAATCCAGCCTGAAATCTGACCATTCCTTGCCTGCTGCTTTTTGCCTGTACTGATCCTCCGTGTATGACCTGGCCTGTCTGACTTTCCTGCTGTCGCCTGTATTTGCATGTGCATGTTGCTCTCAGGCGCACCTGCATCCGGTGAACTGCGTCCGCTGACCTGCATCCGCTCGCCTGCATCTTGCTGACCAGCATCCTGCTAACCAGTTAATCGGAATCTGCTGACCTGCATTTGCTGACCTGCATCCGATGATCTGCATCCAGATGACCCACACCTACAGCGCTCCAGCCTTTCTCATTCGCCTACATCTCCAATCTCAGAGACTCTGCAGGCACTCATACCCCACTGTGCTCCTACGGTCACTGTCTCACCCCCAGTGATGCCGGAACCAGGGCGGTACGAGAGGTCTCCCTCTGCTCGTCAGGCTCATCCCCCAGGTACGTGTCAGTATCAGACAGCCATGCCTGAGCCTGCAAGAGGGACCTCTTGCACCGAGATCTGCCAACTCCTCTCTGATCTCTCACTGGAGGTGAAGTCCCTCCAGGATGACCATGCACGCTTAGAGGGACAAATGCAACACCAAGCTATCACCATGGATCCACCTACCAACCGGATACCTACAGAAGCCACTTCTGCACCCTCTATAACAATGCTTGTCCCACCTGGATGTTACCCCGTGTGGCCATGACCACACATCCTGCTGCTAACCAACCTGTCTCAGCTAGATCTGTGCCAACCCCTCCTGAACCAGTGCAAGTCGGTTTAATAAGACCCTCGTTATCTGCAGAGGAACGTTCACGCCGGAAACGGCTTAATCTCTGCTTGTACTGTGGGGGGGCCGGCCACTTTGTACATTCATGTCCAGTAAAAACTCAAAGATGTTTGTCCATCTCGCCTACCAGCCAACCAGCACCCTCTGCCAATACTACTCACCTGGCTCTTTGCATCTCTTTCCAGCTCCCAGGAAGGACTGTGCCTGCTACTGCAATTATAGACTCTGGAGCATTTAGTTGCTTTATTGATTTGAACTTTGCCAACCAACAGTGCATGCCACTCCAGAACAGGGCACAAGGACTCTCCATCTTTCTGGCAGATGGTTCCCGTATTAAATCTGGCCTGGTCACCCAGGAGACTCCATTTTTACCCGTAGTCAAGTCCACGGGTTATAAGGAACTTCTGAAACTCGATGCAATTGCATCTCCCCTGTTCCCGGTCATCCTCGGCCTACCATGGCTCCAGGTCCACAATCCGCAAGTTAAATGGGTCACCGGAGAAATAAAGTTCCAGTCCTCTTACTGTCAAGAACATTGCTTGCCCTCACTCCCTAAGGTTTCGGGCCCTCTGTTATGCCTGGAATCTGATACCGAGTTACTCTCACAAGTACCCAAGCCATATCACAAGTTTTTAGATGTGTTCAGCAAATGGGGGGCTGAGACTCTTCCTCCCCACTATTCATACGATTGCCCAATTGAGCTATTGCCTGGAGCCGAGATCCCCTTTGGGCAAATCTTCCCCCTGTCTGAACGGGAACTAGAGGTTTTAGGCCTCGTACACACGAGGGGATATGTCCGCTGAAAACGGTCCGATGGACCGTTTCAGCAGACATCTCCGCTCGTGTGTATGGGCTAGCGGACAGATTTCTCCACCCGACAGATTTCAAAGCATGCTTTGAAATCTATCCGGTGGAATCTGTCCGCCCGACATGTCTGCTGGTTAGTACACTTACCAGCAGACATTTCGTCCCCCACCGCCGCCGCGCCGCCGCATGGATTCGGCGCATGCGCGGAAGTGTTTAACTTCCTGGTGCGGTGACGTGGCAGTGACGTGGCGGCGTCAACGTCACCACCGCGTCACCGCCACGTCACCGCGCCGTCCGGCGGCGGGGAATTTGATCCGATGGTGTGTACACGCCATCGGATCAAACTCCCGATCGGACATATCCGATGGAAATGGTCCGCGGACCGTTTTCATCGGATATGTCCGATCGTGTGTACGAGGCCTTAAAGGAATATGTAGACGAGAACCTTAAGAGGGGATTCATCTGGCCATCCACCTCTCCAGCAGGGGTCGGAATCTTTTTTGTGGAGAAAAAAGACCATTACTTGCGTCCTTGTGTGGATTACCGGGAACTAAATAAAGTTAAGAACCAGTATCCTTTACCCCTGGTGCCTGAGCTGTTTCAGAGACTGAGAATTACCTCTGTATTTACTAAACTTGATCTTCGAGGGGCTTATAATTTAGTTTGTATCCGTGCAGGGGACTAATGGAAAACGTCCTTCCGTACCAGATTCGGCCACTATGAGTATTTGGTGATGCCCTTCGGCCTGTGCAATGCCCCTGCCACCTTTCAGCACTTCGTAAACTATATCTCCAGAGACTGGCTAGTAGATATGTGCATTCCCGTTCGTACGAATGTTATTTTCGTACGAAATAGTTCATTTTCGTACCCGCAGGATAATGTGTACATACAAAAAAATTAAAGCACCAAAATACGAAAACTACGAGATTACGAATGAGCCGCATAACGAACAACCGCAAATACGAACGAATGATCCGACGAAAAAAAATGACAAAACGAAAACGGCAAAAGAACAAAAATGACATCTATAACAAAAGATTTACATTCTGTATTTTGTTTGAATCCTTTTTCTGTTTGTTTTCAGTCCTATATTCATTGTTCATATGACATCTATAACAAAAGAAAAGGGTTTCAAGATACTGCAAATCATTGACGAAAATTCGCGAAAATTATTGTCTAACAAGTAACGAACATGAATTAAACAGAATAACGAACCATCCCGCATGTACGAAAATAAAACCGTAACGAAAATACGAAACGATCGGAATACGAAAAAATCGCGTCATACGAAAAACGAACGGGAACAAACAGGAAAACGGGTGTCTTACGAAAAACGAACGAAAAAACGGAATGATACGAAACAGAACAAAAAAAAACTATTTTTTTTTCTGTGCACATGTCTACTGGCTAGATATCTTTGTAATCTTTTACCTTGATGATATCCTGATTTTTTCCACATCCTTGGATCAACACCGGGAACACGTTAAGATGGTACTCTGCCATCTTCGTCAGCATGGGTTATATGCCAAGCCAGAAAAGTGTAAATTTGAGCGGCAGAGTATTCAGTTCTTGGGCTTAGTTATTTCCACAGAGGGGTTCAATATGGACCCACAAAAGATAACAGCTGTTCTGGATTGGCCTGCACCCACAGACAAGAAAGGGGTGCAGCGTTTTGTTGGCTTTGCCAATTTTTACAGGAGATTTATAAAAGGATTCTCTGCAATCATTTCCCCCATTACTCAGCTTACAAAGCAGAACATCCGTTTCCACTGGAACTCCGAGGCCCAGGCTGCCTTTTCTACACTGAAGGAACTTTTTACCTCTGCTCCCATCCTGAGCCACCCAGATCCCGCACTACCTTACCTACTCGAGGTAGATGCTTCGGAAACCGCAGTAGGGGCAGTTATCTCCCAGCGTCAAGGCCTCAAAGATTTCATACATCCCATAGCTTTTTTCTCCCGTAAACTCTCCCAGCCAAAAGAAATTACGATGTGGGGGATCGTGAACTTTTGGCCATTAAGGCCGCACTAGAAGAGTGGCAGTATCTCTTAGAGGGCGCAGCACATCCCATACTTATTTATACAGATCACAAAAATCTGGAGTATTTGAGAACTGCCAAGCGCCTGAAGCCGCGTCAAGCACGGTGGGCGCTATTCTTTTCCAGATTTTCATTTCACATCACCTATTGGCCAGGATCAAGAAACACCAAGCCAGACGCTCTTAAACGCATGTTCGATGATCCAAAAGATGCCTCAGTTCCCGATACTATTCTATCCGAAGGCAACTTTTTGCTGATCCAGACAGATCTGATGTCCAGCTTAAAGCAAGTTTCAGCAGGAATGCCCAGTCCACCAGGAGTGTCTTTGATACCCAGGGATGGGTTACTTTGGAAGGACAGTAAAATCTTTGTACCAGCAAGTTTCCAGACCAAAGTTCTGAGCCTGTGTCACGATCATCCCTTGGCTGGCCATTTTGGGGTCCACAAGACCCTTGACCTGATTCAGCGCATGTTCTGGTGGCCCAGGCTTGAAAAGGATTGCAAAGAATATGTGCAGTCATGTGTTGTTTGTAACCAAAGCAAATCTGCTAGGACCAAGTCCTGGGGTCTTCTAAGACCGTTGCCAGTCCCTGGAGTATGATAGCCATGGACTTTATAGTCGAGTTACCCCCATCCGAAGGACATACAGCCACCTTTGTAGTGGTCGTTCGCCTCTCCAAGATGGCCCACTTCATACCCCTGAAAAAGACGCCTTCTGCCATGGAAACAGCCCAGGTGTTTATCCGGGAGATTGTAAGGCTACACGGAATTCCAACCAACATTTTTTTTGACAGAGGGGTCCAGTTCACCTCTCGCTTTTGGAAGGCACTATGCCAGGCCCTGAAAATTGAACTATCAATGTCCTCTGCTTTCCATCCTCAGACAAATGGACAAACCGAGAGGACGACCCAGACTCTTGAGCAATATATACGATGCTTTACCACATTTGTTCAGGATGGTTGTGTAGCACTATTACCGTTGGCAGAATTCGCCTTCAATAATGCCAGTCACTCAGTTACGGGTCAGTCTCCATTTTTTGCAAATTATGGGTTCCATCCTGTCTTCTTACCTAACATTATCCCTGAATCTCTGGTTCCAGCAGTACAGAATACTGTTGACTTCCTGGGTCGCAACAACAAATTGTTACAAGAGACTATGGTCAAGGCACAGGCAACTAATAAGAGAATATATGACCGAAAGAGAAGAGGCGAATTGTGTCTCCAACCAGGTGACCAAGTGTGGTTGTCTACTACCAATCTTAGAATGGCTTGTCCCTCGAAGAAATTGCCACCAAAGTTTATTGGCCCTTTTTCGGTCAAGAAAAAATGAAATGAAGTGTCTTATGAACTTATCTTACCTGATTCACTTAAGATCCACCCGGTGTTCCACGTGTCTCTGCTGAAACCCACAGTACCTGATCCCTTCCCAGACAGAAGACCGGGGCCACCTGAACCCGTGATGGTTGATGGAGACAAGGAATATGAGGTGGAGGCTATTGTAGACTGCAGGAAAAGAGGTAACCAACTACAATACTTGGTCAAGTGGAGGGGGTATGGACCAGAGGAGAACTTCTGGGAACCCAAGCAGAATGTGCATGCCCAAGAGCTGATCCAGGCCTTCTTCCGAAGCCACCCTCAAAAAAGATCTCTTTTGGGCATCCGGAGGTTGCCTATATGGGGGGGGGGCAATGTCAGGGATCTGTCACCTAAGGGTTAACAGTGCAGACTGATTCCAATGATTGGCAACAGGCTGCCTTATTTAAACCCCTCAGCAGCACTGTGATCTTGCTGTCTGATCTGAATCTCATCCAGAGACCTGAACCTGCATCATTCTGACCTGGCTTTCTGACTCTGCTGCCATCTCCAGTCCTGACCTGCTCTGTTTACCTGTCTGCCTGATCTTCTGTTGCCGAATCCAGCCTGAAATCTGACCATTCCTTGCCTGCTGCTTTTTGCCTGTACTGATCCTCCGTGTATGACCTGGCCTGCTGTCGCCTGTATTTGCATGTGCATGTTGCTCTCAGGCGCACCTGCATCCGGTGAACTGCGTCCGCTGACATGCATCTGCAGACCTGCGTCCGCTTACCTGCACCCGCTCACCTGCATCTTGTTGACCAGCATCCTGCTAACCAGTTAATCGGCATCCGCTGACCTGCATCCGCTGACCTGCATCCGCTGACCTGCATCCGCTGACCTGCATCCGCTGACCTGCATCCGCTGACCTGCATCCGCTGACCTGCATCCGCTGACCTGCATCCGATGATCTGCATCCAGCTGACCCGCACCTACAGCGCTCCAGCCTTTCTCATTCGCCTACATCTCCAATCTCAGAGACTCGGCAGGCACTCATACCCCACTGTGCTCCTACGGTCACTATCTCACCCCCAGTGATCCCAGAACCAGGGCGGTACGAGAGGTCTCCCTCTGCTCGTCGGGCTCATCCCCCAGGTACGTGTCAGGTTCAGGGTCTAAAATGTGTCTGTGAATCGGCCCTGGATACGCTTCCTTTGCTTTCCAGGGCCTCCACCTATGCGGTGGTACTGTGCCGCCTTGTGTGGCTGAAATGCTGGTCTGCGGACCAATCCTCAAAGAAGGCCTTAGTGGATTTACCCTTCAAAGGTGGGGCTTTTTGGGGCGTCCCTGGATGACATCATAAAGGATGCCACTGGTGGTAAGAGTACACTGCTCCCACAGTCTGGGAAGGGCAAGGAGCTTTGCTGTAAACAAGGGCCCTCCTTTACTACCCCGAAGCGTTTTTTCGTGCGGCGTGAAAAAGTTTGCAAGGTGCTAAGGCGCCCGCTGCAGGGCAGAAGCGCCCCTGGTACCGCAAGCCTAACAACCCTACGGACAAGCCTGCTTACGCATGAAGGTCTGCCCCCACCGTGTCTCGGGTGGGGGGCCGGCTTCGCAAATTTGCGGCTCGGTGGGGGTCTCTTCTCTCCAACCGTTGGGTATGCAAAGTGGTTTCCTCGGGGTACAAGATAGTTTTTCTCTCTTGTCCACCAAACATATTTTTTCCTTCCAACCTCCAGCTCCCTCTGGTTTGCCAGCAGGCTCTGTCAGGGGCTTGTACCAGTCCCCTTGTTGGAACGGTTTCAGGGGTTTTACTCCAATCTGTTTGTAGTCCCCAAGAAGGAAGGGGTCCGCCCAATCCTTGACCTCAAGGCCCTCAATTGTTTTGTCAAGGTGCAAAAGTTTAGGATGGAGTCGATTCGCTTGGTAATAGCAGCACTCCATCAGGGGGACTTCATGGCGTCCTTGGATATCATGGACGCATACTTGCATGTTCCCATATGCTCAAGGCATCAGAGATTTCTGTGCTTTGCGATCAGGGAGGACCACTTTCAATTTGTGGCCCTCCCGTTCGGCCTTGGCACCGCAGGTTTTCACCAAGGTGCACGACCCGATACTGGCCCTGCTGAGACAGCGAGGGATCGCTATCGTGGGGTATCTGGACGACCTTCTCCTGAGAGATTCCTCAGACATGTCTATCACGTGTCCTACTCTCCAAGAGTTCGGCTGGCTTCTAAATATCCAGAAGTCGGTGTTGGTTCCGTCTCTGCGTCTGGAATACCTAAGACTAGTCCTGGATTCCACGGAGGCGAGAGGTTTTCTCCCAACAGAGAAACTCTAGAAGCTGCAATCTGCGGTGCAGCAGTTGCTGACCCATAAGTGGTCGTCTCTTTGATTCTTTTGATTCAGTGTTCTGGGTCTGATGGTGGCCTCTTTCGAGGCGGTTCCTTATGCCCACGTTGGGACAAGCTCCCGTCTTCTCTGGATTACCAGATTCAGTTGAGTCAACTGATCAAGTCCTCTCTGGTGTGGTCGCTGACGTCTCCGGTGCTTCGGACCGGAAAATTGTTTCTGCCGTGCCAATGGGCAGTGGTCACGACGGATGCCAGCCTCTCTGGTTGGGGGGGGCGTTTGGGGCACCCAGTCAGCCCAGGGGCGCTGGACTCAGGAGTCCCGCCTCCCAATCGATGTACTGGAGCTTCGAGCAATCAAGCTGTGCCTTGCCAGGTGTTCCCTGGAGCTGCAGGGCCGACCGGTCAGGATCCAGTCTGACAACGCCACGGCCGTGGCGTACTTCAATCATCAGGGAGGTACACGGGGCTCATCTGCAGCGATGGAAGTCGCGCACATCCTTCGGTGGGCCGAAAGGTCCGTTCCGGCTCTATCGGCCGTGTACATTCCGGGGGTTCAGAATTGGCAAGCCGACTACCTAAGTCGCCAAACACTGGACCAGGGAGAATGGTCACTTCAGCCGGAGGTGTTTTGGAGTCTGTGCCAAAAATGGGGCACTCCGGACGTGGAACTTCTAGCATCCCGTCTCAATTGGAAGGTGCCAAGATTCGTGGCCAGGTCAAAGGACCCGTGGGCGGATGTGTCAGACACCTTGGCGTCACTTTACGCCTTCCCTCCTCTGAAGCTTCTTCCTCGCCTGCTGCGCAGAGTGGAAGTCGAGGGGATTCCAACAATCCTGATCGCTCCAGACTGGCCGCTCCGCTCCTGGTACGCGGACCTGGTGCGTCTGGTGGCAGACTTCCCTTGGCATCTACCCCTGAGAGAAGATCTTCTGTTGCAGTGTCCGAGCTTTACAGTCGCTGGCTTTAACGGTGTGGCTTTTGAGAGCCAGGTACTGAAGGACCGGGGCCTATCGGGCTAGGTGGTCTCTACCATGCTGCGTGCACAGAAGTCTACTTCACGTAGGATTTACCATCGTACGTGGAAGGCCTACATCTCTATGTGTGAAGAGATGAAGTGCTACCCCCGTACATACGTGATGTCCCAGATTCTGCTGTTTTTACAGCGGGGAGTGGCTCAGACTTTCGCCTTGAGTACAGTTAAGAGTCAGATTTTGGCTCTGGCTGTTTACTTTCAGCGATCCTTGGCGGCGCACTCCTTGGTGCGTACGTTTGTGCAGGGGGTCCGGCATGTGGCCCCTCCGGTGCGCCAATTACTACCCCCATGTGACTTGAATTTATTCCCTTCGGTGCTTCAGGATGCTCCCTTTGAGGACATGCGAAAGATCCCTTTGTTGACGGGTGTCTGAACTGGCGGCCTTGTCCTGCAAGGCTCCCTACTTAGTCATCCATAAGGATAAGGTGGTGCTGTGACCTCAGCCGTCTTTTTTCCCGAAGGTGGTTTCGGCGTTTTCACATTGTTCTTCCATCCTTATGTCCTCGGCTGAAAAACCCAAAAGAGGCCACTTTACATTCCCCCTGGATGTGGTTAGGGCCCTACGAGTGTACTTATCGGCTACGGCTCCATTCCGGAGTTCGGACTCACTGTTCGTGTTGGTGGCTGGTCCTAAGAAAGGTCTGGCAGTATCATCGGCCACCATTTCTAGGTGGATCAGACAGGTTGTGCTCCAGGCCTATGCCCTGAAGGGGCGGGCGCCTCCCTTTCGGGTTACGGCGCAATCGACCAGGGCGATTGGTGCCTCTTGGGCTTTCTGGCATCAAGCCTCTGTGTTACAGGTGTGTAAGGCAGCGACCTGGTCGTCGGTCCACACTTTTTAAAAATTTTACAAGGTGGATGTGAGTGCATCTTCTGATGCCTCCTTCGGCCGCAAGGTGTTACAGGCGGCAGTTTAGGTTGGAGTTCCCCCGTTGAGTAACTCCACTATTTTTTTGGGTAGCTTGGTTTGCTGTGTTTTCCCACCCCTCGAATTTTTGACACTGCTTGGGGACGTCCCTTAGGTCAAAGGCTGCTGTGTCCGTCCTCACCGTAAAATCCATTTCTCTGAGCTCATGGACGGACACAGCCCCCACCCCTCCTTTTTGTGTACTACTTGTTACGAACTGGAGCTGATGAGGCAAAGTGGGGTTATACCCGGAGACCACGCCCCCTGGGAGGAGCTCTACTGAGGAAAGTGTTGTTAACACTTAAAGTGCCTTTTTTTTGCCTAATTCATCTGGAAGGACCCTAAGGTCAAAGGCTGCGGTGTCCGTCCATGAACTCGGAGAAATGGATTTTACAGTGAGTACAAAAATCCTATTTTTTCTCTTTGCAGAGAAAACAGAGCTGGAATTCGCACCGCACGTGTGAATCCAGCCCGAAAGTTCCATTTGTGTGTTTTCTTTTTTTTTTTACTGATAATACAATGCCTTCTATCATTTAGTCCAAAAAAAGAGTAGCCCCCCCTAAGCAATGGTGTCTAAGGCTGCGTACACACGATCGGTTTTAAAGCCAGTTTCATAGGTCCAAACTGAGCGTGTGTACGGCCCATCGGACCGTCGTCCATCAGACCAAAGTTTTAAAACTTGCTTTAAAATCGGACTGATGGACACCTGACCATCGGACCAAACCGATGGTTAGTACGCAAAAGCATCGGACCAAAAACCCCCGCATGCTCAGGATCGAGTCGACGCATGCTTGGAAGCATTAAACTTCGTTTTTTCAGCATGTCGTTGTGTTCTACTTCACCCTGTTCTGACCCGATCGGATTTTGGACTGATGGTGTGTACGCACATCAGACCATCAGGCTACTTCAGCGGTGAACCGATGAAAACGGTCCGTCGGACCATTCTCATCGGGCTGGACCGATCCTGTGTACGCGGCCTAATGCTGAGGGGAACCTGGCTTTTCATAATCGCTAATGCTAACGCTAAAGACATGGGTGCCGTATGGGTGGTTTATGTACCGCCCGTATGTCACTATAGCAATTAAGGAAGTTACTAGCTTTTGCCCATGAAATATATAAAGTGAAAAAAGTTAAAATTACCCATTAAGCACCAAACTGTCATAATACAGGACATTTGAATGGTTCAAATGTGCAGTAGATGTTATATTGGTATGTCCCAAAGTCTCTGTTGTAATTAAATGTGTGTGTGTGTGTGTGTGTGTATATACTCCTGGTACCTTATTTTCATATAAAAATGGAGGAAAAGTTGGGACTTTAAATGAGACACTTGTATTGTGACTCCATCCCGGGTTCAATAGTAAAAAATCAAGGGATTGTGGGACTTTAAATGAGGCCATGAACAAGGTGGGGGTATAGGGTAAAAATTACATATTTATTAATCATAGTAGGGTATACAGCACATATCAATGACAAGAACTACTGATAGAAAAAACATTGTAATAAATATAATTTCATAAGATTTACAATCACATGGTTCTGTGCATAAGTAAAAATCAGCAACAAGGGTACATCAAGTGTATGGTAACCTAGCGCCACGTAGTGGTCATAGTAATACATATATACATTTCCAGAGATTATTATATGTACATAGATTGTAAAAAATAAATAAAACAGCACTTGCAGAGGGAAAAAATATAGAACAGTGAAATCATGATTGGTAAGTACGATAATTTTGAGTCGTTGATGTGATATTGTCACATGTCTGTATCTTAAATTGCCCGACGCGTTTCATGTAAACCACTCATCAGGGGCAGATAATCAGAGGTGTCTAAGATAAAAGTAGAATAGGATGAGTATGAAGGTAACTAATCATAATAGGAAGAGGGCGGATAAGCCCCACCTAAATTACTTACATGGAACAACTGCAGTGGGATGTGACAAGTAAAGAGCCTGGACCAAAAGGTTACCTGTCCCGGGAGCTGAGGTACAAAAGAGCAGCGTGCTGGCAGGGCGCATAGCCTCACCCCCTACAAGACGCAAGCCCAGAGTGCCAATATTCAAGGTTGGATACAGTGTTTCATCAGTCATGGATACCTGAAGGGAGTCTAAGAATAAAGAATACATAAGAAGTGTATAATAGTATCCTGATAAGATATGAAGGATACAAATGAATATTGGATGAGCAAATATAGAGATAATATATCTATAAGGGTATCTAAGTAATAGAGTAAAGTAGATGACCATATGTATAATATCAAAATGGCCAGGGGGTATAGCTAATGAAAAAATAAACAAGTAGCAGGGACAATCCTCAATTGCTCACAAACAATGGGTTAGAGTAAAGATTAGCTGGTAGAGGGAAAAATTAGGGGGCCTGATATGGCTTACCTGCATCCTAAACTGGTAAGGACTGAACTGTTAAGGCAGGATATACCTGTCCTGGAAGTTGTAGCACTTGGACTGCGTGGGAGAAGGTAAGGTACAGCTGACCTGCACGTGTGCACTCTGATATGTACCAGCGTCACACAGGCGTGGCCACGGTGGGGAGGGACTCTGACACACGAGATATCCGCGTGTGGAGAGCACCCATATTCCCCAACTGGACCGGCTAAGATAGAGGAACACGTGACCCACGTCGTGACGCTGCGAATGGCGTCACATGTGAGTCAGGAGGTGTGGCGCCGATGCGTAGGGGGCGCCCACCCACCCCCCATTCCTAAGGTGATTCCTCACCGCCCCTGAAGGAAAACAGAGGGGAAAAGGAGGCGGGGGAGCACACGGTAAGCATCGCAGCTCCCGGATTACAGGCAAAGACTGGACCTGGATATGCAAGGACAGCAAACCAAACCCATATCGTGACACAAAGCAAATGTGCTGCTGAGTATCATAGGACACAAAGTGATTGTGTCCAAGATGCACGTTTACACGAAACGCGTCGGGCAATTTAAGATACAGACATGTGACAATATCACATCAACGACTCAAAATTATCGTACTTACCAATCATGATTTCACTGTTCCATATTTTTTCCCTCTGCAAGTGCTGTTTTATTTATTTTTTACAATCTATGTACATATAATAATCTCTGGAAATGTATATATGTATTACTATGACCACTACGTGGCGCTAGGTTACCATACACTTGATGTACCCTTGTTGCTGATTTTTACTTATGCACAGAACCATGTGATTGTAAATCTTATGAAATTATATTTATTACAATGTTTTTTCTATCAGTAGTTCTTGTCATTGATATGTGCTGTATACCCTACTATGATTAATAAATATGTAATTTTTACCCTATACCCCCACCTTGTTCATGGCCTCATTTAAAGTCCCACAATCCCTTTATTTTCATATAAATGCCTTGTAGTGCCATTGATATCTATGTGAGTATATAATAAAATATAGCCACCTTTAATTGACCAGCAGTCATTGACTGTTTAATGGTGCATCATTCAAGCTCACAAACATCTCTAGGTATAATAATTGTACATCAGCAGAATAATTGTAAATGTTCATAATAATTGTCTCTGTTTCAACCACTCATTGAATTGGATCATCTCTTTCAAGTTTAATTCTCCAGCAGCAGTTTTCTTAACATGTTAGGTTAGTTACCAATTCCACTGGAATTACTTCTGCTAGAAATTTGATTTGCTTTATTATATTCATAAAAATATGCCAATAGAAAACATGGATATTGTGTTTTCCTCAGGTGTATTCATTGAAGGCAGTGTGGAATTTGATTTTGCATTGTTGGCTGCTATAACTATTAATGGTGTTAGTTACCACACCATTAAAGCATAATACATTTGATCACTGTATTTTTACCAACTAACCATTACAATTAATACAAGCCAACTGCCAACCTCACAATATCTCCTTTACATTAATGTCATGCTCGTTGACTATATAATTAAGTGAAACTCCCATGAAAATAGAAAATTAGCTTGTCGGCTGATACCCTGCACCAGGTACATAAACAGCAGCAAAACATACAGCATTTAATTATAATTATAAAAAAAATTACCTTGGAAATTAGCTTTCAACACTTGTGAGAAGCATTATAATGTTCCCCTGCACACTACTACTTGCAATAAGAGCTGGGTGGTTGACACCCCACAAAATTGTTATTTATACTGTTTATAATGTACTTTTTTTTTTATACAGGTGGTGCGAGGCTGTTATATATATATATATGTAGGGGACTGGGGTTGATTTACTAAAGGCAAATCCACCTGAAAGTGCAGTCGCTTTAGATCTGAGGGGAAGCTCTGAAATGAGGGAAAGCTCTGCCAATTTTATAAAAAAATTTGTTTTTCTATTTACTTTGCATGCCCCCCTCAGATCTACAGCGACTACACTTCCAAGTGCACTTGCAGTGCACTTATAGTGCAAAGTGGATTTGCCTTTAGTAAATAAATCCCAATGCGTATGTGGGAGCAGGACCAAAGAGTTGGTACGTAACGTAGAAGAACGGCACTAGGAGACCCAAACAAATTGGCACAATTATTTGGTTAAATTAGTAAGCAAAAAAGCAAATACAGTACAGTACCACAATGATTGACTTAAAGCGGAGTTCCACCCTGGGAAAAAAAAATGATTACAAAAAAAAAAAATTAACTGGAAAAAAATGTGCGACTATTTTGAAAAAAATGCAATATTTTTTACTTTTTTCTGTAATAAATATCCGCCAAAAATATATAAAAAAAAACGTTTTTTTCCTCAATTTAGGCCGATACGTATTCTTCTACATATTTTTTGTAAAAAAAATCGCAATTAGCGTTTATTGATTGGTTTGCGCAAAAGTTATAGCGTTTACAAAACAGAGGGTAGTTTTATGTCATTTTTATTATTATTATTTTTTTTACTAGTAATGGCGGCGATCAGCGTTTTTTATTCAGTACTGCGACCTTATGGTGGACACTTCGGACACTTTTGACACATTTTTGGGACCATTGGCATTTTTTTTAGCGATCAATGCTATAAAAATGCATTGGATTACTATAAAAATGCCATTGGCAGTGAAGGGGTTAACACTAGGGGGTGGGGAAGGGGTTAAGTGTGTTCCTGGGTGTGTTCTAACTGTATGGGGGGGTGGCCTCACTAGGGGAAATCACTGATCTTCTGTTCATACATTGTATGAACAGAAAATCAGCGTTTCCCCCGATGACAGGACTGAGAGCTATGTGTTTACACACATGCCTCCCGGTCCCCGCTCTGTAACGAGCGATCGTGTGTGTGCCCGGCGGCGATCGCACACGCACAGGACTCGGGGGAGAGCGGGGGCCGTGCGCGGGCCGCCGGGGGCGCGCACGCGCCCCCTAGTGGCCGCAGAAGTCCTGATGTAGAGCTATGGGCTCTCGCCCAGGAGAGCCGACCTGCCGCCGTATAACTGCGGCGGCTGGTCGGCAAGCAGTTAAAGGAACCTATTTAGAAAATAAAAAACAAAGCTTTACAACCCCTTTAACATGCAGGCTGGGATCATATCCTCCCACCCACTATGTCCCAAGGTCCTTGGAGAAACAGGGGGAAGTAATTGAGCCTGTACCTACAAAGCCCAGAGCAGACCTAACTAATACAATCAAAAAAACATACATTTAACAAACAGTAGCTATATATGATATATGTAGGTTGATATATTGGTATGTGGGGAAGCTGGTATTTAGATAAGAAAAACAGAAAACTGCGCTAAACCAAAAAAAACTAAAAAACTAGAAGGCAGCGGCAATCGTGTGAAAACACAAAATAATACAGTTTGGCAAAGCCGCGCTCATAAAAACAAATGCGTTAGATGAGGACTGCTAGGCAACAGTCCTCTGTATTTAAACAATTAATATAACACGGAGCATCTCACATGGGGTAAAGGCAAAACCTGGCCACATAGGGTGGTGACACAAAAGCTCTCCTGTAAACTAAATGATTAACAGTACATAAAAATAAAATTACAAAATCCTAAATTGGAGTAAACATAAAATAATGTGTATCCCAGAAAGTGCTTCTAGGGCAATAGCACAGAAGTTCATACAGTCCTTGCAATTTCTGTGTCAAAATGTGTAATTGAAAACAGTCCCAGGAAATAGAACAGCAGAAAGATCCTAATGGTTCACACCACCACAGTGACGAGATGACAGCATCAAAGTGATCCCTTCACCAAAATAAGGGGGGGCCGCTTACCAGAGGGCAAGCTAAATGTAGCAATTGGCTATAACCCAGCCGCGGTCTTTAAAATCCTAGATGGTTCCTGGACACGACTTCCAGCAGATAACAAAGCTGGCGGTACTCACGGACATCAACCATATAGTGGAGAGAGAAGGATGGACGGCGATCTGTTTTTACATGCTTTTGATATCTTGTCAAATTGTGAGTATCATTTTTGTTTTAATAAACCCTCCTTGTTGAAACGGAATCACACTATTGGTCCATCCTTCTCTCTCCACTATATGGTTGATGTCCGTGAGTACCGCCAGCTTTGTTATCTGCTGGAAGTCGTGTCCAGGAACCATCTAGGATTTTAAAGGCCGCGGCTGGGTTATAGCCAATTGCTACATTGAGCTTGCCCTCTGGTAAGCGGCCCCCCCTTATTTTGGTGAAGGGATCACTTTGATGCTGTCATCTCGTCACTGTGGTGGTGTGAACCATTAGGATCTTTCTGCTGTTCTATTTCCTGGGACTGTTTTCAATTACACATTTTGACACAGAAATTGCAAGGACTGTATGAACTTCTGTGCTATTGCCCTAGAAGCACTTTCTGGGATACACATTATTTTATGTTTACTCCAATTTAGGATTTTGTAATTTTATTTTTATGTACTGTTAATCATTTAGTTTACAGGAGAGCTTTTGTGTCACCACCCTATGTGGCCAGGTTTTGCCTTTACCCCATGTGAGATGCTCCGTGTTATATTAATTGTTTAAATACAGAGGACTGTTGCCTAGCAGTCCTCATCTAACGCATAAGTGGTATTTAGATAAATAGGTGAACTTGGCCTTTAACCTTTTACAAACTCTGAGTAACTCCATTTATTTATTTATTTATTTTATTTGATCTAATCAAAGCATATTTCCCTTCTGTTTGCTTTCACATCAGAATAATGTTAAAGCTTGAACTTTGTGAAGCCTTTGCCTTTCTGTTTCTCAGAGACATGTCACTATCTGGTAACGATTACCCTTAATAATAAAAAAGGCAATTACTTTATTTGTACCACAGAGTAACTCTATACAGCTGTAGCCTTAGGTGATCTACAATGAAGACGTTTAAAATTACGTATCTCCAAATTGGTCTCTAAAGGACAGTAAGAGCAATGGGTGAAGTTTAATCAAAGTGAAAAGTAAACCACATTGTATTTCATTCAGATCTTTTCTGCTCCTTTGCCTTCAGAATACCATAGTACCATATTGATCAATAATCGACTTTTATCTTTTTATAGCTCAGTGAAGTGACAACAAAGGATACCCTGGGGGCCTAAAGTGGGCATGAATTCAAAAAAGTGTAGAATTGTTGTTAGAGAGTGCTAGAAATATCAATTGTGCCTAAGCATTACCCTAAAACATTTACCTTTTCCCTTGAGTTCCTTCTGAAAAATATATGTGCACTTCCTGTGCCTTAAATCTATAGGTTCATGGACCAGGGTTACCCAGGCATTTTAGATGCCTAGAATAATTTTTCTGTGCTTTCCAATGTTGGGAGGCCCTCAGGGGCGGACTGACCATTGGGACTTTCGGGCACTGCCCGAGGGCCCCATGCCACTAGGGGGCCGTGTCAGGGTTGCCAGGCTCAATAAAACCAGGGACAGTATGTAAAAATCTGTTTTTTTTTTTTTTTTTTTTTAAATTTAAGATTTTTATTTAAATAAATGTCAGTGAAATACAAATAAAGCTCCCAGTACATTCTTGGAGCGAGTAAACAAGCAAGAAAAAATACTGATAGAGTACATACAGTGCAATTTATCCCATAAGATAAAATAGAATACTCTTCCTCGAACTCATACAAAAAGGGGGATAGCGTTATATAAATAGTAGTTAAAACAAAAGAATATAAACATATTTAAATATTGAGGAAGAGGATAAGCAGGGGACAAAGACCCCAGCCATCAGTCAGCATGAAACAGATAAACCTACCCTATCATGTATATATATTTCCATAGGAGAGAGGAAGCTTGAAACAGGCAATAAACCTAAAGTTCTGTTTCGACACCCCTATTGGGGACAAACTGTGCCGAAAGAGAACTGATGTCCCAGTCTTATACCATGACCTCAAAATTCTCGGAGTATCCGCACGGCTTTCCAGAAGGACCAAAGATCCATGTGCCGTGTGGATAACCAAAGTCAAAAATAAAAAGTCAAGGCAAAGAAAAGTAGCAATCAGTCACAGTGATTGGATAAGAACCAGGATCCTCTTACTAAGAAAAATAAGAGAACAGATAATCCCCATCCTTCCTATATACTGATTGCGAAAGGAATACTTTCTCCCTTCATAGCAATTGTATCAACAATGACATATCAAACTAAAAGAAAAAAAAAATAATAATAAAAAAAGAAAAAAGGTGAACTAGAGAACTGGAACGATAACCTTGAACATAGAGAGCTTGAAGAATAAAGGTGGGAAAAGAAATGGAGAGAAAGAAGAAAGAGAGGGCTAGATTTGAGTTGATTGTCAGCCTGTCTACCCCGTGCTCGCGGAAGGCGTCACATTGCCAGCCGAAAGGGAGATTCCCACATATCTTGCCCAGGGTTCCCAAACAGCCTCAAAAAGGTCAGAAGTGTCATAACCCACGAAATCTTTCTTTTGGCTGCCAAAAACGAGACTCTAGATTGCTTCCACGCCCCTGCTAGAGTAGTTTTTGCTCCCAGAAGTATAAAATGTATCAATCTTTGTCTGTGTTTAGAAGCCTGGGGAATAGAAGTCCCTAATAGCGCAACCTGTGGGGATTTCTCCACCGGCACCTCTGTAACTTTTCTGATGAGACTAAAAATCCTATTCCAAAATCCTCTAATTCTGGGACACTCCCACCAAATATGAAGCATAGTGCCCTGAGCTTGACAATCTCGAAAGCATAGCGGGGAAGTATTTGGGAACATCGACGCAAGCCTACTAGGAACCAGATACCACCTCATCAGAACCTTGAGATTGGCTTCTATTAATGAAGTATTGACTAAACCTCTAAAGGTTCTCGTACCTACCCTATGCCACTCCTCCAGGTCCCAGGACATCCGCAGATCCCTCTCCCATGCCTCCATATAAGCGAACTTAGAGAAAACTTCAGATAAAGCAGCATATATTATGGAAATTCCTCCTCTGTGTTCTCCCATCCGGTAACACCAACGTTCGTAATTAGTGAGAGCCAGCGGGCCAGTACTGTTATTCCAAAATAATGATACAAAGTTGAAAATCAAAGAGTATCGGGACTTCTCTAGGTCAGGCATACCCAAATTCTTCATACAATGCTCCAGAGAAAGAGGTCCCGTGTTTAGAAGAAAGTCTCCTATTCTATAAATCCCTTTGTCTAACCACCATTGGAATGCTTTAATGTCCATTCCTGCTGCAAATTGAGGGTTGTGGAAAATACGGGTTAGGGGCTTAGTACTTGAAACCAGAGAAGGAAGACGTCTCATGTCATCCCAGATTTTCAGTGATTGGGACAGCGTTGGGGACATTATTGCAGGCCTAGATTTTTGGGGCATCCAAAGTAAGTTCTCCAACGATAGATCAGGGACCGCCATTCCCTCTATGTCTAGCCATTCAGGCTTTTCACATTTGGAGTAGATGGAGGACAGTTGGGCCAATCTGGCTGCTTGGTAGTATTTAAACAGGTTCGGTAGTCCAAGACCACCCTGCGTCTTGAGTCCATATAGGAAATTTTGGGCTAATCTATAGCCTTTACCTTCCCAAATGAATTTAATAATTTTACTCTGGAATGATTTCAGTTGATCTTTTTTGATGGGAATTGGAAGGGATCTAAATAAATAAAGCAATCTGGGTTAAAGGGTAATTTTAATCGAATTGATCCTACCCACCCAGGAGATTTTATGTCGAGCCCACATCTGAAGGTCACTTTCCAATCTACGAAACATGGGAGGGAAGTTGGACTGATAAAGCTGTTCAATCCTGGGGGTCAGGGTAATACCCAAATAGCGAATAGATGTATTCGCCCATTTAAAGTCAAAGTGAGGTTTCAGGGCCTCGATTATTGAGGGACGTGTAGAAATATTTAGAGCCTGGGATTTATCAAAGTTGACCCTAAGTCCCGAAATATTTCCAAACGTCCTGAGTAAATTACAAATGACAGGGAGAGAAGTAACAGGAGAGGTGACAAAGAGGAGGAGATCATCTGCGAAAAGTGCGCATTTGTGGATTTGAGGCCCACAGGTCACCCCCTTTATGTCAGGCTCAGATCGAATGGCTATAGCCAATGTTTCGATCGCTACGGCAAAGATCAAAGGGGAGAGGGGACATCCTTGCCTCGTACCCCTTGAGATGCTAATGGGATCCGAAAAATATCCCTGTAACTTAACCCTAGCCTTGGGCTCCGAATAAAGGGATTTAAGAAGACCCTGGAAGGACGCTCCGAAGCCCCACCGCTGCAGGATCTCAAAAAGGTACTCCCAAGATAGGGAGTCGAAGGCCTTCTGGAGATCCAACGACAGGAAGATTCCTTCCTGAGGGGGATCCCCGGACCAACCCGACTGGAGCAATGAGAGGATGTCTACCGCTCTCCTCATCTGGTCCGGACCCTGCCTCCCTGGAATGAAGCCAACCTGATCTTTTTGAATGTAGAGGTGTATAAAATAGTTCATTCTGTTAGCCAGGATCTTGGTTAGTATCTTTGTCATTATTAATTAAAGAGATGGGCCTATAGTTCTCCACTAGTTCCGGATCCTTATCCGGTTTGGGTATGACCGTAATGTATGCCTCATTCAAATGTGGATGCAAGCCCTCCCCCCCTCGTTTCGAATTAAAAAAATTTGTGAGATGAGGACCTAAGGCTTCTGCAAAAATTTTATAATAAGGTGAAGAGAAGCCATCAGGTCCTGGTGCTGAACCCCCTTTAAGTTTTTTGATTACCTCTAGTGTTTCGTCCACTGAGATTGGGGCATCCATTAAGTCAGTATGGCACTTTTGTAAAGACGGGATCTCTAGCTGATCTAGAAAAGAATTGATATCAGAGTGTCTGGACGTCCCCGACCTTTGATAAAGAGACGAGTAAAAAGTTTCAAATTCGTGTAATATGCGCATAGGATTAAGAGTGGTGGTCCCATCTCGTGACCTAATTTTTGGGAGTGAAAATGTGCGGAACCTCGGAGAGAGCTTAGTTGCCAACATCGTATTCATTTTGTCTTTCTGCAAATAAAATCTTGCGTTACTCCAATTTAAAGATTGACTGTAAGTGATAAGTTTAATGCTAGTCTAGCTGAGTCTAGCTGTGAGATATGTACTGTCTTCTGATCCTTCTTATGTTCCTTACATAATAATGTAAACTCCCTTTCGAGTTTAGCTATCTCTGCGTTTTTCTCCCTTTTTCGTTTAGACGCTATTTGAATTAGCTTCCCGCGGACAACAGTCTTGTGAGCGGCCCATAAAATCTCAGCCGAGGTTCCATCAACACCATTCAACGTAAAATATTCCTCTATTGTTTTGTTAATCTCCGAGACTACATTAGGGTCATCAAGAAGGGTCTCATTCAATCTCCAGTGTGATTTGTGGGATCCTAAATTTTGCGTTTGTATCGAGCAGATCACTAATGAATGATCTGAGAGCGATGTGTCTTTTATGACAGCTTTATTCTCCAGTGGGACATGTCTAGCAGAAATGAAAATTTGATCGATCCTGGAGTAGGAAAGATGCGGGTTCGAATAGTGGGTATAATCTCTTTTTGTCGGATTGAATTCCCTCCATATGTCTACAAGATTTTGTTGGAAAATTAATTTCGCTATGTGTGAGCTGGCTTTGATCGGGCGGGTAAGTCTGCTACCCAAAGGCCTGGACTTGTCTAAGCTCTGGTCAAAAGCTATATTTGAATCATCGCAGCAGAGTATCGTTCCCTCTAGAAGGGGGTCCAAAGTAGTAAACATAGACTAAAAGAAGTTTGTCTGGCCTCTATTGGGGGCATAATATGAGACGAATGACATTAATTGTTCATTCACCATTCCCTTCACTAGCAGAAACCTGCCGTCCGGATCTCTGTGTATTAAAAGAGGGTTAAATTTGCAAGTCTTTGCAAAGAGAATCGCTACCCCTCTAGTTTTGTCCTCCGCATTTGCTAAGAAGAATTGAGGATATTGAGCGTGCAAAAATGTTGGGGTGAAACTGGTAGGAAAATGGGTCTCTTGTAAAAGAATCACTGAAATCTTCTGGGAGTGGTAAGATTGAAAAATCTTCCTCCTCTTAATAGGCAAGTTCAATCCCTGCACATTATGTGAGGCTACTTTTAAAATATTAGGAGTTAGGGAGTTTCGGAGTGCAGCTATAATGGTGGAGAAACAAAGCAATCAACATATCACTTACCCTGAACATCGTGAGGCATGAGAGAGGGAGGTACAGACTGCAAACCCTGGGTGAGTCCAGAGTGCGGTGAGTAAGGTATTGCTGAAACTGGCTGACAAAGAGAAGAGGTTAAGCATGAAAAAAACAGATAAGCAAGACATATAGAGATGAAAACATTTTAAGAAATGAACCAGTATGATCCAACAAGAGTAGGAGAAAAAACAGCTTCCCCTACTCCTGTCATTCAGACCACTAACGTAGCCCTCAAGATGGGCTACAAGACCACCCCCCGACAGTGAGTAATCCACCGTCAAGAAGCGGTCGGAGGCACACGACAACCACCCCAGCCTCTATCAGCCTTCAGATTAAGCAAGTGAATAATAAAAATTATTTAAAAAAAGAACACACTTAATCTAATACTATAATAGTACATAAAAAAGAATAAAACGGTACACGGTCGGTGCAGACCCAATAGCACTAAAGGAGAGACAAATTTTTCGGATTCCCCCCTCCTCCCTCCAAAAAAAAAAAAAAAAGGGGGGGGGGAAGGGGAAAGAGAGAGGGAGAGAGAAAGTGTGACAGGAAAAGCCGTTAAGTAGGAAAAAAAATAATTTTGTGGATGAAATGAAAAGACATTAGTGCCTCCAACCACAGATAGGAGACCAGAGTCAGAAATACCCCAAAGGTATTTAATCGTGAGAGAAATGAAGTTGAGCAATTTCAGTCCTCAAATCAGGTTTTTGCAGGGTCCTTGGTGCGTCTACTTTTGGTCGCCTTCCATGTAGGGGAGATAGGGCTGGTCGGGGTGGGTCGTTTGGATGACCCTGCTTGCGAATTTGAAGTGTCCATTGCTGACTCCAATGAGATGAATCGTAGGGTTTGCAGGATTTTTTCTCCCTCAGCAATGGAGGTGAAAGTGTGGGTCTTGCCTTTGTAAGTGAATTTTAGAGCAAAAGGGAATGCCCACCAATACTTGATTTCTTTCTGTGTCAGGACCACCAGCAGAGGTTTTAGTGTTCTGCGCCGTTGTATAGTCATGGGAGAGATGTCGGCAAATATTTGTATATCATGTCCCTGGAAAGAGATGTGGGATTGCTGACGAGAGACTTTCATAATCTCCTCCTGCACAGAGTAATAATGCGGTTTCACAATTATGTCTCTGGGTAAACCATCCTTTCTCAAAGGGCCCAGAGATCTGTGAGCTCTATCCAGCTCTAGCTTATGTGGTGCAATAGATGGGAGTAAGCTCCTGATGAGGTCCTGAATTGCTTTTGGGACATCTGATATGGACTCAGAAAGGCCTCTAACCCTAAAATTGTCCCTTCTGGAACGGTTCTCAAGGTCGTCTATTCTGCCAAGGGCCACATCCAATTGCTCTTGAAGAGATTGTATTTGGTCCGTGTTTTGGTTGGCTCTAGAAACTGTAATGTCAAGTTTATTTTCTATTATTTCCATCCTGGAGCCTAAATTCTGGAAGTCAGAGCGTATATCATTAGTAATTTGCAATGCAGTTTGTGCAAGACCCCTTTCAAGTAATTCTGAGAATTTCGGAAAAAGCTCCCCTGCATTCTGAGGGATCATAGGATCAGTGTTTCCTGAGGGGATAAGGGTATTGAGGTGAACAGGTGAAAAATCCTGAGGTGAATCAGCACAATGGGGCTTAGTAGCTACCAGTTGATTTACTGAAGCTGATAATGTTTCTGACACAATGCCTGAGGTGCCCTGAGTTGATTGTGAGGAATAGTGCAGTGTGGTGGGAGACAGTACTTGCCTCACTACAGTGTCTCCTTCAGCATAAGATGCCAGCGGCTGAGGCGCGGCCGCCATCTTGGATTCGGCCTGAGTTTCCAGCGCTGTAAATACCGGTTCCAGGCCCCTCCGGACCACACTGCTGTACATTAGGGTGATCACAAGAACTTCCCCCGTCAGATCCTCTTAGAATGGGACGTGGCACCGCCGTGTATCCGGTACTATGACCGATGGATGGCTGAGGTGGAGCGGAGCTCCCGGCTTAAGCGGCCATCTTGGACGCCTCCGCGCATGTGCCTCTCTGTGTTTTTTTTTTTTACATCTGTCCCTGCTATGTCTTAAACCGACATGCTTTTGATGTGAAAATCCTGAGATTTAACTGCCCTGCCTCTGCACTGCCTCATGGCGTGGTAGCCATCTGTAAGCCCAGGGGCCCCATAATCTTCTATTGCCCGGGGGCCCCATGGCTTGTGAGTCCACCCCTGGAGGCCCTTACATGCCGCATATAGTCAGCCATACACGTGAATATCTGCACATGGTCATCCGCTTGCAAATGCTAGTGCTTCTCTGCATGTTTCTCTGCATGTTCATATACAAAAGTACAGTCATAGTTATTAATTTGCACTGCAGGCTGTATTCAGCATGTGCAGTTTCCTGCATGCAGGAAACTGCACCAGGCATCTAAAATGTCTTTGTAAGCTCTGTATGCATAAACTCTAAGGCCGCGTACACACGAAGGACCGTTTTCATTGGTTAACCGATGAAGCTGACTGTTGGTCTGATGTGCCTACACACTATCGGTTAAAAAACCAATCATGTTAGAACGCGGTGACGTTTACGTGTTTTAACACAACGACGTGCTGAAAAAAACGAAGTTCAATGCTTCCAAGCATGCGTCGACTTGATTCTGAGAATGCGCGGCCTTTTAACCGATGCTTTTGCATACTAACAATCGGTTTTGACCCATCGGTCAGGCGTCCATCGGTCAAATTTTAAAGCAGGTTCTCTTTTTTTTGACCGAAGGATAACTGACCGATGGGGCCCACACAGATCGATTTGGACCAATGAAAAGGTCCTTCAGTCCGTTTTCATAGGTTTTGACCGATCGTGTGTACGCGGCCTAATAGTGACCAAACCTTTATCGATATTATTCAATCAATCATTTATTGCACCTAAACCAAACACATTGCATAATAGTTGCAAACCATTGCAGACCGTTAATTTGATTGATTTAGTGAGTGAGTTTTCAATCAATTTTGCCAAGTCGATCATAAGGCAACAACCAAGTACCTCTTGATCTACAGTCCAATGCTCTACCACTAATCTCCACTTCACAGCGCTACCCAAAAGGTCGGATGTAGAACTCTTATGCCGCATACTCTTATGCTGTTTTCATCGGTTAACTGATGAAGCTGACTGATGGTCAGTCGTGCCTACACACCATCGGTTAAAAAAACGATAGTGTCAGAATGCGGTGACGTAAAACACGACGTGCTGAAAAAAATTCAATGCTTCCAAGCATGCTTCGACTTGATTCTGAGCATGCGTGGATTTTTAACCGATGGTAGTGCCTACTAACGATCGGTTTTGTTCTATCGGTTAGGAATCCATCTGTTAAATTTAAAACAAGTTGGCTTTCTTTTTAACCGATGGATAAATAACCGATGACGCCCACACACGATCGTTTTGGACCGATGAAAACGGTCCTTTAGACCGTTCTCATCGGTTTAACCGATCGCGTGTACGCAGCATTAGTCTTAACACCTCAGCTTCACCTCCCAGTGTCCATTTTTAAATGAGCAATGCTTAAGTCACCCATGCATAGATCAAAATTTGGCCTGTTCACCAGGGACCAGCTGAGATTCGATCCATGTATGAGCAGGCTGATTGTAACCAGGTTTATTAATTTTTAATTTTTTTACATTCAAATACTGTCGGAGGCTATAGACGCTAGCAGTAATTATTGTGTTAGGCCGGCCAGGAAAGCTATAGGCTGTCTTGGCCAGTAAATGTAAATAAAAAACAAAAAATAATAAATACTTGCGTGGTAGATCATATGCAGCACCGCAGGAGTTTCAATTAACAAAGCTTTGGGTGCAGATTTGTTGCATCATGAAATGCAAGTCCATTTGTCAGTGGCATGTTTTGATTTGACTTGAAAAGAGTTTTTAATGGTGTAACACTATTTGGAGCATTGCATGTCTTTTCCATATGCTGTCTGAATACTATGCAATGTGGATTGGATGATGGTGAGCTGGAGGTGGAGCAATAATGCTAGGGCCCTAAGAGAATACAAAACATGTGTTTAAAAATATGACCTGATATACTAGTAGGGTCTTATACTTCTGGCGAATGTAAAATCAAGCCTAGAGTAGGTGGTGGACAAAGTTGGTGTTGGTGCTTGTCACACTCACCGATGCTAACGGATGATCTCTGGACAGTTTGAAATATTAGAGACTTTTGATGGGTATTTTTTCACTAAGGGTGTTTATTTTTTTTAAATTAAAGGTTTATTATTTTATATGTTTTGCTATATAAATATTTGAGTACTGTGCTACCAAAATGTTTGCATGTTTTTCTATAATGCCTGCTTCGTCCATTAAGCTTTTTCCTGTGGACTTTTCTTACGTTGGGGAATAGAATATCATATTAAAACTATAATAAAATATTAAAAGCGTGTATATTCTATTTCACTTGTGTTTGACACGTTTATAAACAAGACAAGGCATAAACCTGTGCTTGTGAAGATGGCTAATAAATAAAAATTGTTTAACGTATGCAAAACTGATTAAATCCTTCCTTTCAAATTAGTGTAGGATGCTTGATATCAAAAGATCAGCCTGCCTTTTATATTCTTGGTACAGTATGTGTAGATGCTTATTGTGTATATCAAGCTGATCATTTTAGTGTACATTTGTAATGACATCCAAGATCAATACATAAACTTGAAGAAAGTTTTTTTAACTTGTTTATATAATCTTTTGCAGTTGATCCTCAAGCACAGTAACTACCCTCCACTGATGCAAAGCCAATCTTGGACTTTGGCAGCCCCTTTCAAAGAGCAGCGTTTTCACCGTAACCCCAGCAACTCCATAGCAAACAACTACTCACCCGCAGCACGTGACCTAAAGCTTGGAGAAATATACAAGAAGATGCCCTCTCCAAGACCAGGCACAGCTAAAACATCTCCCAGGCATAAAGCCTTAAATTGTATCCTTTTATTGATAGTAACACATTACTTTATCAATGTGGCTTGATGTTACACCATTTTATCACAGTGGATTAACGGTTTACAATGAAAAAGGGTTGCTGCATGAATTGTGCAATATGGAAATTAAGTAACCCTGTGTCTATGCATATTTTGCAGAGTGCAAAGGATTAATGGAGCAGAGTAAAGAAACCCTATAAGATCTCAATCATTTCCAATTGCAGATCCTTGTAGGAGAAAAGGTAGTATACACACCTCTCACCTTCCCTCTGTTATAATGCCAAAGCCTCCATAAGACTCTTCAGCATTCAACACTTTCAAGCATGCATCTTGGCACCCGGAGAAGGGTGAGGATGCCACACACAGTGGGTATGGTCAAAATTTTGCCAACATCGGAATGGGCATAAAAGAGTATGATTAAATATAACCTGAGCCTACACTGTACAGAAGTAAGTTATGCAAGGAGAACAGTGGTCAGGAGTAAGTAACTCACAGAGATTGGGAGTAAATAATGCACAGTGTGGAAGAGTCAGGAGTAAGTAATGCACAGTGTCTAGGGGTCAGGAGTAAGTAATGCACAGTGTTCTGGAGTAGGTAACACAGGCCAACAATGTACACATATACCAAATCCCAAAATACTCCTAATTATTCTGCTACATGGGAAAATCTCATATGGACACATAAACAAAAGTAAAAAGGATCATTATGAAAAAAAAAATTAACTCTGAGGCCACGTACACACGATCGAATATATCTGCTGAAACTGGTCCGATGGATGGTTTCAGCAGACATATCCGATCGTGTGTACGGGCTAGCGGACATGTTTTCCCAGCAGACAAATTTCAAAGCATGCTTTTGAAATTTGTCCGCCGGAGACATGTCCGTCGGATATGTCCGCTGGTTAGTACACTCACCAGCGGACAAATCTCCGCGCATGCGTCGAATGGATTTGACGCATGCGTGGAAGTTTTTTACTTCCTGGAGTGGTGACGTGGCGGCGTCAACGTCACCGCCACGTCACCGCGTCCTCAGCCCGAGGGGATTTTCATCCAATGGTGTGTACACGCCATCGGACCAAAATCCGATGAGACATGTCCGCTGGAAAAAACACGTTTGAGCGGACATGTCTCATCGTGTGTACGCGGCCTTACATTAAATGCGCGACTCGCACGGCGCTTTGCGAATGGGCGCCTGCCTCCTGGGATACACACAGTTCCCAGAAGGCAGCGTGGCTCATTCACCAGAAGACACCGTTATGGAGGACAAGGCAGAATATCCAACACGGCGGAAGAAGAGGTAGAGGACCTACTTCCGCATAGCAACCTTCCTTTCAGGTGAGTATAATTTTTTTTTTTTTTTAAGATTTTTTTTTTCTTTTAAGATTTTTGGTGAAAAAAACAAACAACACGTGCGAAAGCACCCGTAGTATGATTACATGTGAGAACCCCAGTAGGGGTTCACGCAATTAGGTGCGAGAGACCGCCCCATTGAAAGCAATGGGAGGCTGTCAACTCTCACAGCTAATCTCGCTCACTTGCATGTAATTTCTCATGCAGCAATCACATACAATTGATTGGCCCTGGACGCAGGCAGGCATTGGCTGATAGAACCGCTGCCTCCCATTGCTTTCAGAATGGGGCTGCCTCTCGCAGCTAATTCAGGGAACTCCTGCTGGGGATCTCACATGTAATCACACTGCGTGGTGCATTTGCAAGTGTGAATGCACCCTAAAGAAGAACAACTTCTCAAACAGCAGCTAGGTAGGGGGAGGGAGAAAGAGGGGTGAGACTGGGAGGGGATTGGAGGGTGAGAGTTGGGGGGGGGGGGGGATACTATGTATACCATGTTTGTTCACTTTATAGACTGCATTAAAGAGGCTTTTTTTTTTAGTATTGAGTTCTCAGGCAACTTCATTGCATCATCCGTTAGAAAAGTGGAAATCTATTCAAATATATTTCTGGCTTATCTGCCACAAAATGTTTTTTTTATGAAAGAAACCAAAACACCTGCTGCAAATCTTCTTCACTTACATAACAATGCGTTATGAGTCTTATTATAATCTCCTGCTGTCTCCTGTTTTGCTTTGAAAGACTATTTCCGCCATGCATTGTCCTGTGAAAGCAAAAGTGAATCTTTAAAAACGAAGATCAAAGGAAAGAATAGCTTAAATTAATTAAACCAGATGCATCATACACCAATTTAAAAATAATTATTTATTCATACTTTACTGAGAGTTTGAGCTGCTGTAGACAACCAAGTAAAAGTAAACGTTAGATGGAGCAACTCTTTCTTGGCTTGTGTGCTAACACTTGTTACCTAATTCAATAAGGGTTCTGCGATGTCTGGCTCTATGATGGCTGCAGAAGTATCGGTGGCTACATCCTCTGGGAGATATCTGACATTTGTTTTGGTAGGACTGCTCCCTGCTGTTAACCTTGCCACTGCTGTTGAAAAAATGATGGCATCTATCACACTTCCCACCCTCACAAGTTAAAGCGGAGGTTCACCCAAAAACTACTTTGTCCCATAGCATCCAGCATACTGGCGTCAGTGCCAGTATGCTGTTTTTTTTTTTTGTTTTTTTATCGCTGTACTTACTGTTAAATGAAGAATTTTAATTTCTGTCCACCATGGGTAAATGGCGCGTCTATGTCACGTCACACCTTCCGAAAATAGCCGATTTAGGACTCGGCTCTTTCCGGCGCTATACGGCGCATGTGCACAGACCTAGGAGCTGACTGCGCAGGCACCGTATATAGCCAAGTTCTATGGCTATGGCGCGTCACTCCCTCCGAAAAAAGCCAAAATAGAACTCGGCTATATACGGTACGGCGCCTGCGCAGTCAGCTCCTAGGTCTGTGCGCAGGCGCCGTATAGCGCCAGAAAGAGCAGAGTCCTAAATCGGCTATTTTCGGAAGGTGTGACGTGAGATAGCCGCGCCATTCACCCGTGGTGGACAGAAATGAAAATTCTTAATTTAACAGTAAGTACAGCGATAAAAAAAAAACAGCATACTGGCGCTGGCGCCAGTATGCTGGATGCTATGGGACAGAGTAGTTTTAGGGTAAACCTCCGCTTTAAAGAAAAAGAGAATAAAGTGTACATTAAACACAAAGCCAAAAAAAGAATGTTGTTATGGTTGTAGTCCAGCTCAGGATCTTGACATTGAAGTCCAGAGGGAGGCTTCGCATAGGAATTTTTATTTTATTTTTAGTAAATCTGCAGCCTTCCAGAGTTTACACCCTAGGTTTATGTTAGGCTTGCACTTTAACAACATGCATAAACCTAGTGTGCTTTCTGTTCTAGTGGGAGTGAACTACAGGAACAGAAAGTGATGCAAAAAAATTATTGGGGACAGATACAGCAACAAAACCACATTTTAGCGGTAGCTTGGAGAAAGGTTAGAAAACCTGTCAGTGAAGGTATTTGTTTATCCAGGTCATGGTATAGCAGCAGCTAGTGGTATTTCATCCCATTCAAAGGACATATTCTGTAATGTTGAAGATGCTGTGTAAATTCCTAAGGATAACTTCTACAGACAGAAACATGGCGAATTTATGGGATGACCTGTATCTCCCAGCCTTTATATGGAAAAGGTGGAGTAGAAAGTCTTTAACTCTTTCGGGGGAATAACACCAAGTCATTGGTTTAGGTAGGTGGACAACATTAGAACATCAGAAAAAAATGCTTTTAGTGAGCACATAAACCCAGTGGCAAAATACATCAAGTTTACATGGAGAGGAGTGACAAACTACTCTTTTAGGCTGTGTGTTGCATGCACCTACACAGGCCAGTACAATAAACCTTGGTTTGAGAGCATTTTGCAAGACAAACAACATTTTTTTTATAAATATAAAAGAGAAGAGAGGAGCCTCTAAATGTAGCAATATGGTTACATTTAATGAAAGTACAACATTTAGAAACTTATTGCTACACTTAGAGGTGCCTCTCTTCTCTTGTATACCCTGTAAAAAAAATGCTTTGATATACAAGTGCTTTGGATTACAAGCATGTTTCTGGAACGAATTATGCTCGCAAACCAAAGTTTTGCTGTATTTGCTTTTTTACTTCCACCACCCATTGGAACACAAACTGGAGTTAGAACTCTGCAACATCAGGATGAGATGGTAACAACAAACAGAGTCTAAAGATAAATAACAGACTTCTCATGAGTGCTATCAAAGTTTTTGACTACCCTCAATAAAACATCCACAAGGTACAGCAAAAAAAATAGGACCAGAGAACAGAAAGGAAAAGCAGAATACACCCAATGCCCCGTCATCCCATGTAGCTGAATGTTGTATTTTTTATTTATTTTTTGAAGAATCTTTAAAGCGGTTGTATACCCGCATATACATTTTTTTTTTTTTTACACCTGCAAAGCAAAAGCCATAATGAGCTAATATGCACCGCATATTAGCTCATTATGAAATACTTACCTCGGAACGAGGTGAGAGGAACTTACCTGGTCCACGCCGAGCGAGATGTCATCTTGCCTGGCGTGTCTTCCGGGTATCGCCGCTCCAGCGATGTGATTGGCTGGAGCGGCGATGTCGTCACTCCCGCGCATGCCGGTCCTTTAGCCAAGGATCCCCCCTGCGCATGCGCCGCTGCAATCAGCAGCGCATTGCGAGGGGAATATCTCCTAAACCGTACAGGTTTAAGAGATATTCTCTATACCTACAGGTAAGCCTTATTATAGGCTTACCTGTAGGTAAAAATGAAAAAGTGGGGTATACAACCACTTTAACAAACGCTTTAAAGAAAGGGAATTCATCTAAAAACCAGTGGACTGTACATCTTGGCCAGAGGGGGCAACTGATTCGCAAGAGGCTTGACAAAGAGGTGGGGGCCTTTGACACTATTTGGCTTCTATATATATCTGTTTTAACAGTTCTATCCCAGCTGGAGTATCTACCTGACATGCACTAGAACTGAAGAACTGGCTTGAAGAAGCTACATCTTCAACATTACGGAACTGGTCCAGTTAAATGTAACAACACCTTTCAGGTTTATGTTTCTGTCTGTATCATTCTGTCCTGATGAAACCTGTTCCACTCATGTCTTGTCCTGCTGTCACTGGAAATGAAGCGAAGGAAGTTCTGCCTTATGGGGGTCACAGACAGCACTAACAACAAACAAAAGCTCTAATTTTTCACACTCTACTCAAAAATAAATTATATGCTTTGGCTTGAGTTTTAAAGAAAGCTGAAATCTAGTTTCTATGGTTAACTTGCACATCAGAACTGTTTAGAATGCTATTAAACAGTCAATATATGACAATTCATAGTAGTCTAACCTTACCTTATCATTTTGATAGATGTATAGAGAGTGTATGATGTGTCATGTGTTTGGGTGTTGTAATCAGGTTCACGGCAACCAACCAAGTCATTTTATTGATATCCGTTTCAAATTGAAATTCCTTCATACTGATCTTATCGATGGTGCATTATCAAAGGTTGATCCGTTCATCCCCATGTAATTTGTTCCAATTATAAACCGAAAATAATGCGAGATGAGCTTGCTCCTTACTGTGACTGTGGTATATTAGCTTAGAGGGTCAAGAATGAAAGTTTACGTAAACCAAGTCCATTTTGTTTCAGCATGCCATGCATGTTCCTTCAGATGGCCTGGGGCTGATAGTTCCTCATAATCCACCCTTATATATTATCTAATGACACTATGAGGTTTATTTAACCACTTGACCACTGGGCACTTAAACACCCTTAATAACCAGACCAATTTTTAGCTTTCGGTGCTCTCACAGTTTGAATGACAATAACTCAGTCATACAACACTGTAACCAAATTACATTTTTGTCCTTTTTTTCCCACAAATAGAGCTTTCTTTTGGTGGTATTTAATCACCTCTGCGGTTTTTATTTTTTTTGCTATTAATGAAAAAAGAACAAAAATGTTGTAAAAAATAATAATTTTTCTTCATTTCTATTATAACATTTTGCAAAAAAGTAATTTTTCTTCATAAATTTGGCCTAAAATGTATACTTCTACATATCGTTGGTAAAAAAAAAATGTTGGATATTATTTAGTCTGGGTGAAAGTTATGGGGTCTACAAGCTATGGTACCAATTACTGAAAATTGATCAATTTCATCACACCTGATGTACTGACAGCATCTCTCACTTCTTGAGACCCTAACATGCCAGAAAAGTACAAATACCCCCCAAATGACCCATTTTTGGAAAGAAGACATTCCAATGTATTTAGAAAGAGGCCTGGTGAGTTTTTTAAAGTTGTCCTTTTTTTCCCACAATTCTTTGCAAAATCAAGTTATTTTTTTTCATCAAACTTTCATATTAGCAAGTTATTTCTCACACACAGCATATACATACCACAAATTACACCCCAAAACACATTCTGCTATGTCTTCCGAGTATGGCGATACCACATGTGTGAGACTTTTACACAGTGTGGCCACATACAGATGCCCAACATGCAGGGAGCACCCAGGCCAATTCTGACATTTCTCTCCTACATGGAAAAATCATCATTTATTTGCTAGAAAATTACATGGAACCCCAAAACATTATATATGCTTTATAGCAAAGACCCTAGAGAATACAATGGCGGTCGTTGCAACTTTTCATTGCGCATTGTATTTGCACAGCAATTTTTCAAACGCGGTTTTTTTTTTGGAAATAAAACAGTTTTGTGCTTTTAGAAAAAAACATTAAAGTTAGCCCAATGTTTTTGCATAATATGAAAGATAAAGTTACGCCGAGTAAATATATACCTAACATGTCACCCTTCAAAATTGCTCACGCTTGTGGAATGGCGCCAAACTTCAGTACTTAAAAATTCCCATAGGCAACGCTTTAAATATTTTTACTTGTTACATGTTTTTAGTTACAGAGAAGGTCTAGGGCCAAAATTATTGATCTCGCTCTAACGTTCGCAGAGATACCTCACATGTGTGGTTTGAACACCGTTTTCATATGTGGACTTGCGTATGCGTTCGATTCTGCATGCAAGCTCACGGGGACAGGGGCGCTGTATTGCCCAGAGTATGCCCAGCATTGCAATGTATTGCCCAGCATTGCATTGCAGCAGGGATGTCTGAGCAGGGAGGGATGGATGGATGGATCTGTGACTACATTTGTCACAAATCCAGCCCACAGCACTGCCGCTGCCATCCGCTCCCTTCCCTCTCCTCTCACACTTTACCGATCGGTACAGAGAGGAGAGGGAGTAACCGGCGTCATCAAATGACGCCGGTTTGTTTACAAGTGATCGCGCCGTCCAATTTACGCGGTAAACCGCCGCTATCAGCGGCGATTTACCGTGATGCGCCGGGTCCTCTGGACCCAGCGGTCACGGATGCTCCCATGTGCGCGCCTCAGGGGGCGCGCGGGAGCGCGATTCTAGGAAGCCGTTAATTAACGGCCACTTAGAGTTAAGCAACCGCCCTGTAGACGTACTTTGTCTATAGGGCGGTTGCAAAGTGGTTAATAAAGCTGGAGAGTGCACTTCTGCATAGAAACCAATCGGCTTCCAGTTTTTTTTGGCAAAGCCAATAGCTGGGGTTAGAAGCTGATTGGCTTCCATGCACAGCAACACAAGATTTGATTTCGCATTTACCTCCCTGCATTCTGGGTGACCCTGGTTCTCAAATTTTCTGACAGAAAAAATTCCTATCGGAAGATGCGATCGTCTGTAGCAATTTCGACGAGCAAAATTCTGACGCATGCTCTCAAACAATTCGATGCATGCTCGGAAGCATTGAACTTAATTTTCTCAGCTCGTTGTAGTGTTGTACGTCACCGCGTTCTTAATGGACGAAAGTTCAGAGAACTTTTGTGTGACCGTGTGTATGTAAGCCAAGCTTAAGTGGAAAATCAGATCGTGTGTACACGGCATTACACATTCTAAAAGATTCTAATTCAAATCTAGTGTTCTTTATTAGAGGAAGTGTTGACTTCAAATTTTATTTCCCTGCATTTAAAACATTTCCTGTGTTCACAGTAATCTGACACATACAGTATCCTCTAGGTGTTCATTCTTTTGTAGTAGCAAGATGTCTGTCAGTTTCCTTAACTAGTGGATTCAGCTTCAAAGGATGCATCAGACGTCCAAAAAAAGTCAAAGTTGTCTCCCAGGAATAAAAATAAGTAAGAAAAGCCCTAAGCATCTACATATTCTTCTAAAGAAATATTATGTGATACAAACCACCGAGAAATGTAATGTTTTGATGTTGCTTTAACTGTTTTTTACTAGCCATTTTTTCTTTTTTTCGGGATTTTCTTTGAAAAAAAATGTATTTATACACTGCTTCAGTTGGTCTCTTATGCAGCTAACCTTTATGGCATATCCTCAGAAACAGCTTTTGAGCCTGTACCCCGCTGGACTGGACAATTGGGGACCTGCCTAGAATGTGGCCTTCAGGCAGTGGGCTCTACTTGTGGTGCTTTTCAGACCTCTGTGTTCAGTGTTGGCGTCAAAGCAAGGTCCAGATCTGTGGCACAGCCTCTGGTGTGACCCAGTCTGTGAAGACTCATAAATTAGTAGGTCATGTGGGCCGAGCACTGAAAGCTACATGCATAAGTTGAAGAGTTGTGCACACTTTCACTGTTATTCAGTGTGCGCTAGCACCCTCCCGTCTTATTGCCTTCTGTGACCTGGTCACCTCCAGACATTTAAACTTGTCTTGTTTCCAGCAGGTCATTAGTGCTCATGGTTTTCCCTTTTATTAGAGCTAAGCTTTCCTAGCTTGAAGTCCAACATGTTGGATTGCAAACACAAGAGGAGAACTGTTATATCAGGAGCCTCAGATCTAGTAGATTGACGTGTCCTGATGTCTTCTGCAATTGTTTTAGTTGTATTTAGTCGACAAAATCTCCAGTACATTTTAGTCAACTAAAACTCAAACTCAAAACTCAAAAATCAATTTAAAACTCATCTAAAATCTCATGGGTGTAGTTAAATTGTAATTCATTAGTTAACATTTCTCTACAATTTCCAAACTCATTATATACTGCTAGAATGACAAATTTTATGGTATTAAGGTATGAACATGCACTTCAGACTAGTGTTAATTTTGATGTCAAATTTCTATTTAGATTTAGTGTTATGCCGCGTACACACGGCCGTTTTTTGTCTTGTAAAAAAAACATAGTTTTTTGTGATGAAATAAAACAACGTTTTTAAAACTTCATTTTAAAAAACGACGTTGCCTACACACCATAGTTTTCTGAAAATGCTCTTGCAAAGCGCGGTTACGTACAACACGTACGACGGCACTCCGTTCCATTCAAGCTCGCATCATAACTTGCTTCTGAGCATGCGCGGGTTTCAAAACGTCGTTTTTCCCACACACGATCATTTTTTATGACACAAAAAACGACATTCTGAAAAACTACATCAAAAATGTAAGATTTTTATTTATTTTTTGTCGTTTTTCAGAAGACATAAAATGACATTTTGCCCACATACGATCATTTAAATGACGTTTTTTTAAATTGTTGTTTTATTTCATCATAAACGACCGCGTGTACGCGGCATTAGTCTTTCGACTAAAATGGCATTTTAGTTTTAGTGCCGTTTTATTATTTTGACTAAAATGCCATTTTAGCTTTAGTCATCTAAATTGTTTTAATTTTAGTCGTATTTTAGTCAACTAATAGTAAAAACAAAAGAGACTTCTTCTGGATAGCCACACTCCGAATAAAATTGCCTTTATTGTAAAATCCAAAACACTACTACAAGTCACAGCACACCGGTCAAGCTGACGCGTTTTACACTATACTAGTGTTTAGTTATGACTTGTAGTGTTGTTTTGGATTTTGGATTTTACAATAAAGGCAATTTTATTCGGAGTGCGGCTGTCCAGTAGAAGTCTTTCTTTTTTTTTTTGCCTCATACATGCATTGCCATAGTCGACAAAATTAACACTGTTGCAGAGGATATAAGGGTACATCAGTGTCTTCCCCTGCAGAAGCATTTTCTGACCTGCCTGCTGCCTGCAGCCTTGGCAGCCTATTAGCCTTTGGGTATGGATGTTCTATCCAATTAGGGTCCCACAAATTTTTGCCGAATGACATTATCTCTAAAGGAATTGTGTGTTTCAAATTCATGTAGGCAGCCCTGCACAACTGTCTAAATGGGTTAGGTTGTGTTTTCTCCATCTGCACATATGAGTTTCCTATCAGTTAACATTGAGAAATTGAGAACTTTTTTGTTTAAATATTGGCTTGTGAAGAAAGTATATGATAAGTGCTTATTGTGTATGCCCTTCAAGAAACCATATCTTTTTAGAGCTGCTCTGGACACCTATCCCAGCAGAAGTAACCTGAACCTCAATCTGGAAAAAAAAATCACCCTCACACACCTTTTGAGGCAAAAGAGAGTTTATTTTTTTGCACCGACTCTGAAAACAAGTCCTCTATGGCTAGCGGTCCTCAACCTCCCCAGCATCAGGGATGACAACCCCTTCATGGCAGACCTGGGGGGGGGGGGGTTGCCGGATAGGTGTATGGTTTGCTGCTGCCTGTTACCTCCGTTGGGGTTTGCAGTCTATTACCCCTGGGGGAGATGGGTGTGGGTGTTGCCTTTTACCTCCAGAGAAGGAAGGGGTGTGTGCAGCTTGTCACCTGGGGCATGTGTTGGCGCAACCTGCCACCTCCAGATGGTGTGGGCGCGTGTCGCATGTCAACTGCAGGCCAGGCTGGCACGGCTCGGCTCTCCTCCCTTTTCTTTCCCACCTTCTTTTCCATAGGTATGGAGACTACAGAGTGGGAAGGGTGGTTAGTGGTGCTAGGAGAAGGGGGCACCCTCTGGTGGGGGAGGGTGGCAGTGCAAGTTGTGCTGGCTAGCTCACCTGCCACCCACCCCCAGCCATGAAGCCTGCCCCCCAACAGGCCACAGACTGGCATCGGTCCAGGGCCAAGTGCTTGAGGACACCTGCTCCATGGCATTAAGGGAGGCCTTTTCTTTTCAAAGCAAGAGGGTGTCTGTTTTGTGACCAATTGGACAAGGCAACATCCCAGATGCTTGAATTCAGTAAAAGGTGTCGTCACGGGCTACAAAAACATGAAATCGCTTTCCACTTTGCATCAGAATCACATTCATCACAGGCCTGATTCACACTAGTGTGATTACTGATGCGATTTAAGTCCCACGTAATCGCAAGACAAGTGGAATCACATTGTTTTTAATGGTGCCCCGACTCAAGGAGCGTTTTTTTTTGGAAAAGCCTCCTTTGCTACTTTTATGCAATTCCAGCACAATTTTGCCCCATGATCCATGAAATCACGCAGAAATCACACACTTCACTGATGTGATTTGGAAAGCGATTTTCTCCTTCCAGCAAAGCAACAGCAGAACCTTGACTACTAGAGATTAAATGGTATTAATTAGAGCTACTGAATCTATTCCCTCTTGAGAAGAGGAAATTAAGGGGGAATATGATCCACATGTACAAGTGGTCCATATAGAGAACTTGGTGTTGAGTTATTCACTTTAAGGTCATCACAGAGGACACGGGGGCACTCTTCGCGTCTAGAGGAAAAAAAATTCACCTCCAAATACGGAAAGGTTTCTTCACAGTAAGAGCTGTAAAAATCCCTCCAGAGGTGGTTCTGGCCAGCTCAGTAGATTGCTTTAAAAAAGTCCTGGATTCTTTCCTAAATGTACATAATATAACTGGGTACTAACATTTTATAGATAAAGTTGATTCAGGGAAAATCTGATTGCCTCTCGGGGGATCAGGAAGGACATTTTTCCCCTACTTTACCAAATTGGAGAATGCTTTGCTGTTTTTTTTTTTGCCTTCCTCTGAATCAACAGTGAGTGAAGGATTGTGTATATAAGATGGCATTATTATGATTATTTAATGCAGCGTACAGGTACGTTGCTTTGCGCAGCCATGCCATTCTGCCAACGTATATCATCGTTAGACGGTCGGCAAGTGGTTAAAGCATTGGAATTTGTTTTTATGATTATAATATATATTAGCCAATTTTTATCATGGGTAGAAAGATCTTGTAGCTGGTATACATAAATCCATGTAATGTATTATTTGTATATCATAAACAGCATATGCCCATTTTATTCTTTTTTCTTTTTTTTTTTTTTTGCTAAGAAGGCTACTAAAGCAAATTGAAACAGTTTATTAACTTACTAAAAGCTTCCATGGTTTCACTGACAGTAGAAATAATTGAAATGAGAACAAAGTATACCTTCAATTTCACTTGCCATGTTTTTGTACATACAAAACAGGAGACTTTACCCACCGGAAATTGCTTTTTGTTCTAGTTACAAACCAATGATTCAAATTTAAATCCGCACACTTTCCTGGGAAAATGAAGGGGATTAATATCATTGATTGTTATAGAACAAGGAGCACCTCTCTTTTCAAGCAAATTTAAAGCGATTTTTAAACCCAAAAGCAAACATTTATTATATTTCAGCCAATTCTTATACCTCGTACACACGATCGGAATTTCTGATGGAAAAAGTCAGACCGTTTTTTAGTGCATCTAAATCTACTGGAAAAACTAACACTCCCCTCGCCCAGACTGACAACTCTGCTGTCCAAAGATGCCCCCGTGCGTCTTTGTCCAGAGTAGGGGTACTCTAATACAGAAAGTGTGTTACTGGCTGGATCACCAGGTAAAAAAGGAAAGAGTAACGTACAATAAATAAAAAAGGAAACAAATGCAGCCACCATGTCGCGTACCTGGATCGTGAGCCTGATGTGTAGAGGAGAGCCTCTCTTGCCGCACCCGCTAGTGGAACCCTGAGGTTGAGACAGTAGCCACAGAAGCACATTGACGCAGGAGTGCCTAGGATCAGTCCAGTATTTGGTATGGCTAGATGTTCGTGGCTGGTGATGCAACAGGCAGACCAGCAGGGCTGGGTAAACCAGAGCTGTGGTGGGCTGGATCGCAGAAGAGACAGGAACTGGTGCAATTTGCAGAGCAGAACTGCAGCAGGCAGAGAAGCAGAGTCAGGCAGGCCGGGTCGGTAGCATTCAGGTGGATCAGGCAGAGCAGTCCAAAACAAGCCAAAGTCAGGGTATCAAGCAGACAAGGTTAGTGAGAGCAAGCCGGGTTCAAGAAGTTCAGCACAGGTAACAGGGTTCAGACACACACAAGCTGCAGACCAAACAGCACTGTGCACTCACTTTAAATAGCCCCTTTGGCGGCAATGTTGGTGGCACATGTGAATGCCCGTGTCTGGCGTGCAATTTCTGCTGGACGGCTGTGCCTTTCATGACAAGCCACATCCAAGAATTAGTAAATTGCAATGTATAACATTTTTAGTTTAAGATTTAATACCGCTTTAAACTTGACGCCCACCATTTCTATGCATGAGGGGCTCCGAATGATTTCAAGAACAACGGTAATGTACAAAAAAAAAGCCTATAGACCTCTCTTATCAATGGCAAGCAGAGCAGGTTGTGTCCAAACATGCGCTGAGATAAATCTTCTCCCCACTTACAACATAGTTTAAAGGGTTTGTAAAAAAAAAAAAAATTATCTTAATAGCTTCCTTTACCTTAATGCAGTGCTGTTTTCATGTCCTCATTGTTAGTTTTTGCTCTCAAGTTGCTGTAATTCTTCTCTGATTTCCACACTTCCTGGTTGTCTGTTTCCTGATGACCACAGTACTGGGAGCTTTCTCTCTGTGGTCACTAATCAAGGAGGTGTGATTACTGTGAGTCTAAAACCACTTAGCACCATCCAAACCATCACTGTCCTGTATTGGCTCTGTGGCTCTGTACATCAGAGAGACAGGAAACGGCATGCAAAAACAAAACTAGAAACTGCAGGTACATATGATGATTGATTTTTATCTATTTTTAATCATTTTTAAAAGGAATCAGTTAACTATTATGTCTCTATACCCTGTAAACAGTCATTTCAGCAAAAAAATATTTTTTTATTTACAACGCCTTTAACATTACTGTAAGTGTAAACAATTCTAGAGCATCGGATATGATGGCAAAATAGTGACCCAGTAATCCAAGATCTCATTTTGTTTTCACACCACTGTTCTCAGCATTCAGTAACCACTATTAATACCAGAAACAATGCTACTTTTCCCCATATTCCAGGGACAATATTCATAGATTTTATTAAGCAGCAAATTTATAATTTTTGCTTTGTTTTTTTGTTTTTACTACCCAGGTCTATAGTGCTCAAGGATAACACTAAAGAACCATTGTCTGTGACAGAAAACCTTCCACAGACAGACTCCATAGTTCCTTTAAACAGCACACCATTAACACCAGAGGAACAGTTACAGATAATGCTGAAGCATGAAAAGGAAATGGAAAGACGATGTGGAAAACCAACTCAAAGGGACCTGGAGGTAGGGCTCACTAAACTACAATAACATTAGATCGTGTTACTTGGAAAGATATTATTACCCAGTTTTACTTCTCTATTTAAATATGGTATTCAGCAGACAGTTAAAAAGAGTGTAAAGGCTGAAGGTTTTTTTTACTTGAAGGCCTATTATTCATTTAGGTAAAAGGCCTTCTGCATGCAACCCACCTGCCCTTAAAATTATCTCTTGAATCAGAGCTTTGCACAAGAGCAGAGGCTCACTCCATCCTCATTGGCTAAGAGACGGCAACAGTAGCCATTGGCGAGCCAGAGCCAGCCTGTAACATTGCCTCTGACACTGGATTGCGTTTTCCGCTATTCCTTGGTACAGCAGTAGAATGTGATTGTTGTCTGGCTCGTCCATTATGGGAGCTCTGCTTCCCAATAAAGAGGGGGAGGAAGATGGGGAAGTGAAAAGCGAAATCTCCCAGGAGGGTGATCTCTCCCTGCCTAAAGAAACAATAAAGGATTTGCTGGATGAAGTGTCCTACTCTTAGAGGTTAAAAACCATCTCCACCTACTGGACCTAAGATCACCAGTATGGGTCCCTTCCCAAAACATAATAGGTCCTTTCCAGTTAATTCTTCAGTACAGGATGTGCTGTATGAGGACTGGCTGAGGTCAGACAACATGAACCTTCCACTGTGGAATTGGTATTTTGAGATACATTATCAGATATCTATATATTTATGGATCACTCTGCCCCAGCCCAGATAACCAATGTGTGGCGGACAATACAGACACTATAGAGCTTCAGAAAAGCTTAAAGATTCTCATCTTACAGAAATCTGTGTTGGATCCAACCCACCACTTGCAGTACCTGGGCTAAGTCTTGCATACAGCCCAAGCCTGGGTGTTTCTGCCCCGGGAAACGAGTGTTAACCCTCTGAGCTCATGTCCACAAACTCCAAAAACCATCCTGCGGTCTGATTTTAAATGATCTTTCTCAGCCTCAATCGAGGTGGTGTTTGTCCAGTTGTACTTAGGGCTTTTCAGCTCAATTTTCTGACTGCATGGGATGAGCTCCCACAGTCCCTGGACAGGTCCATGTGCCTATGTCTCAAGGTCAGGATATCTGTGCTGCACTTAAGTCAGGTAAGTTTTTTTTCTCCTGTTAACCTAGACGGTCCTCATGACAGATGCCAGACTATTGGTCTAGAGGGATGTCCTAGGGACAGCAATGATCCAAGGGACATGGTCGTTGAGGGAGTCCAGACTTTTCATCAACATTCTCAAACTAAGGGCCATCCACCTATCTCTGCTACTTTGGACCAGACAGTTTTAGAGGCAACTTGTAGGCAGATGCAGTCTATTTTCTCCACTACAGGTGGCGCTCAACCACCGAAGCAGTGCCGAGGGAGGAGAAGTCAAGAGGCACATGGTCTCTCTATGGTTTTCTGGGTCACTGGGGCAGCGATCAGTATGGGGCAGCAATCAGCACATGGGACCCTGGTGGCCATCTTGGGTCAGACAGAGCCTATTTAAGACCCTGGCTCCTGAGTTTGGCACGCATTTATTATGTGGGTAGTGTAGACACTGTCAGGGACAGTAACAGTGTCAGGGAAATTTTCCAGATGCGTAGGGAAAGCCTAGGGATCCACCACTCTTCCTGGAAACCTCTCCACTTGGGCACAAAACTGCCAGGCCACATTCCGCCCCTCAAAACAGCTGCTGTCAGTTAGGCTGAGATCTGATCTGCTACAATCTGCTGCTCTTCCATGAGTGTTCCCGGCTGAGCTGCCTTTTTGCGGGGCTTGTTGTGAACTGTTATACTCTGGCTACAATACAAGTTCATTCTATTGAATTTGGACTGTGTGTATGTTACTGTCACAGCACCACGCTGCAATCACCTACAAACTGACAAGGGTTCACAACCGTGTATTAATTAACATTGCAGCAGTAGAAGCTGAGAAGTGGACCTAAGTTTTGCTTGAGCCAAAAGTCACATTCTAGAGGTGGACTTTCTCAATCATAAGTTCCTGGATACAAGGGCATTCTGGTGATCTTAGTTGACCCAGAAGGACTTGGTACAATCTATGACTCCTGGGAGACAGTCCATTAGCATTTCCAGACCAACCAGACCTTCTGTCCCAGAAATAACCATCCTTTACAGATAATGGCTTTGATGGCCTGGCTTTTGAATCCCAAGTCAGAGAGATAGACCATACCCTGTGGGACATGTTCTGTCCTTTCTCTAATGTGAGCTGGAGCAATATTTTCGTTTTGGCCATCCAGAAGGGTCTGTTTGGCCATTCCCCTTCTGAGACTGCTGGCCTTTTTTTCCTGAAAAAAGACTTTATTGAAGGGGTGGCATACCTAAAGATCCTTGTTTGTACACCTGTTACACCATGGGAGCTTAATTTGGTCATGTTGACTTTACAGAAGCCTCGGGTTAGGCCCTCTGGTTAAGCCTATTTGGGATATTTGCTTGGTTGACCTTACTTGCACAGTAGTTTTTGTTGTGGCTATTACATCTGTAAGAAAGGTCACAGAACTGGTGCCCCTATCCTGTAAAGAACCCTTTCTTGTTCTTCATAAAGACAAGGTGGTTTTGAGACCTTGAGCCTTATTTCTCCGTAAGGTGGTTTCCTCCTTCCACCTTAACCATGAAATCGTCCTGCTACGAACCCCCCCAAAGAGATATCTTTACATTGCTTATATATTATATATAGTATATGCAGTGCGAGTTTGTCACTGAGCCACGGCATCAATCCAAATCTAATGCCCCATACACACGATCATTTTTCGGCATGATTTAAAACAACGTTTTTAAAAACGTCATTTAAAATGATTGTGTGTGGGCTTCACATCGTTTTTCATCTTCTGAAAAACGACCCAAATTTTTTTTGAGCATGCTGCATTTTTAAACGTTGTTTTTTTAAATGTAGTTTTTCGGGTTGTAAAAAATTATCGTGTGTGGGCTAAAACGACGTTTAAAATTACGTTTTAAATTCGCGCATGCTCAGAAGCAAGTTAGAGATGGGAGCTTGAATGGAACTTCCCCTTAAGAGTGTCGTCGTACGTCACCACGCTTTGCTCATCATTTTTTTTTAAAACGATGGTGTGTGGGCAAACGTTGTTTTTAATGATGAAGTTGGAAAACTTTGTTTTTCTTCATGCCGAAAAACATTTTATTCCATGATGAAAAACGATTGTGTGTACGCGGCATAAGATTCAGTTACCGAGCAGTTTCTCGGTTTTCCCCTCGGGGTTTCCCGGTGGACTTTTTACCGCCGGGAATGTGTACGAGGCTTAAGGGTTTACAATCACTTGAAACTTGTATTGAATCATAAAGAGGACCAAATGCAGTTTGTCCAATTCAGATCAGTGGCCTTGTTTGGGATTAAAAGCCCCTCTTTTTCTCTCTGTAGCTCCAATCTAATCTTAAAATGGAACAAAATCCACCTATCTTTCTGAGCCAAGGAAGCTGCTATCTTTTGTTTTCACTTTTATTAAAGAAATGAATGGTGGTACAAATCCGTATAAACAAGGCATAACAGATAATTACCGTATTTATCGCCCTATTACGCGCACCGGCGTATAGCACGCACCCCTAATTTAGCCTGACATTCCTGGAAAAAAATGTTTTAATACTTACAGTTTTGGTGTCTTGCCCGGCATCCATCGGCGGCCTTGTCCGGTCCGGCGTCCATCGTGGTGTCCTCCCGCGCTGGTCTCTGTGCCGATCGCAGCTTCCCGCGCTGTGTTTGAACGCCGCCGCTGACATATACCGAGCGCAGTACACTCGGGTACACTCGGCCAAGTTCGGCTCCCCTCGCGGTTATGCGAGAAAAGCCGAGCGTGGCCGAGTGTACCCGAGTGTACTGCGCTCGGTATATGTCGGCGGCCGCGTTCAAACACAATGCGGGAAGCGAGTATCGATCCCCGCTTCCCGCGCTGTGTTTGAATCCGCCGCCAACATATACTGAGTGCAGTACACTCGGGCACGCTAGGCTTCTCTCGCATAACTGCGATGGGAGCCGAGCCTGGCCGAGTATACCCGAGTGTTCTGCGCTCGGTATATGTCCGCGGCGGATTCAAACACAGCGTGGGAAGCGAATATCGGCGTATATCACGCACCCACGATTTTGCCCTGATTTTAAGGGCAAAAAAGTGCGCGGTATACACCGATAAATACGGTACACATTTCTAGAAAGCTTCTGTTTGACCTGCAGTTGCCATGGTGCAGCATATGCGATCAAATGTGACAGTTATCATTCACAGGATGGCTTGAATGGGAAAACTTTTAAATTGATGGGTTTAGTTCTGCTTTAAACCCAAAATATTGGTGTTCTGTAGTGGGAGGTTACAACCATCATTGAGCCCAGCCCCCTTTCTATTTTGGCTGTTCTTGTACAATTTTGAATGAACAATAAGTGCTGATTGTTCATTCCTATTGTTAAAATACAATATTACTGTGCTATTCTTTGTGATTGGCAGTGCTGGTTTCCAGAGCTTGTCGCTCATAAATCTGTCTTTTTTTCTAGCAGCCTGGTTGGATGAGGGTTGGGGGTGGAGAAAGCCTGACCATGCTGCTTAACAATGGCAGGATAAATTCTGCGAGGACCAAGTGCTATTTGCACTTGCACAAAGGGTTGAATAAAAGTTAAAAAGTCTAATGAGACTCCTTTATTTTAATTACAAAACGGTATCTCAAGAGATTGTACAGTGCTTTCATGCAAAATAAGGACATTTTGGTTGAATGCTCCACCTTTTTAGTTATGGCTATGCAAACGGGGTTCCTATAGATATAATTATTTAATTTACAGTTGTAAAAGTTATACAATACAATTTGTATTTTTTCAAAAATATGGCGGATCCAAGTGGTTTCACAAATACAGACAAAAAAACGCACCTCATCCCAATACAGTAATATATAAGAGGAAGAGTAGTGGGATTAAAAATAAATAATTAAAATCATGGTTATGCTAATATTTCTCTAGCACCGTTATAATCCCACTACTTCTTCCTCTTATATAATACAATTTGTAAACCTTTAAAAAATGTCCTTTAATTAATTGAACTGACTAATTATTAAAGTGTTACTAAACCCAGGACCCTGCATTCACTGTATCTTGTCTTCCACAGTACACAGAAACTGGAAATGCAATTATTTTAGTAAATAAAATTGCTAAATACCTTTTCTCATTAGCAATATATGGCAGCCTTGTAACTCCTATCAATAGCCGGCTGAGCACTGCTTACAGTGTGTAACGCTTTTAGGAGGAATTTTTCATTCTTCTCTGACTGTCCTATGAGACTGCATGACTTCTGACCCTGTCTGGACAGTGCCGATTGGCTGATCACATACACCCTAAGAATAAAATAAAAAAAATCAACCTTTCTAGCAATACATACCAAACCAAGCATTTGCAGAGTGCCTCCTAGGGGTTTGTGTTATCAGCAGATGGATTGAGGGCTGTGGAAGAAGGGGAGGCTCAAAGAAGATCGGACCAAATAACCTTTTTACACAATGCAGAGAATTAGCCCACAGTGAGTGTAACAAACATACTTTACTGCATATACAGACTGATTTTACTGTTGTGGGTTTAATAATGCTTTAATTATTATGTGAAATAAACCATTGCAACAAATTGAGTATTACATTTTACAGGTCTTGCTACAGTAAAATGAAAGCCAATTGATTGCTATGGTTTACCTTTTATCTGAATTACCTTTTCCATTGTCCTGTTTAACAGTACATTTATATGTTATTTACTTTTAAATGGGATTAATGGACATAAGTTCTCTTTTATAAGAATTCAGTTTCTTTAATCCAGAGGTTCTTGCTAGAGATAAATCTAGATTATTATGGCAGTTCTTGAGTGTAAGTGAATTTACATAATGAAGGCAGATCATCACTCTGTACACAGCACAAGAGCATCATGCGTTACTGCATCAGCTCAATTTACATTCAGTAAATATTCTTCTAGGTGGGATCTGGGTCTAATTGTATAATTTTCATCTCTATACTTTCTAAATCTATCATGTTGTCAAGGGGTGAACATTAGCATAGCTCTTGCTGTTGGCATGTTAAAAGCCCACTCTATAGCTTAATATGCCACAGCACATACTGTGGTTCCACAGAATGCAAAGAGAAATACCTTGTTAATGATCCAAAGTATAACAGCTTAAAGAAAAAATTCCAGGTGTAGATATATATATATATTGAACACAAGAAGTTAGCTATTTAAAGAATGCTTTGCATTTTCTCAATGAATGCAAAGCATTTTCTTACTATACAAGGTGGAGAGAATCATGTCATCACCCACCTCTGCACCCTATCCAATCAAAGAACACTTCATCCAATGAGAAAATAAAAGGAGTTTCTGAATGTTGCCCGTGCCAAAGCTGCCAACCTACTTTGTTCATAATGCATAACAGCAGCTGCTTGGCACAGGACCCAGAAGCTAGTGGAGACCACTGTAGTAGCACTATACAAGTTATTCATTTATTCATTCAGTAGCGATATTTACTACAGTAATTTCCAGCTTCCAGATGGACCCCCATGTACAGTATGTGAATAGTTTCATTGGTCCAAGCTGGATCACTGTAACTTTGCATAAGGAGCCATACCTGAAATTCTTCTTTACCTTTAGGCAGCTTAGGGAAGGCAGAATATTGAAAGCCGAAACTTGAGTTTCCTAAAGTGATTAAGTTGCATAACCTCATCACTTGTATCCTCTCTGTTTTATGAAGATCTAAAGTACTGTGTGTCAGTTTTTTGAAAATTATAACCCTAAATACCCTTTCTTACACCAATGCTCGGTCATGTCATCCCCCTGTGCACTCCTTCCCTGATCTAAGAAATTGCAGCAGAAAAGGCCGAGACTCCCCTCTGATGTCAGCCGGTAAGCAGTGGGAGGTCACGTGACCAGAGAACGGCGCTGTGAAAGGAGATATTTAGGATTATGATTTTCAAAAAACTGACACACAGTACTTTAGATCTTCATAAAACAGAGAGGATACAAGTAATGAGGTTCTGTATTGCAGCAGAAATAGCAGCGGGGGAGATTGGCTCTCACTACGCAGACTGAGCTGACAGGCAGGGAACGAGGGGGAGAGACTGTGGGATGACAGAGGCATGTAAACATGTAAACTGACCACAGTATCATGGATCAGCAGCTATGATTACCGTGGTCTGTTTACATAGGACACACAAACAGGCAGGATCAACTAGGTATTTTAGAACATAGGAAGGGACAAATTTCACTGCTACAGCACTATGATGTTGTTCATGCTTTGAAGGAACAGGAGTTTTTTTTTTCTTTTCTTTTTTTAGGGTTACAACCGCATTAAGTTTCTCCAAACTGTTGCTCATTATTTTATGTTATTAGAGTATCAGCCCTGGATTTGTGCTGTAAGTCATTTGTGCCCAAAATGTTTGTTCTATAATGTCTTTCGGTGTCTGAACAGCCAAATCAGTTTTGAAAAGCCAGTCTTTATCTTTCCTCACAACCCCCGAGAACAATTGAAGCAGAAGAATTCTGCTTGCATCTCATGTTTGTTAACAATTTATTTCTCTACTATGCTAAATCACAACTCTGTTTTATTAGAGATATTTTCACTACATACACCACAAGATTCAAGCAGAAATGCTGGCTCCCCAAGAGAAGGAACAGATGGACAGAATCTTAGCAAATGTTCCCAGCCAGCTTTTGAAAAACCCAGCTCTGGAAAAACTGCTTAAAGAAATAAAGGAAGAGACTGCATATGATTACCACACTAGCCTCAGGAAAAGTATTGGTAAGAGCTCCTTTATCTGATGCTGTTATCTAGCTTAGGAACATCACATTATCAAAAAAACTCTGTCAGGTTCTTTTTGAAAAATCCCATTCGTGCTTATCTCTAAAGCTGATTCGCATCAATTATATTCATTTTATCCTAAAAGTTTGCATGCTAAGAAATATATAAGTGTAACATTAAGTGTATTAAAACCAGAGAGATAGAAAGAAACAATAAATGTTCAATAAATTGGGGACAAAATATTGGGGTGAGTAGTGCTATGCAGCAAATTGTGGGGGTGGGGCCAAAATAATCATCTTTAGGGGCAGGGTTTGATAGTAGAAGGCCTGCAAGAGAATAAATTATAATAATATGATTAAAAAAATAAACAACACTGACTTGGCAATATGTTGGCAAAAAATAACATTTCTGAAAATATACTGGCTACAAATGGATAAACTTGACAATAGCGGGACAATTTTTATTTTATTTGTGGCAATGTATGGATAACATATGGACTGTCCTTACAATTTGCAGGTCAAAAAGGGTAATTATTCCAATATTTGGGCAACAAGCAGGCACTCATTATTATATTTGACCAACAAACCAATATTGTTACAATACATGAGCAGTGGCAAAAACTATCACAACTGGGGCCTGGTCTATCTCTCTCTCTAGTTTCCTTACTTTTACCCCAGACATCTTGCAACTGTCTGTAGTTTCCATGACATTTGTGTTACAAATTGTTACTTTTGTATGACTCGTCACAGTCTTTGCAACCTGTCATATAGTTAGGGCCCTTTCACACCAGCGGACTGTATGTCCGTATTTCATCCATCCGTTTTTGGATGAAATACGGACATACGTGTATCCCTATCCCTATGTCACCTGATCTCATCATTGTCTGCTATGCTCCGATTCTGCAAAATCCTATTTTTCCATCCGTGATCGGATCGGGTGAACACAGACGGTCCATGTTCACCTGATCCCCCCCATAGGGGAGAGTGGCGGTCTGACAGGGTGGTCCCTGTACAGTGTGCAGGGACCACCCTGTCATCTGCCGGCTCAGCGGGGAAAAACAGATTGATCCCCGCTGAGCAAGTGGATGAGACCTGTATGGATTCTCACAGGATCCGTACACGTGAAAGGGCCCTTAGGCATCCTTTATACATACGAGCGTTTAACCACATACCCAGAATCGGAACATTCCTGCAGCTGGAATGACAGATGCATGAGACTAGCAGCAGCCACTCAAAATATTGACAGGCTGAGAGCAGGCATTGCTGTTTGAATGTAGACACACACCAAGCGGTTAAAAGAACAGAAGAACTGCCACTGTCCCTAGAATCCGCGGTTATGTTCTTCTGTGATATAGCCCTTTTGTCTGGTCTGGCTGAAAAAACATTTTTGCATGACTCCTCACAGTTTGTGCAACGTGTGCTTCAGTCATGGTATTGCCGGCTGAAAAAAAAAATCTTTTCATGATCTATCGTAGCCTGTACATTTTGTGTTTAGTCATAGTTTCTTTCTCGTACATCACGGGACACAGAGCGGCATATTCATTACTATATGGGTTATATGGAGTACCTTCAGGTGTGGACACTGGCAATCTCAAACAGGAAGTCCCCTCCCTATATAACCCCCTCCCCTAGAGGGAGTCCCTCAGTTTTTTCGCCAGTGTCTTAGGTGTTGGTCACGGAATAGCTTTGCTCCACATCCTTGGGATTAAGGGCGGGCTAACCGGATCTGTCCAAGGAGCCTCAGTGCCAAAGTGGACAGTACCCGGGCCCCAAACCGTGGGGTTTTGCCTATAATGCTCCTCTTTGGAGGGCTGGACCCTGGGCCCAGGACTTGGAGTTCATAAAGACCATAAGTTCCTGTTTGCCAGGGTGCTATATAGGTCCAGGACAGTGGGTACCTTCATAGGACCCCAGGGCCTGAAGGTCTATTACGCTACCCACGGAGATGGGAGAAGATTGGATCGTTTGGCTAGACAAACATCCTGCAGCATGGAGCAGGTAAGAGGGGAGCCTGCGGGACTTGGTTCGACAGCAGGCTCTCCGGGGTAACCTAAAAGGGGGGTAGCCTAAGTATGCTCTGCATTGGCAACCTTGCTCACTATGTCTGAGAAAGACAGGATGATCCCATTTCCCCCATCACTAGGTTCCCCTGTCTAAGAATTGTGTTGCTAGCTACCTGCTGCTTTCTTCCTAGGACTGGTAAGGATCCCTATGGGGCCTTTTGGAGAGTCCTACCTGGCCAGGGGTTTGAATCTGCCGCCTGGTACTGCAGTCCTGGGTCTCTAGCAGCGCGGCTCCTCCATGTTCTTCCTGCTCCGGCCTACGCGCGCGCGCTGTTCGGAGGGGAGGGCGGGGGGGGGCGTGCCTGCAGCGTCATACAGGGGCGCGCCTTGTGCTGTTATAGATCAGCAGGCATTGTCAGTGCTCAGTCTGAGGCTGATCTCAAAGGGAGAGGACGCAGAGCGGCAGAACAGTAACTCCCGGTGGCGGAAGAGGGGTAGTACAGGCTGGACTTTGTTCCAATGCCTTTCTGTTAAGCCAAGAAATCCCCCTTTTTGCAACAGGTTGGAAGCTGGCAAACTAAGTTTGGGGTCGCTGTATGTTTGGAAAAAAAAAAAAAAAAGAAAGAGACTTATATATATTAAAAAAAAAAAAAAAAAAAAAAAAAAAAAGAACATACGGGGCCCCATCAGTTTTTGGGCATTAGTGAGCTATTGTCCCCTAAGCTAGTTTTGTACTCCTGGCCACTACAGTCTGTTGTTGTTGGCGGAGTCCCTCGATTTTGTATTATGGCTTCCAAAGGTTCGGGGTCAAAGGGTACAAAAAAGACCAAAAAACAAAGGGGTTCCCCCTCTGATTCTGATGATATGCCGATACTTTCCCCGCAGCTTATTCCCATAAAGGTCGCCTTGGATGAGCCATTAGGGGGGTCTGGTGCGGAGGCTGGCCCAGATCAGCCCAGCCCTGTGTTTATCACAGAGGAGATGCTAGCTGTATCCCTAGGGGGGCTAGAAGAGAGAATAGCAGCATTGATCGCTAGAGCTATTCCTGGCAAGAAACGGGTTAGATCCCCATCACCAAGAGGTGTATCCTCAGATGCTGAAATTCTCTCTCCGGAGGAATTGGAATCGCAGGAGGATCAACTGGACCTGAACCAAGAGGGTTCAGGGATTGAGGGATCTACCTCTGCGGAACCATTTTCAGACTCCCAGACAGAGAGACTGTGGGTGCAGTCTTTGACGGACATGGTCCGCTCGGCATTTAGTTTACCATTGCCAGAGCCTCAGGTTCCTCCGGTATCCTCTCTGGGCTCTTTGAAAGCTCCTTTAAGCAACGCAGTTTTTCCGGTCCATCCTCTCTTGGAGGAATTGATCTTTCGGGATTGGGTACGGCCGGACAGGATTTTTCTGCCACCGAAGAGATTTGCGGTCATTTACCCTATGGAGGAAAAATTCTCCAAGAGGTGGAAGCTCCCAGTGGTGGATGCAGCCATCTCATGTGTGAATAAATCACTAACTTGCCCGGTGGAAAACATACAAATGTTTAAAGATCCGGTTGATAAACGGTTAGAGACACTTTTAAAAGCATCCTTTGCTACGGCAGGAGCAGTGGTACAGCCAGCTGTGGCTGCAATTGGAGTTTGTCAGGCGTTAAAGGACCAGACAAAAGAAATGCTAAAAGACATGCCTACCCAACAGGCAGAAGAGTTTTCTGACATTCCCAGAGCTCTGTGTTTTGCGGTAGATGCTATAAAGGATTCCATCCAGCAGGCCTCTCGGTTATCACTATTTTTGGTGCACATGAGAAGGCTCTTATGGTTGAAGAACTGGGCGGCGGAGCCCCCATGCAAAAAGCTTCTGGCAGGGTTTACCTTCCATGGAGGACGACTCTTCGGGGAGGATCTGGATAAATACATTCAGACTATTTCAACTGGCAAAAGTACCCTTTTACCGGTCAAAAAGACATTCTGGGGTCCTACATTTAAAAGGCAGCTCTTTCCTGTCTCAGGGCCCTCAAATTCCAGGCAGTATCGACGGCCGCCTGCACGATCCAACGTTAACAGTAGATCGCAGGGACAGGCCCCTGGGGGTAAGAGACCATGGTATCGCAAGCCGACAAAGACAGCCCCTAAGTCTGCCTTATGAAGGGGCGCCCCCACTCTCGCGGGTGGGGGGAAGGCTTCGTTTCTTCTCAGAAGTTTGGGAAGCCAAGATCCCCGACAAATGGGTCCGGGCGTCTGTAACCGCAGGCTACAGGCTGGAGTTTCTAAACTTTCCTCCGCCTCATTTTCAAGAGTCAAGGCTACCAAAGGATCCAGCAAAGAAGGCCTCGATGCTGGCAGCTTTGGATCACCTGCTTTGCCAGGACGTAATAATAGAGGTGCCAGCCCAAGAGCAAGGGCTAGGTTTCTATTCCAATCTCTTTGTCATACCAAAGCCCAACGGCGATGTCAGGCCAATCTTGGACCTAAAGAGGTTAAACGGTTACCTAAGGGTTCGTTCCTTCCGGATGGAATCCATCCGGTCAGCAGTCGCCACGCTCCAGAGGGACGATTTTCTGGCTTCCATAGACATAAAGGATGCTTACCTTCATGTACCAATCTTTCAGTCGCATCAAAGATTTTTACGCTTCGCGGTGGGGCAGCGACACTTCCAATTCAGGGCGCTCCCCTTCGGGCTGGCCACGGCCCCCCGGGTATTCACGAAGATCCTAGCCCCAGTTCTGGCCAATCTAAGGATCCAAGGGGTCACAGTCCTAGCATACTTGGACGACCTTTTAATCATAGATCACTCACGGCCGTGTCTGCAACAGGCAGTAAACCTCACGGTTCAGTACCTCGAAGGGTTCGGCTGGGTCCTAAACCGGGAAAAGTCAGCGTTCCAGCCTACAAAGCAGTTGGAATACCTCGGCATGAGGTTAGACACAGAACAGCAAAGGGTGTTCCTGCCCCTTGTAAAGATCGAGGCTATCAAGGGGTTGGTTCAGTTGGTTCTAAGCAAGAAAAAACCAACTATTCGCCTGTGTATGCGATTACTAGGCAAGCTAGTGGCCACGTTCGAGGCAGTACCATACGCTCAGATCCACACTCGCGTCCTACAGGCAGCCATTCTAGCAGCCTGGGGCAAGAGAGCACATGCCTTAGAGTCCCCTTTGACGCTATCATCAAGGGTCCGACAAAGCCTGGCCTGGTGGTTGAACCCTCAGAATCTTTTAAAGGGAAGATCCTTCAGCCCTGTTGTCTGGAAGGTAGTTACCACAGACGCCAGCCTGGCAGGCTGGGGGGCGGTCTTCGAGGGTTTCTCTCGCCAGGGAACTTGGGTGAAAACAGAGAGGCAGCTCCCCATCAATATCTTGGAGATCAGAGCTGCTCGCCTAGCCCTTCTGGCATGGACCTCCAGATTACAGGGGTCCCCGGTGAGAATCCAGTCAGACAATGCCACAGCGGTGGCATACATAAACCACCAAGGGGGAACCAGGAGTCAGGCCGCTCAGAGGGAGGTGAGCTTGATTTTTCAGTGGGCAGAGGTTCATGTACCCTGCATTTCGGCGATATTCATTCCCGGAGTGGACAACCTGCAGGCAGACTTCTTAAGTCGCCAGATTCTGTCGCCAGGGGAGTGGTCTCTGCATCCCCAGGTCTTTCAGACAATCTGCCAGAGGTGGGGAATGCCAGACGTAGATATAATGGCATCCAGGTTCAACAAGAAACTAGACAGGTTCGTGTCTCGAGCGAGGGACCCTATGGCCTGCGGAACCGATGCGTTGGTTTGCCCTTGGCATCAATTCAAACTTCTATATGCATTCCCTCCGCTACAGTTACTTCCTCGCCTGTTGCGCAGGATCAGAGTGGAGCACAAGCCAGTCATTCTAGTAGCTCCAGCTTGGCCCCGGAGGGCATGGTACTCACTAGTCCTGAAGATGGCAGTGGGAGACCCTTGGACTCTTCCTCTACGACCAGACCTACTCTCACAAGGCCCGATCCTCCACCCTACATTACAACGTCTAAATTGGACGGCCTGGAGGCTGAATCCCTGATTCTCAGGGGTAGAGGTCTGTCTAGGCAGGTAATTCCTACCCTGATTAGGGCTAGAAAGCCGGCCTCCAGGGTGATTTATTACAGGGTGTGGAGGAACTACGTAGGCTGGTGTGAATCCAAAAGATGGAATTCCCGCAAATATACCATTGATAGGGTGTTAAGTTTTCTCCAGCTAGGAGTGGATAAAGGCCTGGCATTAAGCACAATCAAGGGACAGATTTCAGCTCTGTCAGTGTGGTTTCAGAGGCCGCTGGCCACCCACTCGCTGGTAAAGACCTTCATACAGGGGGTCTTGCGTATTAATCCTCCTGTCAAGTCACCAATTTGTCCATGGGACTTAAATCTTGTCCTGTCCACTCTACAGAAACAACCCTTTGAGCCGTTGGCTGAGATTCCTTTAGTTTTACTGACAAGAAAGTTGGTATTCTTGGTCGCCATAGTTTCGGCCAGGAGAGTGTCAGAGTTAGCAGCCTTATCGTGTAAGGAACCATATCTCGTTCTACATAAGGACAGGGCAGTTCTCCGGCCCCATCCTTCCTTTCTACCAAAGGTTATATCCAATTTTCACTTGAACCAGGATTTGGTACTTCCATCCTTCTTTCCGAAACCCACATCTAGAAAGGAGGGGTTGCTGCATACCTTGGATATTGTCCGGGCCATGAAGGCCTATCTTAAAGCTACAGAAAAGATCCGGAAAACAGATGTGTTGTTCGTTCTACCAGATGGCCCCAAGAAGGGGCAGGCAGCTGCAAAATCCACCATCTCGAGATGGATTAGACAATTAATCATTCAGGCCTACGGTTTGAAGAGGTTGCCTCCTCCTTTGTCGGTAAAGGCCCATTCTACCAGGGCCATGGGCGCCTCCTGGGCAGCACACCATCAGATCTCTATGGCTCAGATATGCAAGGCGGCGACGTGGTCATCAGTCCACACGTTTACAAAGTTTTATCAACTAGACGTGAGAAGGAATGCAGATTCTGCCTTTGGACAGGCAGTACTACAGGCTGCAGTTTAAGATCCTCGGGATCAGGGGCACCCTTGGTTGTAAAAAAGAAAAAAAAAAAAAAAAGTTTTTTCTTGACTAAGTTGGAATTATTATTATTATTTGAGTATACCTCCAAATTAAATCTCGTTTGAGAAGATGTCTCCCTCCCCTCATTAAAGCATTGCTTTCGGACATCCCATATAGTAATGAATATGCCGCTCTGTGTCCCGTGATGTACGAGAAAGAAAAAGGGATTTTTAAATACAGCTTACCTGTAAAATCCTTTTCTTGGAGTACATCACGGGACACAGAGCTCCCACCCCTCTTTTGGGGAACATTTTTGGGAGGCATACTGCTTGCTACAAAACTGAGGGACTCCCTCTAGGGGAGGGGGTTATATAGGGAGGGGACTTCCTGTTTGAGATTGCCAGTGTCCACACCTGAAGGTACTCCATATAACCCATATAGTAATGAATATGCCGCTCTGTGTCCCGTGATGTACTCCAAGAAAAGGATTTTACAGGTAAGCTGTATTTAAAAATCCCTTTTTTGCCTGGCTGAAGAATAAGGGTATGACGTAATAAATAAATATAATGTAAAATATACATTTGTTTTCATTATTTATTTTTGCATATTTCAGGTGCATTTTGCATTTTTTCAATACATGTTTTTGATCCATCTAAGTCAATAAAAGCAAAAACAAGAAAAAAGTCCCTGGCCCTTTCCATAAAATGATGATCACAGATGTAAACATGACCCCTTATTTGAAAAATAAAGAAATTGTAAAAAAAAAGTAAACATGACCCCTAGGAAACCATGTTAAATGGACTGTAGTGTGTTTCTGCAAAACTGAAAATGCGCTAAAAAATGCATACGTGTGAACCAGACCTAACACTGCACTGGAAAATGCAGTTTAAATCCAAAAGGAAAAAGCTATTTGGTTGTACTGTTTCAGACAGAATCTGAGAAATAAAGCCTTCAGTTTGCTAATTGCAATAAGTTTCAACTTCACAAACACTACATTTTATGGCCAAAAGTATTGGTACTCCTACATTTTTTCCCCAAAGAACCTTAATATGACATGGTAAGCGACAATAACATCATAAAGAAAAAGCAAAGCATCTGCTCTAAGGAATAAAGAACGGTGGATGTAATTTATTAGTGTCATTTTCAATTTATTTCACCGCAAATTGGAATTTCCTCGGAAAAAGTGGAAGGGTACCAATACTTTTGACTATAACTGTATAGATTTAAATGCTAATATCAAAGTTTACTTAACTCTTGAAAACGACAAGGATTCCTATTTCATGATGTGTCAAGCTTACATGCGTTAATTTATTCTTCTTCTTGGCCCAAGTTAATACTCAGCCACTGTTTAATCCCCCTGGAATGTCCTGAAAAATAAAAACTGACACTTCAAATTCTGATGGATGAATCAATTACTAGATTGGATACTAGATAGGCCAATAAATCACTCAGCATGTAAATGCCCTGCCAGTGGCACTGATCTACATTTCTACAAACCAAGTCAGGGAAACAGGATGTAAAGCATTAAAAAAACTCAAGGACTATAATTAATAAATTCATACTGTTCAAATAAAAAATTTACCTGACATTTTTACAATTTGGATTTAAATTGAGAAGAGCAGTGTGTGCAAATTAAAGACTTGCTTTTCATTGCAAGTTTATTCCTTGTAAGGGTAAATTTAATGATAACATCTCAGTCTGAAATGTTAAATACTTCAGAGATTTTATAACTGTATCTAGTTGTTGTCCAAATAATATTTGGAGATTGTAAATTAGAAAATGATATGACTGCAGTTAAAATAGTTTTTTTCCTCTGTTAGCAGACTGAAACTGTGTCTCCTTACAGGGATATTTTTCTTACCTTTACCTGATTGTGAAATATATGTACTTTCTTGGCCTACCCCACAGTGAACTATTCTGGTCTTGTCTATAGATCTTCAGATATCCACCTTTCTAGAGTCACCATTTACATAGACGAACATCTAGGGAAACCACTGCTACAAAAAAGGTGCAAACTATGGATAATACTATCAAATACCAAATGCAGATTTCAGCTTATGCAGTCTATGATTAGCCTTAGCCAGCCTTAGACCCCTTTCACACTGAGCCACCCATAGAATCGGCGGTAAAACTCCCCTCTTTTCCCTGCTAGTGGCCGAGAAAGGGTTAAAACTGCTCGCAAAGTGCTGCTGCGGCAGCGCATTGCCAGAGGTATAGCCGTGCTGTCCCATTGATTTCAATGGGCAGGAGCGGTGGAGGAGCCGTAAATGCACCGCTCCTTCACCACTCCAAAGATGCGGCTAGCAGGACTTTTTTTTACTATCATGCTAGCGCAAAGCTCCATGGTGCATGAATGGTGCAGCTGTTGGAGGGTGGATTGTAGGCGCTATTTTTAACGCTATAGCGACTGCAAAACACCCTCGGTATGAAAGGGATCTTAGATGGTTCGAATCTTGGGCATTTCAGCAGGAATTACTTTTTAGTATTCTATGACACAAATTCCTTATGCCCTGTAAATAGACACTGCTGTGTCACAGAATTCAGAGTCTGCCTTCTTCTGCACTACAGATGTGCAGAAAAGAGGAGTGTCAGGAGGCGGAGTCAGCACAGGAATCCCTGCTTGCAGGCACCAAGGTACCATGGGATATATAGTTGTTAGAAATGAAAAGTAAACAGCAGAGGAGAAGCTGCAATGCATGCAGGGATTCCAGGAAGTTGTGGAAAGAGATGTCCAGCAGACAGGTAGCACACATAAAAGGAGATTTTTCAAGAAAGCTGATATTGGATTGTCAAAAAGAACATTTTTTTGATAACTTTTACACTGCTACGGTTATAAAATAAAAGTATATGCTATGACCAAAGAACTCCTTTAACAGTGTTGTCATGGTTATGCAGTAATGTTTGTCTGTCAGCTTACCTCTCCATGTGCTCAGATTAGGAGGCCTGCCACTCTCACCTGGCTGCTTAAGTAATCTCTCCTCTAAGCATGGCTCCACCCCAGGCCCTATCAGGGAACTCCTATATTAACCTGTGCACTGCAAGCCAGCTGTGCTGATCGACATTGTTAAGCCATTGTGTGTTTGGTTTCCTGCTTGCCGTATGCTCCACGTCTGTCTCTGTTTTACCGATCTTGGCTTGTTCTCTACTATCCCTGCCTGCTTGTGACCCTGACCTCTGGCGTGTTCTATGTTTATACTTGTCTGCTAGTCGCCCTGACCTTTGACTTTCCCCTTACTAGCTCTTGTTATCCTGGTCTGCTGCTTCCTCTCTATCCTGCTGTAGCCTACTGTGAGCGTGATCTAGAAGACTCTGAGGGCCGCGATCTGGAGCCAGTTGCAGCCCAGTCCATCCTCCCCACTAGAGGCTCTGGTGAGCACCTGCTTAGACTCCGTGCCCTGGGGAAACTTATGCTCTAGCATCTGTCACCTGGCCTTAAGTGACCTGACAAATTTGCTGTTTTATTGCACATGCAAATTTGCTGCAAGGGTCATATTTATTTTGTTCTGGGATTGATTGTGATTTCTAAATGGTTTTATTATTGAAATGCATCATTAATGTGAGAACAGTGAACATGATGAGATTTTCATGGTGTGCTTGTCACATGTTAGCTCCTGAGATTCTATAAAAAGGTACGATTGCACTTCCCCCATGTTCTGCCTCTCCAGTCTACGCATTAAAATATTGATCCAGTTGTGGTGAGATTGCAATAACTCCCAATCTCAGTAGAATTGGCAGACAGTGATTCGAACCAAATGGCATCTTGCAAATTATAAAAAAAGCTTTAGTCCAGATCTTGACAGAAGCACATCGGATAGGTCAAAACAATCATAATATTTCCAGCTCCAGCAGTATATATGTGTTCAGAATAGAAACTAAAGGCACAGTGAAAAGAGGGTGGGACTTACTATACAGATTATTCCCTAGCTAGGGAGCGAGGTAGGGAAAAATATTTAAAGTAAACAAACTCACATTGCATCTGTAACACGATAAATTATTGCATAACTCCAAAATGGCTGCTTCAACCAGTTTAAACACACCGGTCTTTTGCTCTGTGACAGGTGCCAATTCCCTTGTAAATTCCTACTTGAAGGCTGTAGCTGGTATATTTCTAGGCTTACATACCAGATTTTATTTATGTTGCATAGAGGCGATGTGCAACTTCGTTTTGTCTAGTATGGGGATGTGTTAGAACATCTGTCAGCTTTTATATGTTGTTAGTGTGTCCCCTTCTCTTTATTCCCTGTATTAGGGACAGAGGTCAGAAAACAGGAAGTTAAGGTAAATTTCGTAAATGGGGGGGGGGGGGAGACAGCAACAATACCCCCCCCCTTTTTTTTTAAAGGAGTGGAAATAAGCTGAGCATTTTGGAGTTTTCATTGTTATTTGTGCTTTCCTGTCCTAGTGATTCCTGCCCCCCCCCTTTCTTGTCCTGGCATCATAAGCATAACAAGTGTGGGGAAAATACCCAATGAAGTCACAGGCAGATTAAAAACCTGACAGAAGTTTCCAACCCTTCCCTACTTTCAAAACAAAAAAAAACTGTTATGGCTGGAGTTCCACTTTGCATCTGCTGAATCAGTTTGCAGGAGTTTATGCTTCCTCCAACATATATATAATGAAAATGTGACTCTTTTGTAGTTAGACTCCCTAGTAGTTTATTTTATATTACAAAGCCCAGTGGCCTCCTCGTTTTACTATGACACCTGTAGTGTTACTTTGTATATACTGATTTGGCAAGCTCACTTAGCCGACATAAGGGTGTGGCAGGTGGTAAGAACGGTTACAAAATAGAGTTTCACCTACAGCCTCCATCTTAATTTTTGCACTTCTTTCTCATTCTAAACCAAAAAAAAAGATGGATATCACCATTTTTAGCACAGATGAAAAAATGCAAATGAAAAAAACTCCCCAGGCAGCAAAAGATTTAAAAGGGCAAGTCTAGTTTTTACATGCTGTGCTTCAATTTTTCCTGTATGTGACAATATAACACTACAATATCTACAAACTGTAGACTCCAAAGAACACATTTCATGATGAATAGTAAGATTTAATTTCTGGTAGCCCACCCTATACAGCAAGGCTCTAATGGTATTACAAATTACCTATTACCCCCAGACCTCCTCCTCACAAGACGCTCATTCCCACAAAGTCATTCCTTTTTTTTCTAGGTTGTTCAGCTGTCCCTTAGCCAACCTGATTGCATACAGTGAGAGCAAAATCCTTGAACGTGACGGCTAGCCTTTGATGTAGCTAAACAAGTTGTCAGGAGCCATTATAAGTAGGAATATCCTACACTACATACCAAAATTATTTTAATTAATAATAAAAAAAAATAGTTTTAACCTACCTGGCGGTATTCCCGAGTATGGCTTAGGGTGAATTTTCAGTACCAAAAGCAGTAACCCCGAGCCACACTTGGGATTGCATTGCAGGATCCATGTACAGCTTAGTTACCTTGTCCCCAGGATCCTGTGATGTCTCCCCGCTGTGGGTTTGAGCCGTGTCTCTGCTCGAGCTCCATTCCCTGCGAGGATCGCAACGCAAGGGGATGGAGCTCGGCACCAAATTCAAAAAGTGAAAAATACACAATACATACAGTACACTGTATTCTTACATTACTGTATCAAATAATTTTACATCCCTTTTGTCCCTAGTGGTTTTTCCAGTGCCCTGCATGCAGTTTTATATTATAAATACTGTTTTTTCTGGCTTGGAAACTGGAGATTGCCCATAGCAACCAAAAAGTGTCCCTTTCCGTCAAAAGTGCTTTTAGACCAGCTAGAAAACAGCGATAATAAATTAGAATCACTGAGCGATAGTGATTTGTGGGGAAATTCATCATCAAACACTGAAAGTATTGACAGCGACAATTCTGCAACTGAGCAAATTTTAGTGTTTTTGATTTGATTACATTATTGAATACATTTTATTTATTATTTGTTATAATTATTTATAGTTATTTATTATAATTTATGAATTTTGTGTTTCAAACTTTATCATATCCAGGATGTCTACTAGACTCTGGTTTGGACAGATTTGTAAATTATTTCTAAGAATTACAGGCCTACAATATAAAACACCAAATTTCCATGCAAAACATTGTAAAATCTGACATTATCATACCGCCAGGGAGATTAACCCCAGATGGTGGAAAAACTTACAGAATTAACATTTTAGTAAGTTCAAATTTGTATGCCTGACATTTGTCCATACATTCAGTAGGTCACTTCATCTTCGGGTCCTTTCACAAGGACAGACCCGATCGGACCCTTCATTATCCTCTATGGAGTGACAGACATGTGTCCGCTTACACCTGCCAACATCCAATCCGATCCGCCAGATTGGATTGGATGGCAGTCAGGTGTAAGCGAAAAGACGGTCTGTTTTTATATCTGACCACCAATAGAGGAGAGCATGCTGTGTCTGTGTCCGCTTTGCATAAGTGGAGCGGACATGGACCAGCCATCCACCTGCCCAGCAGGAATCAGCAGACAGATTCTATTCTGAGCTGCTGGAGTCCACCCATGTGAAAGGGGCCTTTGACTACATGCAAAATGTTAAGGTAAATAAATATCTAAGTAGTTTTAATGTCAAAATAATATAATCGTGAACCTTCCTTCTGCCACTAAAACTCTTTCTAATTTTCCCTAAAAGTTTCCATCTCACTCCTCAGCAGCTAAATGCAGGGTTCAATAAATCCCAGGTGCCAGTTCAGTGTTGTTTCGAAATTGCATCCAGATGCCTGGGTTCACATCTATGTGTACTGAAATCGCAATGTCATTCCAGTTTCTGTGCAATTTCCGTACAGGTGCGATTGTGGCTCTTAAAGCTCAATGCGTGTGGCTCCCACCTGTGTAAACCACCTCAATAGGAACACATAATATCTAGCCTGTCAGGTGAAGCTGTGAGTTTTAAAACACATTCAGAATCACATATGTGTGAACCAGGTTGGCTCAATTCACACCTGGGCATTTTGGGTTTGCGGCAGATTGCAAAACACAGATTCAGATGCCAAAATATTCAATGGTACCTAAAACTGTGTGCGGTTTTGCCATGGTTGTCGCATGGTAAACGCATTTCGTTAAGCTTGTTGCACAAAAGAAGCGCATGCCCCTTTTTGGATAACAAGCTTCATGCAATGCAATTTGTCACAGTTTTACCTGAACCTGTGGTTTGCGGTTGTAGAGTGTTTTGAGATTGTGGGTAGAATCGCAGCAAATCTGCCACAATCCCAAAATGCCCAGGTGTGAACGAGCCTAACAGAGCAGTGTATCCCCTTATATCAAATATTTTTTGTCACTTTTCAGACTAGTCTATAACCTTAACAAAAAATTTAGCTGCGCTAACCTAACCTATGAATACAGTGGAATGTATCACTAAAATCTATGAAGGATGATAATGATCCTTTAAAAAATGAAATTCAACAAATAATGATGTGAAACCAAACGCTAATTAGTACCGATAAGCCAAAATTTAAAATGACATAAAATAGTGAAGTGACAAATAATAGTCCAATATTGAATGAAGATCAAGGATTAATATCATGCAGGAGTAAATGACATCAACACAAAAATCCACCACCAGAGAGTGCTGACACCTTAAAGGGGTTGTAAAGGTACCATTTTTTTTCCTAAATAGCTTCCTTTACCTTAATGCAGTCCTTCTTTACTTGCCTCATCCTTCGATTTTGCTTTTAAATGTCCTTATTTCCTCTGAGAAATCCTTACTTCCTGTTCTGTCTATAACTTCACACAATAATGCAAGGCTTTCTCCCTGGTGTGGAGTGTCATGCTCGCCCCCTCCCTTGGACTACAGAAGAGTCAGGACGCCCACTAACACACAGCTCCTTTCTCTATCTGCAACATAGAGACCGCCTTGACTCTCCTGTAGTCCATGGGAGGGGGTGAGCACGGCACTCCACACCAGGGAGAAAGCCTTGCATTACTGTGTGGAGTTACAGACAGAACAGAAAAAAGAGAGTTTGGTCAGCGGGACTTTAAATGATAAGCATATATGGTATACAGTATTGCTTAATTGGGTTCCAACACAAAAGGGGGGAGTTAGTTCGGGACTTGGAATGAGAGATGTATAACAAAGAGCAGTTTTAGCAAAGAGCATTTTATTATGCCTTATGATATAATATAAAGCATACTGAATGACAAAAATTCCATTCACAAAATTGCATAAACATGCTACAAATTACATATGCATAATAACACCATGGTACTTGGCATATCGTGGAGTAAGGACAAGTCCTGCACAACATGAACCACTGGAGGGGCTTGATAGTATAATACGAATCTAGAAGTAAAACAGTATAAAAAACATAAAACATAAAATCATCTGTATGAACATCATGCATCCATGTATGCCCGATGCGTTTCGTTGGGATATATCAACTCTTCAGGGGCGAATGCAATGGTGATGACAACTGTATAGATGTGAGCACAGGAGCAGAGCTGTTCAAATTGTCTGGCATGGGAGTTGAGGTAGAGACACATGGACAAACAGGGAGCACTGTGGATTCCCCAATGTGTGAATGTGGAAGACAGTGGGCCAACACTTCTTGTTGGATCCCATAGAATTAAAGAGCCAAGCATAAGTGAGAGCTTACATATGAAGGTGTTGCCAGAGAGTTAAAGCAAAATGTTAGAGAATTGGGTTTGAATGAAAAAAAGTACATTACTATACGTTAAAGACATGCAAACTCATTTTACGCTCAAGTGATCTGGGCCATTTATCGAATTGTACTTTTGTATGTTAAGCACTTAACCTGGCTACCTCCATCAGGACAGTCTGATTTTAGCTTCTATGATAATAGAGTTATATGGACAATTTGGAACTTTCACTTATTTAACTCCCCAGCATCACCTACTTCCACCTCCCATCAATGCAATGTCTGCAAGCTCCTCCACTACAGCCAAAATCTTTGCCCAGTATTTTGGATTAGACAACTTCAACTAATTGGCTGGCCATGGGATGATGTAGTTGGCACACATAAACTTGTGAGTTATTTCATCTTGACTTATCTTGGCACTAAGGCATGCCAAGAATGTACCATATATACTCGAGTATAAGCTGACCCAAATATAAGCCGAGGCACCAAATTTCACCACAAAACTGGGAAAACGAATTGACTCGAGTATAAGCCTAGGCTGTCCATGTACATGCCTCACTGTGCCCATGCCTCACTGTGCCCACGCCTAGACTGACGTTTAACATGGGAGTCTATGGAAGGGGTGCCCGGCTTTGAAAAATTGGTGCTCCTCAGCCGTAGGTCTCTCAGACAACAAACTTTGCACACTTGTAGAGAAGAAATGTGTGCAAGTTCCCGGTCCAGGGGACCTAGGACCGGCCGGTACCGGGTCCCCAAATTCACGGGAGAAATTGGGAGTGAAACATGGGAGTCTATAGAAGGGGTGCCCGGCTTAGAAAAATCGGTGCTCCCCGGACGTAGATCCTCCGGACAATAAACTTTGTACACTTGTAGAGGAAGAATGGGGCTACATGTGTGCCAAGTACCGGGTCCCCAAAGTCCGGGAGATCAGGCGCAAAAAGGTGACTTGTGTATAAGCCGAGGGGGGTATTACAGCACAAAAAATGTGCTGAAAAACTTGGCTTATACTTGAGTATATACAGTACATTCAAAACATGTTTGCGAGGTAATAAGGTTTTATTGCAGAATTTTCACAGTATGTCTCATTTGTAATAAAATACCTGTCTGCTAAAACTTTTTAGGGGAGAATCTTGTATTCCTTAGGGCAGCATTATCTCGAAAAATGAACCAGCTTAGAACGAAGTAGCTGGAATTTCTGTCTACAGAGTACTATATTTTTTGGCTACCATTAACCTTATGCTTGGAATCATTTTCCCTAAGTAGAATTAGAAATCATATCTATATTTATAAAGACATATATGAGGAGTTTATATGCAGTGGATTTATCATACATTATATAACACTAACTTTGCTCCATATAACATAAAGGGGATGTTCTCTTCATTTTAGAGGATAATGGAGAAAAGCAGAAAGAAAAGTACCATCTTTAATATTAAGACATCATTCTCAGTGAGTCATAGAAATAAAGTCCTTGATGGATTATTGCGAATGGCAAAGTAAGAGGATTTTTTTCAAACAGAAGTTATTTATATATTCCTTACTAGTTTTCTTGACCACATGAATGCTAATGAATCAGAGAATGGTGAATTTAATCTTATGAGATTTTAAAATAGAAACCGGAAAATTGCTTTCTGCAGACTATGCAAAATAAAACCAGTACCAAAGTAGCAGCTAGCTGCAATCCCTTTTATACTTACTTTTGGGACATACTATAATCCTGAACAGAATCTATGGAAAATAATACAACACATGGTTCTAACAATTCCCAATTTATTACCTTGTTCTTTCACTGATACTGTCTGTTGTAGCAGCAACATATGGTTAATCAACTGTTATATTATTTCTATGCTGTGCAAATAAACACCTTAATGTTTCCAAATATGAGGTAAAGAAAAAACGCCCTAACCTTCCTTCCATTGTAATTTGAAAACCCAGCTGGGAGTTTATGGTGCCCTTAAGATCTGACAGTCTTTATCAAGCCCTAACATAGATTTATTGCATCTCCTTGTGATTCTAATAACACCCACTGCTCAAGCCCTGAGTAAGGGGAAGGCCTTTCCTCAAAGCGTATTGGCTGTATTTGATTTTCTTGCTCTTAACCAATACACTTTTCAAAAAGACTGAGTGATATGAACTTTTGCACTATGCTTTCCTCAATACCCACCTCAGAGTTTATTGTAATATTACTAAATGACAATTGTAACGGGGTCCCTTTTGGGCATAGGATGACTGAGAAACGATATCATGAATTACATAAGATGGGACATTAATGATAATTCATGTATTGCAGGATATCTTGAAATATTACAAGTAGTTCCTTATGAACAGGTCAATAGACTGTTGAGGTGTTAATTGAGTCGGGCTCCTAAGATATTTTATTGTCCATTGTGTGATGCTAATACTGTTTCGTGTTTATTGTACTAATTAAGTCTGTAAAGGTCAGATGTCTAACTTTGAGGTGTTAATTGAGTCTGGCTTCTGAAAAGACCTTTCATTGTGGATGCTAATGACACTGTATTGTGTGAAAGTTCTATTGATGATAGACATGTGTTGGCAATCTGACTTCTCAGGTGTAGTAATTAGTTCATGTTAATTGTGTCAGACCGGTGCCGAAAAGTCTGTGGGATGTGTATTGGAGACTCGTTGGCCCCCCCATTGTGTGATGTGTGGGTGGAGTGTGTCTTTGTCCCTGTGATTACTGCAGCATGCTTTTTGGTGTATAATAGAATGAGTTTTACCATTAAAAGTATTCATTCATTTTGGAACCAGTAACAGAGCTGTGTGTGTCTCGTTATTCTGGAAAATGGAATGGGTCGTGCCTGCTGGATTGTCGGAGTGTCGGATAAGCTGTCTTGGGTTGTGGAATGGAAATCATAAACGGTGGTGACCGTTACAACAATTTTGACTAATTACTGTGTAGCATTACTCCCATTGGAGCTGCTGGATTTTTTGGCCGGCGTGTTACCTTGTTTTTACCTCCGAAATTCCTAAGGGTGAATGATGCATATTGCATGTAGTAGAAGTAAAGGAATGTCCAGACAGGTGCTCTTTGCTGTGCTCTTTATTACCCAGCCGGGTAAAAACAGTAAACTTGTGGCGAGGAAAGTAAAGCTGAAGAAGATAGAATAGCAGATTCAGGCGTAATGATAGAAAACAGTCCTGCTCCCAAAAGTAACACTTCTTAGCACCACTCCCGCCGGAATGGTTAGTGTACTGGGACAGGCCTCTCTCACTGACCTGGCAGCCGGAGTATCACTTGTACAATTGTAGGCTAAAGTCTCTGCCAAAGACCCTCCTTGGTGAACTTGAATTTGAATGAATGAATGAAAACTTGTATAGCGCGGCACATGCGAACTGAATCGCCTCTGGGCGCTTGTTGTTCCAGTCTCCTTTGATATCAAAAGAGAAGAGTCTTGACCTTTTTCCTGAATGCTAGGTGGTTCTCCTCCAACCGAATGCTGGTTGGTAAAGCGTTCCATAGTCTGGGACCTTGGATCGCGAATCTTCTTTCTCCTTTGGATTTGAAGTTGGCTTTCGGAACCTGGAGCAGGTTCTGATTCGTGGATCGCAAAACGCGATTGGGATTATGCGCTTTTATTATTTCGCATAAATAAATGGGGGCATTCCCATGGACACATCTATGCGTAAGACAGAGAGCTTTAAAAGCAATTCTGTCTTTAACTGGCAGCCAATGAAGGGCTCTCAGTGAAGGTGAGATGGATTCCCAGGGTTTTTTCCCAGTCACCAGTCTGGCGGCCGTATTCTGAACGACTTGCAGACGGGCGATTTGGTACTTGGGGAGGCCGAGGTAAAGGGCATTTGCATAATCCAACCTGGAGTTTACAATAGCTCCCACCACGACCGCTAAGTCTTCTTTGGGAATGAACGGAGTGAGTCTACGTAGTAGGCGCAGTAGATGGTGAGATCCGCTGACTACTGACCCTATTTGTGCGTCCATTGTCATAAAGGAGTCAAAAATGACCCCTAGGCTTTTGACTTTGGCGCTAGGGGTGATGAATTTGCCTAAAATAGGCGGGGGGGTCCATGCTGTTGAAAGTTGATTCCTGCGCTTGGCGTGGAACAGAAGAAGTTCTGTTTTCGCTCCGTTGAGTTTAAGATAACTCTTTGTCATCCAGTCTTCTATCAAAGAGAGACATGTCTCTAGATTGAGGTGGTGATCCTTTCTGTTGCAGATGCGGAAATACAGTTGCGTGTCATCTGCATATGAGTGATACAGCAGTTTTTGGCTGCTGATAATCTCAAAAAGAGGACGGAGATATATGTTAAACAGCACTGGTGACAGAGGCGATCCTTGAGGGACTCCGCATGTTACTGTGCGTTTTTCAGACGTAAAAGGTCCTAACTTCACTGTTTGCGATCGGTTTTCCAAAAAAGAGGAGAACCAAGATAAATCGCTTTCTGCGACTCTGGCTACTTCAGCAAGCCGAGTCAGTAACAGATTGTGGTCTACAGTGTCGAAAGCTGCACTTAGGTCCAACAGAACCAGGAGACAAGATTCTCCTTCGTCTGCGGCCTTGAGAACATCGTCCCATACTTTCAGCAATGCTGTTTCCGTCCCATGACCGGGACGGAAGCCTGATTGCAATGGGTCAAGTAGCTTGTAGGTATCTAGATGCAGTTGCAGCTGTTTTACCACTACCTTTTCCATTATCTTAGAGAGTACGTTGAGGCTTGTTATGGGACGGCGATGGAGTGGGTCCTTAGGGTCCAAGGAGGGTTTCTTCAGGATGGGTTGGATTATACCCTCTTTCAACTGTGAGGGCACTATGCCCTCCAAGAAAGACTGGTTGATAATTTGGGAGAAAGTCTCTGCCACAGACCCCTCTCAATGAGCCTCAGGAAGATACCTCTGCCACAGGTTCCCCCTGGGTTGAATTCTTGGAGATATGCCTCCTTAAATGAGTTATGTCTGGATCTCCTTCAACTTGTCGCCCAGGTACCGACAGGTGATCAGGTGATCAATCCATCAGTGTCCGGCTACCTCTATCCCAGGTGGTTTGTCCAGGCCCTTTTGGACCACAGACCTCTCAATGGCGCTCCTCAGACTGACTCCCCATCGAACAGCAGTACAGCTTTAGATCCTAAAAGTGGGAGCCCAGTCACTCACTGGGTCCCCGCCGCTGTTCAGGTGCTCCGGGTCAGCATGGCCCAGGAACACTGCGTGGCACGCATTCCCCGGCCTGGTAGGCCATAATGCCGGGGCGCCGTGATGTGGCCACCCTAAAGGTGGGTGCCACACTGGACGAAGAAGACCCAGAACCAATGGCGTCTGCCCCATAAATACCCCTCCCCAGCATGCACAGCGAGGGCAAACCCCCGTGATTGGCTGCTGGGCAAGAGCACCCAAACCTTGACTTCACTTCTGCCATCTGCAGCACGGGGGCTGGAAGAACACCCCAGCACAGCAGAATGGGCTTACAGCACAGCCAAGCTGAGACAGAGGCTGCATTTTGCTACTAAAAATCTGCATCAGAGTCTAAATACACTCTGATCTACCCTTAAATTTAACTAGCACCAGTACTGTAAAGTACATAGGCACTACAACTGTAAAAATGTTCTTCACCTGTGATTGCTACACATCCCTGACTCATCACCTGATTTATCTTATGAATTAGTGACCTTCCAGAAATCGGTGGAATTAAGTAAAAATTAGAATAGTTTCCTATGCCCCCAAAGTCGCACATATGTGAAAGAATTCAGAAAATGATGTTTGTAGCCACGCCTTCTCATGTCATAACTAGGGATATTTACACCAGGCAAATATCTTTTTCCAGTTCCCATATATTGTTCTTTTTTTTTTGACATGTTGCAGATGTGGACAAAGGCATTTAATTTCTTTTTTTTTTTCATTCAAGTTTAAGTTTATTTTCTGAATAAAGTCAGTACAATTTAAAGAACATATCAGGAAATCAATACATTTTGTTACATATCCTTAAATATTGAGACATCGTTTGCTGAAGTCATCACTACGTCATTTCTCAACCATACCTAAATAACATTCTATCTGCGATGAAAGGAAAACAGGTTCAACAAGGGAGTAATTTCTGACAGTAAGCCATATAGTCTAACCAGGGTAGCTCCCTACCCTCCTCCAAATCCTGCAGTTCCTATCAATCCGTCTAGGGTCCCTAGTCTACAGCAGTTGGGATAAATCAAAACCTTATTGGTCCAACATATATAGAAATGAGATGAGAAGGGCACCCTCCATCCCCACTGACACCCCCAATGGGATCACTCTGTGCCCGGGGAGGTAGAGTAATTCCCCCAAACCATCCCGCCCCCTTAGCGAGTTATTATAAATATTACAGTTTTGTGAAGTCCACTTCGTGATGTACCTCCATTTCATAAACTTAAAACTTCTCAAGTACCTCTGGTACGAAGTGTATGATATCTGGACCGATTAAATGAACCTAATAATAAAAGAATAAATAACAAGTTTGATGAAGAGAGAGGGAAAGGGAGGGAGAAAAAGAGAGGAGAATCCCTCTTCAACTTCCTCCACCCCTATGATAGAGGCGTAACATGTGTATATATATGGAGAACGTTTGGCATTTAATTTCTTATTTGAAAGTATTATTCTGTGTTTAACCACTTAAGGACCGCCTCCTGTACATATACCTCCGCAGAATGTCACAGCTGGGCACAGGCACGTACAGGTACGTCGCCTTTAAGAGCCCAGCCATGGGTCTTGCACGCCGCCGGCACTCCGTGACCGCTGCCGCGGGACCCACAGACCCGATCGATGCCGGTGTCCCGCGATCGGTCACAGGAGCTGAAGAATGGGGAGAGGTGTGTGTAAACGGTGGCACTGTCATTGATCGTCTGTTCCCTGATACAGGGAAAGACGATTAATGACATCACACATCCAGCCCCGTCCCCCTACAGTAAGAAACACATATGAGGTCACACGCCCCCTAGGGGTTAACTCCTAAACTGCAATTGTCATTTTCACAGTAATCAATGCATTTTTATAGCACTTTTTGCTGTGAAAATGACAATGGTCCCAAAAGTGTGTCAAAATTGTCTGATGTGTCTGCCATAATGTTGCAGTCACGAAAAAAAAAACGCTGATCGCCGCCATTAGTAGTAAAGAAAAAAGTATTAATACAAATGCCATAAAAATATCCCCTATTTTGTAAACGCTACAAATGTTGTGCAAACCAATCGTTAAACGCTTATTACGATTTTTTTTTTTTATACAAAAATAGGTAGAAGAATACGTATCGGCCTAAACTGAGGAAAAAAATGTTTTTTATATCTTTTTTGGGGATATTTATTATAGAAAAAAGTAAAAAATATTGATTTTTTTTTCAAAATTGTCGCTCTATTTTTGTTTATAGCGCAATAAATAAAAACCGCAGAGGTTATTAAATACCACCAAAAGAAAGCTCTATTTGTGGGAAAAAAAGGACGCCAATTTTGTTTGGAAGCCAAGTCACACGACCGTGCAATTGTCAGTTAAAGCGACACGGTGCCGAATTGCAAAAAGGGGCAAGGTCCTTAACCTGCATATTGGTCCGGGTCTTAAGTGGTCAATAACACTTATTTTTCACATATTTTTACATGTTTAAGAGTTCTCTTAAAGGGGTTTTCAACTTTTCTTTTCTAGATTCCACATTTTATACAGACATCACCCAAACTGCCATACAAGTTGCATACTTTTACTGTAAATACCATTGAAATTCCACCTGATAGCTTGCTGATGCAACACACTAATGCCTTGTACACACGATCGGATTTCTGATGGAATCAAATCCGATGGATTTTTTCGTCCGATATCTGATGAAGTTGACTTTCATCAGTCTTGCATACACACTATCAGACTAAATTCCGACCGTGCCAAAACGCAGTGACATAAAAAACACCATGACAAGCCGAAAAAATTAAGTTCAATGCTCCCGAGCATGCGTTGACTTGATTCTGAGCATGCGTGGATTTTTCTCCGATGGAGTTCCACACAGACGATCGGAATTTCCAACCTTTTTTTTATCCATTGGAAAAATGTAAAACATGTTCTATTTTTTTATACCGATGGAAAAAAGACTGATGGGGCCCACACATGATCGGTTTGTCCGATGAAAACAGTTCATAGTTTTTTTTTTCATCGGACAAACCGATCGTGTGTACACAGCTTTAGTTCTCTTTCATTTACAGTGCCTTGAAATAGTATTCATACCCCTTGAAAGTGTCCACATGTTTCATGTTGCAACCAAAAATGTAAATGTATTTTATTCGGATTTTATGCAATGGACCAACACAAAGTGGCACAAAATTGTGAAGTAAAAGGAAAGTGATAAAAAAATTTCATTTTTTTTACAAATCAATATGTGAAAAGTGTAGCGTGCATTTGTGCTCAGCCCCCCCTGAGTCAATACTTTGTAGAACCACCTTGCAAGTCTTTTTGGGGATGTCTCTACCAGCATTGCACATCTAGAGAGTGAAATGCCCATTCATCTTTGCAAAATAACCCAAGCTCTGTCAGATTGGATGGAGAGTATCTGTGAACAGCAATTTTCAAGTCTTGCCAGATTCTCAATTGGATTTAGGCCTGGACTTTGACTGGGCCATTCTAACACATGAATATGCTTTGATCGAAACCATTCCAGTGTAGCCCTGGCTATGTGTTTAGGGGTGTTGTCCTGCTGGAAGGTGAACCTCCACCCCAGTCAAGTCTTTTGCAGACTCTAACAGGTTTTCCTCTAAGATTGCCCTGTATTTGGCTCAATCCATCTTCCCATCAACTCTGACCAGCTTCCTTGTCCCTGCTGAAGAAAAACATCCCCACAACATGATGTTGCCACCACCATGTTTCATGGTGGGGATGGTGTGTTCTGGTTGATGTACAGTGTTAGACCAAAGTTTTAAAACATGCTTTAAAATCTGTCGGATGGACAAGTTCGATGGTTAGTACACAAAAGCATCGGACCAAAAACCTGCGCATGCTCAGAATCAAGTCGACGCATGCTTGGAAGCATTGAACTTAGTTTTTTCATCACGTCGTCGTGTTCTACGTTACCGCGTTCTGGTCTAATCGGATTTTGGTCCGATGGTGTGTACGCACATCAGACCATCAGACAAGTTCAGAGTTGTCTGATGAAAACGGTCCGTCGGACAAGTTTCATCAGACCGGTCTGATCGTGTGTACAGGGCCTCAGTTTTCCACCAGACATAGTGTTTTGCTTTTAGGCAAAAAAGTTCAATTTTGGTCTCGTCTGACCAGAGCACTTTCTTCAACATGTTTACTGTGTACCCCACATGGCTTCTCACAAACTGCAAATGAGACTTCTTATGGCTTTATTCCAAAAATGGCTTTCTTCTTCTTGCCACTCTTCCATAAAGTACAGATTTGTGGAGTTCACGACTAATGGTTGTCCTGCAAACAGATATTCCCACCTGAGCTGTAGATCTTTGCAGCTCCTCCATGGGCCTATTGGCTGCTTTTCTGATTAATGTTATCATTGCCTGGCCTGTCAGTTTAGGTGGATGGCCATGTCTTGGTAGCTTTGCAATTATACCATTCTCTTTCAATTTTTGGATGATAAATTGAACAGTGCTCCATGGAAAGGTCAAAGCTTGGGATATTTATGCTTTAAACTTCTTTACAACTTTATCCCTGACCTGTCTGGTGTGTTCCTTGGCCTGCATGATACTGTTTGTTCACTAAGTTTCTCTAACAAACCTCTGAGGACTTCACAAAACAGCTATATTTATACTGAGAATAAATTACCCACAGATGGACTCTATTTACTAATTAGGTGACTTCTGAAGGCAATTAGAGTAGTTCAACAAAATTTTAGTTAGGGGCATTAGAGTAAAGGGTGCTGAATACGAATTGACATCATATTTTTCAGATATTTAGTTGTAAAAAAAGTTTAAAAACATTTATCATTTTCCTTTTACTTCACAATTGTGTGCCATTTTGTGTTGGTCTATCGCATAAAATCCAATACAAATCCAATACATTTATATTTTCGTTTGTAACATGACGAAATGTATGAATACTTTTTCAAGGCACTGTACTGTAATAATGAGGTCCCTCTATATCCATACTCAAATTAACTGTAGAATGGCTACTGTTCTGAAAAAGTAAATGGGGTATTTGATTGAGATTTGCGTTTTTGCCCAAATCCACAAAACCAAATGCAAAATGTAAATAAAATGCATCACCTATAAAACTTTTGGGGTCAATCCACAAAACGAATGACCTATTGCTGGGAAAGCTGTAAGCCATCTGTACAAGTAGGTAATTACAGGTAATTGGGAAGAACTTTGCTCAAACAGTATATAGAACACCCCCGATGTTGGCATAGTTGATTTAGTTAAAGGAACAAGCATTTAAGTTTTTTTGCAGTTTTTGAAAATCATCTAGCTTCAGATTGACATAAAAGATTATTTTTAATAGCAAAAAAATGACAACATATGTATGTAGCACTTTTAAATTATATGTCAATTATTTAATGATGGTTGAGTTTTCATCTAATGATGACATTTCAAATTTCAGTTGATTATATCCTGAAGGATCCAGAGGAGAAAGAAAGACTCCAAATTGGCAACATACCTCGTTATTTTCCACTTCGGGTGATCCGTGCTGAAGTTCCATGGCACTCTTCATACAGTGAAGCCCACAAATGGAATGAAGACCACTTGTTCACAGTGAACGCCATGATGCTAGAATTACAACAGCTCTGGATTACACAGTAAGCAGTGGGAAGGTTTAAGAAAACGTTAAATTCAAAATATCACTTATACTGTAGATATTAGAACAACCAAAAATGTATTTTGATTGCTGTACGTTGACACACATTCCACATTGCACCCCTCTTTTGCTGGAAAAAAAGCTTTATATTTCACATACCGTATATACTTGAGTATAAGCCGAGTTTTTCAGCACATTTATGCTGAAACTGCCCCCCCTCGGCTTATACTCGAGTCACATTTTTGCGCCTGATCTCCCGGACTTTGGGGACCCGGTACCGACCAAAGCCATGACTAAGCACTGATTGTAAGTGCAAAACGCGTCGGCCATACTGTATTTTGTTGGTTGCAGTGACTGTGTGTACAGTTGAAAAATAAGACAACTTATTTTAGTGATTTCGGAGTGCGGCTGTCCAGTTTTCGTCCTTCAATTTGCGGTACCAACCAAACTTGGCACACATATAGCCCGACTCTTCCTATACAAGTGTGCAGAGTTTGTTGTCCGTATGACCTATGGCTGGGGAGCACCAATTTTTCAAAGCCGGGCTCCCCTTCCATAGACTCCCATGTTAACCGGTCATTTCTCCAGTGATTTTGGGGACCCGGTACCGGTTGGTCGTTGGTCCCCTGGATCCAGAACTTGGGACACGTGTAGCCCAATTTCTCTAGACTCCCATGTTAAACATCAGTCTAGTCATGGACACAGTGAGGCATGGGCACAGTGAGGCATGCACATGGACACATTGAGGCAAAGTGAGGCACAGTGAGGCATGCAGATGGACACCCTAGGCTTATACTCGAGTCAATATGTTTTCCCAGTTTTTTGTGGTAAAATTAGGTGCCTCGGCTTATATTCGGGTTGGCTTATACTCGAGTATATACTGTATTTAAAATACTGATCTTCTAATTAAATATGTCTGTCATTTTTTATACATAGTTTTTTTGATTACAAAAAAAAAACTCCATACCATACTGGTATTCACACTGGTCTGTGCACCCGTTGTAACACACATGGCTGTATGAGCCCATATGATTTCCCGTTTGCTTTCACACTACATTAAACCACATATTGTAGATGTCAACCAGCCACACAGGAAAGAATGGGATTTTTATTTCGTAGTCATATAAGTGAATAGGACTTAAATGTTCACTGCAAATTCTGCTCCCCACATTTCCAATTTGTTCGTTGCATGCAATTTTACATTCACGATTATTGATGTTCTGGTAAAGTCAACTAAATTAAAATCTGTTTGCTAAGATCAGCATTCCCAACATTTAATATGGTACATTTCAGAGATTTCATCTGTTATGGATCCGTAATTGCAGAAGTATTCTTCTCTGTTTTTTTTTTTTTTGCAGATTCAGGAATGTAAGGTTTGTGCGTACCAATGAATTGCTATCGAGCCACCTGCCTCTGCTTCCTGCTGAATTTGAGGACTTAGTTCAAAAACATTGTTTAGAAGCTCGTGCTACATTACGAAATAAGTAAGTTCATTGTGAAACAGTGTGGGAAACAGTGTGGGTTTTTGGAATTGTGTGTCTACAGTTAATGACAACTATTAACATGCAATTACATACAACACTTGCGCTATTAAAGTTACTTATTATTTGTAATCTTTAATCCCGCTGTAAACTGGAATGCAATACCTAATGCTTTATTATCCTTTTTGACTACAAATTGATTATAAAACACCAAATACTCTGTATATAGTGAAAATTAGACATAATATATTAATTTTATATTGAGCATAATGCACATAAATTCAGTTCTTTTAAAATGTCATCAACTCTATTCTTATCAATGACTGTTAGGCATAGCATTTTAATGTGGTCAGTCACTAAGGGTACCCATACTGATCAGACTGTAAGTGCAGTAATCCATAGCAACTTCTGCATATTTGCGAAGGGGAGGTTTCCAGTACTCCCGTTTCTTGTAAACCAAATCATTGAGTTGCAAGTCATGTGCAGTAACTTTTCCATCTGAAGCTGTGTATTTTTGAGTCTAAAGCCTGGTACACACTATTCTTCTTTTTTTTTCAACCCAGGAGGCTGAACAAAAAAAACTTGAGAGATCATTGTACTAACACAAGCGATCTTGGTACTCCCCCACTGTGCTATTGTGTTCTGTCGATATTTGGCCTGTGTGTACCCGGCTTTAAATAGAGGGGCTCATGAGGGAGGACATTTTATTTTAGAGGGGAACCGAGTCATGTCATGTGCTGTAATGTCTGCATTAGAAGGTGAATATTTTTGTGCTTATGATCGAGAGGATAGAGAAAATCAAGAGGGGGGAAATTAAGCTGGGAATTTATTCCTTAGGATCCACGCACACTGGCTTAAAAAATGTTTGCTTCTACAGGAGTTTTGAGTACTGCCTTTAGAAGTATCTCAATGTTATCCTATGTGTCTATGCACATTAGGACGTTAGGGGGCATATTTTGAGTTTAACGTTTAGAGGCAAAAAAAAAACCTTCTTGTTCTTGTTTCTGATTGGAGCAGGAAAAAATTAAAACTTGTCTAAACCGTGTACAAAAAATGCTCCTGAGAGAGCAAATGTTATTTTAAGCCCAGTGTTCATGGGGCCTAAAACAACAAAATGGAAGAGTGAGCACGTAAATGAGAAGGATATTAGAAAGATTGTATAGTACAGGATTACCGGTAAGTACCCCATTATTACAAAAGGTGCTGCTGAAAATACACAGACCTGATAAAAGCATTGGAAAAGCAGCTATCCATAACAACAACGAGTCCATCAGTTTAGAGCAATTGGAAATAATGAAAGATGACTTTTGATTGCTTGTCATGAAGTATTCTACTGTTTTCTGTCTTTTTAAAAACAGTGGGCCAGATCCATAGAGAGAGTACGCCAGTGTATCTACTGATACGCCGGCGTACTTTCAAATTACCCTGCGTCGTATCTTTAGTTTGAATCCTCAAACCAAGATATGACGGCATCTGGGTTCGATCCGACAGGTGTACGCCTGGATCGTAGATGCAATACTTCGGCGTCTGCTGGGTGGAGTTCTCGTCGTTTTCCGCGTCGAATATGCAAATGAGCTATTTCCGACGATCCACAAACGTACGCGCGGCCGTCGCATTCTCTTACGGCGTCTCTAGTCGGCTTTTTCCGGCGTATAGTTAAAGCTGCTTTTTTGCGGCCTATAGTTAGACTTGCCAAATTTCGACGTTCCCGCATCAAAATTTTTATTTTTTTATTTTTGCGCAAGTCGTCCGTGAATAGGCATGTACGTAATTCACGCTAGTAAAAAAAAAATTGCAACGTAATTTAGCGCATTGCACGGCGGGAAATTCCTGAACGGAGCATGCGCAGTTCGATCGGCGTGGGGACGCGCTTCATTTAAATGAAACACGCCCCCTACCCGCCCAACTTGAATTCCGCGCCGTTACGCCGCTTGAGATACACTACGAAATAAAGCCAGGTAAGGTACGGCGGCATAGCGTATCTCAGATACGATGCGCCGGGGCAGATCTTTGTGGATCTGGCCCAGTATTTAGTTCACTCATCTTAGTAAAATATGTGTGCAAGGTCGCTCTTTTTTTTTCTTTTTCAGTGCAAATTATCTGTGCATCATAGATACAAAAGATCTCGGTAAAGGTTGTCTAAAGTATTGTCACTGTAGCCTATATAATGTCTCTGTTTTTTTTCATCTCAGGTGGATACCAGCATGTGCTTCCTTGTTCATGTCGCATAAGGATAAATGGATCCATTTAGTGCCCCAGAATGAGGAAGATTCAGCTGTCCAGGTTCAGGAGTTTTTTGCATGTGTGTCATCTCTGATGTCTTTACAGCTCCGTGAAATGGTCATCAATTCTCTTAAGGACTTGGTTTCTTTTTTTAATATACACAAGGTAATTAGAAAATGTTGTTTATCTAAAATGAGGTACTTGAACTTTAAATACTAAGGGCCAAATTCAGGAACACTTGCGCTGGAGTATTTCGATATGCGCCGCGTAACTGTGATGATGCGCCGTCGTTTCTATGTGCCCGTACCCACCAAACTAGATGCGCCCAATAACGGGTCATTTGCGACCGGCGGAACGTTCCAACGCCAGAGTATCGTCAGCGCTTAATTTCGCTGGGCGCATCAGTCGCGCCTATTGATTTCCCCTGCAAATATGCAAATGAGGGATTTTTCCCAATTCACGAACGGATTAGCACCATACGCTGGCTACATGCGCCACGCGTATCTCGTCCGTCCGGCGCAAAGTTATTTCTACAAAAGGCTGCTTTATCTTTACTCCAGACGGTCACAGGTCAGCAGGAGAGCAGCTACAGCAGCGTTACCGACGATAAGAGCTAGCTGAGCACCCCCACTTGCAGGACAACACCTCTGTCCATGCTTGTCTGTCAAATTTTACAGCCATGGAGGAAGACATCATAGGTCTCCATAGCCGAGATGACGGCTGACAGCTCCTGGCCATTAAAGTTCAGCTTTCTCCTGTGTGTTTGCGGGGAACGGGAGCAGCCATCTCAGAACAAAAGTAACATCACTGCGGGGAGGGGGAACAGGATATACTTTAGTGCCGGAATGGCGCTTCTACGGGCGCATTTAAACGCCCAACGGAAGGCATTGCGCTGACGTTTCCCGTGAAGTGGTGCCGACGGAAGTTGTGAGCATGCGCACAAAGGGGGCGAGTGGAGCCTCACTCACTGCGCATGCTCCGTGGTTGATGCGCTGAACGTAAGCCTCTGCGCTGGGCTCCGCCCATTATTTACATATGATCACACCCACTTCCCCTTGCGTCGGGTTACGCCAGCGCATTATCGTTACTCTGGCGCAAGTTTACGCGCAACTGCTATGTGAATAACAGTACTTGCGCCGAAAGGGTCTTCAGAGTAACGTAAATGAGGAACTCCAGAGGAAAGCGTTACTCCAGAGGAAAGATACTCTCATCTACCTGAATCTGGCCCATAAAGGCTAAAAACTGCTACATTCCTAAAAAAAAAAAAATATTTTATACATTTATGTAGTTATGCAGGGACCAGACATAAGCATAAGCAAATGCCAAAAGAGAATCAAATGCATGCTTCAGGCTTGTTATGCACACAGCTTTCATCAGTGGTAGTTGATGTTTATGTTTGATTTTCATCTGGTTCATCATAAATCTATCAGTGGGGGTGATCCTGTCTACATCACTCCAGATGACATCCTTTCATTTAAAAATATAAGGAGCTTGGAGGAAAATTGTCAACTGGACAGCGCCTTCATACAATCAGATGCTGTTTGGATATTCCAAAAACAACGGCCCGCAGCAGGAGATTCCTCTATCAGATGTGGGCACCGTTCAGGTGTTCTGACAGCTGGTGGAAACGGTTGTCAGAAAACAATGGCAAAAGATTCATCTATCCACGCAGTTAGCTTGGGAAGAGATACCTTTACATGTTTTGTCAGCTTATTGCAGAATCACAAGCACAGGCGGCCCAGCTGGAAACCCTACTAGATTTTAACTGTTTCTAGTGCTCCTGCTACACTGTGTGCCAGGGACATTCCAGGTGTCTTTTGAGTTTTGCTACCTAATGCATTTTTGTCCCCCATTGGTTGCTAGGATGCTGGCACAGCAACCAATAATGCTCTGGCATGGCCAACAGCATGCTGGCAACTAGGGTTGCCCCGATATCGATACCAGTATCGGTATCGGAACCGATACTGAGTATTTGTGGGAGTACTTGTACTCCCGCAAATACCCCCGATACCTAAATAGAATACTTCCCCCCCGCCGATGCCGCTGCATCGCGCCGCCGCATCGAAAGCTGCCGCATGGGTTAAACGGCGTGCAGGAACAACACAGATTTCATTTGAATAGCTGTAGTTTTCCCGCTGCGTATAGACACTCCCCCTTGCTCAGGATTGGATGAATGATCGTGATCTGTCCAATCCCGAGCAAGGGGGAGTGTCTATACGCGCGGGCAAAACAGCTATTCAAATGAATGCTGTGATTTTCTCCATGGCGCGGCGGCAAAGGTATGGGGGAAATGGCTGGAGGGACATGGCTGCATATGTGAGGGACATGGCTAGAGGGACATGGCTGCATATGTGAGGGACATGGCTGCATATGTGAGGGACATGGCTGCATATGTGAGGGACATGGCTAGAGGGACATGGCTGAAGGGACATGGCTGCATATGTGAGGGACATGGCTAGAGGGACATGGCTGCATATGTGAGGGACATGCCTAGAGGGACATGGCTGCATATGTGAGGGACATGGCTGCATATGTGAGGGACATGGCTGAAGGGACATGGCTGCATATGTGAGGGACATGGCTGAAGGGACATGGGTGCATATGTGAGGGACATGGCTAGAGGGATATGGCTGAAGGGACATGGCTGCATATGTGAGGGACATGGCTAGAGGGACATGGCTTCATATGTGGGGGACATGGCTGCATTTGGGGACACATTTAAAAAAAAGTATCCGTATTCGGTATCGGCGACTACTTGAAAAAAAGTATCGGTACTTTTACTCGCTCCTAAAAAAGTGGTATCGGGACAACCCTACTGGCAACCACCCCCCCCCCCCCCAAATGTCTCCTGCGACAGTTGCCCCATTAGCGACATGTTTCTATGCAAGCCCTAATAAATTAGACGAGGTTGCGTTGCCCTGCGCACCTAATGCCACGTGTCTAAAATGTTTATTGTAAATGGTAAAAGGTATGTGTATGACCATAGATATGCCTGTAAGGTGATGTCAATCTCCGAGATATGCAAAACGGGTATACTGATCCATGTGGACACAAATAACCACTGATGGACAAGCCCCATATATCACTATATCCACAAAAAAGCTTCTCTCTTAAGACTGCATTGACACAGGGCATATCTCACCCCACAAAAAAGAAAAATGGAGGGGAGAGGAGAGGGCAAAGAATGTGTCAGGACAAAACAGCCCTACAGTCTGACACAATAAAAAAAATACACTCTCATGCCGCGTACACACGGTCGTTTTTTGCAATGAAAAAAAAACGACGTTTTCTGTGAAGTAAAAACTACGTTTTTGAAACGCACTTTTCAAAGACAATTTTGCATACACACCATCGTTTTTTCACAAAAAGCGAGGTTACGTTCACCACTCTTTTCCATTGAAGCTCGCTTCATAACTAGCTTCTGGGCATGCGCGGGTTGAAAAACGTCGTTTTGAACGACGTTTTTGCTACACACGGTGACTTTTTGTGAAACAAAAATCGACGTTTTGAAAAACGACACAAAAAATTCAAGCATGTTGGAATTTTTTTTTGGTCGTTTTTTTGAAGACAAAAAACGACGTTTTGCCCACACACGATCAATTTAAATGACGTTTTAAAAAACGTCGTTTTTTTTCATCGCAAAAAAACGACCGTGTGTACACGGCATTAGGCTACCATCACTAACAAGTAATGGGTTTGCAATAGACCTATGTCAGAAAACTCTGCTCTTTAGCAGATAATAGGCTGCAAACACACTTGCTTCTTTGTCTAGAAGTTAAAAATGAGCTAAACCAGCCAAAAGGGAAGGTGGCGCTTATTGGTCATAATTTAACAATGTGCTGCAAAACAGCTGTTTTAAAACACAAAGGGCCAGATTCACAGAGCCCTTACTCCTGTCTAACTGGTGTTAGACTGGAGTAATTTCAAATTACGCGTGTTTTTTAGCTAGTCGGAAACCTCAAACCATGAATAGACGGCTGCGGGCTTCAATTCGACTGGATTACATGTTCGTACGCCTTCGGATCTACGCTGCAATAAAATTGCGGCCACTGGGTGGACTTCCCGTCGTTTTCCGCGTCGGGGTATGCAAATGAGCTTTTGCCGGCTATCCCCGAAATTACGATCTTCATTCGCAATCTCTTACGGCACCTTCAGTCATCTTTTTTTTGCGTAACACTATACCAGCTTTTTGCTGCTCTAATATTAGACAGCCCATGTTAAGTATGGCCGTCGTTCTACGTTTTCCGACGTCTTTTATTATTTTTTACGTAAGTCGTCCGGGAATAGGAATGTTCGTAAACGACGCTACTCAAACAACGAATGACGTAACGACGTGATTTCGCGCAATGCACGGCGGGAAATTTCTGAATGGAGCATGCGCAGTTCTATCACCGCGGGGACGCGCTTAATTTAAATGCTTCACGCCCCCTAATCGCGTATTTCGATTACGCGGCGAGAAATAGACTACGCCGCCGTAGCGTACGGGCAAAAATCTACCAGAATTCGGTGTAGAGCCTGGTAAAATACGGCAGCGTAGAGTATTTCGATTACGCAGCGCAATATTAAGTGTATCTGAATCTGGCCCAAAGTATTTTAAAAAATACAGATAGATTACCTAAATGCATATCTCTAAGTACCCTCTACCCTCTCTAATTCAATGTAAGGGGCGGTTTGCATGTAACACTAATTTTCATAGGTATGTTTTGATTTAGGAAGAAGCTTTAAACCCTCATAAATGAGCAGAATTGTGGTGTAAATATGCTTTAGTGATTTTAGACATGTTAATAATCTTGATAAACCTCTTCATACAGTCTTTTGCATTAATTATGAATACAAACTGCAATATATGGGAGGTATTAAATGGTTTTGCAGTAGCATCTTGTATTTTGCTACATAAATGTATATGAATAGACAGAATAAAAGCCCTACCAGGTATCCAGGACATTTTACATTTTAAGCTTTAGTTAATTACGGTATCCCCTACTGGGAATATATCTTTATCAAATGCATATTCTCTTTGTTTAGCATAGTGGTTTTACGGCGGCAGGTTGGTTCTCCTGCGCGAGAGCCAGTAGCTCTACGTCGGCTCTTTAAGCGGCCCCCGCTCGCCCCCGAGTCCCGTGCGCGTGCCCGGCGGGCGCGATCGCCGCCGGCCACTCGCGATTGCTCGTTACACAGCTCCCAGTCCTGTTAGGGAGAGAAACGCTGATCTTCTGTTCATACAATGTATGAACAGAAGATCAGTGATTTCCCCTAGTGTGGCCACCCCCCATACAGTCAGAACACACCCAGGAACATACTTAACCCCGTCCCCGCCCCCTAGTGTTAATCCCTGCCAGTGGCATTTTTATAGTAATCCAATGCATTTTTATAGCACTGATCGCTATTAAAATGCCAAAGGTCCCAAAAATGTGTCAAAAGTGTCCGAAGTGTCCGCTATAATGTCGAAGTACTGAAAAAAATTGCTGATCCCCGCCATTACTAATAAAAAAATGTTTTTTTATAAAAATGCCATAAAACTACCCCCTATTTTGTAAACGCTATAACTTTTGCGCAAACCAATCAATAACCGCTTATTGTGATTTTTTTTTTTTTTAGAAAAATATGTAGAAGAATACATATCGGCCTAAACTGGGGAAAATTTTTATAGCGCAAAAAATAAAACCCGCAGAGGTGATCAAATACCAGCAAAAGTAAGCTCTGTGGGGAAAAAAGGACCCCAATTTTGTTTGGGAGCCACGTCGCACGATCGCGCAATTGTCAGTTAAAGCGACGCAATGCCGAATCACAAAAAGTGCTCTGGTCATTGGGCAGCAATATGGTCCGGGGGTTAAGTGGTTAAAAAGCTGTTTGTACAATATGATTACACCCCCAGTGATGTTGGTTAACCAATGATATGCTGACTGATGTCAGAGCATCATAATTGTGTTTTTAGCTACACTAGATTTCAAAACTGTAAAAGTGCAGAATGGTAAAAAGAGTTGGTCTAGTAGGGAAAATTACAAGGTAGTCATTTCTTAGAGTCAAATCTAATTGGGGAGTAGAGGTCACTTTTTAACAGACTGAATTGCTTGGTGTCTTCAAGTTAGGATGATTCATTATTAGAAGCTTAATTTGTACTACAAGCAATCTGCTGTTTTTTTTGCCATTTGGAAAGGTAATGTGGAGGTAGGCAGCCTTACATTTTGACAGTGACAGATCTTTACAGCAGTACTTCATGCTGTGCTGGATCTTTGGCTCAACTCAGTGGATTCTGTGGTGCATTGATAAAATAGTTGCTTTTAATCATCTGCTTAGGGAGCATTTAATGTTGCCTAAGAATTAAACTTGCATTCGTTGATGGACTTCATGCGGTTTATTGTATTTGGGCAAAAGAAAAATGGGAAAAAAAAAAAGCAGAATGTTTTTTGACTATGTGCAATGCATGTATTAACATATAACAATAAACATTAATTTTCATTAATTGCAATATTTAAACTTTTCAGACTGGATATTTCAACTACAATTATTAAAAAAATGCACATCTTGATGTTTCAAATCTGTCCTGATAGCAGTTTCATGTGGTTTAAGTTAAAGCATTATTGCTTATTGTTTTATATTTTTGGTTAGGCGGGAAATGACTTTGGTGACACATATGATGAAATTAAATTCTTTACACCACAAATCCTCATCATCAAGCTTAAGGTGGAAGAACCCAAAATTGTATTCGACCCAGTTCTGGAGGAATGTTGGAATTTAATAAAGCATTGCTTCCTGGAAGTTATTAAGAGCGCGGAAGGTCTTCCAAAAGTATGTAATAAGAAACTAAGTTTTGTACAACTCATATAGATATATGTATGGTTAGTTTTTTTTACTGCTGGTTAAAGCTTAGATTATACACCCAATTATTAAACCTCTAACATTCTAGTGGTGAAATTGCAGAAGCTTTCACTTTTTTGATTATGTGATCAGGCAAGTGTCACCAAGTATGAGGCTGATGGCCAGTTTTACAGATCTGAAATCATTGCCCAGCATTTAGGATGGTGATATTATGCACTATTGGAGTACTCCAATTTCCTACCACACTCCAAGGACCAGCAAGTAGGTTAAGTGGCCCTTATCTGTGTATAAGTGAAAGAGAATGAGATAATTTATCAAGGATGTAAGCATAAACTTGGCTGATATCCCTCTCAGTGTTCAGTAAAATAAGGGCTCTTAGGAAATCCTATCCAATCAAAAATCTTAAGATTTTAATCTGGTGGTTATATATATATATACCACCAGATTAAAATCTTATATATGAAATATATATATATATATATATATATATATATATATATATATAATCTCAAATTTAATTTGAAAACCTTTTCCACAAGACACTCAAGTGCATGCAAAATTAAGATGTGTACAGTATATACAGCAGACTGCAAGTTATGATGCACATACAAAATCCTATAGCAACAAGTAAGACCGTTCTTACATGCTATACATTTCAGATGAGTGAGGTCTACTTTTTTATATTTTTAAGAAGATATGGATTCTTTCAAAATGAATAGTTTTCTTTGAAACCAAAAATTTCAATGCAAAGTAGGACAATAACAATATCAGCCAACTGTGTTATGATTTGTAAAGCTTATGTTGTAACAATACTTTAACAACTCAGAACCTATTTGACATGGTGGGACTTTCAAGGCACAACAAACCTTACAGTTAAAATTACATAAAGTTTTCTATACACAACAAGCATCTCTTAAAAACTATTTCCAATTACATGTAAGATAACATCTTGTTAGAATAGATAATTTGCTAAACATTAATCCCTGTAGTGTATTAAATACACTTAGTTTAATTACATACAGTATAGACTGGCATATTCAGATATTGTTTTTCAAAGCTCAACACACTTCCTGGAATATACCTACATCTTTAGAGGTTATACATGGGATAGATGAATCACTCTAGGAATAGAAAATACATAAAATGACAGCATGTTCATAAAGTACATATTTTTTACTAGCACTTCTGTGCATATCACATAACATTTGTAGTTACCTGAATATGCACCAAATAGGGATGGTGGCTTATTATGTAAGCACTGGCACATAAGGAAGGCTGAGGTCTAGCAGGGGTCTCCAAACTTTTTAAAGAAAGGGCCAGGGGGAGGAACTACCAGAGGCCCAAGCACAGGAAACAAATCACCCAGGGTACCACAAGTACAAGATGGCCTCACACTGGTCAATAGGCCAAACATGTGGGCCCTGGGTGGGCTCCTGCCCTCTGATTTGTTTCCCCTGCTTGAGCCTCTGGTAGTTCCTCCCCCTGGCCCTTTCTTTAAAAAGTTTGGAGACCCCTGCTAGACCTCAGCCTTCCTTATGTGCCAGTGCTTACATAATAAGCCAGCAAGTGGAGCTTTAAGCTAATTTTCACAAGCATTCAAGCGATCTAACCATAGTGTCTTTGTGGCTAGAAAAATGCCTTCCTAGGAGGCTCTATATAGCACAAGTGAGTGACCCAAAAAATATTAATCCAATTAGACTCCGATATATTCAATTGTTTGTCAATAAATTTGTTAGATAAGGCTTAGTCATCAACTTCCTAGTAAGTTCACTTTCTAAGAAAAACAACAAGTAGACAAATAACAAGAAGATAAATAAATAATACTATGTTTACTTGCTAAACAAGATGGCAGCCTAAATCCCAGCAAACTGAATTATTAGTCCAGTCCAGAATTCAGCAATTGACCCCAACATAAATTATACCATTCTTACTGTGCCCCAGGATATACTTTTTAAACATTACAGTAATTTGCCAGTTATTCAGATTACTTTGATTACTTTAGGTTTTTCTTGATTCACTTACCAAAGAAAATGTATGCCCTCTGCAATGCGACATGTCTCTTCCTTCCTATACAGCCAGGCAGCTCAGCAGCTTGGTCTCCAGAGATACGCCTGTATGGGCTGCTTTTTGTTCAGTTTGCAGAGGATGCTGATGGAAGGAAGTCAGATGGTCCAATACTGGGACATTGGTCTATTCCATATGCAAGTAGGTGGGCCTTTGCCTAGCAATGCAGGATGCAGTTAGAGGAGGATGGATTGCAGCCAAGCATCAGTTGTCACTTTTGTTAGTGACTCACTGAAGTTGCTTTATAAATAAAGTATTGATAATAATGATATAGCTGTGGGCCCCACATCAGTGCAGAAGGCAGACATGACATTGACAGGAATGACAGATAGGAGTACAGACCCACACTAGATACTGTACTTTTTACTACACATTAGGGGGCACTACAGGATCCTTCACTCCACCAGCAGGACAGTCTGTCCCTGCCTCCTGAATATATATACTTTTGCAACCTCTGTTTTGTTTAAAGTCACAATGGTAAAAGTCTGATACCCTCTTAGATATATCTGTTTAAAATGTGGTAGATTTATTATTGCATTCCTAAATACTATAGCAATAAATCATTGCTTTTTATAGCAGAAAGATAATATAAATGTTCTAGTGTATATCGAGGAAAAAAAGCTGTCATTCACTTGGCCTGCTCTGATCTTTACTTCCAGGTAGAAGTGGAGCTTTTTCCAGACCTTCAGATGAATAAACTTATCCTCAGTTCTGTAAGACAAGAAGAATCTTTGGTCTCCCATTACGTCAACAAAGCACGGAAGATATTCAATATGAACACAATCGGTCCCCAAAAGTAACTTTCTCACATCTTTTAAAAACTATCGCACAGTGGGGTTGATGTACTAAAACTGGAAAGTGCTAAATCGGGTGCAGCTGTGCATGGTAGCCAATCCGCTTCCAACTTCAGCTTGCCCCATTAAGCGTTGACAAATAAAAACTGTAAGCTGATTGGTTTTTATGCAGAGCTGCACTAGATTTTGCACTTTCAAGTTTTAATAAATCAACCCCAGTATGATTCTATGTTCAAATTTGGCACCTGCTCTTCTCAGACGACTCTAAAATAAGCCTGAACTGGTCTAAAATCTTTCTGAGGTAGCAACAGTGCTAAATTACAGCCCCTTTGGTGTCTGCTAGCACCTAATATTGCTAGCAGTTTAATAAAATAAATGTAGTAGGGCTTGTCAAGGTGTTGCAGAACTCGCCCTGGACAGATGTTGTATCTCTGTATAGTCTGGGCCTAAAGGTTATAATAACATTGAAGTAAAGATATAATTTACGTATTGGTGATTCCATACATACAATTCAATGGCATCAACTAAATGGTGATTCTTAAAAGTGTACAGACAACTGTGATCTATTTTGTTTACTGTTGTTCCACTAGTTCCATCCTTATTGTAACTTGTAACTAATATTTTTTTTTTTAATTTAGATATCCCTTTAAAGGATTTCTAAATACAAGAACAACATGTTAAATATTGTAGCTTACCAGTTGCTTGTTGTAGTGGTTGTTTTCATTTTTTTTTGTCCAGGCTAAGAATATTTTCTGCAAAAACAGAAAATATATGTTAATGTTGCCAGAAACGTAGTGTACGTGTCACTTTCTGTGAGATGAACTGAAATGTTATCTCATGATATCTTCCTAGAACTACTAACCACTACCCCCAAGTAATATAGATAAAGACAGTAATGCCGCGTACACACGGTCGTTTTTTGCGATGAAAAAAAACGTTGTTTTTTAAAACGTCATTTAAATTGATCGTGTGTGGGCAAAACTTAAAAAAAACGACCAAAAAAAAATTCCAACATGCTTGAATTTTTTGTGTCGTTTTTCAAAACGTCGTTTTTTGTTTCACAAAAAGTCACCGTGTGTAGCAAAAACGTCGTTTAAAACGACGTTTTTCAACCCGCGCATGCCCAGAAGCTAGTTATGAAGCGAGCTTCAATGGAAAAGTGTGGTGAACGTAACCTCGCTTTTTGTGAAAAAAACGATGGTGTGTATGCAACATCGTCTTTGAAAGTGACGTTTCAAAAACGTCGTTTTTTACTTCACAAAAAACGTCATTTTTTTTCATCGCAAAAAACGACCGTGTGTACGCGGCATAAGACATTGTTGGGTGCTCCATCTACAGGCAAAGTATGAAGTGAGTGAGTATAGTCACCCAAAGACAAGAATTACAAAGTGAAAATAATGTTAACAAAGCCAAAATGTAAATAAAAAAGAAAAAAAGAATGCAGGCACTGCATCTTAAGACTGGTAATCTACAATGTATCACATTTTTGGGGTTTAGGTACACTTTAACCACTTGCCTACTGTCCACTTTCACCCCCTTCCTGTCTAGGACAATTTTCAGCTTTTAGCACTGTCGTACTTTGAATGACAATTGTGCAGTCATGCAACATTGTACCCAAAGAACATTTTTATTTTATTTTTTTCACACAAATAGAACTTTTTTTTGGTGGTATCTAATTATCACTGTTTTTTTTTTAGTTTTTGCTAAATAAACAAAGACCGAAAATTTTGAAAAAAAAAAAACTTTTTCATAGTTTTGTTATAGAATTTTGCAAACAGGAAATGTTTTTCCTTCACTGATGGGCACTGATAGGTGGCCCTGATGGGCACCGATAGGTGGCTCTTGTGGGCACTGGTAGGCGGAACTGATAGCTGACCCTGAGGCCGCATACACACGATCAAATCTATCTGCTGGAAACGGTCGGCCCGACCGTCCCAGCAGACAGATTCGACCGTGTGTACGGGCGAGCCGACGGATTTGGCCACCCGACAGATTTCAAAGCATGCTTTGAAATCTGTCGGCTGGGAACCCGTCCGCTCGACATGTCTGCTGGTTAGTACGCTAACCAGCAGACATGTCTTCTCGCACACGCGCCGAATGGTTTCGACGCATGCGTGGAAGTGTTTTACTTCCTGGTGCAGTGACGTGGCGGCGTCAACGTCACCGCCATGTCACCGCGCCGTCTGACGGCTGGGATTTTGGTTTGATCGTGTGTACACGATCAAACCAATATGTCCCCAGCAGACAGATTTGTTCAAATCGGTCGGCCCGACCGATTTGAACAAATCTGTCTGCTCGTGTGTACGCGGCCTTAGGAGGCGATAATGGGCACTGATTGAAGCACTGGTGGGCACTGTTGGGACTGCACCGATAATCAGTGCCCTGATTATCACTTTACATGTCCCTTTTAGAGAAGCTGTTTATTGGCTCTCTTCTCCTCTCCTCATGCTGTCAGCATGAGAAAAGTAGTGTTGATAACCGGCTTCTGTTTACATATGCGATCAGCTGTGATTGGACACAGCTGATCATGTAGTAAAGAGCCACTGATTGGCTCTTTAACCCAGTCTGTGATCACCAGTGTCCACCAGACACTGTGATCACAGAGCGCACCACCTGCAGCATCCCTAAAGGTGTTCCTTTCGGATGCCGGTAACATTTGCAGTTAATTTTCTACAAAATAACTTTTTAAAGTTTCACGTTTTAGGGAAATACACTAATGGAAAGTTCATTAAGCTTATTCTATTAACCACTTGCTTACTGGGCACTTATACCCCCCTCCTGCCCAGGTGATATTTCAGCTTCCGGCACTGCGTCGCTTTAACTGACAATTGCGCGGTCGTGCGACGTGGCTCCCAAACAAAATTGACGTCCTTTTTTCCCCACAAGTAGAGCTTTCTTTTGGTGGTATTTGATCACCTCTGCGGTTTTTATTTTTTGCGCTATAAACAAAAAAGAGCGACAATTTTGAAAAAAATACAATATTTTTTACTTGTTGCTATAATAAATATCCCAATTAAAAAAAAAAAAAACTTTTTTTTTCTCAGTTTAGGGCGATGCGTATTCTTCTACATATTTTTGGTAAAAAAAAAAAAAAAAAAAATCGCAATAAGCGTCTGGTTTGCGCAAAATTTATAGTGCCTACAAAATAGGGGACAGAATTATTATTTTTTATTATTTTATTTTTACTAGAAATGGCGGCGATCTGCGATTTTTATTGTGACTGCGACGTTATGGCGGACACATCGGACACTTTTGACACATTTTTGGCGTCATTCACATTTATACTGCGATTGGTGCTATAAATATGCACTAATTACAGTATAAATGTGACTGGCATTGAAGGGGTTAACACTAGGGGGTGAGGAAGGGGTTAAATGTATTCCCTGCATAGTGTTCTAACTGTAGGTGGAGGGGGGGTGACTGGGGAGGTGACCGATCTGTGTCTCTATGTACAAGAGACACAGATCCGTCTCCAGAGACAGAACGCTGTCTCTATGTAAAACGGCAATGAGAGATGATCTATGAGATCATCTCTCATTGGCCGCACAGATCACATCGCAAACGGCCACTCTGATTGGCCGTTCGCGGCGATCTGTGATTGGCTGTGTCCAATCTGGAGCGCGCGTCGGGAAACAGCTAGTGACAAGCCGTCAATTGACGGCTTGTTGACAAATTAGATTCGCGCTAGAGCCGTCATTCGGCTGTAGCGCGGATCTCAAGTAGTTAAAGAATATTTTTTTCCTATAACGTATGTAATACCTCTGCAAGCTATTGTGGAACAACACATTTGTCAATCTTTTACTCTACTAAGCTTTTATCTCCACATTTCGCTCCATGTACTTCTTTTTGTAGCTAAACTCCTGTCAGAAGGCTTCCATTTTAATAATGTATTATATTTGTACACTGAAGTATTGAAATTTGAGGGAAAACTAATTATCTTTAGTACACTGCCATTTCTAAAGCTCTGTGTCCATCTCTTTTAGGTACTTAAATGTTTATAAAAAATACAGTGACCTTTTAAATCAAAAAGCTCAGCAGGATGTAATTGCGTTTCTCAAGGAAGAACATTCTCTGCAGGCCTTTACCAAGGTAATGACATGGGGCATTCTATTGCAAACAAGCCTTGTTAAAGACTAGCTATACTCTATATTTGAAAATATATATATATTTGTAAGACTTGGTTTTGATTGCTACCTGAAAAAGTGTTTCTCCCTGAAAAGCCCTGTGTGGTGGATTGCAGTGGAGGTGTGGCTGACACACTGCCACCCTAGATGCCTGTTATTCTTTCCTTTTTTTTGACACCCAAAGTTTTTTTTTTAAATGGGAATACTGCTCCACAACCACGCATCACACTACAATAGGTCGGATTCAGTGTTGGAACTGCCCACCATTCAGGCATAAATGTAAATAACCAAAAATTACAGGATTTACCCTCTTCCTGACCAGAGCACTTTTTGCGATATGGCACTGCGACGTTGGGAACACAAACAAAATTGACGTCCTTTTTTCCCCACAAATAGAGCTTTCTTTTGGTGGTATTTGAATACCACCAAAAACTACAAATAGTTTTTTTTTTTTTTTTTTTTGTGCTATAAACAGGTACGCCCATTTGCCCACTGTTGCCATTCAAGTGGTTAATAAGAACACACATCATTTGCTCACAACAGTTTATTTCTGGCCCGTTTCTGCTCTCTTTCATTACATTATGAAGAATCAGATGCCAGCACTGCTATCAAGGCCTTGAATAGCCATCTGGCAACTTTCGCATTTGCCAGAGAAGTTTGTATATTTTCTGAGCTGGCTTTGGTTTTTGGACTGCTCAGATACAGGCATCCTAGTTTGATTCTGGGCACTTGGCAGAAGTTAATATAATAATTAGGGTTGTCCTGATAGCACTTTTTTGAGACCGAGTTCAAGTACCGATACTTTTTTTTCAAGTACTCGCCGATACTGATTTTTATTTTTTTAATCAGCACTGTTAGGGGTCTTAACAGACCCCTGACATTTCCCCTTTAAGACATAGAAATGGACTAGGGATACAGATTCCCCAGTCCCTTTCTCTGCAGCCTCAGCTAAAATTAATGGAGAAAAGCTCCTCTCCATTCATAGACTGAAGCATCGTAAACACAGTGTAAACATTGGGGGTTTAACTCAAGTGGCAAAATGCGATTTTTTAGCGAGTCCACAGTAGGCAGTTGTTCAGTTTGAGGGCATGGCAGCCCATTTTTATTAAAAAGGCAAAATAAACAGTTCACACACAGGATTTCCCATGCAGGGGTTCTTCTCCAGTAATGTTCACAGAACTCAAAAATACCAAGCCTCCTGGCTCCTAGGCTTACTGTACCTGCTAACCTGGCCCACTCCTGGCCTCAACATGTTCTCCAGCCCACTGTCTCCCAGACTTCCGGACTTCCTTTAGCCTCTCTTGGACTCGCTAGTCACCTCAGGTCTACCAGCCTCCCAGTCCCTCAGGCACAAAGTCCCCCCCACACCAGGGATGTAGTCTCCAGGGCAGACAGACAGACAGATCCCCACATACAGGTCTGTCTTGCAGCAACAGCCAGCTGCACACCTTCCACCTCTCTCTCTCCCTCTGTTCTGACCAGTCCCTGATTATATTGTCAGCGTTCAGCTGGGAACCCAACCTGCTGGCTGTCTGTAAGATCTGGACACAGGGTTGGATATCCCATCCCGCCCAAGTCTCTGCAGGATCTCCAACTACACAGCCCCATCAAAACCTGGAGAAAACTGACAGAGCAGTTTTCTCCATTTAAAAACTATGCTGTGTAGTTCTGCAGTCTGCTGACATGCAGACTATGGGCCAGATTCACGAACACTTGCGCTGGAGTATTTGGATATGCGCCGCGTAACTGTGCTGATGCGCCGTCGTTTCTATGTGCCCGTACCCACCAAACTAGATGCGCCCAATAACGGGTCATTTGCGACCGGCGGAACGTTCCGACGCCAGAGTATCGTCAGCGCTTATTTTCGCTGGGCGCATCAGTCGCGCCCATTGATTTCCCCTGCAAATATGCAAATGAGGGAGATTTCCCAATTCACGAACGGATTAGCACCATACGCTGGCTACATGCGCCGCGCGTATCTGGTCCGTCCGGCGCAAAGTTATTTCTACAAAAGGCTGCTTTATCTTTACTCCAGACGGTCACAGGTCAGCAGGAGAGCAGCTACAGCAGCGTTACCGACGATAGGAGCTTGCTGAACAACAACACTTGCAAGGACAACACCTCTGTGTGCCAACATGCCAGGGGCAATTGTGGTCCTAGAACTACTGATGGGTCCCCTGGAACCAAGAAGGCGGCCACGTGAGAGGATATACCGCACTCGTATGAACCTCTTTGGCATGGGGGATGAGGAGGTGTATCGCCTCTTCAGATTCAGCCCAGATGCAATACTTGAACTAACCACAACCCTGCAGGATGACATCACCAGCAAGACACACCGCTCACAAGCAGTGCAGCCACTGGTGAAGGTACTGGCAACACTTCATTTCCTTGCAAGTGGATCATTCCAGCGTACAAGTGGAGTGGTGGCTGGGATGTCACAATCCTCCGTGAGCAGATGTGTGCACCAGGTTGTCCCTGCAATCCTCAGACGCATGTCCAACCAGTTCATCAGACCCACCACTGAGGAGCTGCGGCAGAAGGCAATGACAGATTTCTACAACATTGCCAGATTCCCACGCACTGTGGGGGCCATTGATTGCACACATGTGGCCCTACAGCCCCCCAGTGCCACAGAGCACATATACCGCAATCGGAAGCATTGGCATTCCATCAACGTACAGGTGATAGCCGATGCCCAACGCCTCATATGGCACGTCCGTGCCAAACACCCCGGGTCCAGCCATGACAGCTACATATACAATCAGAGCCCCATCCCAGCAGAATTTAACCAGAACATGTATGGGGACAGCTGGCTGGTTGGTGAGTGACATGGGAGTCGGGCATGACTATCCCCTCCCGTGATGCACAACAGAAATCGCACATGCATGACTAACATTATCCTGTCTTTTCCCTTACAGGTGACTCTGCATATGCACTGGGACCCCATCTAATGACTCCTTTCCGGAACCCCCAAACCAGAGGAGAGAGAAAATACAATGAAGCACACATCAAAACCCGTGCAGTGGTGGAGCAAACATTTGGGCTCCTGAAGTCCCGTTTCCGATGCCTGGATAAGTCTGGGGGGACCCTATTGTATTCCCCTACCTTTGTGTGTCAGATCATCGGTGCATGTTGCATACTACATAACTTTGCTATGAAAAAAGGCCTGCATATTGACATACGTGATGACCTGACCCCCGACCCACACAGTCCCCACCTGCCAGAGGACACCCAGTCTGCTGATGGAAGAGCAGTCAGGAGGGTCCTCGCCGTAGGCATCTTTGGACACTAAACCAAAACATTAATAACACAGACAGTGCACGCGTGTACACCACTGATGTCCCTAGATCACACACACCACATGCACATCGCATTGGATTAGCCCAAGTCCAGCATGTAGGAGTTGGGAGCAGTAACGCCAGCGTCAAGGTCCCAATGATGTCACTGTCCATTCACACACCTTTCACACGTCATTCATTCAGCCGTGGGGTTCACTTCACCATCACGGCCGAGGGTGACACCCCTTACTTTCAGGAGTGCCACCCCCTCACATTCACACACCATTCACACTGTCCCCTGCACTCCTGACCGTGTGCAGTACAAAAATAAATTAATAATATCATATCCTGATAAATAAAATAAACAAAATCTCATAACCTGAGAAAAAGAAAAAATAAACTCATGACCTGAGTATGTCCAAACCAAAAATATAAAACAAGAAAAAAAAAAAAGGCCTCATCGGGGATGCCGGGGGCTTCTTCTGGGGGCCCCTCTCTGGCTCCGCAGCTGCCTGGATGGAGTGGGTGGGGGTGGGGGGGCATCTGGAGGTGGCTGATCCCCAGGTGGGCCACTCCTGACAGGTGTGGCCTGCATGCCCTCCAAGGCCCTGGCTATCCGTCCAAGGTAGGAGTTCGTCTGGGCCTGCATCCGGAGCTGACGGGTGACCTGATAATGCTGGGCCCGCCGACTCAGCCTCCCCTGGTCCCGGATGGCAGCACTGTTGGCCTGGACGGCTGCAGTAAGGTGCCGAATATCCCCCTGCACCTCCCCCAAAGTGGTGACCACTGCAGCGCAGTTGCAGCTTACATCCTGCACTGCATTGCTGAGGTTGGAAACGGAGCCCAGGCTGTCAGACACTTTCTGTAAGTGCCCAACTATGGCCCCCATCTGTTCTGTCTGCCTGGCGTGATCCCTCGCCAACTGGTCCTGGACACCATCAGACACCCCCCTGGTCTTCTGGGTCGCCTTCCTGGGGCCAGAAGATGGTTGTCCTCGGGTGGAAGGAGTCGCCCTTGAGGGGCTTCCAAGGATGGGGGAGGGGACGACAGACGGCCCAGGAGAAGGGGAGGAGACAGACAACACTAAGGTAAAGTCCTGCTCTGCCACAGCAGGATCCTCTACAACCACCTCGGCAGGTGTGGTGTGGCCACTCTCCTCCTCCACAACCTCTTCACCACCCAGTGGCTCGGGCACACGATGGCGTGGGGGGGATGGGGTGGAATGCACGCTGACAGATGATGGCCCAGCTCCGTCATCTGTGGATGACACAAAGCAGACACATGTTGGTGGTCCCACACACTTGGCACATGTACCCTCCCCCCCCCAAATGCAAAACAACAAATAGGGGATTATAAAACACTTACCTGTCCTTGTGCCTTCCTCCACGGAGTCATAGCCTGCGACCCCCTCCACCTGCTCCCTCTCCAGGCAGCGAGCAACCACCTCCTCCTCTGCGGTTAGGGTGACAGGACATGGGGGACCACCACCTGTGCCCCTCTCATACCTCCTGATGGAGGCCACCTTGTCCCTCACCTTGCGCCGCAGGTCATTAATTTTTTTTTGTATGTCCCCAGCAGTCCGGGTGGAGTACCCCAGGACATTGACCCTGGCAGCAATGGACTCCAGGATGCCCTGCTTCCTCTCCCGGCTGGTCTTCCGGCTTTTTTTGCCATGGAGAAAAGCATTATCCGTCTCCATTGCCGAAATGATGAGCGAGACCTCCTGTGCATTAAAATTCAGGTTCCTCCTCTCTCTGGGGGTAGCGGGAGCAGCCATCACCAAACAAAAGTATCTTCCCTGGGGTGGGGGGAAGCGGAAATACTTTTGCGCCGGAATGGCGTTTCCGCCAGCGCTTTTAAGCGCCCAGCGGAACGCATTGCGCTGACGTTTCCCAGGAAGTGGTGCCGACAGAAGTTGTGAGCATGCGCACAAGGGGGGCGAGTGGAGCCGCACTCACTGCGCATGCTCCGTGGATGATGCGCTGAACGTAAGCCTCTGCGCTGGGCTCCGCCCATCATTTACATATGATCACACCCACTTTCACTTGCGTCGGGTTACGCCAGCGCATTATCGTTACTCTGGCGCAAGTTTACGCGCAACTGCTATGTGAATTACAGGACTTGCGCTGAAAGGGTCTTCAGAGTAACGTAAATGAGAAGCGTTACTCCAGAGGAAAGATACTCTCATCTACCTGAATCTGGCCCATTGTGTCCATTTTTGCTGCGTCTCCATGGTGACAGAGACCCTCACTATTACAACAGGTTACGATGCTCAGTTATGTGAATGGACACAGTCAGTTATCATTGACTCTGTTCATTTGAAAAAGGTAGGAGCCGGGTTTAGCGGGGCCTACCTCCGCTCTCCATCCTAATAAATTGAGGGGGGAAGACTGCATGGAGGGGGGAAGACTGCATGGAGGGTGGAAGACTGGTGCATGGAGGGGGGAAGACTGGTGCACGGAGGGGGGAAGACTGGTGCACGGAGGGGGGAAGACTGGTGCACGGAGGGGGGAAGACTGGTGCACAGAGCGCAGAGGGGGGAAGACGGCATGGAGCGCAGAGGGGCGGAAGCCAGCGCAGAGGGGGGGTAAGACAGCACGGAGGGGGGAAGACAGCATGGAGGGGGACAGTCAGAGGTGATCCTGAGGAAGAATATACAGTGGAACCTTGGAATATGAGCATAATCCTTTCCAGGAGAATGCTTGTAATCCAAAGCACTCGCATATCAAAGCAAAAGGTAACCTTTCAGAAGGGCCCTTGACTCCTGGAGAGTTGTCCTGTGTCTAAGAGCTAAGAGTTGTCCTGTGTCTTTGCGCATGAATGATTATATATTGCCGTTCTGGAGGGGACATTCAGGACGAGTTGAGCAGGAAGAGGGCTGCCAATAGGGAGCATGTTGAGAAGAAAAGCCCTGCTAAAGAGTGTCCTGGGGAGCTGGGTATAAGCTGCGGCCAGATGACCTTGCAGGTTGTTAGAGCTGCTCAATCCAAAGGTACTTATTCTGCTTGGTGCTATCCTACAGTTGAAAGAGTTCAGCTTGTCAGTCTTGAGTTAAATGCCCTTATCACAGTACTGACTGTGATTAGAAGTCTGGAGTTGCATTTTTGTCAATTTGTCAAAAGTATCTGTAACAGAATGGCCCGTGACACCCAGAGACGTTGGAAGGATGAGAGATACTCTTGTGCCAGCAGCAACAATAACTCTTGGGTCGAAATCCACCCTGTGCCCTTTTGGGTGTAGGGTGGCTAATAGTGAATCATAATTCATATATTACATGTGATGGGACATTAATAATACTTCATATTTCAGGACTGAGAGATCACAAGGAGTTCATGATGACATGACCAGGTCAGCCAGTCAGTGAGTCATACCTTTTGTATAATAGGCTATTGAAATCTGAAGGTGTGGATTGCACCCACTCTCACTGCCATTGTGTGATAAAGCTGTATAGATAACTTATTCAACTAGATGTCTGTGTTATTATTTAAGGTTAATTGAACCCTATTGAAGATACGGTGCCGACCGGTCTACATGGTTAGCTTACCTAAATGCCTTTTAGAGTGTGATTGAAGCCCCCCATGGTGTGTAGGGGGGTGGAGATTGCATTGTCCTGTGATGAACTGTATTATGCTGTACTGGATATAAGAAGCTGAGAAAATACTAATAAATTGTCATATCTTTGGAAGCAAGAACGGAGCACAGTCTCATTTATTCTGGGAAAGGATATGGATCGTGTATGCAATATTGTCGGAGTGTGTCAGATAAGCTTGTCGTGGTTGGATGGAAAGTCGTAAGCGGTGGTGACCGTTACATTGGTGGCAGCGGTGGGATGATTCCATCATCAGAAGGACAGCTACAAGGACACATGACAATGGAGACGGTGTATGAACGGATGAAGCTCTCTTCCCTCATGGACTTACTGGAGAGCCGGGGCAGACCGGCCAGCAACCGTAAGAAAAGGGACATTATCGCAGAACTGGTCGAAATGGATAGAGCTAAAAGGCCCGCCGTAACAGACAGGACACCTGAGGAAGAATTTTTTGATCGGGCTGTTAAACATAGACTGGCACATTATGGTCCTAACCCTCCACCGGAGATCATAGACCGGGTTATAGCAGCTGTGGATGCACATTTGCTACAGCAAAGAGGTTCTACAGCAGCAGAAGTCACAGCAGCACCAACTGAAAGGAGACAAATACATTTTGCTGCTTTTAAGATTGCCTTCCCTAAAGCCAAAGCGGATGGTGTGGAGTTCCAGAGAGCCGGGGCGGTTGGCCCCTCTCTCCAACAACAAGCTGAGGTGGTAAAGCTTTTACCCCCAGCTGAATCACTGGCAACAGAACAGAGGGTCACGGACCTCTGCTCTCCACTAACGGAAGAGGGGGACCCTGTGGTGGTGGATGGGACTTCAGTCTCCACTGGCACAACCCCAGAAAATGGTACAGGACTGGGACAGGAGGATGTCGGCTTTGCTTTGCAAGCACCGGGGGGTTTTCACCAAGCACCAGTGGATGGGACTTCATTCTCCACTGGTACACCTTTTGTATAATAGGCTATTGAAATCTGAAGGTGTGGATTGCACCCACTCTCACTGCCATTGTGTGATAAAGCTGTATAGATAACTTATTCAACTAGATGTCTGTGTTATTATTTAAGGTTAATTGAACCCTATTGAAGATACGGATGATGACCGGTCTACATGGTTAGCTTACCTAAATGCCTTTTAGAGTGTGATTGAAGCCCCCCATGGTGTGAAGGGGGGTGGAGATCGCATTGTCCTGTGATGAACTGTATTATGCTGTACTGGATATAAGAAGCTGAGAAAATACTAATAAATTGTCATATCTTTGGAAGCAAGAACGGAGCGCAGTCTCGTTTATTCTGGGAAAGGATATGGATCGTGTATGCAATATTGTCGGAGTGTGTCAGATAAGCTTGTCGTGGTTGGATGGAAAGTCGTAAGCGGTGGTGACCGTTACAGTATCCAACCTTTTCCATCTCACATAGTCAAAGACTTTGCACTGTGGTTTGAGATGCTAGCCCTTCAAGCCACCTGGAGGTTCCAAACTTCCTTACAGGGGTAAGGGGGTGCTTGTTATTAGCAGGGTATTGAAATCATGCTTTTCCAACACTAGGCAGGGGTTATAAAAATGACATGGCTTTTCAATATTAAGAGTACATTTTTAATAAAGGTTGAACTATAAGTTGTAGAACACAACCTCTAAACTTTTATATAGAAGAAGGCTTAGATAACAATTTGATATGCTACTGTTCTAATAATGTGCTGGTCCTGTTTTAGCAACATTCACATTTTCCCTATTATAAATGTAGTGAATTTTACTAGAATACATCAACAGAATACAAAAACAAGTGAATGAGTTACATGCTGTCAAGCTCCGCTCAAAGTGAGAGAAGGAAGGAGGGAGATCCGAAGTGCCGGGATAAGCTCATCGTCCTCTTTGTAAAAACACGTCGGATCTTCTCTGCCACCATGTTTGAGGCCAGACTAGTGCAGGGCTCCATCCTGAAGAAGGTGTTGGAGGCGCTGAAGGATCTGATCGGTGAGGCGTGCTGGGACATCACCTCCAGCGGGATCAGCCTGCAGAGCATGGACTCCTCTCACGTCTCCCTAGTGCAGCTCACCCTCCGCTCCAACGGCTTCGACACTTATCGCTGTGACCGCAACCAGTCCATCGGGGTGAAGATGAGCAGTATGTCCAAAATCCTGAAATGTGCTGCCAGTGAGGATATCATCACTCTAAGAGCAGAGGATAATGCAGACACCGTCACCATGGTGTTTGAGTCACCCAATCAAGAAAAGGTTTCGGACTATGAAATGAAGCTGATGGATTTAGATGTTGAGCAGTTAGGAATCCCGGAACAAGAGTACAGCTGTGTTATAAAGATGCCGTCTGGAGAGTTTGCACGTATCTGCAGAGATCTTAGTCAGATTGGTGATGCAGTTGTCATCTCTTGTGCAAAGGATGGAGTAAAATTTTCTGCAAGTGGGGAGCTGGGAACAGGAAATGTCAAGCTATCACAGACTTCAAATGTTGATAAAGAGGAAGAAGCTGTCACAATAGAAATGAATGAGCCAGTCCAGCTAACGTTTGCTTTGCGATATCTGAATTTCTTCACCAAAGCAACACCCTTGTCTCCATCAGTGACACTCAGCATGTCGGCAGATATCCCTCTAGTGGTGGAATACAGAATTGCAGATATGGGTCATGTGAAATACTATCTGGCTCCTAAGATCGAGGATGAAGAAACTTCCTAATTTTGTATAGTGTATTTTTTATGTATTTGTCACCAAACATCACAGCTCTTTGCATCTGCCTTGTAATGACAGTAATCCAAGATAACCAACTGGCTGTACTTCTAGGCGTGTCTGTAGATATTTATGTAAATACTCAATCTTTGTAAAACCTGCCATATGAAGTCAATAAATCTTTGTAATAATAATAAAAAAAAAAAAAAAAGAAGCTTTTATTAAAAAAAAAAGTAAAACTGTGTGTAGAGCTACCCCCGTAGGAGCTGCTGGTTTAGTTTGGATTTTGTACGTTACCTCTAAGTTTGTTGTCTAGGGAAGAAAGTCTGCAGACATTGTCCACACAAGATGTAAAACCTTCAACCTTCAAGGTTTTATTTTTGCTGCATAAAACTTGTGAAGGAAGTAGAGAGTATAGAGAGAAGGGGAAGGTTCAGGTACGCAATACAGAATGCACAAAAAAGTATTCAAAGTTCCAGTAATCACCACTCACTCCTGAGTGGGTATTGCTCACTCGGATAGACCCCTCTCACATGGCCTACCAGCCAGAATGATGCACGGACAGTATGGAGACAGTCTCTGCCACGGACTGTCTGAGAACACAGGATGGATAGTCAGGGAACCCTCTGCCAGAGGATTTCAGTCCCAAACTTCCTGCCTTACAACAAAAGAGCCTTTAAGCCGATCCGGCGAACTGTAAGACAAATTGCATAGTGGATCCCGTTCCTTAACGGGGTCACCAGGCATATTCCGAGACATCAGCTTGCCTTGCTTGGTCTCCTCCAGGGCAGGTCCTCCCCCGTTCTCCTTCACTAAGAAGCTTCCTCCGCTTGGATAGACAGCTTGGGATCCCTTTTAGAACCATAGGCCCCAGTCAGCATAGCCGGGCCTACCTAATAGGAATACAGCCTCAGACCAACGTGGTCCCAGGGCTGGAATCACACACACACACCTCGCGCCAGGAGGGCCACGAGGTGAAGGACCCCTGAAAAAACGCATCTGCCCCTTAAGTGTTTCTTCCCAGCATGTCCAGCAGGGCACCACTCCCACTGGGCTGCTGCTGAGAAGGGTCACTTAACACACCATGGCTCGCCCGAGTTTCAACATGGAACTGAGGTGGCAACGCCACCTACAGGCAACAGGGGGAAACTTCTACCGAACACAACCACAGCCAGAACAGAGGCTAATTTACATAGAATTAGTAAAGTCTGAGCCCAACTATGGCTTAAACGCCCCCTAAATTTATAATAGCGACCCAGTCATTGGGAGCCCGGCGCTACATGTGAAATGGCAAAAAAAGAAAGGGCAATACTAAAAAGACCCCTTGAGCAGGTGCCAGATCTATAAGTGTGGTTGTACAAATGTGATCAAACCTGACCTCAGGCAAATAGAGCAAAAGGCAGTTGAGCAGAGCTTGTAGTTACCCCTGTAAAATATATGGAAAATAGTGGAAACTGGTGTAACAAATAGCTGGCTGGCTTGGGAGACAACCATAGACATAAGACTGAAAATTACTGGATTAGGCAAATGTTATTTTTGTTTTTTCTGGACTTTAGCCTCCCCAAGGACCTGCATGCTAACTTTTTTTCTGTAGGGAGATGCTTTCTTTTGGCCTGCAATACATGCTGCAATCCAGTTATTCTGGCACAACACTGCTAATGCGTCAAAAATTGCCTTTGTATATAGGTGGGAGTAATTTCAATGTAATCATATGTAGATGTAGATAAATTCTTTTCCATCAGGTGGAAAAAAAATTGATTACCTTCAAGTGGCTTAACTTTAATCGTGCAATTATGTAAAATAAATCTACATTCCCCATTTCCCCCATGCCTGAGATTATACTGTATTCATATGCCATTATGTAGCAGTCATATCTGGTATAGGTGAAAATTATCTTACAAATGATGGAGAAATTTAAATCAAAGTGTTTTTTTAATTGTATGCATGTAACAATCAAAACAGTCCAGACCTTTCAAAAGTGAAAGTTAATAAACCTGTGATCATGCGCAAGGGATAGTACAGTGGTGTAAGTTAAAGTAAAACTCTCCAACCATTATATAACTGTACTCCCTTTACTTGAAGCAAACCTGTCATTTAAGAAATTTGGGGTCTGTCATTACAAATCTTCCGAAAAAGAATAGTAACTTATTACATTTAAAGTGGAGTTCCACCCATTTTTTTTATGTTTGTCTGTGCTGCATGCCCTAATCTCATAGTGTTCAGAATGGACAATTTTTATTTATTTTGTTGCTTGTAAATACCTTTATTTTGTAGTCCTTCATTACTTCCTTCTCCTTATTAGCCTAGGCTATTAAGTCACAAGGCTATTTGCAAGGGTTTCTGGGATAGGCATCATGTTTCTCAGTAGTCCTTGCAAACCTGACTGAAACCTATTACATTGCTTGTGCAGCACTGAGCATGTGCGAGATATGCAAAGCTGAAATCCAGGAAGTCATACAGTCTGGCTTCATGATGCCCACACTTAAGATGGCCACGGTCAATTTCTAGATTATAAACTATATAGATTATATCTAAATGCTGTAACAGCCTAACAAAACGGACCTTAGTTTACAGACTAACTTTACTAGAATACATTAAGCTTGTGTATTACAGGGGTATTTATATTTAAAAAGTGAAATTGTGGGTGGAACTCCCCTTTAACTACAAAACAGTGGTGCGCTATATTGTTAAAAATTCTTATAGATGAATACTACCAATCCAATAGAGCACCTTTGGGATGTGGGGGAATGGAAGATTTTCATCATGTATGTGCAGCCAACAAATCTGCAGCAGCTGCGTGATCCTATCAAGTCCATGTGGACCAAAATCTCAGGAATGTTTACAACACCTTGTTGAATCTATGCCACAAAGAATTAAGGCAGTTCTGAAGGCAAAATGGGGTCCAACGGGGTACTAGTAAGGTGTACCTAATAAAGTGGCTGGTGAGTGTATAAATATTAGGTTATTATACATAATACATAATATTCGGTTAGTAGGGCATAGTATTTGCACTGGGGTGTTTTTTGGCTATTTTTCAACCTATTAAACTTCACTTAATTTATATTGGTTGGAGATCCCTGCACCTAATCTGTTGAGGAAAATAGGGTATATTTTGCTATTTTCCTTTAAAGGAACACTAAAGGTTCATTTTTTATTAGATCAATTGATTGCTGTAAGCTGGAGCATTTAAATATCACTTACCTAGTTTTTCCTTTTGAACTCCAAAATACAGTAATCCAGGTTTGAAAATGCAATTTCCTGTCTCTCCTCTTCTTGCTTTCCACCAGCACCTGAGCTGTTTTGCATGGTGGAAAGCAGAATGTGCTCGCCCCCTCCCTATGACTACAGCGCCGCGTGAAGATGCTCTCTTGTCCCTCACAGGCATGGAGGCTAAGCCTAATGGGAACTGTAGTTCCCATTAGGCTGTGATGTAGCAAGAATGAATGCGCACCGCAAACCATGAAGTCAGTGAGAATAACGATTTAGGAGTGACGGAGGTGAATAAAACAGCTCGATTTCAACAGGTATCAAACTAGTTATAATGTAAAACATTACTTTTTACTTTATCAGCTACTGTCAGACTTTCATTTAAGAGGAAATATTTTTGTCTTTACAACCCCTTTAATGATACATTGGGGGTTATTTATGAAAGGCAAATCCACTTTGCACTACAAGTGCAAAGTGCACTTGAAAGTACACTGACATTGCACTTGGAAGTGCAGTCGCTGTAAATCTGAGGGGTAGATCTGAAATGAGGGGAAGCTCTGCTGATTTTATTGTCCAGTCATGTGTAAGCTAAAATGCTGTTTTTTATTTCACTTGCATTTCCCCGTCAGATTTACAGCGACTGCACTTCCAAGTGCACTTTTAGTGCAATTTTAAGTGTAATTTGCACTTGTAGTTTGCACTTATAGTGCAAAGTGGATTTGCCTTTAGAAAATAACCCCCATTGAAATTGTATGTGTACCATGAGGCCTATTACCCACATTTACATATGCTGACTTGTGTCTAACAAGGGGTTGTATGATCTATGCAAATCACGTAGTGAAATACAAACCATAAATGGGTTGAGATATGAATGTGTTGTAGAATATATTTGGACAGAAATAAACACAAATTTATGGTCTACATGTTATAAATGATGTGGTTAAAATGCATGCTATACTAATTGTGTAATACAGGGCATTGTACTTGTTGGTGATTTAGTATGCTTGCTATTATTTATAGTACTTGAATCCTGGAAATCCAAGCCATCTATATTTTGTGTTAAACTAAAATTATGAATTTTAGTTAATCTACCTTTTAGGCTTCAGATGAGTACATAGTTTTAAACATTGGTATATTGTTGTAAAGGTAAAACATTTTTTTCCTATATAGCTTCCTTTACCTTAGTGCAGTCCTCCTTCACTTACCTCATCCTTCAATTTTGCTTTTAAATGTCCTTATTTCTTCTGAGAAATCCTCACTTCCTGTTCTTCTGTCTGTAACTCCACACAGTAATGCAACACTTTCTCCCTGGTGTGGAGAAGGCCTCTTGAGTGCGGAGGGGGCAAGCATGAGTGTCAGGATGCCCACTAACACACAGCTCCTTTCTCTATCTGCAACGTAGATAGCGTCCTGACCCACCTGCTCGCCCCCCTCCCCCCTCAAGAGACTTTCTCCACACTAGGGAGAAAGCCTTGCATTACTGTGTGGAGTTACAGACAGAAGAACGGGAAGTGAAGATTTCTCAGAAGAAATAAAGACATTTAAAAGCAAAATCGAAGGATGAGGTAAGTGAAGGAGGACTGCACTAAGGTAAAGGAAGCTATTTAGGGAAAAAAATAATTACTTTTACAACCCCTTTAACCAAAAATAGAATCAATTTAATTTTAAATGTTATTGCTTTTCCATGTACGAACTTCTGTAATACAAGTCTATTTTCTCCTCACAGAAAATCAAAAGCTTATCACAGCTTCAGGGAGAGATCGCATCCATGCAAATCACAGTACCTCTTGCCATGTTTTGCCTGGATGCTTTACGCTTTAATGAGGATCTTTGTGCCAGAGCTCAAAAGTTAAAGGATCGGCTTATCCAGTATGAAGTAGATGAAAACAGGGAGTTGAATATAAGGCAAGTACTTTTTTTTGCACCAGTCTATGAACGTCAGATTTAATAGACTACTGACAAGAATATAATTCTTCATGTGAGACATGGATCAGTAACTTCTTATTCAATCAGATAACTACTCAAGCCAAATAAGTTGTTTTACATTATGAAAGTAAAATGTGTGTTAATACAGCATCGGACATCATAGTTTTAACCTGGAGAAAACTAGCCTATTAAGATTTTTCATATTTTTTTTTTTCAGTTTCACTATATATCATTGGCAAGTTCACAGCATGATATGCATTTATTAAAAAAGTCCAGCTTTAATTTTTTAATAAGAAATTAATAATTTCATAATGATATTACCATTGGAATTACTGTAGTGTAGTGCCTGGTTACTTAAAAAGTACCGTGCTAGTTAAATTTAGAGAGGGATCAGAGTGTTAACTGACTCTGATCCAATTATTATGTTCAAAACTGGGTTTCTGTCTCAGCTTGGCTGTGCTGTGGGCTGTCTATTGTTACTGGGGTGTAGTTCTTACCCCAGGGCAATGGGTGGCAGAGGTGGAGTCGAGGTTTGGGTGATTTTCCGCTGGCAGCCTATCAGGAGAGTTCTGCCTCGCTGTGCATGCTGGGGGAGAGTATTTATGGGGCTGACGCCATTGCTCTGGATTTTTCTTTTATTAGGGTGACTGCGCACCGCGGCACCCCGGCATAATGGCCTTCCGGGTCGGGGTGCGCGTGCAACGCAGTGTTCCTGGTTCCGGGACCATGTTGGTCCGGAACATTTGAGCTGTGGCAGGGAGCCCAGTAGTCGACTGGGTTCCAAATCCTGAAAATCCAGAGTGAGATAGCTGTTCAGTGGGGAGTCCATCTGAGGAGAGCCAATGAGAGGCTGGCGATCCAATAGGCGTCTCAACAAACCACCGGGGATCAAGGTAGCCGGACACTGAGAGGCTGGTCACCTGTCAGTCAGTACCTGAAAACTATCAGGAGACGCAATTCTATCAAGGCGGATCATCTCCGTAATCACAATCACAGAGAGGGCCTGTGGCAGAGGCTTTTCCCTGAGTCCATTTCAGGAGGGTCTGTGGCAGAGACTTTTCCTTCAAGTTCGAGCGATTCCCTGGCTGCCAGGTCAGTGAGAGTGGGCCTGTCCAGGTACGCTATACCCACTCTGTCTGGAGTCGTGGCGAATACAAAGCATTGTTGGGAAATTGCGAACGTCAACAACGCGGTGACGTACAAGACGTACGACGGGCGAGAAAAATTAAGTTCAATAGCCAGTGCGGCTCTTCTGCTTGATTCCGAGCATGCGTGGAATTTTGTGGGTCGAATTGTGTTCACACGTTTGCAATTTCCGACAACAAGTTTTGTTGTTGGAAAATTTGAGAACCAGCTCTCAAACATTTGTTGTCTGAGATTCCGACAGAAAATGTCCGATGGAGCATACAGACAGTCAGAATTTCTGACAACAAGCTCACATTGAATTGAGCATTTGTTGTCGGAAATTCCAACCTTGTGTACACGGCATTACTCCATGATTTGATGAATGCACAACCAAGTATATTTATAAATGTTTTCTCCCAAGATTCACACGTTTTCTTATTGGATTAAAAAAATGTTTGAATCCTGGATGAAAAAATGTCTGAAAACATTCATAAATAGTCCCCCATGTGTGACTGGTTTCTTAGTAAATAAAAATATGCTTTTTTAACCAAACAAATGCTAAAATCATTTTCATGCCCTAAAAAGGCAATCTAAAATTTGTTTTTAGTATCCATTTTAAATTGTTCATATTCAAGGCCAACTTATTTAGTCTTGTAAGTTATTTAATGATTATAATAGAAACATACTTCAGAAATGTATATGTACTCACATTGGACAGTTTTATAGCTAAAATTGCACATATAATATCTATTACATTTCGAAGCAATGTACAGTGTTGCGGAAGTAAGTAGGTTATATTTATACCAGTGATAGTTGTTTTCCTTTCATTACGTGTGTTCCATGTACTATGGTAATTTTGTCAGATGTGTTAACTTTGTATCTGTTTATTTGATCGAACATGACAGCACTACATTATTTTTAATTAATTGTATGTTGATATGACATGCCCTTTCATTATGGTACTATTACATTTAGTTGAAAATGGCTTGCACAGATACATCTGTAGGAGACGTTGTTCTATTTCATTTTTGAAATGTGTTTTCTTTACTTTCTGTTTTTACCTTGACCCAGTACTGGGTTTATTAATGGATGTAAATCAGACTTTTTACGTCAATATTTTGAATCAACACAGTTTCACTGTTGCCTTATATGCATACACAATTAAAGTGATTAAAAAAAGGCATAAAATGGGATGAGCAATTAAATACAGAAATGCATCCATAAACATAGGGGCAACATGCCTTCAACATAGGGTGATGTTTTGGGGAAGGGGATCTCAGCCCCCCCAAAGCACCTTGTCCGCATGTTAATGGGGACAAGGGCCTCTTCCCCACAACCCTGGCTGGTGGTTGTGGGGGTCTGTGGGTGGGGGCTTATCAGACAGGACATGCTGGGTCATTGATGTCACAAGGGGGCAGGCTACCCGATGATATGTCACCAGGTGGCCCTGCCCCTTAGTTTATTTAACTGCGGGAAGCTGCAGGAGCCTTTGTTGGGAGTGGAGCTTTTTTTGAGGGGGTCAGCAGTGGTGGCAGACATCGTGATTGACATTGGATCTACACCAGGGGACAATTTAATTATTTATTTTTTGTTCTTTAAAATGAAGGACTTGTTAAAGGCATGCGGCCTGGCTTGCTACAGGAGGACTTACTGGGCTGCACACTCAGATAAGGATCTGGTATGGATTTTGGGGGGCCCCATGCCATTTAAAAAAAAAAATTGGTGAGGGATTCAGTTCAAAATCCATATCATACCCTAAAGGCCTGGTATGGATTGGGGGGCTATAATATAATATAAATAAATTATTGCGCTTAGTGCGACAGAAAATGAAATTAATAAATAAATAAACAAAAAATTGTGTGCTGTCCCTTTTAAATAATAAACAATTCGTCTTAAACTAAAATCAATCCGTAGTTTCAAAGTCCAAAAAAAGGATGTGCAAATTTCAGCAACATACTGTATGGACCTTAAGAGCCACAAATATACACTTGAACACACTGATAACAAATATATAAAAGTCATATTTTACAATAAATACAATGTATTATTAAGATTTAATAAACCTCAATGAAAAGTTCCTGTTGATAAAGTCCATATATCTCATACATGATCCTGTGGAGAGCAATTCTATGAGGCCATGAGTGCTGGTTCTTTATGATCCATTTCAGCCCACTGGGGAAATATACTCTTACAATTTGAATTGATATGGGAGGCTTTTACCTGGAGATGGATGTCATGCATTTGTGATCTTTGTAATTTGGGATCAATATCAGCTGTAAATCTCAGTTACAGTTCATACTAAGGTTATTTGTTTTCTCCTGTAGCATTTGTTCCAAATACAGCAAAATAGCAGACAGAGTTCGTGAAGTTCCAGCTACTACAGAAGACTTGGTTGCACTGATAAATTTCCTTAGAACATCAAGTGATGTTACAGTTTATAAACTAAAGGATGAGATCTCAGAAGCAGCCAGTCGCTTGGCATTCCTTTTGGATTACGCCACTCTCCAATGTAAGTAAAATCGTAAGAGGTAATTACATACTTTCACATTATTATGGAACAAATTATTTGTGATGTAACCCATGACAACCCATTTCATAATTTCAATAATCCATGATGCACAATGTTAGCAATTCGGCAATCAGTAGCCCCAAAAGCATTAATTTTACGCAACAAGTTGGGGCACTTTTTGGTGTTTCCTGAATGTCAAGCGAAATCTAGCCTCTGAAATTATGACGTCAGCGGTGAATGCGCAGTGAAGGTACGGCAAAGGTCCGACATATCAAGCCGGAAATTGCTGGAACAGTGGACTCCCGTGCACATGCTTTATTAGGGATTTTTTTGTGATAGACCAACACAAAGTGGCACATAATTGTGAGGTGTAAGGAAAATTATAAATGGTTTTAATTTGTTTTACAAATAAATATCTGAAAAGTGTGGCGTGCATTTGTATTCAGCCCTCCTTACTCTGATACCCCCAACTAAAATCTAGTGGAACCAATTGCCTTCATAAGTCATCTAATTAGTAAATAGAGTCCACCTGTATGTAAATACAGCTGTTCTGTGAAGCCCCCAGAGGTGTTGTGTGCCTTGTACACATGGTCGGACTTTTGACCGTGCAAAAGTCCACCGTGAGTCTGTCGGAAGTCAGACGAAAAGAAAGAGAACAGGTTCTTTATCTAATGTTCGTCAGACTTCCGAAAAAAAAAAAAGGTCAGATGGAGGCTACACACGGCCAGACTTTCCTAGAAAAAAAAGCCTGTCTGACGTTTTTTCTCTAAAAATCCAGCCGTGTGTACGAGGCATTAGAGAAACTTGGTGAACATACAGCATCATGAAGGCCAATGAACACACAAGACAGGTCAGAGATAAAGTTGTGGAAACATTTTTAAGCAGGGTCAGGTTATAAAAAAATATCCCAACATCTCACGGAGCACTGTTCAATCCATCATCCGGAAATTGAATGAGTATGGCACAACTGCAAACCTACCAAGACATGGCCGTCCACCTTAACTGACAAGCCGGTCAAGTAGAGCATTAACCACTTAAGCCTCGGACCATTTTATAGCTAAAGGACCAGGCCCCTTTTTGCGATTCGGCACTGCGTCGCTTTAACTGACAATTGCGCGGTCGCGCGTCGTGGCTCCCAAACAAAATTTACGTTCTTTTTTTCCCACAAATAGAGCTTTCTTTTGATGGTATTTGATCACCTCTGTGGTTTTTCTTTGTTGCTCTATAAAACAAAAATAGAGCGACAATTTTGAAATTATAATAAATAATATCCCCCAGAAATCTATAAAAAAAAAATCTCCGTTTAGGCCTATACGTATTCTTCTACATATTTTTGGTTAAAAAAAATCGCAATACGCGTTTATTAATTGGTTTGCACAAAAGTTATACTGTCTACAAAATAGGGGATAGTTTTATGGCATTTTTATAAAAAAAAATGTTTTACTAGTAATGGCGGCAATCAGCGATTTTTATCGTGACTACGACATTATGGCAGACTCATTGGACACTTTTGACACTATTTTGGGGCCATTGTCATTTTTACAGCGAAAAGTGCTATAAAAATGCACTGATTACTGTGAAAATTACACTGGCAGTGAAGGGGTTAACCTGTAGGGGGCGCTGAAGGTGTTAAGTGTTTCCTAGGGAGTGATTACTACTGTGTGGGGGCGTGGCTTGGCGTGTGACATCACTGATCATCGTTCCCTATGACAGGGAACAGACGATCAGTGGCAGTCACACTAGGAAGAACAGGGAAAGGTTTGTTTACACTTACCTCTCCCCATTCTTTAGCTCTGTGACCCGATCGCGGGACACCAGCAGAGATCGGGTCTGCAGGTCCCGCGGGCATGATCACGGAGCACAGGACCAGGTTGCGAGCATGCCTGCGCGCTCGTGACTAGTGTTGCTCACGAATATTCGCATTGCGAATATTCGCTACAAATATTGCATATTCGAGTATTTGCGAATAACTCTAATATTGCGGCGAATATATCGCTTATTTTTAAAACAGATCACATCCTAGTGATCTCCATCGACGTCTAAAAGCATTGCTGGTATGCTTAGAGAGAGACCCTGGGCCGAGTAGCTGATGTGACTCTTTTATGTTGCCGAAAATTCGCATTGCGAATTTTCGGCAACATAAAAGAATCGCATCAGCTACTCGGCCCTTCTTTTGCATCAGAGCCAATCAGAATAACTCGAATATTCGGCAAAAGGAATATTGCGCGATATTCCTTTTGCCGAATATTCAAGTTATTCTGATTGGCTCTGATGCAAAAGAACGGCGGAGAAGAAAATCGCGCAATATTCCTTTTGCCGAATATTCAAGTTATTCTGATTGGCTCTGATGCAGCATCAGAGCCAATCAGAATAACTCGAATATTCGGCAAAAGGAATATTGCGCGATTTTCTTCTCCGCCCTTCTTTTGCATCAGAGCCAATCAGAATAACTCGAATATTCGGCAAAAGGAATATTGCGCGATTTTCTTCTCCGCCCTTCTTTTGCATCAGAGCCAATCAGAATAACTAGAATATTCGGCAAAAGGAATATTGCGCGATATTCCTTTTGCCGAATATTCGAGTTATTCTGATTGGCTCTGATGCAAAAGAAGGGCTGAGAAGATAATCGAGTAATAGGAATATTGCGCGATTATCTTCTCCGCCCTTCTTTTGCCCCCTTATTCTCCTTTCTTTTAAGTAGAGTTAGTGTAGAGTTAGTGTTTAGTGCATATTAGTTTAGTAATACAGGAAATGATCTCCGTTTATGAGAATTTCGCAATAATTTTCGCATTAGCGAAATTTCGCAAACATTTTTTTGGATAAAATATCACGAATATTCGAATATTCTTCTATATATTCGCGCAATATCGCAAAATCAAATATGGCGTATTCCGCTCAACACTTCTCGTGACCCACAGCTGGGCTCTTAAAGGCGACGTACATGTATGTGCTTGTGCACAGTCATGCCCTTCTGCCGACGTATATCAGCGTGAAGGGGCCCTCAATTGGTTAATCAGAGAAGTAGATGACAACAAAACCTGGGGAATGCCCAGGGAAAAACCAAGCCTCCTTACCGACCAGCTAGCAGAACAACCAAATTAACCTGTTTAACACTATGCATTAAAAACAGGGGTTTTGTCCGCACACTTTTGCAAACGCATGCGTGAGCACGTGAGCCGCACCAAGGCACCTTGTAATCTGTGGTCCTAACACTAAACAATGAGCGTCCCCACAGTGGAGGCACATGCATTCTAATGGATAGATGGGGGCAGGTGGACTGAAAGGAAGCCACCCCTCCTTTAAAGGTACAGGAGCAAACCAAACACCCAGCATATAGCACAATGGCTGCAAAGGAGTTGGTGCACTGCTGGACCAATATAAACACCACAGGTGAAGCATAAACGTGTCCACCGCCCCCATCTATTACTGGCAATCGCAGTAAGTGGCATAGGAAGGCTGACACAGATAACAACAAAACCTGGGGAATGCCCAGGGAAAAACCAAGCCTCCTTACCGACCAGCCTGCAGAACAACCAAATTAACCTGTCTAACAGTATGCGTTAAAAACAGGGGTTTGGTCTGCACGCATTTGCAAACGCATGCGTGAGACACAGAGCCGTGACGAAGGCACCCTGTAATCAGTGGAGGCATATGCATTTTAATGGATTGATGGGGGCAGGTGGACTGAAGGGGAGCCACCCCTCCTTAAAGGTACAGGAGCACAACAAACACCCAGCATATAAAAATATATATATAAAATCTTTAACGGAAACTGGTTTATTTGTAGAAACTGTCATACCTACAAATTGAATTACAAATTCAAATACACACTAACTAAAAATGACATTACAACTAGAAGGATGTACATGAGATTTAGCGCCACATGAAATAGAAGACAAACAACTTTGAAACAGCTACTGCTAAGACACATATACTGTGTGTGTGTGTGTGTGTGTGTGTATATGTGTATATATGTATATATATAATATTATATATACAGTATATAATTATAGATGAGAAGGCCTGGCTCGCATTCTCTGCTCTTAATCATTCCAAAGGTGTTCTGTCGGGTTCATGTCAGGACTCTATGCGGACAAGTCAAGTTCCTCCACCCCAAACTCGCTCATCCATGTCTTTATGAACCTTGCTTTGTGCACTGGTCCAAATTATTTGGTGATGATGGGGTGGAGAGGAAACTCTTAAGGCGTCAGCATAACAAGACTTTTTGAACAATTTCATGCTCCCAACTTTGTGAGAACAGTTTGGGGATGGCCCCTTCCTGTTCCAACATGACTATGCACCATTGCACAAAGCAAGGTCCATAAAGACATTGATGAGATGAGAACTGTTAGGGCCATAATCCAGAAGTGCAAAGAACATAATTTCACCATATGATCAGATCATGATCAAATGCTCCTCGCAAGATTTCTGAGGAATTAAAAGAATGATCAAGAGTTGTCCAAGAGCCAAGGAAAACTTGTGGAAAGCTTCAGAAAGAGCTGGATAATGCAGGTACAATTGTTTCCAAGAAAATTATAAGTAATGCACTTAACTGCAATGGCTTGTATGCTCGCTCACCACGCAAGACTCGATTGCTGAAGAAAAAGCATGTTGAAGCTCGCTTAAAGTTTACTGCACAACATTTAGACAAGCCTGTGAAATACTGGGAGAATATTGTCTGGTCAGATGAGACCAAATAATTTTGTGATGAGGGTTGTCCCTCAGGGGCATTCCTTCATTTAACGCCTCCTGGTTTTCCTTTCTCAGGCACAGGTACCCAGGCTAGACCAAGCAGCTACTGCGGATCTGGCAGTGTGGAACGAGTGCCTCAAAAAATCAGAACGGCGTGTCCGTGTTCATCCCAGTGGCATCAGCCTCAATACCTCACGTAGTAACAAACGCAGCCTTCACAGTCTTTGCTGCAATTTTTGGCCCTCATTTATTCGCAGGCCCATGGCCACAAGAGATCATCTTGGTCCCCAGGTTTAGCCAGATGTCTTTCTTATTCAAGCTCTACCCCATCATTGCAGCAGCTCAGTTCTGGGGCCACCCCTGGGAAGGGCAGGCCGTGGTCTTCTCCACAGACAACCTGGCCACAGCTGAAATTACCAGCAAGGAAAGTCCAAGTCCCTGGCCATAATGTCCTTCCTATGCAGGCTGATGCATAGGAAGGCTTTACTACAAATTCAATGTGCACTATATCTACATTAATGTCAAGTGCAATCTCGCAGCAGACTCACTGTCCCACTTAAATTTCCCATTGTTTTCCTACAGAAACCGGAGTCGATCCAACTTCTTCACCTATCCCACCTTGGTCACAGCTGACAATTTGCTAAAGGACCACCTTCACAACGCAACCCTACTCATAAACCAGTTACTGTCTCACAACACACTGAAATCCTACCACCTTGCCTGGATCACCTATCGCAGGTTTATAGCCACATGCTCTGGGTTGGGGACAGGGGACATCAAGCGCGTCCTGGCCTTTGTGTCATACTGCCACATGCAGCTGACTTTATCCCGCAAAGCTATCAGGCTGTATTTAGCTGACATCCAGCATTTTCTCTCCTTACAGGACCCTGGAAAGCCTTCCTTATTTGCAGCCTATGTGGCATCCAGAAACATCAGCCAATAGCCAGTAACAAGCGCTTGCCCATATCAAGTGCCACATTCTAAGACATGTTGGCCATCCTGTCACGGTCCCATTTGGGTTACTGCCCAGCCTGGTCATCCAATCGGCCATCTACGGTCTTCCATGGCCAGGCGAGTTTACCTACAGTGCCAGGTTCTATGCAGGTGCCACCTGACCCCCCTCCAAGACCATTTTGTTCTACACCTAGCCATATCAAAGAACCAACAGTCCAACACCGGGGTTGACACCAAGTTCTTTCAGACCCACAACAATTGGTGTCCAGCAGCAGTCCTTAGTTTAGCTCTAGCCTGTTGGTGTCTATCCCTACAAGCCTCCTGAGTGCTAGCCAGTTCATTGGACATGCTTGTATCCTCCTGGCTAACTCCGCTAATTTTCCGGGCACTCATTTTGTATCCGAGCGGCCTCAGACGCCTCCCAACACGGGGTACTGGACCAGATGGTACCCACCAAACCTACCTAAACACTTGAAATCTTGGCCAGTTTAACCCCGACTTAGATGATGCCCCGTAGTTAATTTAGTTGTAACCATGATAGTGCAGAAAGTTATAGTTCAATGTGCTATTAAAAGTCAAAAACATTAGCCAGTAAGCTGTATGTTACTGAACATTTTAATTTTTGCAGTCATCCATTAACTCTTATGACAAAATTTGTACAAAGCAATGAACATGTCTGACCGAAGTATGACGCAAAAAAAGAGTGGAATCTTTGCTGTGAACTGAATGGAATTTATATTCTCTAAGCATTTATAATTTGATGTTTTGCCTTATAAAATTGTCCTTGAGATACTTGAAAAAGTTGAGGGAAACTGGAAAATTAAGCAGTCCCGGCTGGGGACATTTTTCTAGCAGTATAATAATACCAGCAATGTTAGAACTTGTGGTACTTTAAAGTGTTCCTAGTACAGTTTAGCTGATGTATAATTTACAAGAACAATAAATAGGAGAGTTGATTATATTAGTTTCTATTTTCCAGAAAAGAAAACCTGACAGGGGTCTTAACAATTTCCTATGACTTGGCTTTACATGCTCTTTTTACACAAACTCTCTGGTTGTTAGAAAAATTTCAAAATGCAAACAGTGCAAGCCTGTGCACAAATTAAAAAGTGAGCAGCAAACACAAAAGAGGATATCCTCTCTAATATCTTCCAATATAATATTATGTTCGGCGCTATTTCATAAAGTAATATAGAATCACATGAAATAAAAAATAATGTTAAGAAAACAATGTACAAAAAAGTACTGCATACAACACCTTTTATTGAGCAAAAAAACCGCACTTACAAAATATAACCAGGTATGCGCACCTCACTTTTTTGTAAATATTTTATTATATCTTATGTGGCAACACTGAGGAAATTACAATTTGCTACAATGTAAAGTAGTGAGTGTACAGCTTGTATAAGTGTGTAAATTTGCTGCCCCCTCAAAATAACTCAACACACAGCCATTAATGTCTAAACCGCTGGCAACAAAAGTAAGTACCCCTCTAAGTGAAAATGTCCAAATTGGGCCCAAAATGTCAATATTTTCTGTGGCCACCATTATTTTCCAGCACTTCCTTCACAGGTTGCAACTGGAGTCCTCTTCCAAGCATCTATGATGACATCAAGCGAATGGTGGATATTAGAGACCTTGCGCTCCTCCAGCTCCTGTTTGAGGATGCGCCACAGATGCTCAATAGGGTTTAGGTCTGGAGACAATCTCGGCCAGTCCATCACCTTTTACCCTCAGCTTCTTTATCAAGTCAGTGGTCGTCTTGGAGGGGATCGTGCTCTGCTTCAGTATGTCACAACAGTAGATGTTGGCATTCATGATTCCCACAATGAACTGTAGCTCCCCAGTACTGGCAGCACTCATGCAGCCCCAGACCATGACTCTCCCACCCACATGCTTGATTGTAGACAAGACACACTTGTCTTTGTACTCCTCACCTGGTTGCCACCACACATACTTGTCACCATCTGAACCAAATAAGTTTATCTTGGTCTCATCAGACCACAGTATATGGTTTCAGTAATCCATGTTCTTAGTCTGCTTGACTTCAGCAAACTGTTTGCAGGCTTTCTTGTGCATCATCTTTAGAAGAGGCTTCCTTCTGGGACAACAGCCATGCAGACCAATTTGATGCAGTGTGCAGCGTATGATCTGAGCTCTGACAGGCTGACCCCCACCCCTTCAACCTTTACAGGAATGCTGGCAGCACTCTGTGACAGAACCCACTGTCACTGTATGTCTTGGAAAGGATTGTGGGCGTGCCTCCTACCGACAGACTATGGCCCGGAAAGATACTGGAGACCTGAAGCTGGCATTATTGTGATGTAATGTAATGTTACAGCCCTACACCCCCCTCTTGTTGCTGGACACAGACAAAGGAGAGTGGACTGCAGACGTCTCTCCGCAGGGGGTGTGTATTGAGAAGCTAGGCTGCCTGTTTACCATAATCTCATTAGGTATCTGTACACTGTTTCAATGTCCAAATGTTCTGTTCCCATTGGTTGTTCCCCCTCCCCTCATAGACAAGGCTAAGGGGAGTGTCCCTAACTGTGTGTAAAACTGTATAGTTTGGATTTTAATAAACAGTGAAGCTCTGGTTGTGTAACCCTCAACACCCTCAACATGTGTGGATTGTCTCGTGATTGAGGGGTTAAGGGCTGGTTATGGCGAATCGCCAGGCTGCGGGTGCGTTTGGAGGACAGGAGACACAGGTCTGGCGGATGTGCCCACCTGGGGTATCTGAGATCCGTCACAGTGGTGGCAGTGGTGGGACGTCTCCTGCAGTCCAGGACATCCAAACCACCACCAGGATTCAAGATCTGGGCAGCTGCCGAGGAGCGATACGAGGACCAGCCAGCATGAGAGCGGAGTTCGGGAGGAGGCTGCAAGGCATGCGGAAGAAACATCGGGGACCAGTGACAGAGCGCACCATGCTCGGCTGGGAGGATGTGATCCGCCGGCAACTCTGGCATGAGACGCTAAGCTACGAGCGGCGCCAGCAGGGGAAGATCCTTCCCTCCTCCTCGGAGATGTACTGGACGCAGTACTGTGTGGGAGAGGTGTTCCTGAGGGAACGACCGCGAGATGATTGGAAGACGGAGCTCGGAAGATTGGTTCAGGAGGAGATGAAGCTAGATGCCAGCTACAGAGCCCTCCGGTGGTTCGCAGATCAACTTTGGTCAAGTACAGCAGATGGCAGCCCAACAGAAGGCGTTGGCTATGGCGGCGTGGGGCTGCTCCATCAAAAAATGTACGGAGACCCAGACTTTGGGAGTGATGAGGAGTGGCTGCTGGAAAACATCTTGGACTTCCGAGATGAGGTGCTGGACCTCCCTGAAGAGGCATGTGACCTGGAGGAATTGGAGTTCCTTGTTGAGCAGGAATTTGAGCTCGAAATTGCCTACAAGCGGCTGTTTGATGGTGATCAGCAGCCTGGCATGGCTCCTGTTACCTGGGACTGTCCGGGAGAAATAGCAGACAGTCACAAAGATGAGGAGCAAATGGGGCCAGGGATGAGCCTACAATTTCCTGTCCTAACCGCAATGGAAGAAGCAGCAATGATACAGAGGGCATGCGAGCGCTAGAATGCCGGAACGCACCGGAGGTCCCCAGGCAGTGAGACAAGCTAATAGCATCAAGGTCTCAGAAAGTGGAGTTGAGACAGGCGCTGGAAGGCTGGGAAATGGTGATCAGCAGCAAGTCCAGAGTATCTCATCTGGGGCCCCAGCAGAAGCGCTGGCTACAGAGCAGAGTGCCCCTGGCATCTGTCCAGCATCAGAAAAAGAGTTGGCTCCGGAGAGTCTGAGAGATGATCTGCGTGCGCTGTTTCCCCAACTGCAGATATCCCCACCTGGAGTAGAGGAAGCAATTCTCCCTCCCCAGCAATTGGACACTACCCCAGTGATTCTCCCCCCAGCAGAAGCGTTGGCTATGGAGCAGAGTTCTGATGGTCCCTGCCCAGCCCTCAGTATGTTTTTGGAGAGTTTGGGAGACAGCCCCTGTCAGAAGTCACCCCAAGGGCTGGTCACAGAACCGGCAGTGGAGAAAACCCTTCCCCCTCTCCAGCAGCTGTACCCAACTTTTTCATCTGTCCCCCCGGCAGAAGCGCTGGCTACAGGACAGAGCGCTGATGGTCTCTGCCCAGCATCAGAACAAGAGATGAAGAACCGAGGAGATGGTCCCTGCAAGATACCTTCTCAGTGGCTGGTAACTACACCAGGAGAAAAGCAAGTACCTTTGCCTCCCCAAATGCATAGCCCTACCAGCCTATGTTCCCTACCAGCTGAAGCGCTGGAAGCAGGGCAGAGGATTATTCAGCTTCTCCCAATATCTGCAACCCGCCCCGGATCAGAGGAGTGCAGACAGCTGTTCCCACTCTGCAGCGGCTGTTTTTATTCCCGGGAGACCGTATGTGCGGTTTTGCTCCCCAGCGCCAGAGTCGTGCTTTTACTTTTCCTGTTTGCCTGGGGTGGAAGTTTGTGACTAACGCAGGTCCAGACCAGTTGGGGGTCAGGAACCTGGTTAGTCTGTTTTTAAAGGGGGAGAAATGTGACAGAACCCACTGTCACTGTATGTCTTGGAAAGGATTGTGGGCGTGCCTCCTACCGACAGACTATGGCCCGGAAAGATACTGGAGACCTGAAGCTGGCATTATTGTGATGTAATGTAATGTTACAGCCCTACACCCCCCTCTTGTTGCTGGACACAGACAATGGAGAGTGGACTGCAGACGTCTCTCCGCAGGGGGTGTGTATTGAGAAGCTAGGCTGCCTGTTTACCATAATCTTATTAGGTATCTGTACACTGTTTCAATGTCCAAATGTTCTGTTCCCATTGGTTGTTCCTTGTCCCCCTCCCCTCATAGACAAGGCTAAGGGGAGTGTCCCTAACTGTGTGTAAAACTGTATAGTTTGGGGGGCGTGGTCTGGAGCCGCATGGAGTAGGACGTGCAGAGTGAGAGCTCCGCTCGAGACTCATCCTTTTGCCTGATCCTTGGGGCTATTCTCCCCGCAAACAGCTACGAAGACAGCCGCTGAACCCTGCTACCCCCCTGCACAGCTATGTCTCCCACTAAGAGGTCTGGGGCGATCGCCAAACTCGACAAATACCGCCACGAGGAGCGGGACACTGAGGAGGAAGATGGCGTGGCCTTGCTCCCTGAAGAGACTGAGCGGCCCTCCGACGATACGGCCCGGGTGCTGGAGGCCATAGCCGTTTTCCAGACCACACTCGCCCCCAGGATCGAGGAGGTGAAGATTGACGTCTCCCTCATCCGCCAAGACCTGCACAAGCTGCGAGAGCGGGTGTCCGAAACTGAACGCCGCGTCGGCCACGTGGAGGAGGGCCTGCACCCGTTGCAGATCACCACCGAGCAGCTTCAATATCAGCTGAACGCGGTTCTCTCTAAGCAGGACGACATGGAGAACCGCCTCCGAAGATGCAACCTTCGCTTCGTGGGGCTTCCCGAAAGGTCCGAGGGAGCGGACCCCCCGACGTACCTGGAGAACCTGATGGTCAAATCCTTTAGAAGGGAGGCCTTCTCCTCCACCTTCGTGGTGGAGCGCGCCCACCGCCTTGCAGCCAAGCCCCCGCCTGTTGGAGCCCCGCCGAGGACCTTCATTGCCAAGTTTCTCAACTACCGCGACCGAGATACCATCCTCCGCCTCACCCGTGAGAAGGGCAACATCCCAATCGGCAATACGACAGTGGCGGTGTTTCCGGATTTCTCTGCGGAGGTCCAGAAGAAGAGAGCACGTTTCACAGAGGCCAAACGGCAGCTCCGTGCACATCATCTGCCGTATGCGATGCTCTACCCGGCGCGGCTCCGGGTGGTGTGCGACGGGAGGGCTCAGTTCTTTGAAGACCCACGGGCCGTTCATTCCTGGCTGGAGCGCCGCGGCGGGGCCCCCCCGGTGCAGGCCTAGTCCTACGCTTCCCACCCCCTGCCGTAACTGCTGACCGTCCGGAGCCGGGAGCCCCCTGCCTGCCAGCGGCACCTACATATCCTTCGGCTATCCTGGAACCGTGAGTTAAACCCCAGCACTGTTGTGCCTTTGCCTCCACTCCTCTACCCTCTTCCCCGCCTGATACCCCGTCTCCCTTGCCCCTGGTCTACCCCCCGTAGCCCCTTGTTATACCCTATATGTCTCGAGCGGCTTATCTGCACCCGTATCCCCCGTGATTGGATACCCCCCCTACTTATCTGTGTGCTTTTCAGCTTTTTGTTCGCCCCCCTGACTTTGGTGATTGGGTGGGCCACGGAACTTCCATGTCACCCCTGACTGTCACCAATTTACAGAAGTTTCCCTGGCCAGCCCCCGCCCCCCCGTCTGCGGAGGGTGGCGGTGCGTTAGCTCTGCTATGCTGGTCCAGTGTTTTTGCAGAGAGTTTTGTAACTAATCGTTTTTTTTGTTTAAAGTGTACCGTATATGATGTTTTACTGGGATTGCGATTTCTTGTTGATGTGTTCTATGTACTATGTGCAATGTGTTACTTTGCTATACGTGCCACTGCTCGCGCGGCATGTTCTCCCATTGGGACACAGCCGCACACAATCGCCCCCCCCCCCCCCTCCCAACATGGCCTCCTTAAAAATTATGACCTGGAATGTCCGGGGATTGGGTGAGCGCTCTAAGAGAGCTGCTGTCCTCTCCCACCTCAAACTGCAGCGGGCAGACATCTCTGTCCTAGTCGAGACTCATCTTGTTGGCCAGAAACAGATGTGCCTCAAAAAACCCTGGGTGGGTTGGGTATACCAAGCCCCACATACCTCTAATTCCCGTGGGGTCGCAGTTCTCATAGCCAGATCGGCACAGTTCCAACTACACACGTTGCAGTCGGACCCCCAGGGCCGGTTCCTGTTCCTACACGCCACCATAGGGGGCTTGGAGATCCTTCTCCTGGCCTTCCATGCCCCCCCCATTCCAGTTCACCACACTTCAACAGGGGGTGGCCTTTATGGCTCAACACCCCTCGGTGCCCGCCGTCTGGGCAGGGGATTTTAACATGGTCATTGCCCCTGACCTGGACAGGACTGGCCCAGCCGCTCCACTACATCCCCCACTGGGTGTCACACGGTTTGGCAAGTTCCTCACAGAATTTGCCCTCACAGACACATGGCGATACAAGCACCCGACACAACGAAGCTTCTCCTGCTTCACCCCTTCTCGCTCAACAATGTCCAGACTTGACCTTATCCTCCACACCCCCCCCTTCTCCCCCAACTCCTAGACGCAGGTATCGATACCAGAATACTCTCCGACCACTCCCCATGCTGGATCACGCTGAGACTGCCGACCCCACCTTTGGCTCGGCCCTGGCGACTGAACCCCTTCTGGCTATCCGTCCTCTCGGACTTGGATGCTGTCCAATCCGAGTGGGACTACTATTTCCGAACAAATATCGGCTCGGCTCCGCTGGGTCCTGTATGGGAGGCCTTTAAAATGCATGCCCGACTGATACTCTCCACGTGGATTAACAGACACAAAGCCACCTCTAAGCTACTGATCCGCCAGGCGGAGGTCTGCTTAGACACGCTTGAGCAGACCTTCCAGGCTAACCCGACTGCGGCCAACGCGTCTCAGCTACGACTGCAGACCAGACTTACAAACCAGCTGCACCTTAAGAAAGGCCAAGCAGGGTATATTCTTCAGCAAACAACGCGAACACGGTGAGAGAGCAGGCAGGCTCCTTGCCTACATGGCCCACCTTGATCACAAACCCCCGGTAGTGGTGTCCCTCCGAGCGGCATCTGGGGATATGCTAACGGACCCCGACCTGGTGGCCGAGGAGTTTAGATCCTTTTTTTCGGGCCTCTACTCCTCCACTGCCAGATACCCATGCGATGAACTCTCCACATTTCTGCGGGATCTCGCCTTTCCCACACTCTCCCCCGACCAGATTGCACTGCTTGAAGCTCCCATCACCGTGGATTGCGTGGCAGATGCCATGGCACAGCTCCCCACGTCCAAAGCGCCGGGCACGGACGGGCTCCCCCTCGAATTTTACAAACGATTTGGTGAGACCCTTGTGCCCAAACTCGCCCAACTGTACAACCACATATATGACACAAACTCCCTCCCGAAATCCATGAGCGAAGCCCTCATAGTCTTGATCCCTAAGGCAGGCAAGGACCCGATGCTCCCCGAGTCCTACCGCCCCATCTCCCTACTCCAACTCGATAGCAAGATCTTAACCAAAATCCTAGCTCTGCGCCTCAACAAGGTAATCCTTACGCTAGTGCACCCTGACCAGACCGGATTCATGCCCAACAAAAACACAGCCTTCAATCTTAGAAGATTGCACATGAACCTACAGGCCAGACATTCGGACATGGGCTCCAGGGTGGTGGTCAGTCTTGACGCCGCTAAGGCATTTGACTCTGTTGAGTGGTGCTACCTCTGGGAATGCCTCCGCAAATTTGGCTTCGGACCAAACTTTATTAAATGGCTCAAACTCCTGTACCAGGCCCCCACAGCGCGCGTCCAAGTCAACGGCAGGATCTCACCCCCCTTCCCACTCACCCGCGGCACTCGCCAAGGCTGCCCCGTGTCACCCTTGTTGTACGCCCTCGCTGCTGAGCCCCTCGCTATGGCTCTCAGAAACCATGCGGGGGTCAGGGGTCTCCGATGCGGTCAGACGATCGAGAAAGTAAGTCTCAATGCGGATGACATGCTCCTGTACCTTGCAGACACCGGCCCTTCGCTCCAGGCAGCCCTCCAAATCATAACAGACTTCGGAGCATTCTCAGGGTTACAGATAAACTGGGCCAAATCTCACATACTCCCCTTGGGTGCTCCCACTAGTGAACAAGCTGCCCTCCCCTTGTCAGAGCGAACACCATTAAATACCTGGGTGTCCAGGTCTCCAGATCCCCCCTTGACTACATTGCACTTAATGTTGAACCCCTATTTCAAGTCCTTAAAACTAAGACACAGACCTGGTCCCGTCTCCCCCTAGGCGTCATGGGACGAATTAATCTGGTCAAGATGATCCTTCTCCCTAAGCTACTTTATGTCTTTTGGCAGGCCCCGCTGTACATCCCTATACGCACATTCAGAGCCATGGAATCTATCCTTAATTCATTTATCTGGGGTCCCTCCCGGCACAAGCTGTCGTGGAGGGCCCTGAAATGCCCAACCTACCGGGGCGGCGCCTCTGTTCCCGACCTCTTTCTCTACTACCTAGCGTCCCAGCTATCTCATTTTTTTTACTTTAATCTCATAGACAAGGAACGGTACGCCGCGCTGGTTTGCTCCCAGGTCCCCGGTCCGGTGTCACACCCCTTCCAGATTCTATTCTGCGGACCCCACGGCCCCTCCCCAACGGGTGACAGGAAACACATGCTCTTCCACCACTGCAAAGTCTGGCAACTCACTATGTCCCTTGGCGAAGCACCCTCACCACACTCCCACACACCCCTCTGGGACAACCCGCAGCTGCCCGAGCTGACCACTGTTCCCGATCACGGCCTGTGGATTGCGAGGGGTGTCATATACCTCTCCCAGGTCGTGGCCCGCAGGTCAGTTAGATCCTTCCAATCCCTCAAAGACATGTTCGACCTGCCCAACCACATGTTCTTCCGATACCTCCAACTCCGACACGCACTCAACACACAGTTCGGGAGCGGTGTTCCTGCTCTCGAGGTCCCGTTGCCAGTGGACCTTGTCCTTGGCAGGGATCCCAAAAAACTGATCTCCCTGCTCTACACCTATCTCCTGGCTCCTCTGGCCACCGTGGCTGCCCGTCAGCTAAAATCCCGATGGGAGCCGGACCTGGGCGCCGTGTCGACTGAGGACTGGGAGGAGGCCCTAGCTAACTGCAGCGTCGTCTCCCCCAAGCTCTCTGATCGCCTCACCCACCTATACATTCTACATCGCTCCTACTTAACGCCCCACCGCATCTCCAAATACAGACCTGGCCACATCCCCAATTGTCCTAGCTGTAACCACCCCAACGCCACCTTCTTTCACCTCCTCTGGTCATGCCCCTGCATGCAGGGATACTGGTCTCAGGTGGTCCGCTTCCTTCACGATCGCATGGGCTCCCCTGTATCCCTCTGCCCCCGCCAGTGTTTACTCGGCCTCCTTTCCCTGTCTGAGGCCGAAAAGTATCTACAAACATTTTTGCAAGAGACATTATTCCTTGCCAGGCTTCAGATAGCGAGGACATGGCTGAGGGGACCCCCTCCCACACTACAGCAGTGGATTAGAACTGTTAACGATACTCTGCCCCTTAAAAAACTACTTTACGTCCACAGGGGATGCCCAGATAAATACTACAAGGTATGGAACAGATGGCTGGGGACTGCTTCCACCTGCGATGTGGGGGCCTAGCCGCCCTCCCCCCGGACCGACCCAGCAGCCTCCCCCCCCTCCTTTTTCCTAACCCGATGGTTTTTTTTATATACATTTTTCCTGCACTGCAATGAACATATACATGTATTGTCCTCCTTTGTTATGCCCATGTACGCATCAGCACTTTACAAACCGTAGATGTAGTGCATGTTGCACTTTATATGCGTTACTGTATGTTTTATTCATGCTCAAAAAACGTTGTTTTGATTCAAAAAAAAAAAAAAAATGTATAGTTTGGATTTTAATAAACAGTGAAGCTCTGGTTGTGTAACCCTCAACATGTGTGGATTGTCTCGTGATTAAGGGGTTAAGGGCTGGTTATGGCGAATCGGCAGGCTGCGGGTGCGTTTGGAGGACAGGAGAAACGGGTCTGGCGGATGTGCCCACCTGGGGTATCTGAGATCTGTCACACACTCATACGTCTTTTTTCAAAAGACAATCTCTGGATATGACGCTGAGCATGTGCACTCAACTTCTTTGGTGGACCATGGTGAGGCCTGTTCTTAGTGAAACCTGTCCTGTTAAACCACTATATGGTCTTGGCCACCATGCTGCAGCTCAGTTTCAGGGTCTTGCCAACCTTCTTTTAGCCTAGGCCATTTTATGTAGAGAAACTATTATTTTTTTTAGATCCTCAGAGAGTTCTTTGCCATGAGGTGGCATGTTGAACTTCCAGTAACCAGCATGAGTGAGTGAGGCGGCGTACACACGACCGAGGTTCTCCCTGAAAACCAGCGAGAACCTCGATGGAATGTGCATTCCAGCGAGGACCTCGGCCGTTTGTACGGTCTCGGCGAGCTTCCCGTCGGGAAGCCCGTCGAGCAGAAATAGAGAGCACGCTCTCTATTTCCTCGACGGCCCGCCTGGATGAATGGCTGGTTGCCATTCCCGACGGGCGGGTCGCCGATTTCGACGGCCGGCAGAGAGCCTCGACGGGCGGAACGATGTGTTCTGCCCGTCGAGGATCTCTGCCGTGTGTACGCGGCCTGAGAGTGATAACACCAAATTTAACACACCTGTTTCCCATTCACACCTGAGACCTTGTAACACTAACAGGGGCGGACTGACAACTCATGGGGCCCCCGGGCAATAGGAGATCCTGGGGCCCCCTGTCACCGCCCATGTGTTCCCACCCGTACTCAAGCCACACCCACACAAATCATATTGCACTGCCCACACTACATGCGTTCGTCACAGAATTTCTCTACACTATGTTCAAAATAAAATGGTAATTATGAAATATAAAGAAAAATAAACTTATATTAAAGAAAGTGCAACAATGGTACATTTCCAAAATGAAAGTGATTGTAAAGGCTCTTTTTTTTAAATAACAAACATGTCATACTTACCTCCACTGTGCAGTTCGTTTTTCACAGAATGGCCCTGAACCTGGTCTTCTGGGGTCCCCGCGTGGTTCTCGCGGCTCCTCCCCACATCAGATAACCCCCTAGGAGAAGCGCTCTCCCGGGGGTTACCTTGAGGGACATTCTTCCCACTGACCCCCAATGTAAGGAACATTCTTCTGGTGACCACCAATGCAAGGAACATTCTTCTGGTGACCACCAATGCAAGGAACATTCTTTCTGGTGACCACCAATGCAAGGAACATTCTTCCCACTGACCCCCAATGTAAGGAACATTCTTCTGGTGACCACCAATGCAAGGAACATTCTTCTGGTGACCACCAATGCAAGGAACATTCTTCTGGTGACCACCAATGCAAGGAACATTCTTTCTGGTGACCACCGATGTAAGAAACATTATTCGCACAGACCACCAACGCAAGGAACATTTTTTTCTGGTGACCACCAATGCAAGGAACATTCTTTCTGCTGACCACCAATGCAAGGACCATTATTTCTGCTGACCACCAATGCACACCAATGCAAGGAACATTCTTTCTGGTGACCACCAATGTAAGGAACATTATTCGCACAGACCACCAATGTAAGGAGCATTCTTTCTGCTGACCACCAATGTAAGGAACATTTTTTGCACAGACCACCAATGCAAGGAACAATTTTTTCTGGTGACCACCAATGCAAGGAACATTTTTTTCTGGTGACCACCAATGCAAGGAACATTCTTTCTGGTGACCATCAATGTAAGGAACATTATTCGCACAGACCACCAATGTAAGGAGCATTCTTTCTGCTGACCACCAATGTAAGGAACATTATTCGCACAGACCACTAATGCAAGGAACAATTTTTTCTGGTGACTACCAATGCGAGGAACATTCTTTCTGGTGAACACCAATGCAAGGAACATTCTTTCTGGTGACCACCAATGCAAGGAACATTCTTTCTGGTGACCACCAATGCAAGGAACATTCTTTCTGGTGACCACCAATGTAAGGAACATTATTCGCACAGACCACCAATGTTAGGAACATTCTTTCTGCTGATCACCAATGTAAGGGACATTCTTCCCACTGATGGTTCTTTTTGCCGAAGTGTACAGATATATCAGTGTTGTATACAAGGAATAGCTCTCAATATACAGATATTAGTGTCAGGGAAAACACTCAAGTGTATAGATGTCAGTTATACATAGGGAATAGCACTTAGTGCTATTCCTTATGTGTTACACTGACATCTATACACTTGAGTGTTTTCCCTGACACTGATATCTGTATATTGAGAGCTATTCCTTGTATACAACACTGATATATCTTACACTGACATCTATACACTTGAGTGTTTTCCCTGACACTGATATCTGTATATTGAGAGCTATTCCTTAAAGAAGATTTAGCGTCGTGGTACAATTGTTAACTCCACTGGATTATGCAAATGCCCTTTATCGGCCTCCCCAAGTACCAAATCGCTCGTCTGCAAGTCGTTCAGAATCGCCGCAGACTGGTGACTGGGAAAAAACCCTGGAATCCATCTCACCTTCACTGAGAGCACTTCATTGGCTGCCATCAAAGACAGAATCGCTTTTAAAGCTCTCTGTCTTCCATAGTGTGTTGGGAATGCCCCCCTTTATTTATGCGAAATAATAAAAGCGCATAATCCCAATCGCGTTTTGCGATCCACGAATCAGAACCTGCTCCAGGTTCCGAAAGCCAACTTCAAGTCCAAGGGGAAGAAGGTCCCAAACTATGGAACTTACCAACCAGCATTCGGTTGAACACCTAGCATTTAGGTCAAGACTTTTCTCTTTTGATATCAAAGGAGACAGGAACAACAAGCGCCCAGAGGCGATTCAGTTCGCATGTGCCGCGCTATACAAGTTTTCATTCATTCATTCATTCATTCATTCATTCATTCACACACTGACCTGCTGCTGCACAGTGCACACAAGAAGGCAGGTCAGGTGACTGTCTCCGACATGATGACTCCACTGTGTCTTCCCTCTCCAGCCTCCAGCTCTCTCACTGGCTTTCCCCGGCAGCATGGATGTATACTGTGGCCCCGCCCCTCTGCTGAATTCTCTAGGAGGATAGGTCCCCAGAGCGCCTGTCATTGCAATAATCCTCATGGCTCCACGATCGCTCTGTAATCCTGGCCAGCACTTGGTCCTCTCATACAGCCTCATCATCTGCAGGCAGGGATGACATCACTCACTACCTCTGCGGTGCACACACTTTCCTAATCCTGCATAATAAACTGTGGGCACATCCAGGGGCAGACTGAGCAGCTCATGGGGCCCCCCTGACTCTGGGGCCCTCGGTTTCTGCCCGACTGACCGAATGGTCAGTCCGCCCCTGAACAAGTCACATGACACCGGGGAGGGAAAATGGCTAATTGGGTCCAATTTGGACATTTTCACTTAGGGGTGTACTCACTATGGTTGCCTGCGGTTTAGACATTAATGGCTGTGTGTTTAGGTTTTTTGAGGGGACAATATAATTAAAATATTTACAAAAATGTGAGTGGTGTACTCACTTTTGTGAGATACTGTAAGTGTATTAAAACCAGCAATATTGGTTCTGGTTTACTTCCTGTATACGATGATGTTACAGGGGAGGCACTTCCCGACAAGTTTCATCATAAACAGAGCTCTTTACACACAGCATAGTGTGGTATGACAGTTTGCCACCAGAGAAAATTACTTTCTGTCCCCTTGGTCATAAAAACAAGTACTTCGAAGCTCATAATATGTATATTTACTGATCATTTGTATTTTATTTTATATTTGCTGCTGAAAAGTTGCTATAGAAAGTGCTACAGACGGTGCCCTTATTTTCTCTAGTGCTTATAGACTAAATACTTGCATGTTACTTATTTGTGGTAAACATTATATTTTAAAGTATAAATGATCTCTTTGTGCTTGCATGTGTTATGGCTACAAAGTCCCTTGTTAATTTGGCCTGAAAAAAAGGTTTATTTTATAATTGCTGTATTTCTACTCGCTGCAATAACCTTTTTTAATTTGTATCTGATTGCAGATGATGATTTAAAACTAAACAGTGCCGTGTTTCATTGGCCGGAACAGATAGAAACCGTGTTTGAAGTCAATAACAACCGTTTAATGGCCAAAAGAGACCATGCTGAAGATGAGCTGCGGAAAAGGTGATTAAATGCTAATATATCGTGGGTAATGCAAAATCCAGCAATAAACAACAATACACGCATTGCATTTGATGATTTTACAGGTATCTTTGCACTTAAAGCTTATCCAAACCCAAGAAGAAAATTGTAATACTTAGCAGCTTACATTTACACAGTCACATAGTTGATCTGATTGAAAAAAGTCTATCCAGTTCAACCAACAAAGTAAAAGAAAAAACACACACAAATCGAAAACCTCTATATAACTATTCTATACTCACAGTTGATCCAGAGGAAGGCAAAAAACGGTAAAGCAGTTCATACCTCTTTTAATGCAAGAAAGGTTTTTGCTTGCTTTGAAAACTGCATTCTCAAAATGTGATGGCTGCATTAGTTTTACATTTTTCATGATTTTTTTTACATTCATTTTCACCTGATGATCCAGCTAGTAACATAGTTCCTGTCTTAAGGCCCATACACATGGTTGGACTTTATGACAACAAACTTCAAAATGAGCAGGGTTTCAAAAAAATCTGACACTGTGTCCATCGGACAAACTTTTACGGTTTTCATCGGACAAAAGTTCGATCTGCAAATGGACAAACTTTTTGGCAATAAAAGTTCTACGGTGCAAAGTCCTATTATGTGTACAGAAGTGCATCGGACTTCCATGCTCAGAACCAATGTTAAAATCAAGCAACAATAGCAGAAGTTGACCAAAGGGTGGCGGTAAAGAGAAGAAAAGAGCTGAAAAACCACATGATTTTGGGAAAGTTTGTTGAAAAAGTCCTGCCGTGTGTAGGCATACCAAGTTCACGGCCAAAGCCCTTCAAACAAAAATCCACGGAAAAGTTTGTTTTATGGCCGACCGTGTGTATGAGGCTTTAGGGTGATCTCACTCACCACACTGTATATATTGAGGAGCAGAGTTGTCACCCTAGGCTGCTTCTGAATTGGACTACAACACCTCTCCTCTTCTCCAATACATATAGTGGTATTGTTTTGTAGTTCACAGAATATACCTTGGAAAGCTACTGACATTGGTTGAAATTTCAGTTCAGTGCAGAAGGTTGCTAAAAAAAAAACTAGGGGCCAGATTCACAGAGCGATTACGCCTGCGTAACAGGAGATGCGCGGCGTAAGTCTTAATGTGCGCGTGCGTTTCGATGCACAGCATCCCCAAAACGAGATACGCAAGAAATCTACTTTATTTTGTCCAGCGTAATTTCGTTAGACAGGCGCATCCGTCCGCGCAAAACTGCGCTAGACAGACCATTGATTTGCTAGTCAAATATGCTAATGAGGGACTTACGGGGATCCACAAAAGAACGTTGGGGCAGCGCAGGCTACGCAGTGTGCGCAACTGCAAAATGTCCTGTCTAAAATTAGACCATATAAAAGCTGGTCTAAAAAGAGAAAAATCGTCTACATGTCAGATAAAGCAACACTGTTAGTGAGGGGCTCAGAAGTCACACGTATTGCCCAACAAACTGTATGCCAACATGCCAGTGGCATCCATGCTCATAGCTATACTACTGACTTTAGATGAGCAAAGAAGGAAGAGGGCACTGAGGAGGGCACTGAGGAGGGCACGGGAGATGTTTTTTTTAACTTTTTATTTGCTTATATAAACTTTACAATTTAATCTAATACAATATTCTTATCTGATACAAGCCCCTCATTCTTCACTCTTCACGGGAGAGGATATACTGCACACGCATAGACATCTATGGCATGAGTGATTCTGAGGTGTCTCGCATCTTCAGATTCACCCCTCATGCCATCATGGAATTAACCACAACCTTGCAGGAGGACATCAGCAGCCCAACACATGACACCACCCATGACACCCATGACACCCATGACAGCTACATATACAATCAGAGCCCCATCCCCACAGATTTCGAACAGAACATGTATGGGGACAGCTGGCTGGTTGGTGAGTGACATGGGTGGCAGGCATGACTGTCCCCCCCCACGATGCACACATCACAAGGGGCACATGCACTACTAACATCCTCCTGTCTTTTCCCTTCAAGCTGACCCTGCATATGCACTGGGACCCCATCTCATGACCCCATCTCATGCCAGCTCACATTATGCATCTTTGCACGTTAAACACACACATTAATCATGGCACAATGAGAATGCATGCATGCACCCCACTGTGGTCCCTAGCACACACACCCCACATCCTCATCACATTGGATTGGCACAAGCCCACCATGCAGGACTTGTGAGCAGCAACGCCACGCCAAGGCTCCAATTATGTCACTGTACATTCATACACCATTCACACGGACCTGGGGATCACTTCTCCCTGGTCCTGGGGAACCCTTCTCCACCAAAATTGAGGGTGACACCCCTTTTCCGGCAGGAATGTCACCCCCGCGACGAGAACAGGGTGATTGCGCGGCTACATTGCGCAAGTCTAACGTAAAGGCGGTGCGCTACGCCGTTCCAATAATGCGCAGATGTACCTGAATCTGGCCCTAGGTTTCTGACAGGAACAACAGGTATTTTTCTGAACTTGCAGAAAGTCTACTTAGAAAAACGTAAACATATTGCATTTTTGTTCATGGGTTAATATATACTTTGAACAAAATATTTAGTCTTTTTATTCATTTCTAATTAAACATAATAGAGATTAGCATGATGGTAATCTTATCTATAGGGACTGATATTATTTTTATTTATAATTGCCATTATCCACTTGCCAACCGCTCACAGTACATTTACTGCAGGCAGGCGGTACATACAGGCAAAGCAATATACCCATACATAATTTTGCCTGCACAGATGCAAGGGGCGCTGCATGTCCGCTGGGGCATGTGGCGCCCCCTCCCCCAGTGACCAGTCACAGCAGAAAGCAGATCTAGATACTCGGGCCCGGTGATCATGTGATTGCATTGCGATCACATGATTTACCATATCAACAAAGCTGTTATGAATCAATATGATTCATAACAGCTTTGCTTCCTTTGTTAGTGAGTTTTAATTGGGCCACAGCTACCACATGGCGCCTGGACAAATCACAGTACCCTGTACCATGTGATTAGCTGTAGCCGATCACAGATCCCTAGTATTCACAGCTGAAGTTAACCCATTCATGACAGTTGAAAGCTTTGCTAGTACAATGATTTTTACACACTGAGATGTCATTCCTGGACCAGTATTTTGGGCCTCATTCACATTTGTGCAGTCTGCAAGCACATGTGTACTTTAGACATTAATGGCTGTGTGTTAAGTTATTTTGAGGGGACAGCTAATTTACACTGTTATATAAGCTGTACACTCACTACTTTACATTGAAGCAAAGTGTCATTTCTTCAATGTTGTCACATGAAAAGATATAATAAAATATTTACAAAAATGATGAGGGGTGTACTCACTTTTGTGAGATACTGTATATCGGATTCTTTGTATGCTTTAAAATACTGTTGCCCACACAAACCTTTTAGATTTTATTTTCCTTTGTTGTACAGGTTATGGATTAACTTTTTTGAGGTTAAAGGAGGAATTATAAGTGTCAGGTGGATGCATTCATCTATTATGTTACTGTAGAGTTTATTGTGCACAGCAATACGTACTTCTGTCCAAATATTACAAAAGAATATTGATTATTATGTAGCGCTCACCCCCGAAGGAGCCGCTGGTTGTTGTTTGGAATCGGCGTATTAAGTTACCTTGTAGTGTGTCTAGGGGTAGTAGCAGTGAGTAGTAGCAGTGAGAGAATGTCCAGTTACCAATTGGGTTTTCAAATGCTTTATTCCAGGGCCCAACACAGCCAACATCAAGAGGAGATAGGAAAGGTTGATGAAGCAATAGAAAACAGTGCGGTATCAGGCCTGGATAAGTAGTAGAGCAGTCCTGCTCTTAGTAGAAGTTGCCAGAGTGGGTGAAGCGCCTCCGGACAGACCCTTGTTATTAGCCTGGCAGCCGGAAAGTCACTTTTAAGTTGCTGGGAGGAACAGGTCTCTATTACAGACCTGGCTCAGGCCTCCGCCACAGGCCTAGTATTTCAATACTCAAGAGAACAATTCGGATTGAGCGAATCCTCCCAGTAAATGCAATGAAAGGGGTCACCGGTCGACAGCTGACATGTACCGGCAACCAGATCCCCGATGGTTCGTTCAAGCCCTTTTGGACAACATGCCTCCGGGTTCTCCTCAAGCCGATCCCCCACTGAATGGCACACAGCCTGGGATCTTCTCAGTAAGGTTGGGGACCCAGTAAGCCACTGGGGCCCCGATCAACATCTGGATGGGTCTCCATGGAGCAGGCAGCTCCGGCCAGGTGGGCCATGTGGGCGGGGTCTGTGGATGTGCGCACCCTGAAGGTGGATGCCGCACCTGGAACGTGGACCCCACGCAGAGAAGAAGAACTGACCCCGAACACGTGGCAGCTGCCACAGATATACCCCTCCCCAGCATGCTCAGTGAGGGAAAACTCCTCTAATTGGCTGCTGGGGAAAAGTGGCTCCGTCAAAACCCCTCTAGCGCCAACTGTCTAGCACCAGATTACACCCCTGGGTCGCAGACTGACCTATAGGACAGTTCTGAAATAGCAGCAGGCTGCAATTTAACAAATTATTACCATTCACCCACTAACTTTAGCGTAGTGCCCGTACTGAAAGTAGGGGGCGCTACAATTATAAGAATATAATATCTAATAAATAAAATATACGTATTTTATTTATTACAATTTCTTAACAGACTTATGGTACAAAGCCTTTTTTTTGAGCAACAACAATCTCAGTAACAGTAATCTTTGCCTTAAACCATTAATTTAGAAAGCCAAGGTTAGAGATTCAGCATGAGGTAGAGCCTGGTGAAAACTGCAAATTCTTTCCACTAGCTATTATAAAAAAGTACAGCGCTAATTTAAGTGATCTCAGATAAATACTGAGAATAGTGACACATATATCCACATTAATGAATAGTACAAAAAACAAATAAACCATAATATAAGACAGTAGTAATCTGTAATATACGGTACTTGTGAAATAGGAAGTGAACAAAAGCAATAATATTCACTACATAAAATTGTCCTTGAAAATAGTGATAACTGTGTTTCAAAAAGTGAAATAATATATGTAGACTTAAACGTGACTAGATGTGAAGACATATTGATAGAAGATCCGCCACCATATGCTTATAAGACTTGCCAGAAGGATTAAACCCAGATGGATATTCACCCACTGAGTCAGTCAAGCTTTTAACGGTATTACACCAAAGAACAGGATACATCCACAGATATGAACTCCAAGGAACCAATGAACAAAAATTTGTGATGATAAAAGAACACTTTGGAACAAACAAAATGGCAGTAACAGTGACATCAGTAGTCCTTTCCAACGTGTTTCGTTTAATGGCACATCATTCTTTTTCTTTTTCCACTGGCTATTACACATCAAACATGTTACCTGTTATTTTTGGAAGCAGAACCTCTTTAATCACTGCAATGTTGAGATTTTCCTGCAGGCACTCGAAAGTATTGTACTGTTATGCCAGTTACAGCAAAGCAAGCCTACTAGACTATCATTGTATTTCAATAGGGATGAGGCGAACACCACCCGGTTCGGTTTGCAGCAGAGCATGCGAACAGGCAAAAAATTCATTCAAACACGCAAACAAAAATGCTTATTTTAAAGGCTAATATGCAAGTTATTGTCATAAAAAGTGTTTAGGGACCTGGGTCCTGCCCCAGGGGACATGTATGAATGCAAAAAATTTTGATTTCTCCCATGGACTTTTAATGGGTGTTCCGCGGCTTTTCAAATTTGCCGCGAACGCCCCAAATTGTTCGCTGTTCGGCTAACGGGCAAATAGCCAATGTTCGAATCGAACTCATGTTCGACCCGAACATAAAGCTCATCCCTAGTTTTCACCATACTCCTCACCTAGTGCCAGCCATACTGTCAGGAATCAGCGGCTAAGGAGTAGGGATGAGCCGAACACCCCCCCCCCGTTCGGTTTGCACCAGAACCTTCGAACGGACCGAACGTTCGCCAAACATTTAGAACCCAATTGACGTCTATGGGACTCGAACGTTCGAATTCAAAAGTGCTAATTTTAAAGCCTAATATTTATTGTTGTAAAACGTTTTTGAGAGCCCGGGTCTTGCCCCAGGGAACATGTATCAATGGTAAAAAGTTTAAAAACAGTTGTTATTTTCAGGAGCAGGACTCCTGAAAAAACGACCGTTTATAAAACTTTTTTCAATTGATACATGTTCCCTGGTGCAAGACCCGGGTTCTCAAAGACGTTTTCACAGGCAAACTATAGACACCCAGCAGGTACAATATTTAAAGGAATTTTTCATTTTTTTTAATTCAAGTATCATTAAAATCACTGCTCCTGCATCAGGAGCAGTGAATTTAATGATGCTTAACTTTAAAAAAAATGAAAAATTCCTTTAAATATTGTACCTGCTGGATGTCTAAGCCTGTGATAACGTCTTTAAATAGCACAATCACCTGCCTGCCAGTAAATTAGGAAGAACTGATCTAGCTAAGCTATACAGTGTATAAATATATGTACAACACACATATATGCCTGCTCTATCTACCTTCAAAAAATGACTCTCTCTGTCTCTCTCTGTTCTCTGTTAACTGCCGCAACACACTACACAAGACCGCCCTGCAGGCGGCCTTTTATAGTGTGGGGCGTGTACTAAACCCTCTGAGCCATAATTGGCCAAAGCCACCCTGGCTTTGGCCAATTATGGCTCTCTGTTTTTTGCGCACTGTGATTGGCCAAGCATGCAGGTCATAGTGCATGCTTGGCCAATCATCAGCGCGTAATGCCGCAGTGAATTATGGGCTGTGACGCGCCACTCGAATTTGGCGCGAACGGTCCATAACGTTCGAATTTAGATGAATGGTTGAACAGACGATGTTCGAGTCGAACATACATTTGAATCGAACGCGGAGCTCAACCCTACTAAGAAAACCAGACACATAGCTACACAAAGGAACTGAGACCAAACAAGTCATTAAAGTGATATTTATTTACAGTGAAACACACACACCAATAAAAATACACAGCAACCAGTGAACACAGCAAAAACAAACCCCAAAAAGACAAACTAACAAATTAACCTAACTACTATCTATATGCAATATCTATAATAAAGGAAACAGGGATGCAAGGAAGGGAAACATGACTGGGTACAAGAGCAGGGAGCAAGGCAGAGGGGTGCAGGATGGATCAGAACACAGGAAGGTTCAGGATAGGTATCAGGCACAATCTTGTAGCAAGAAGGCGATCAGACAGGATAGTGACACCCTGGGGGAAGGGAGGAGCAGCTTTAAATTTCCACCTGGCAGCTGGAGCCAGGGGTGGCTGATCATAGCCTGCTGGCTTCTGGGAGACACCTACTGGTGGAAACTGGAGCTGCAGCCATCGGCCCAGTGAACCCAAGTGCCACTAGCAGGTAAACTCAACCCTGACACATACATACATTACTGACAAATGTGTTATCTCATTTAAAGGTATGTGTTTAAGGCCTGTATTGAATTTTAACCTCAAAACCCATGTTGCTACTAATACTGTGATGACCCATTCACAATGTTTGCACATGTATGTATAACTCTTGCTATGCCCTGCATCCTTTCTAAGGGCCACTCCATTTACACTTCACAACCACTGTATGTTGTTTTCTATATATATATATATATATATATATATATATATTTTTTTTAGAACAAACAGATTTGACAAAAAAAAAGTGAACTACCAGTTGATTTAATATGCCCCCTAAAGAGTCAATAATCCTCCAAAAAAATAAAATTCTATTATTATGTTCATTACTTGGGGAGTTATGGTTTTTAATTCAAATATCCACCAGGTTTCATTCCATGAAACCTCTGCCTCATATTGAACCCCTTCCAATGTTTTTCCACCCTGAATGTTTACACCAAACATTCTAAAATATTTGACGTAAATGTAGATCACATAGTGTAAAACTTGTAATATTGTAGTGTTCCACAAACATTTTTTTAAATAATAAATCGCTGGATTATGATCGATCATTCATTTATTTGGCCTTTTGTGGATCAACCCTTCCAACTCAGGGTGACTAATGACAAACTTGACAAGACCTTATTGATTTATCTGTAACCTTCACCCTTAAAAAGACCCACTTAAGATGGAACTAAACTGTAACTGAACACCACAAACCGAAAACGCTTTTTATATTATTTCTACTATTTAACCAGTTAAGGACCCCCGCACGCCTATGTACGTCCACAACATGGCTCGTACAGGCACAAGGGCGTAAATTTACGTCCTCGCCTTAGTGCGGTTCGGGGGTCCCATCGGGACCCCCTCCGCGGCGTGCGGCGGTCCCCCTGGCTCTGGGAGCGATCGCCGACGAGCGGGCGGATGTCCGTGTTTTCCGCCCCCCCCGCGATCGCTCCCAGCCAATGGGAGCGCGCTCCCAGCCTGTCACTTCCTCCTCCTGTGTTTACACAGGAAGGAGGAAATGATAATTTCTCTCATCGCAGCGCTGTTTCCCAGCGCTGCTGATGAGAGAAGACATGCCAAGTAAGTGTGCACCAACACAACACTGACACACACTCACATAGGCATATTAACCCCATGTGATCGCCCCCCCCCCCCCACCCCCCTGTCACAGTGTTACTGAATGCAGTGATTTAATCACTGCATTTAGTGTCAGTGTGACAGGCACTGTAAAAAACAGTTAGTGTTAGGTTCAGGATAGCCCCCCCACCCCCCCTAATAAAGTTTTAACCCCCTGATCACCGCCCTAGTTAACCCTTTCACTCCCTATTGCCAGCGTCACTAAGCGATCATTTTTCTGATCGCTGTATTAGTGTCGCTGTTCCCGCTAGGTAGCTATTTTTTTTATTACAATTTTTTTTTTTACTAAAGACATGTGGCTAAATAAATTTTGGCCTAAATGTTTCACTAAAATTTAGTTTATTTGATTTTTTTTATAACAAATAGTAAAAAAATAGTGTTTTTTTTCAAAATTGTCGCTCTATTTTAGTTTATAGCGCAAAAAATAAAAATCGCAGAGGCGATCAAATACCACCGAAAGAAAGCTCTATTTGTGGGAAGAAAAGGACGCAAATTTTGTTTGGGAGCCACGTCGCACGACCGCGCAATTGTCTGTTAAAGCGACGCAGCGCCGAATTGTAAAAACACCTTGGGTCATTTAGCAGCGTAAGTGTCCGGGTCTTAAGTGGTTAAACACACTCACTAATCCATCCATTTTTCTGTGCTTTATTCTGTTGAGAATCACTTTAGAAACCCCCCTCCCCCTAGAATTTCTGCCCATGGCCATCTTGAGTAAAGGCAGATCATTCATTTAGCATTTACTTCCTGGAATTGATCTGCTCTTAGGCCAGGCATGCAGGCAGAAGGGTGTGCTTAGCTGAGAAAGCCCCTCCTCCCCTCCACTGGATGAAAAAAATGCCAGGAAGACTCCAGGGGTGCATGACATTATTTTGGCCTAGACCAGAAATCAGGAAGCAACTGAAGAAATGTAAAGAAGTTTAAAACAAATATAAATAATATACTTCACTATCTATTTACTAAGGGTAGGAGCACTTAAGGATAACATTTTTAATACTGATTGAGTGAGTTTAGTTCAACTTTAATGGTAATTATAGGACTAATTTGTTTTAAAAATAATTAATAAAATAACACGGTATTACTATTTGTTTTACAGACGTTCAGACTTTGAGAAAGTACTTAATGGCTACAATGCTGACATTGAGGCTTTTCGAAAAAAAGAGACGATGACTTTGGATGAAATGAGAAATAACATGGAGAAACTGAATGATCTGGATCAGAACTTGAATAAGGCACTTCTAGAGTTTGAGGTTTGTGTGTTAAAATCTTTCCCAAACTTTGGTCAGTAGAGTATGAACACTACAACCTTTGAGCTGTTATGCAAAGTGTACTATTAAATCATCATCGTCATCCACATATGCTAGCATAAACCCATTTGTTTTATCCCAACCCCTCTCCAGTTTGTACATAACTGAACAATTCAAAACTCAAAATTCAATTCAAAACCTACTAATATCTACTAATAACCTACTAATATCTTGAATTTTAGAAAATAACATTAGCAGTACTAGTTGTCACAGTATTTGAATTAATTTAGGAATTTATCTCATGCCTCCTATTTCTCAGGCAGGCATCTCCTTCATTGCCTTCAGAAATGCCTAAAGTTCTTTTCTCCAAATGTTTATTGGAGATCATGGAAGTAGACTCTTCTGAAATATAGGCAAAAATCAAACAGTTCTCACCAATGGAGCTAGTGCTGGCCGTTAGTAAAGGTTTTGATCCCTACTGAAAATTTACATGGCAGAATTTGACTTTTACTAAGATATCCTTATTAGAATTTAAAACGTAAAACTAGAATTATTTCTTTTAATTTAATTTCAATTGAATGCATGAACAATGTATTCCTTTAAATCCTTTGGAACTCTTCACACCGCTAAGTTGCTGGTAGGGTGCGTTTTTAAAAGTCCTGGTATGCTGCATTTTTGGTGTATGTTTAAAAAGCGCACCAGAAATACACCTGAAATTAATAGAAAACACATAAAAATGCACTACAAATGCATCAAGGTGGCATTTTTGGTGCACTTTTTGAGTGACGTGTCCATGTTTCACAGGTGCGTAATTGGAGTAAGGTAACCAAAACACACCAAAATGCATTAAAAACGCATACAGTATGTGCTTTATGACTTTGTTCAATGGAGCAGTGTGGCAGGGCCCTTGGTGTTATTGGAAACTGAAAAATAGGAGATTATAAGAAATGTGAGGCAGAGTCTGCTCTCAGCTTGGTAATAACATTCAACACATTTATTATACATTTCAGATATTCATCCTACGGTATTCACTGAGTTTAGACCATGTGTTATACATTGTGTACAGGAACATCAAAGAACATGAACAGATGTGTGAAAAATACATTTCAGAGATGAGAATAAAAGAAGGGTGGGATATTGGGAGGGGACAAAAAATAAAAATGTCCCTAGCTTATGTAGTATTTTTCCATAATTTTTTTTATTCAAAAAGAAGGAAAACGGGAAGGCTCAATATTAAAGGTATGACATTCCAAATTAAATATATGCATAGAATATGCAAGCAACCATGACATTTCAAAATTATGGGACTTTTTAGGTACCACATCACAACAATATTGATTAAAATCATGTTTTATTCATATTATAAGATTTATAAAAAAAAAAAAAACACTTGATTCCTGTTCCAGATAGACTTATCCTTTTAGTATATACTATTGTGCAAACGTTTTAAGAAGGTCTGAAAAAATGCTTTAAATTAAGAATGCTTTCAGAAATAAAAGTGTTATTAGCTTATTTTTATCAATTAACCACCTGAGCCCCGGGCCATTGTCAATTGACTGCCTCACGTTGGCTCTGAAAATCCAACAGGACGTCATATGACGTCCTGGATTCCTCCGGCCACTGGGGGGGCGCATTCCCGAGATGCCGATGCGCATGGCTGGTGGTCGCGATGTCCCCCAGGTACCCGCAATCGGCAATGACAGAGCAGGGACGTGGAGCTCTGTGTGTAAACACAGAGCTCCACATCCTGTCAGGAGAGAGGAGACCGATCTGTGTCCCTTGTACATAGGGACACAATCGGTCACCTCCCCCAATCACCCCCCTCCCCCCACAATTAGAACACAATACAGGTACACATTTAAACCCTTCCTCACCCCCTAGTGTTAACCTCTTCAATGCCAGTCACATTTATACAGTAATTAGAGCATATTTATAGCACTGATCACTGTATAAATGTGAATGGCGCCAAAAATGTGTCAAAAGTGTCCGATGTGTCCGCCATAACGTCGCAGTCCCAATAAAAAAATCCCAGATTGCCACCATTACGAGTAAAAAAAAAATAATAAAAAATTATAATTCTGTCCCATATTTTGTAAGCGCTTAGTGCGATTTTTTTTTTTTACCAAAAATATGTAGAAGAATACGTATCGACCTAAACTTTTTTTTAAAAAATTGGGCTATTTTATTATAGCAACAAGTAAAAAATATATTTATATTTTTTCTTTAATTGTTGCTTTTTTTGTTTATAGCGCAAAAAATAAAAACCGCAGAGGTGATCAAATACCACCAAAATAAAGCTCTATTTGTGGGGAAAAAAAGGACGTCAGTTTTTGTTTGGGAGCCAAGTCGCATGACCGCGCAATTGTCAGTTAAAGCGACGCAGTGCCGGAAGCTGAAATTTCACCTGGGCAGGAGGGGGGTATATGTGCCCAGTAAGCAAGTGGTTGACAAAAAGGAAAGTAAATGAACAGATGAGAAATCCAAATCAAATCAATATTTAGTGTGACCACCCTTTGCCTTCAAAACAACATAAAACATTTCTAGGTACACCTGCACACAGTTTTTGAAAGAACTTGGCAGGTAGGTTGTTTCAAGCATCTTGGAGAACTAACCAACGATCTTCTGTGGATGTAGACTGCCTCAAATCTTTCTGGTTGGCAAGATCTCAACACAGAAACTCTACCAAAATGCAGTTCACCATCTCTGTTGGGACCAAACCCACCAACTAGCCCAAAATGTCTCTCGTTGACATTCTGCCATTTTTTATTACAAACATAAATTTGAGATGGGTTTGTAAGTTTAAATTGAGTAAGAAAAGGTTAGGGTTCAGAGGGTCTTTTTGTTTCCATGTTGCGGTTACAGTCTTCCTGGAGGAGCTTATATAGTGTACAATGAAAGGAATAAGATTATGCGGCTAGCATTCAGATTTGAGTAGAAGTAGATCCATAGTTGGATCTGGTTGGATGTTGGAGTTAGTAACTGATCAAATAAAAGCATGACTTCAAAAAGAGAAAAGCTAGGGGCATGACCACCAAGGGTGGATAAATGTATCCTCCAACATGAAGAGAAGGAGGCAATAAATATTTTTTAAAGGTGGAAAGGGGTTTAACACCTCTTAAGTGTTGGCTTTAGACCTCTTTCACACAGGTGCTATAACGCTAAAAATATCGCCTGAAAAGTGCCCTGAAATAGCTGCTCTATTCACTCCAGTGTGAAAGCCTGAGGGCTTTCACACCGGAGCGGTGCTCTGGCAGGGCATTCGAAAAATTCCTGCCAGCAGCTTCTTTGTAGCACATTAGGAGCGGTGAATACATGGCTCCTAAAGCGCCCCTGCCCATTGAAATCAATGGGCATTGTTGCAGAACCGCTGGCAAATCGCTGCTGTAGCAGCGCTTTTAACCCTTTTTCGGCCGCTAGCAGGCTTTAAAACCGCCCGGTAGCAGCCGCAAAGCGCCGCAAAAACAACGGTAAAACGCTGCTAAAAATAGCATCGTTTACCACTGACGCCTGTTTACATTCCTTGTAATAAAAATAAAAGTGTACCTTTTTTTTTAAAGTGTCGAAATGAAATAAAAAAAACTGAAGTAAAATTAACAAAAAATAAAATACATTAAAGTGCCCCTGTCCCTGTGTGCTCGCACGCTGAAGCAAACAAATACGTAAATCCCACCCATATATGAAAACGGTGTTCAAACCACACATGTGAGGTGTCGCAAGAGCAATAATTCTAGCCCTAGATCTCCTCTGTAACTCAAAACATGTCGCCTATGGGGATTTTTAAGTACCGAAGTTTGGCGCCATTCCACAAGCGTGTGCAATTTTGAAGCGTGACAAGTTAGGTATCTATTTACTCAGTGTAACTTCATCTTTCACATTATGCAAAAAAATTAGGCTTACTTTAATGGGGTTTTTTTTTAAGCATGAACCTTTTATTTTTTTTAAATGCGTTTAAAAAATTGCTGCGCAAATACCGTGCGAGATAAAAATGATCGCCATTGTATTCTCTAGGGTCTCTGCTAAAAAAAAACATATATAGGGCCAGATTCAGGTAGGAGAGCGAATCTTTATTTTGGAGTAACGTTTCTCATTTACGTTACTCCGCCGAAACTTTAGGAGCAAGTACTGTTATTCACATAGCACTTGCTCCTAAAGTTGCGGCGGCGTAGCGAAAATGAGCTGGCGGAATTCAAATTGGGCGGGTAGGGGGCGTGTATTATTTAAACTAGGCGCGATCCCGCGGCGAACGTACTGCGCATGCGCCGACTGTCAGTGCGCATGCTCCAAATTCTGTCAGTGAACGTCAATGACGTCAATCCCCATTCACAGACGTTTTACGCAAACGACGCGAAAATTTTTAAATTCGACGCGATCACGACGGCCATACTTAACATAGGATACTCCACCTAGGGGGCATGTTTTTCCGTACGCCGCGTATCGCTTACGGAAACGTCGGAAAGTCACTGCGTCGGGCCCGAGTACGATCGTGAATTGCCGATTCTCGCTGATTAACATTCTCTGAGTTAATCAGCGGGAACGCCCCGAGCGCCATTTTTTAAATTGCAGTTCCGATACGACGGCGAAATACAATTACGCCGCTCGTATAGGAACTCCAACCTGGCGTTTCTTGTTTTCTGCTTACAGAAAACAGAAACGCCAGATCAAAGTGAGAGTTATGCTGGCGTATCACTGATACTCCAGCCTAACTCTACCTGAATCTGGCCCATAGTGTTTAGGGTTCTATGTAATTTTCTGGAATGTAGGAGCAACGTGTCAGAATTGGCCTGGGCCTGAAGTGGTTAAAACTTTGGGGGGCATGGCCAACGTTCCATGCTATTTGACGCATGCACTGCCATTCCTGTAGTATATCCTACAGCTGAATGCTCTATAAATGGGCCTTAGTCCTTACAGCATCTCTTTTACTAACATAGTGGAGACTCTCCATTGCCTCAAAGGGAGATGAGAGGATTTTATAACATTGCTCTTGTAAGGAAAATGTTCTCTACAAAAGCACAACCAAACTCAGTTTCATGTGTGCCCTCTAATAGCAGCAGCATTTAGGGAACAGAAATTATAATAACTTTTGCCCCCTCAGACATTAAAAAATCAGTTACATTAAGTCTTGTATTTTTAAAATTGGTTTAAATTAATAAATTATGGTAAATTTCTATAGGCTATCAATAAAGAAGAGGAATTACTGGAATGGGAGAAAAGTCAATTCCCTTCATTGCAAGTGGCAATAACAAACAAGGTGCCTTTTGAACAACTCTGGGTAACTGCATATAACTTCCAATGTAAATCTGAGGAATGGATGAACGGTAAGTCTGTTGCTTTGTCAATACAAATTAATTTCATAGTGAAATTTGCAGTGACATTTGAGAAAATCCCATTATATGATTGTTGTGTGTTTCCATTGACACAGCTTGCCTAAAAATGTTTTTTAAGTACCGTATTTATCGGCGTATAACACGCACCTTAACTTTAAGATGGAAGTTTCAGGAAAAAAACTTTCCACAGCCCCCTACGTGTAACACGTAGGCACAGTTTACCCTCTATTTTCAGGGTAAAAAAGTGAGTGTTATATGCCAATAAATACAGTATTTCTTACTTTTTTAGATGTTTCTCAGAGGGAGGTGTCATGGCTGACCACAAGGTTTTTGAACACTTTAACTATAGGTATTGCAACTCTGTGGTGTCTGGGGTGGGAGGTTGTTGAGGGGAAGATTGCCATCTAGAAGTCATTAGGATTGTTACTAGTCACGCACCCCTCTTACTATATAATTGTAGCTGCCACCGAGAATAGTCGATGGGGCACCCCATTTACATTTTTTTGCTATGGAGCCTCATGATCTGTGGTTACGCCCTGATCTCCCTGTGACCTATCGTATAGACTAGTTTTTAGAGTAAAAATCATTATATATCTATTAAAATGTAATGCAGGGCATTACAAACCACCTGGTGTCACACACACCATACATTTTTGTAGTACATACTTTTTTAAATATACATACATGTAGATGGCTCTTTAATGTAATCTCCTAATTAGCCACTGCTACACTAGGAAATTATACAGAGTAAGAATTTTATATATATTTTAGATTTTAAAATAAAATTTGATTTAGCATAATTCTTTTTATTGGGCGTTTTGACTACTTCTTTCCTTTATACACCCATATCCTTTCATTTTCAATGTAGCTAATTACAAAAACATTTATCAGTATATATACTCCTTTACTTACAATGTGTTTTCTTTACTCTATATGCAAATTCCCATTCTGCTAATGGTGTATGCTAAATACACATAGCAAGTTTCATATAACTATTACATTAGGCTTTACGGTCAGATCAGTCATGGCTATTGTTTACAGCTGAGACTGAATGGGGCTGTAAACTCATAGCCAACTGCTATGTTGCTATGTATGTGTATGTGTATGTGTACTGTATGTGTATGTGTATGTGTATGTGTGTGTGTGTGTGTATATATATATATATATATATATATGTTGAGGTTTGCAAGTGGTTTACCTGGATTATGGCTTAAGATATTAGCCACAACCCCAGTACCATTTTTTTTTCTGCAGGCAGCCGGCTTTCTTATGAAACCAGTTTGAGTGGCTTATGAGACGCTGGAACAGTTTCTGAAGCGGCAGGAGGGGACGTCCCCCCTCCTGCCGCTCACCACTGTTTCTTAGGTTTACTGTTTCCGCTGATCTGCCCGAGAAGCGAACCGAGTTGCTCCCATAGGTCATTAAAGAGTTAACACTCTTTGATGAACTCTATGGCCTTGGAGGTTATAATGTTACCTCCAATCCAGGCCGGAAGAAAATAAATACTGTGTATGTGTGTATATATCATTTTATTTTTTTTAACTGGAAGATCAAAAAAAGGTAAAGAAGAGAAGTCCTTTTGACCACAGATCTCTCCATTAAGAGGACCTGTCATCATTGTTTCTAATACAAGGAATTTTTAATTCCTTGTAATACAAATTAAAGTGATAAAAAAATAAATAAGATTTAGTGTAAAAATAAAAAGTTAAATAAACAAATAAAAAAATCCCTCCATGCTCGCGCTCAGAAGCAAACTCATTAATTTGCGCACGCATATATAAACGGTATTCGAACCACACATGGTGAGGTATTGCCATGAACGTTACAGTGAGAGCAATATTTTTAGCACTAGACCTCCTCTGTAACGGTAAACCAGTAACCTGCGTTTAAAGCATCACCTATGGAGATTTTTATGTACTGTACCATAGTTTGTTGCCATTCCACGAGTGTGTGCAATATTGAAGCGTGACATGTTGGGTATCTATTTACTCGACGTAAAATCGTCTTTCACATTAAAGAAAAAAAATGGGGGGAAACTATTGTGTTTTTTTTTATTATTATTAAAGTGTATTTTTTCCAAAAGAATTGCGTTTGCAGAACTGCTGCGCAGATACTGTGTGACATAAAAAATTGCCATTTTATTCCCTAGGGCAGGGGTGTCAAACAGGCGGCCCTCCAGCTGTTGCAAAACTACAAGTCCCATGAGGCATTGCAAGGCTAACAGTTACAAGCATGACTCCCACAGGCAGAGGCATGATGGGACTTGTAGTTTCGGAACAGCTGGAGGGCCGCCAGTTTGACACCCCTGCCCTAGGGTCTCTGCTAAAAAACAATGTATAATATTTTTGGGTTATAGGTAATTTTCTAGCAAAAAATACTGATTTAAACTTGAAAAGAACACACTGGGTGGGTTTCAGCCACTACAGCGTAAATAGGACTTTTGTTGAGGCTTGTGTCTAAGGCCGCGTACACACGATCAAATCTATTTGCTGGAAACGGTCTGACAGACCGTTTCAGCAGACAGATTTGATCGTGTGTACGGGGCGGACAGACAGATTTGATCGTGTGTACGGGGCGGACAGACAGATTTTTCCAGCAGACAGATTTTAACCAATTTACCCCCTTCCTGACCAGAGCACTTTTTGTGATTCGGCACTGCGTCGCTTTAACTGACAATTGCGCGGTCGTGCGATGTGGCTCCCAAACAAAATTGACGTCCTTTTTTTCCCACAAATAGAGCTTTCTTTTGGTGGTATTTGATCATCTCTGCGTTTTTTATTTTTTGCGCTATAAACAAAAATAGAGCCACTATTTTGAAAAAAAATTCAATATTTTTTACATTTTGCTATAATAAATATCCCCAAAAAATGTCTAAAAAAACTTTTTTTTTCCTCAGTTTAGGCCGATACGTATTCTTCTACATATTTTTCGTAAAAAAAAATCGCAACTAGCGTTTGATTGGTTTGCGCAAAATTTATAGCGTTTACAAAAAAGGGGGTGGTTTATGGCCTTTTTAATTAATATTTTTTTTTTACTAGTAATGGCGGCGATCAGCATTTTTTTCGGTACTGCGATATTATGGCGACACATCGGACAATTTTGACACATTTTTGGGACCATTGGCATTTTTATAGCGATCAATGCTATAAAAATGCATTGGATTACTATAAAAATGCCATTGGCAGTGAAGGGGTTAACACTAGGGGGCAGGGAAGGGGTTAAGTGTGTTCCTATTTGTGTTCTAACTGTATGGGGGGGTGGCCTCACTAGGGGAAATCACTGATCTCCTGTTCATACATTGTATGAACAGGAGATCAGCGTTTCCCCCGCTGACCGGACCGAGAGCTATGTGTTTACACACATAGCTCCCGGTCCCCTCTCTGTAACGAACGAGCACGCGTGCCCGGCGGCGATCGTGCGCGCCCCCTAGCGGACGAAAAAGATAGGACGTAGAGCTACGTGCTCTCGCGTAGCAGTGCCGACCTGCCGCAGTAATATGACGGCGGCTGGTCGGCAAGTAGTTAAAGCATGCTTTAAAATCTGTCTGCTGGGAATCCGTCCGTCCGATATGTCTGCTGGTTAGTACGCTAACCAGCAGACATATCTGCCCGCACATGCGTCAAATGGATTCGACGCATGCGCAGAAGTGTTTTACTTCCTGGTGCGGTGACGTGGCAGCATCAACGTCATCGCCACGTCACCGCGCTGTCTGCCGGCGGGGATTTTGGTTTGATCGTGTGTACAGCAATCAAACCAAAACAGCCCAGCAGACAAATCTGATCAAATCGTTCTGTCAGACCAATTTGAGCAGATTTATTTGGTCGTGTGTACGCGGCCTCATAGGTGAGCTAGTTAATTCACAGAGAATTTGATTAAAGAAAATTACAAATTTTATTTAGATACATAAAAAACAATAAATAGTAAAAGCAGTTATTTGACCTGATACAAGAGATGTTGTGATACGTTAGATGGGAGTGGAGCTGGTCGCCAACATGTTTGGCATTATTTGCATCGTCGGGGCGCCACATCCATCTCTTTCATATCTAGTAATATGCAAAAGAAAACACATTACTTACATACATAAAACATTATTACAGGGCATAAAAGTTTTCATTTAAACATTAATACAACTGATTTAAACTTGAAAAAGCCTGGTCTTCAAGTGGTTAATCATTATATGTTGTACAGTGCTTTCTATACATTTTGTAAATGCTTAGGAAGTTCATAATTACTTTAAACATTTATATAGATGCTTTGAGGGGTTGAGATAGAAATCCCTGTATTTTACAGTCATGGGTCATTTTGCACAACCAGTTGGCTGGTATACTAAGGCATTGCCATAATGAAAACATTCCTGAACAGATAAGCAGCATTTGTCACAGTATATCCAACTGGCATATTTGTTTGACTAAAATGTATCTTTAGAATTTAGGGCCACTGAAAACAAATTCAGTTTTCAATTGGCAAAAACAGGCACCTTCACAGGAAGTAGTAATGAGATCTCTCCACTTTTCCTGCTTTGTTTTTCCACAAGGTCATCAAAAACTAAAGCCAGCCATAGATGAAGCGTCTTTCTTTCCTGTGGCCACAAGTCAATTTTCTTATTAACACAGTCAGTGTTGACTCCCGTGGAGCCATTGTGCTCTCCAAGCAGAGGAAGCTGTCCACAGTGATTACTGCTAGAATAGCCACTAGCAACAATGTCTATAAAATCCGACAGGCTGGTTGCCTGCCCATTCATGGTTCGAATCTTGACCGATCTCGGCAGGGATTTGAACCGCCTAGGGCTGGCTTAAGTAGCTTCTCAAATGGATATTCCAGCAGGGAATAATGAGCAAGACACCCTTAAACATTGCAGCTGCAAGATGAGGATTTGGGGAAAAAAACGAAATCCATCACCGATTTAACCAAAATCGGAGGGAGTGTACTTGTATCAAATTTAAAACAGCGACGTCTTTTTTTTTTTTAAGTTTGTATAGAATGGAAAGGCCAATGAAGCTTTCATTCATTTTTTTAGGAGTAGGATAACCAAACCCCTACCTTCAATCCACCTTTTCCATATCAGAGACTGGCAGAAACATTGGCAGTTAGCAGGAGGAACAATGCTTCTTATATTGGTGGTCAGTGGGAGCAAAAATGCCTCTTACATTGGCAGTCACTGTCGGGAAGAATGTTGCTTAGGGCCTGTGTTGACAGAATTTTGTTTGCTTTATGGGGGCTTTGGATCATGATGTACCATCATGGAAGAGTAGAGAGCAACCACCCTCTTTCATCACATTGTGGAGCTGTTATCTCCTGGCCCACTTCCCACAGCTCAGCTGTCTGGGCCCTTTTTAGCACATGTGCAGCTGATCACACTGTTGCAAACTTTGTCTTAAGCAGGTCAAGTGCTGGCAAAAACACCAGCCAGTTTGGTACCACATGCTTGACAAGGCACTTAATCCCCCACCACTCAGCCCGTTGACAAGTGCACATAAAAGCTACATAAAAGGGGTGCACATCTGTTCCTCCTCCTTACTCACCTCGGTCTGCCCCCGCAATACCTTCTGACCTCTCAGCAGCCTCCATTGACAGGGATGATGGTATAGTGCTGGGTGTCGCGGTCCTTGCAGCACATCTGCCAACAGCACACCACCAGCTGTAGACTATAGCCGGCAAATTTCTCTGCCCCATCTGTAGTAATTGCTGCAGCAGAAAAAAAAATATAGTCAATGCCATCCACATGCCCAGCATTTAAATGCAAGCTTGTCAAAGCTGCTGCCTCTACTTCTGATTTTGCGTCTAGTTGATTCTGCTCCATCCCGTGAATTTGCACAATGGGCTGTACTGGGAACCAATTGTAGGTTCCCAGTCGCTATTTCTTTTCACGTAAGGTCATTCCAGCCCTGTATCATCATTTTGAAGGCAATGTTGTGGCATTGTTGGGCAAGGCAGTCCATGCTACTGCTGACACGTGGTCCAGCAAGCATGGTCAGGGACAATATATTTTGTTCACAGCACTCGTTGCAACTCGGAAGGATGCAGGACAGGGCTCAGTGCTGCAGTTTGTTGTACGCCCATGTCTCCATACAACTGGTGGTGGTGTGAGATTTGTCAGTTCTACCCCTTCCTCCTCCTCCATGCCCCCTCTGTTGAATTGTCCTATGATCCATAAGTACCCTCTAAGCGTTCAAGGGGCTATTCAATGAGTCAGGCTAAAAGGTGCCATGCAGTGCTTCAGCTGGTGTGTCTTTTGCAGCTCTGCAGGGGCAGGCCCAGATTGGTTTGGTTCATGCCACGATTTTGCACAGAGTTGCCCAGATCCTCCTTTTCTGGGGTCCCTATTTGGTGCTCCTGGCCCCTCTCCTCTTCTGTTGAGTGCCCCTACAGAAAGCAGCTTGCTATGGGGGCACCCGAGCCAAGTTGCAGCAACCAGTGTCCATTCAGACATGGAGCCATAGCCTGGCCCCACCCCCTTTCTCTTCTCATTGGCTTACTGACTTTGATTGGAGCGGGAGCCAATGGTGCCATGCTGTTATCTCAGCCAATCAGAAGTGGAGTTCCGGACAGCCGAGTCTTTTGTTCAACATCGCTGGATTTAGGTGTACATCAGGTAAGTATTAGTGGGGCTGTGGAGGGCTGCTGCACACAGAAGGTTTTTTATCTTAATGCATAGAATGCACTACAATAAAAAACCTTCTGCCTGTACAACCACTTTAAGCTGGTGCTTTGAGTGTCCCTCTATGTGCTAATTTTCAATCCAGCTATTACTGTATTTATCGGCGTATAACACGCACCGGTGTGTAACATGCACCGTAATTTAAGAGGGAAGTTTCAGAAAAAAAAGTTTTTTTTTTAATAAACCACTTTGAAGCAAATAATGGTATCTGAGCGTCAATGCAGCCTGATCTGTGCCCCTGCTCATCCCTGCTATCTCCGAGGGAAGAGGGGGAGCAAGCGCCACTGAATTACATAGAGCCGTAATCTCCTTCCTGTGTACCCGGCGCTCCGTCACTCACAGCCACGCCTCCTGCCCCTGCTCATATGATAGACAGTACAGTGGTCCAAAGCGGGGCCAGGAGGCCTGGCTGTGCATGACGGAGTGCCGAATACACAGGAAGGAGATCACGGCTCCTATGTAATTCAGTGGCACTCGCTTCTCTTCCCTCAGACAGCAGGGATCGGCATATAACACACACACGCAATTTTCCCCTGATTTTAAGTGAAAAAAGTGCATGTTATACGCCGATAAATACGGTATTTGTTTTGTTATAATGTGACATTACTGTTTTTATAGCAATTCATTTTTGTTCAATTATAAATATTATATTTGTCTTAGATTTGATCCATAGAGGTCATCGTATTGTCCTACCAGCTCTCAACATTTATGCCGCGTACACACGGTCGTTTTTTGCGATGAAAAAAAACGTTGTTTTTTAAAACGTCATTTAAATTGATCGTGTGTGGGCAAAACGTTGTTTTTTGTCTTAAAAAAAACGACCAAAAAAAATTCCAACATGCTTGAATTTTTTGTGTCGTTTTTCAAAACGTCGTTTTTTGTTTCACAAAAAGTCACCGTGTGTAGCAAAAACGTCGTTTAAAACGTCGTTTTTCAACCCGCGCATGCCCAGAAGCTAGTTATGAAGCGAGCTTCAATGGAAAAGAGTGGTGAACGTAACCTCGCTTTTTGTGAAAAAAACGATGGTGTGTATGCAACATCGTCTTTGAAAAGTGACGTTTCAAAAACGTCGTTTTTTACTTCACAGAAAACGTCGTTTTTTTTCATCACAAAAAATTATCGTGTGTACAGGGCATTAATCTATGTGCCAGTAGGTGCCCCTGGCTTATTAAAGCCTTATAAATGCCCCTGCATGAATGTATTGTAACATAACACAAAAATACAGTGCATTATTTTAAAAAGTTGACTGCCTTTCATTGCTTCTCTACATTCAAATTTTGACGAGTTACTGCATTGAAGGTGTAGTTAATCTAAACTGATTTGCTATTCACTGGCTCCATTTACATGAGCCTTGTTGCTCGCTGGGCAATAACCTTTTATGGGAGTAAATGACTCTAATGCCGCATACACATGATCGGACATTCCGACAACAAAACCGTGGATTTTTTTTCCAACGGAATGTTGGCTCAAACAAATGTTGTTGGAAATTCCGATCGCCAAGAGCTCGGTCACGTACAGCACTACGACAACACGAGAAAAATTAAGATCAATGATTCCAAGCATGCGTCAAATTGATTCCCAGCATGCGTAGGATTTTTTTTGCGTCGGAATTGCATACAGACTATTGGAATTTCCGACAAGAACTTTTGTTGTCGGAAAAATTGAGAACCAGCTCTCAAACATTTTGTTGTCGGAAATTCAGACAGCAAATGTCCGACGGTCAGATTTTCCGATAACAAGCTCACAATGAACATTTGTTTTCGGAAATTCTGACCGTATGTACACGGCATTACTCTAAGGATTTTTTATTTATTTTTTAATTCAGCATATCAAAATATTTTACTTACTGCTAATGTACTGCTTACTGCTAATGTTGGGATTAGTGCAATTTTTGGCTTGTGAAAACAAATATGAAAACCTTCTGACTAAATATTAATACACCACAACTGTATGCAAGGGATTTGATTTACATTACTAGCGGTAATATATGATAATGTGGCATAACAGTGATTTTTGATAGCAAAGAAAAAGCCAACAATAAATACCATTTAGGGCCCTTTCACACTAGCGGACCATTCGTCCGCTCATTACAAGTCCGTTTACGGACTTGTAATGGGCCCCTATGGGAGCGGATCCGTTAGCGGATGATGCATCCGCTAACGTCCGCTAGATCTGCATCCGTTTTTGTGGACGGAAGAATGTCCTATTTTTCTTCCGTCCGGCCAAATGGATCGGATGCAAACGGACAGACGGTCCGTTTCCATCCGACCCCCCATAGGGGAGAGCGGAGGAGAGACGGGGCGGTCCCTGCACAGTGTGCGGGGACCGCCCCGTCCGCCGACAGCTGAGCGGAGACCCCCCCGCTGAGCTGACGGGCACACGGAGCGGACCGAAAAACGGTCCACTCCGTGTGAAAGGACCCTTACTCATAATCCTAAAAGAATCATAATCTTTCCTTTTTGTCTTGATTTCTTGAACAGGTGCATTCCAGGATTTAAATGCAGAGGACATCTCAGAGGAAGTGGGGAATATGTGGAGGACGATGTACAAGCTGGCTAAGACATTTGCTGACATGCCAGGACCCAGGAGGGTAGCAGAGAATGTGAAGCTTAAAATTGACAAGTATAAAGTACATCTTCCTATCATCTCTGTCATCTGTAACCGAGGCATGAAAAGTCGCCACTGGGAAGAGGTATAACATCTAGTTTGCAGTTTACATGAAGCTCCATCTATGAAATAGACCTTAGGCCCCTTTCATACTGCTGCAACTTGAAAGTTGCAAAATTTTTCAGCTATTTTACTGCAATTTTGACGTGATTTCAGGGAATGCCTGTGTAAACTTGAGGTCTATGGACCTCAACTCGCATCAAAGTTTTTTTATTATGCTTTAAATAGTCCAAGCTGAAATCAATACAGAAAGGTAATAAATGAGTTTCTTTTTTTTTTTTTTTTTTTTGCTATGCAAAACATTTATTTGAGACAAAGTCTGTAAGGAAAGCCCTCTTTAGAAAACTCATAATGATTGCAATCTGTAATGACTACCCCATGTATGGAATAGCCCAACAATTTAGTAAAGAAATATAAATTGTTTTAAATATCGAGAGGGGACTAACCAGCAGAAATACCAGTGACAGTCCAGGCATCCAGCCAAGCCCCCTGGCATCCTTGAAGTACTACCACTAACCGTCTTCCCCAATGCAATTGGTGTCTGTCATGCTACATCCTTCCTGCGACACTGCTGTGGCTCAGTGTTCTTACATTACAACATTATATCGGGGACCATAGCAATTGGTATTGTCTTGAGCATCCACCATAAGCAACATTTTATATTTATGACTTATAATATAAAAGCATTTCATGATGTTTTTGCCAAAAATGTTGCATTACGATTATTATTCAACATTTTAAAATCAGGGGACCTAATCATTCCTCTCTAATCCACCAAAATCCTATTTCCATCTCCCCAAACCCACAGACACAATTACATCCAGTGAAATGGGTAAAAAAAGCTTTGCATAAACATTTTTTTTTTCGGTAGAGCAACATTCTTCTACACAAGAGGTAGATAATTCATCATGTTTTTTATCAAACATCTCGGCATAATCTTGAAAATATGTTTTCTTTGTGACTAGTTTTTATCTATAATTGTCATTGCCTTGCACACTAATATATTCTTTAATAATTATAGTATTTTATTTTCTAGATAAGTGAGATTGTTGGATTTGATATCACTCCAGAACCCAATACATCTCTCATTAATATGTTGGAGTATGGATTGTCCAAATTCATAGATAAGTAAGTTTTTCTTAAATTATTTTATAAATAAACAAGCCCCACTTGGTTGTTTTGCAATTATTGCTTCCTATGATGGCCACAGTCTGGCAAATTATTTTTAAGAAGATGTTTGCACATATAATGTAGCTCACAAAAGTGAGTACACGCCACATTTTTGTAAATATTTTATTATATCTTTATTATATCTTGTGAGAACACTGAAGAAATTACACTTTGCTACAATGTAAAGTAGTGAGTGTACAGTTTGTATAAGGCCGCGTGCACACGATCAGACTGGTCCGATGAAACTGGTCTTAAGACCAGTTTCATCGGACCAATTCGATGGTGTGTATGGGCCGTCGGACCAAAACGATGGTTGGTACACAAAAGCATCGGACCAAAAACCTGTGCATGCGCAGAATCAAGTCGACGCATGCTTGGAAGCATTGAACTTCGTTTTTTTCGTTGTGTTCTACGTCACCGCGTTCTGGCCTGATCAGATTTTTGGCCCGATGGTGTGTACGCACATCAGACCATCAGACCACTTCAGCGTGGTTCCGATGAAAACGGTCCGTCGGACCATTCTTATCGGAACGGTCTGATCGTGTGTACGTGGTCTAACAGTGTAAATTTGCTGTCCCCTCAAAATAACTCACACTCAGCCATTAATGAAACATTTTCAAATTGGACCCATGTAGCCATTTTCCATTCCCGTTGTCATGGGACTTGTTAGTGTTACAAGGTCTCAGATGTGAATGGGGAGCAGGTGTGTTAAATTTGGTATTATCTCTCTAACTCTATCATACTGGTCACTGGGAGTTCAACATAACACATCAAGGCAAAGAACTCTGAGGGTCTGAAAAAAGAATTGTTTCTCTGCATAAAGATGGCCTAGGCTATAAGAGGATTGCCAAGACCCTGAAAATCGTCTGTGGCCAAGACCATACAGCAGTTTAACAGGACGGGTTCCTCTCAGAACAGGCCTCGCCATGGTCGACCAAAGAAGTTGAGTGCACGTGCATCATATCCAGAGGCTGTCTTTGGGAAATAGACGTATGAGTGCTGCCAGCATTGCTGCAGAGGTTGAAGGGGTGGGGATTAGCCTGTCACTGCTCAGACCATACATCGCACACTGCATTGAATTGGTCTGCGTGGCTGTTCCAGAAGGAAGCCTTTTCTAAAGATGATGCACAAGAAAGCCTGCAAACAGTTTGCTGAAGACAAGTAGACAAATGACATGGATTACTGAAACCATGTCCTGTGGTCTGATGAAACCAAGTTAAACTTATTTGGTTCAGATGGTGTCAAGCATGTGTGGTGGCAACCAGGTGAGGAGTACAAAGACAAGTGTGTTTTGCCTATAATCAAGCTTGATGGTGGAAGTGTCATGGTCTGGGGCTGCATGATTGTGCTTCATTGAGGGAACCATGAATGTCAACGTGTACTGTGACATACTGAAGTAGTGCATGATCCCCTCCCTTAGGTGACTGGGTCACAGGGCAGTATTCCAACATAACTACCCAAACACACCTCCAATACAACCACTGCCTTGCTGAAGAAGCTGAGGGTAAAAGTGATGGACTGGCCAAGCCATGTCTCCAGACCTAAACCCTATTGAGCATCTGTGGGGCACCCTCAAACGGAAGGTGGAGGAGCGCAAAGTCTCTAACATCCACCAACTCTGTGATGTGATCATGGAGGAGTGGAAGAGGATTGGTGGCAACCTGTGAAGCTCTGGTGAAATCCATGCCCAAGAGGGTTAAGGCAGTGCTGGGGAAAAAAAAATGGTGGCCACACAAAATATTGACACTTTGGGCCCAATTTGGACATTTTCACTTAGGCTTTGTACACACCTAGGCATTTTTCCCCTGTGGCAAATAGTGGCCCCTGTTCACATCTGAGCATTTTGTCATCTGAAGAAAAACGCCTGAAGCTCAAAAAAGTACATGAGCTTCTTCTTTGGCAGATTACAGGCATTTCTACTACTGACCTTTTGACCTATACTAAATAGGGCAAACCCGTGGAAAAATCACGACAAAAAACATGTGACTTTCTGTCTGAAAACAAACGCCTAGGTGTGAACAGAGCCCTATGGTCCGTACACACGATCCAAAAATCGGACAAAAAATACAGATTCCGACACGATCGTACAAGAATCGGATCATTAGTACAGAGCTTTTGAGAGCCGATCATGACAGTTCATCCGATATTAATCGATCGGACAAGCGCAAAAAAATTTCCTCGTACAATACAAGCTGGTACATTTTTTGTCTAGTCAGTACAGTTGCCGTCCAAAAAATACAATACTAATACGCTTCAACACATGACATCACTTACGATTTCTTTGTTTTTTCTGTTGTGCGAGAATTTTTGTGACTTTAGTAACCTATTCAATTTCTACTTGCGAGTAGTAAGCGAAAAATGTCGGACGATCCCTCGTCCGATTTTTGGATCGTGTGTACAGGGCATTAGGATGTACTCAATTTTGTTGCCAGACATGAATGGCTGTGTGTTGAGTTATTTTGAGGGAACAGCAAATTTACACTGTAAGGCTCCTTACACACGGAGCGGTCCGTTTTTCGGTCCGCTCCGTGTGTCCGTCAGCTCAGCGGGGGGGTTTCCGCTCAGCTGTCGGAGGACGGGGCGGTCCCTGCACACTGTGCAGGGACCGCCCCGTCTCTCCTCCGCTCTCCCCTATGGGGAGTCGGATGGAAACGGACCGTCTGTCCGTTTGCATCCGATCCGTTTGGCCGGACGGAAGAAAAATAGGACATTCTTCCGTCCGCAAAAACGGATGCGGATCTGGCGGACGTTAGCGGATGCATCATCCGCTAACGGATCCGCTCCCATAGGGGTTCATTACAAGTCCGTAAACGGACTTGTAATGAACGGACGAACGGTCCGCTAGTGTGAAAGGACCCTTATACAGGCTGTACTCTCACTACATTGTAGCAAAGTGTAATTTCTTCAGTGTTGTCACATGAAAAGACATAATGAAATATTTACAAAAATGTGAGAGGTATACTTACTTTTGTGACATACTGTAAAGTACATCTTAATCCCTTTTTTTTTTAAGTTTACCCAGGGAAGGGGAGGATTAAAACTTCTATTATTTTTTTTGCATTTTGTGTCTCATAAGGGAGATTTTTCTTCACCTCCTGTCCTGTAGACTCAACTGGAAGTGAGAGGACATCTTTCTATATGTGAAGAAAATCTCCTGGTCATGGAAACAAGTGTCTTATTGGAAGATTTACTCTTCATTCCTGTTTTGTGGAAAATAAAACATTTAGGACTGGTCCTAAATTTAATTATCAACCAGAATGATAATGAGGGCTATTAGAAAGGGTGACTCTCCCTAATGGCAACCTAGACAGCAACAAAAACCAAGGTGAAAGAAGAACTGAATAAGTTGTATCTTTTCAATCAGCCAACGGGTCGATACCTTCCTGTTGTGCCATTGTACACTGATAAATGCTCCAGCTGATTACAGTCACTGATTGAATTAACATTTGGACACATTTCTGTTCCACAGTAGTTGACCGTTAAATCACCTTCTGTCATACAGAAATGGCCATAGATGGATCCAAATTGCAATCCATTAATGGCCAGCTTAAAGGAGTTGTAAAGGAAAAAAATTTTGCCTAAAATTAATGTCTGCAAGGTAGGCAGACAGAATAGTATAATGATTCTGTTAACAAACGAGTAAATACCTATTAAATTCCTTCATCTATATCACCTCCGGCGTTCTAGTTTCTGTTCTCTCATTCACTTCCTGGTTTGCATCACTTGTTCATGTAAGAACTACATTTCCCAGTATGAATTGCGGCACGCCCAGTAATTCACACCTTCTTGAAGTCTCTAACACTTAGGGAGCGTCCTGCCACACAGATGTAGTTCCCAGGAGGGGGCGAGCAGGTTACTGACCATTGCAGTAAATTCTCCCTTCACGGTGGTCAGTAAAATCAGACAAGCAGGAAGTGAACAGAACCAAGAAGAAATAGAGCAACTTCTGAGCAAAAACGGACAATGAGGAATGTCTGCAGGTAAAGGATGCTTATTATAAAAAAACTATTTCCTTTACAACCCCTTTAAATTTCAGTCTTTTTTTGTGTTTATTAAAAGTTAGCCGCTACAAAAAAACTTTTAATAAACACACACTCACCTTTCCCACGATCCAGCGATGTGGCCGCCCGAACCCTCGCTGGTTCCTCCATCATATAGGTTCCTGCCTCGTCTGCGCAGGCGTGGCGCATGTGCAATAGGACGCCACGGAAATCTCTGAGCCTCAACAGCTGATTGTCAGCTTAGACAAGCTCACTCCCGATGCCTGATGCCTGCTTATACACTGAGCTCTATAGTATAAGACACTCTACACAGCAAGGGGCGGATGTGATATTGAGCAGTGCTTTGTTGATTGGTTATCCACGCCGCTCTATACAACAAGGGACGGATGTGAGACGTCTATTTTATTGAGAAAACATTCCCCCAAAAAAGGACTGCTCAATATCACATCCGCCCCTTGCTGTAAACAGCGGCGTGGGTAACCAATCAAAAAAGCACTGGTCAATATCACATCTGCCCCTTGCTGCCCCTTGCTGTATAGAGCACCGTGTATTACCAAGCATCGGTGGCATCTATAATCAGACATCGGGAGTGAGCGCGTCTACAGCTGTTCCCGCTCTGAGATCTCCGTCGCCTCGGATTGCGCCTGTGCACTCTGGAGGGAACCATCTTGATAGGAGGAACCAGCTGGGCAGAACACCGGCATCACAACTGTGGGCACCTGGCTGTGACAGCTTGCAGCTTCACAGCCAGGTGCACAATGCACATGCCTAAGTCACGCTGCTCCTCCCTAATCGTTGGACAATCTTCCGCGACTTGTGACCTGTCCTAGAAGATTGAAAGGAGGGAGGAGGAGAGAACTTCTGATTGGATCGCCTAGGCGGTCCGACCAGAAGTGGAAGCCGGTACCTGTCGAAACCCCCCCAAAAAAATTACATGCCAAATGTGGCATAGAAGGGGGGAAATGCTTAAAGCGGAACTCCCCCTTTTGGGTGGTGCTCCACTTTAAGTCTGCCAACAAGCACACAGGGTACAAACTGGATTGGTCTTCTCATTTTACAGCATTCAAATATATATATATTTATCTTTAAGAAAAAATGATTTCTTTACACACCAATGCCAATAGCCAAAACCAATAGCTAATAATGTTTGCCCATTTTCTTTAATTTAAAGCAGTCTATGGTCCAAAAGTTATTTTTGTTGGAATGTTTTTTTTTCAAGTTTCAAATTGACCCAGATTATCTTGATTGTTTAGTATCCAAGTAAATAGCGAGAAAGAGCTGATATTGCTGGGGATTGGCAGCATTAGTTACCTATGTGGAGGGGAGAACGATTCTTAAGTAAACAGCTAGTGAAAATAGCCTGTGCCAATTCATCAAGCTTTTTTGATCCAAGATGGTGATGTTTTCTCCTGAGAGTTTCATTTGAGTTCATTCTGTTCTCACCTGACAGATTGTTATGATTTCTTGTTAACTAAAATGTGAGAGAGAAAGGAGTCACCGCTCCAGGTGGGATCACTAAATGGTTACAGGTGGTGCAGGATACCGAGGGTGCTGGCGGTGCACTAAGCAAAATGAAGACAAAGAAAAATGGATAGCCGCACTCCAAAACCTGATGGGTGGTCTTTTATTCAATAGACAGCATGTACAAAAATAGGGTCACAGCAGTAGAAACAAGGTACAGGAGACGCGTTTCGCACTGGATCAGTGCTTATTCATGGCTTTTTTTTTTTTTTTTTTTCTTTTTTTACCTATATAGAAAATGAAGGAAGTTGATTAAAAGGTTGTCTTCTATGGGTGGAATGAAAATTAACCTATGACAAACACATGTATAGGGATCTAGAGAGTGCATCCGAAAGAACTTAATTAGGCTGAAAATAGAGCTGGTTAACTGAAAGCCAGTATATTGTGTTCCATTAGTGCGGAAGGATGCTCCCAAAAATTATATAAATATATACATATGTAGGCGTGTATACATATATATGTTATGTTGGAGGTAGAAAAATGTACATGGCTACATATGATCCCTAACATTGTTTGAAAAGGTGTATAATGCACAGGAATTAATTGTAAACCAACGCACACAAAACTAGGTGTTTGTGGAGATAGTACATATAGAACATCGATGTGCATGCATATGGATACAACTAATACTAAGTAAAAAAGAAACAGTAAAAAATGCAAAATAAGGTCCGAGATATCTGTGTAATCGGGTTGCATTGTGTGCATAACCATAGATATACCCGAGAATAGGACATGAAAAGTTCTAAAAAAGAGAAGATAAACAGTAGAGTAAATCGTATGTCTATAACTGCAATATTCATAATTACGAGGTGTACATCTTTATTAACCCACCAATATGCCTGGGGTCCTGTCGATTAATTAATTATAGGGGAAATGAATCCCATATGAATGGGAAAAATTCTATAGAAAATTACTTTGTAAAAAAGAGACACAGGGCTGACGGCAAAAAAGTGGGTAGATAGAAGCAGGTACTGGACACTTGATGCAAAAGTAAATGTAAACACGGATAAGTTGGTATATAACATTAGGACCGAATAACGCAGGAACTCCCATAGAGTAAAATGTGTGTACAGCCGAATGTGAAGCCACATGAGGCTGACACAATACATATATGAACAGGGGAGTGACATGAAGTGCTAGCTTGTGCATAGAGAACAACAGAGAGGAGACCAAAAAGTTAGAGTTTGTTATAGGTAAGTGTGTATAGCGCAAGGTTTGAGTCTTGTATATCATTAGTCATAGTAGTGAGAAACGTCCCATTGGAAATTCAATCCCCTGGGCATTCTAGTGCCCAAGAGGAGAATCCAAAGAACCTCACGCCTGCACAGTAATCTAAACTTGTCACCCCCTCTTATAGGACGAACTATTTTTTCCATACCCTGAATGCGCAGGCTGGAGATGTCTTTGTGATGGACTGAATTCCAATGTCTGGCTACATTTGTGTTGTGATCTTTCTCTATATCATAGAGATGATCCCCCAATCTGTCTTTGAGCCTCCTGGTCGTGCGACCTACATATTGTAAATGGCATAAGTCACATGTAATAACATAAACCAGGTATGCAGTGTTGCAATTAATAAAACGCTGAATGTCATAGTCCTTATTTTCTGAATGTGAATGTACTGAAGTACCAGAAAGGATGTGTTTGCAATATCTGCAGCTCCCAACACCACATTTAAAGGTGCCTTTAAATGACAACCATTGTTCTTTAGTTGTTTTACTCTGAAAGAGGCTTGGAGACAGAATACCCCCCAGAGAGGGGGCTCTCCGGCTAACAGTTTTTATACCCTGCGCCAAAATAGACTGATAGGTAGTATCGTTGTACAGGACCGGAAGGTACTTATTGACTATATGTCTAATGGCGTTAAATTCGGGGCTAAACGGGGTAGAAAAAATGGGAATGGTGTCATTAAAAGACAACCCTTTGTTAGAGCTTTTATTAACAAGTAGGGACGATCTAGGGATGGAACTGGCTCTAAGGAGTGCCTTGTTAATAATTTTGGCAGGGTATCCCCTGGCTTTAAATCTAAAAGCCATATCTGAGGATTCCCTGTCAAAATCTTCCATATTGCTGCAGATGCGTTTTAGCCTAAGAAATTGGCCAAAGGGAATTCCCTTGATTGTGTGTTGGGGGTGGGAGGAATCTGCGCGTAAAAGGGCATTACCAGCCATGAATAAGCACTGATCCAGTGTGAAACGCGTCGGCTGTTCCTTGTTTCTACTGCTGTGACCCTATTTTTGTACATACTGTCTATTGAATAAAAGACCACCCATCAGGTTTTGGAGTGCGGCTATCCATTTTTCTTTGTCTTCATTTAACTAAAATGTGGTTGAAAGTTTATGCTGGACGGTGAAAACTGCAGAAGTAACCAGGGGAACAAATGGCAAACAAATAATTTTCTCACTGATCGATCTATATAGCTAGACTGCAAAGTACAGCGGAACCTCGGATTGCGAGTAACGCTGTTAACAAGCGTTTCTCAATACAAGCTATTCTTTTTTTTTATTATTATTATTATTCCTGACTCGGTTTGCAAGTGTTGTCTCGCAAAACTACCAGGATTCAAGTCTTTGCGGTGTGCAGTACCGCATTTGGCCAGAAGTGTGGGAGGTGCCGATGACACTCTGAGCAGTTCGGAAATACTATGTTCCCAAGTGTGTCTGAGTATTTCTGAGTCTCTACGGCGCCCCCACCTCTGGCCACATGTGGTATTGCATGCAATAAACATCAACGTGTAACAAATTATCTTAGTTTCCATTGACTTCTATGGGGAAATTTGCTTTGCTATGCAAGTGCTTTGGATTACAAGCATTCCACTGGAACAGATTATGCTTGTAATCCAAGGTCCCACTGTAAATACATAGCATACAGCTATCATAACCCATAACCAAATTTAAATTAAGGGTACTGTGGAAATGCAGAATAGTCTGCACATACTGACAGTTGTAGTTTTTGCCCGTCAGAATTATTGTTTTTTTTAAAGGATAAGTTCACTTAAAAAAAAAACATATTTTTACAATGTTAGGCTTTTGCAGGCTCTTGCTACAGCTGTATGCCCAAACATCCCATACAAGCAGACAGTTACTATAGACTAGGAAGAATCAATTAAGCACATGCCAACCAGCCGCCATCGTAATACAGTGGTAGGTTGACTCTATTGTGCGAATCACCGTAGCTATACGATGATACATGCAATAAATACAATGTGTGTGCGCCCACGGCGCATAGCCAGAACTAGGGTGACCACGTGTCCCGAATGCCCGGGACAGTCCCGCATTTTGCAGGTCTGTGCCGGGCACCTTAATTTCAGGACAATACAGTGTCCCAGACTGAAACTGACACAGCCACCCCCCGGGCCAATCTGATGCCCCCAAAAAAGGCCGCAACATCACCGCTTTACTCACTGATAGTACTTGTCCTGGCACAATCCCCACCCCTTGCTTGTGATTGGAGAAATCATAAATCCTGCCTCTTGTGTCCAGTCACTGTGCTGTGATTTGTTACAGCACAAGCTGATTTTTGGAAAGGGAGGGTGTCCCTGAATGTTAGTTCGGAAATGTGGTCACCCTAGCCAGAACTAATGCGTACGACCTGCGGACTGTGATGTCCGTGGCCACCCCCAATCACCCCACAGAGAGCCATTACTGTATTAATGTCACTGGTCCTAAAAAAGTGTCAAAAGCCATTACTAGTAAAAATAATAATAATGCCATAAATGTATTCCCTATTTTGTAAATGCTATTACTTTTGCGCAAACCAATCAATTTACACTTATTGCGTTTTTTTGTTTTTTTTTACCAAAAATATGTAGAAGAATACATATTGGCCTAAACTGAGGAAGATATATATAAAAATAAATAAATGTTGGGGGCGGGAGGGATATCTTGCATTTTTTTTTTAAATTGTCGCTTTTTTGTTTATAGAGCAAAAAATAAAAAAACACAGAAGTGATCAAATACCACCAAAAGAAGGCTCTATTTATCGGGGGGGAAAGGACATCAATTTTGTTTGGCTACAACGTCACACTGCGCAATTGTCAGTTAAAGCGACGCAGTGCCATATCACAAAAAATGGCCTGGTCATTAAGGGAACTCTGTGAATGAATGATGTGGCTGTATGTAATGATCTTATATCATTTGTAATTATAGGATGGAGCTGATTGGGGCAGCAGCAAGCAAAGAATACTCCTTAGAAAAAGCAATGGAAAAGATGAAGGCTGAATGGTCTAATATGATCTTTAACTTTGTCCGATATCGAGATACGGTAGGTAACTCAAGATATTTAATACCAGAGGGATGTGTGCCGAATACATTTTTTCAGCAATGCTTTTTTTTTAATAGTAACTAAGAAATTGCAATATTTATATTTTAAAGCTGTTCAACCAGTCACACTCCCTTGTTTTAGTCTGTTTGAAAATAACCACTCCCCCCAATATTTACATTTGTTCATAAATAAGCAACTTTTTTTTTTTAAACCCTGGATTTCATAAAGAGTGTTGTAGACACTGTTTAGAAATGTATCTCCCAATATATATGAATTTGTTTCAGAATTATCTAAGACAGAATTTTACACATGACACAATTTACTTTAACATGAATGATGCCTCATTTACCTCAATGTGTTTCTTAATAAAAAAAAAAATTATAGCCACCGTGTCAGAATGTAAAAATGTCACGTATGAGAACTATCTGCATTTGCTGCATGCATCAAAAATACCAACACAACTGTCCTGCAGCTTTTATTAATTTGGGGGCAGGACTTTTTAATATGCCCATGAGGCCAGAAAAGTTTTATAAATGCTTTATTAAATCTTCCCCAATATCTTTTTTTTTTATTTATTTTTTTACACGTGGCACTACAGCAGTGTTTCTCAACTCCAGCCCTCAAGGCCCCCCAACAGGTCAGGATTCAGGATTTCCAAAATTTTGCACAGGTGATTTGATCAGTTTCACTGCCTTAGTAATTCCCACAGCTTTTTCATCTGAGGGAAATCCTGAAAACATGACCTGTTGGGGGGGCTTGAGGACTGGAGTTGAAAAACACTGCACTACAGGCAGGCAGAGATTTCACTGTAAAATGTATAATCTTTCACACTGGGGTGTTTTTTTTAGGCACTTTAGAAATAGCCTCTGCAAAGCGCCTGAAAACCGCCTTCCGTTCATTCCAGTGTGTCTTTTCACACTGGGGCGGTGCACTTGCGGGATGTCCTGAAAAGTTCTGCAAGCAGCATCTTTGGGGCAGGTTGGGAGCGCTGTATCTAGCGCTCCCAAAACACCCTGCCCATTGAAATGAATGGGCAGCGCTTTTAAATCACTGTAAAAGCCCTTTGAAGCGCCGCAAAACAGGAGTTTTTTAACCCTTTGCTTGGGTTAAAAGTGCCCCCGCTAGCGACTGAAAAACATCACAAAATGGCGGCTTAAACAGCGTTAAAGCACTGCTAAAATGAGTGGCGCTTTAGCGCTAACAGTCGGCGCTTTCAGGCCGCGTACACGCGAGCAGACAGATTTGTTCAAATCGGTCGGGCCGACCGATTTGAACAAATCTGTGTGCTGGGGACGAATTGGTTTGATCGTGTACACACAATCAAACCAAAATCCCCGCCGCCGGACGGCGCGGTGACGTGGCGGTGACGTTGCCCCGCCACGTCACCGCACCAGGAAGTAAAACACTTCCGCGCATGCGTCGAAATCATTCGGTGCGAGAAGACATGTCTGCTGGTTAGCATACTAACCAGCAGACATGTCGGGCAGACGGGTTCCCAGCCGACAGATTTCAAAGCATGCTTTGAAATCTGTCGGGTGGCCAAATCCGTCGGCTCGCCCGTACACACGATCTAATCTGTCTGCTGGGACGGTCGGGCCGACCGTTTCCAGCAGATAGATTTGATTGTGTGTACGGGGCCTTAGTGTAAAAGTAGCTTTACAAAGCTGCACTCAAAAATATGTGAGCACAAATACTGTATATGGAAAACTAAAAGAAAAACTGTTGCGCTATCATTTTAAGAGTGTCAGTGAAGAACATTTTTCACAATAACAAATTTAATTAATGAGACACAATAAACCAATATAACTTCGTGTCAGGGGACCTGAGAAAAAAGAGAATTGGGGCTGCTCTGTGCAAAAGCATTGCAAAGAGCAGGTAAGTATGACATCGGTGTTAATTTTGTTGACTACAATATTTTCCTTGACTGAATTAACACCATTTAGACAATTCCGATGACTAAAACTAAAATGACCATTTAGTCAAAAGACTATGACTAAAACTAAATCGAATTTTGGCATCAAAATATATAGATGGATAATGAATTATTGTACACATGTTAATTTGGTAATGTGAATTGTTCTTCAATGATACTCTTAAAGGAATAGAACAACAGTCTTCCTTTAAGAGATTTCACTGTGGCCTTTGCTTTATCATTTTACTTAACCACTTCAGCCCCGGACCATATTGCTGCCCAACGACCAGAGCACTTTTTGCGATTCGGCACTGCATCGCTTTAACGTGGCTTCCAAACAAAATTGGTGTCCTTTTTTTCCCCACAAATAGAGCTTTCTTTTGGTGGTATTTGATTATCTCTGCGGTTTTTATTTTTTGCGCTATAAACAAAAATAAAGCGACTATTTTGAAAAAAATGCAATATTTTTAACTTTTTTCTGTAATAAATATCCCCCAAAAATATATAAAAAAACTTTTTTTTCCTCAGTTTAGGCCGATACGTATTCTTCTACATATTTTTCGTTAAAAAATCGCAATTAGCGTTTATTGATTGGTTTGCGCAAAAGTTATAGCGTTTACAAAATAGGGGGTAGTTTTATGGCATTTTTATTATTATTATTTTTTTTACTAGTAATGGTGGCGATCAGCGGTTTTTTCAGTACTCCGACCTTTTGACGGACACTTCGGACACTTTTGACACATTTTTGGGACCATTGGCATTTTTTTAGCGATCAATGCTATAAAAATGCATTGGATTACTATAAAAATGCCATTGGCAGTGAAGGGGTTAACACTAGGGGGCGGGGAAGGGGTTAAGTGTGTTCCTATTTGTGTTCTAACTGTATGGGTGGGTGGCCTCACTAGGGGAAATCACTGATCTTCTGTCCATACATTGTATGAACAGAAAATCAGCGTTTCCCCCGCTGACAGGAACGAAAGCTGTGTGTTTACACACACAGCTCCCGTTCCCCGCTCTGTAACGAGCGATCGCGTGTGCCCGGCGGCGATCGTGCCCGCCGGGCACACGCACGGGACTCGGGGGCGCGCGCGTGGGCCGCCGGCGGCCCGCACGTGCCCCCTAGTGGCCGTCGAAAGTGGCGACGTAGAGCTACGGGCTCTCGCGCAGGAGAGCCGACCTGCCGCCATATAACTGCGGCGGCTGGTCGGCAAGCGGTTAAAGCTACAAACCCATTTTTTCTGCAATAGTCTCAAAACCATAGTGGTCTTTACAGTGGGCCTTGCAAAAAAAATGCAAGGTCTGCTTTAGGGCCCCTCTTCCCACCATTAAAAGCAGCATTACTGTATAAAAAAAAATGTGTAGGGGGAAAAAATTATTAATTAAGCTTTCACCCGAGCCGTCTAATTTGCCTAAAGAATTGGTTAGAGAAAATTCTATAAAGTGAATTCATAGTTCATAGAATTTAAAACTCGTATATATGCAATTTATACAGTTAAATTTTATTGTTTGAATTATTTTTTCCATTATGGATGCGAATGGGGCCTCATGTCTCAGATTTGCCTAAGGCCTCACGAAGCCTAGAGCCGCCTCTGGAAATGTTGAATACCCAAAGTCCACACCAGGGGCGGACTGACAACTCATGGGGCCCCGGGCAATAGAAGATTATGGGGCCCCCGGGCTTACAGATGGTCACCACGCCAGGAGGCAGTGTAGAGGTGGGTGCAGCTAAAATCTCAGGATTTTCACATCAAAAGCACTTCGGTTTCAGACATATCAGGGACAGATGTAAAAAAAAAACACAGATTTTTACATACCGTGCCTGGTTTTACTGAGCCTGGCAACCCTGATGGGGCCCCCTAGTGGCATGGGGCCCTCGGGCAGTGCCCGAGAGCCTCAATGGTCAGTCCGCCCCTGGTCCACACTGTGATGGGGTCTAATCTCACAAGATTTCAGGTATCCAGCATTCCCCAGGATCTCATTGAAAAGGATGATGACATAAATCCCTGCAGTACAGAAGACAGGAATAAGGTAAGTAAACTGATTAAGGACCTATATACAAGCTAGGAGTTTTCACATTAATACTCCCAAGCATCCTGCTCCTTGTTTCAGGTCAGAAACTGAAAATATTTGTTATAGAGGGTAGCATGGTGGCTTAGAGGTCAACACTTCTGCCTTGCAGCTCTGGGGTTCCTGGTTCATATCATGGGCAGAACACAATGTGCATTTAGTTTGCCTGCTTATCCTGGGCCTGTATGGGTTTCCTCCAGCGGCGATCGGGACCCGCGGACCCGATCGCCGATGGAGTCCCGCGATCCCCCGGACCTGAAGAACGAGGAGAGCTGTGTGTAAACACAGCTTCCCTGTTCTTCACTATGACACTATCTTTGATCGTGTGTTTCCTGATATAGGGAAACCCAAACAATGACGTCACACGTCCAGCCCCGCCCCCTACAGTTAGAAACACATATGAGGTCACACATAACCTCTTCAGCGCCCCCTAGTGGTTAACTCCCAAACTGCAATTGTCATTTTCACAGTAAACAATGCATTTATATAGCATTTTTTGCTGTGAAAATGACAATTGTGCCAAAAAATGTGTCAAAATTGTCCGATGTGTCCGCCATAATGTCGCGGTCACAAAAAAAAAAACTGAGCGGCGCTATTAGTAGTAAAAAAAATATTAATAAAAAATGCAATAAAACTATCCCCTATTTTGTAAACACTATAAATTGTGCGCAAGCCAATCGATAAACGCTTAGTGCAATTTTTCACCAAAAATAGGTAGAAGAATACGTATCGGCCTAAACTGAGGAAAACCTTTTTTTTCATATATATTTTTGGGGTATATTTATTATAGCAAAAAGGAAAAAATATTGAATTTTTTTCAAAATTGTCACTCTATTTTTGTTTATAGCGCAAAAAATAAAAACTGCAGAGGTGATCAAATACCACCAAAAGAAAGCTCTATTTGTGGGAAAAAAAGGACACCAATTTTGTTTTGGAGCCACGTCGCACGACCGCGCAATTGTCAGTTAAAGCGACGCAGTGCCGAATCGCAAAAACTGGCCAGGTCCTTTACCTGCATTGTGGTCCAGGTCTTAAGTGCTTAATTACCCTGGACGTGAAAGGGTTAAAGAGGATCGATTCGTTTGTCATTTGTCTGTGGTTTTTCTCTACCACTGTGCTGTTTTTTTTCAGTTAGAATTTATAAAATTGGTCTGCACCTTTTTAATTTACAGCATAAAACATGCTATTATGTTGTTTGCACAATAAAGGCTCTTCACAAAAGCTCTTATGTCTGAAAATACACCTCTTGTATAAATTAGCATTGAGAGCACGTTGAACATTTTTAATCTCGGGCAATTCCAAGTACAACCAATCTTATTTTTTTTTTAAGTCCACACTAATGTACCTTATAATACACTTAGGGCCAGATCCACAGAGCTAGTACGCCGGTGTATCTCCTGATACACTGGCGTACTTTCAAATTACCCGCGTCGTATCATTAGTTTGAATCCTAAAACCATGATACGACTGCTTCGGGCTTCGATCCGACAGGCTTAAGTCTTCGTACGCCTCGGATCTACGCTGCAATCTTTTTCCGCTCGCTGGGTGGAGTTTGCGTCGTTTTCCGCGTCGGGTATTCAAATTAGCTTTTTACGGCGATCCACGAAGTTACGATCGGCTGTCGCATTCTCTAACGTCGGCGCTAGTCGAATTTTCAATTTTTAATTTTTTTTGCGTAAGTCGTCCGTGAATAGGAATGTACATAAGTTATACTACTAAAAAAAAATGAAGTTTCGACGTAATTTCGCGCAATACACGGCGGGAAATTTCTGAACGAAGCATGTGCAGTACGATCGCTGCGGGGACGCGGCTAATTTAAATGATTCACGCCCCCTAATCGCATATTTCAATTCTGTACAATACACTACGCCGCCGTACCTTACGGGCCGAAATCTTCCAGGATTCGACTTGGAGCCAGGTAAAATATGGCGGCGTAGTGTATCTCTGATACGCTGCGCCAGGGCAATTGTATGTGGATCTGGCCCTTAATCTCTATTCTATTATCTGGGAAATAAGATAAAGCAAATGCATTGGGTTTTGTTTAGCAAGTCTCAAAAAACATGGCTACAGCAAATAGAACACATTTGCATGAATGATGAACTATAATTGCATAAGTATTTTGGGAAAAAATATTTAAAGTTCAATAAGTGAATTGGCAGAATTGTTAAAGTTGACTTTTAACCATAAGGCGGCCCCAAAACAATGCAATATTTAGATTCATGCTGCACTATGCTGTCGGGTACCTATCAAGGATTTACCACTTTTTTACTCCATAAACTTTTTAAAACAGGTACAGGAACAGTGTCAAATTCAACTTGGCCAAAAGTTATAATCCCAATGACTTTTATTCAAAGCTAGAAGCCTACACTATACATTTATTCAATATGCAGAACAAGGGCCAAATCGCAATGGCCTTTAGTATTTAGTCAAAATTACATCTCTGTAGTCAAGCCAATACAGGGTTGGTTCTGCTTGGTGGTCACTAAACTTTATTACTGACAATATTTTATTGAATAATGGCCCAACTCACATATACATATGACTATCATTTTCAAATATCAATGAACTGAATCCTTAACCTGGTTTGTTTTTGAATTGAGACTTGGGGGTCTATATAAAAAATTTGATGACCAATTCATCCAAAATTCACAAAAAACTCTTTGGTCAACATTATTCTATATATTAAGGCAACTTAGTTGACATTCATCCAACATTTACCCAACATTCGCATAAGAATAATTACATTTATTGGCAATTGACAACATCTCTTCTTCAAAAGGAAATGGTCTTTACTGTGATATAGACACCATATTTAAGAAAATAGTGCACATTCATCAAGCTGTTATTAACTAAAATGTTCCTAGTTGAGCTATAAAATTATTGCATTTGCTACCGAAAAGGAAATTGAACTTTTCATTCTCTTTTTAATAAAAGTTTTAAATTGAACTTAAGCTAAAAAGAAATTGTGAGCAGGCAGCTTTTTATTGCAGAAGAAACTTACCTGCCTTTTCAGTCTTCTACTGAATGTACAGTAAGCAGCTTATAAGGAGCTTACTGTACATTCTAGCCTTGGTATCAGAATCCTGGGAGAAATGACCTCCATGGGTCAAGAAGCCCAAAAACACCAGGTAGAGGTCTGGGGAGATCTCAACAGCTGGCAAGGTATCCAGCTGTCACATCCCTGGAGCTAAGAAGAGACTTCTGCAGACTTTAGTTTCTCTTTAACCACTTAAGGACCGCCTACTGCACATTTACGTCGGCAGAATGGCACGGCTGGGCACATCAACGTATATATACGTTGGTTTTAGTACCCAGCCGTGGGTCGCGGGCGCGCGCCCGCGGGCGCGCGCCTGCGACCCGGTCCGAAGCTCCAGGACCGGGACCGCGGGATTCGCAGACCCGATCGCCGCTGCAGTGCGGCGATCCGTCCCTGGAGCGGAAGAACGGGGAGAGCCGTGTGTACACACGGCTTCCCCGTGCTTCTCTGTGGCCGGAGCATCGATCGCGTCATCCCTGTAATAGGGGGACGCGATCGATGACGTCACACCTACAGCCACACCCCCCTACAGTTGTAAACAACACATTAGGGCATACATTCCCTACAGCGCCACCTGTGGTTAACTCCCAAACTGCAACTGTCATTTCCACAGTAAACAATGCAATTTAAATGCATTTTTTGCTGTGAAAATGACAATTGTCCCAAAAATGTGTCAAAATTGTCCGAAGTGTCCGCCATATTGTCGCAGTCACGAAAAAAATCGCTGATCGCCGCTATTAGTAGTAAAAAAAAAAATAATTAATAAAAATGCAATAAAACTATCCCTTATTTTGTAAACGCTATAAATTTTGCGAAAACCAACCGATAAACGCTTATTGCGATTTTTTTTACCAAAAATATGTAGAAGAATACGTATCGGCCTAAACTGAGGAAAAAAAATGTTTTTTTATATATTTTTGGGGGATATTTATTATAGCAAAAAGTAAAAAATATTGCATTTTTTTTTAAATTGTCGCTCTATTTTTGTTTATAGCGCAAAAAATAAAAACCGCAGAGGTGATCAAATACCACCAAAAGAAAGCTCTATTTGTGGGAAAAAAAGGACGCAAATTTTGTTTGGGAGATACGTCGCACGACCGCGCAATTGTCTGTTAAAGCGACGCAGTGCCGAATCGCAAAAACCCCTTGGGTCATTTGCCAGCGTATTGGTCCGGGTCTTAAGTGGTTAAAGTCCAGACCAACTTAAATCCGCCTACACACGACCGTTTTTCATGACGTGAAAAATGCAATTTTTTAAATTGGTCTTTAAAAACGGTCATGTGTAGGCTTAAGGGCATTTTTCTCATCAAGAATAATGGCCATTAAAAATGTAGAAGATGCTCCTTTATAGTGCCGTCGTACGTGTTGTACATCACCGCGCTTTGCTCGAGCATTTTTTTTCACGATCGTGTGTATGCACAGCAGGCTTGACAAGAATCATGTCGAAAAAAACGTTGTTTTTTTTTCCATGACATTAAAAACGATCTGGTGTACGCAGCATAAGGCCTCAGCTTATATAAGAGCAGGATGAACAGCAAGCTTTTATGAAACGTTCAGCAAACTTTTGCAAAGCTTTTGGCAAGCTTTGAGCAACTTTCTCTAAGCCTTTAAGTGCCCCTTTCCTGTTTAGAAATGTTATATACAGAGCTGCTGTCAGGCTTCAGTAGGCTTTTAACAAGCTTCGAGTGGCGCTGAAGCCTACTAGAAGCTTGTAGCAATCCGCACTCCCATTAGACTCTGTGTTCAACATTTACAAACTGGAGCTGAAAGGTTCTTTAAAAACTTTGCTGAATGTTCTACAAATGCTAAGGCCTATTTTACACTTTTAATTGAGGGGCTGAAAAGCCCACGGTTGAACCACATTTTTATCGCCCCCTCAACCACTCCCCCTGTTACGGCTGAGGCAGCAACCTAAGGTGTACTGTGCATATGCTTTGGCAGTAGCAGGAATTATACCCCTGCCATGGTCAGCGGGCAATACTCAATGGGGCCACACTGCAACCGCCATGCACAATGCATGTGGTTGCAGCATGATTTTAAAACAGTTGGTGAGGAGGAAATACAATGCCTTTTTACTGCCTTTTTATTACTGTCTGGAGAGGTATCCAAATGCAGATTGCACCTCAGACTGCAAAGAAAGTCTAAAAACATACTGTTTACACTGCTCTTATATGCTGAAGCCATTGTAAAACAGGTAGTTCCCACAAACACCTCTAAGCCAGTTCTTAACCCTATATCTTACTACATTAAAAAGTATTTTATTGTTGTTCATACAATCCTTTTTATGCCATTCATCACATTTCTCATATTCTTGATGTCTTTCATGAAATACCATAACTGGGAATCAGATGCGTTCCCATAGGTAATAATTAGTGTTGCTCACGAATATTCGTATTAAGAATATTCGGCTCGAATATGGCATATTCGAGTATTCGCGATATATTCCGAATTTCGCGGTGAATATTCGCTATTTCGAATATTCGTATTTTTTCAATTTTTTTTTAGAACAGATCACATCCTAGAGATCCCCATCTATGTCTAAAAGCATTGCTGGTATGATTAGAGACCTTGGGCCGAGTAGCTGCAGCGATCATTTTATATTACCGAAAAATCGCAATGCGATTATTCGGCAATAGCGATATCGCGCGATTATTTTCGAGAAATTCGCAATATTGTTTTTAGCTAAAATAACACATATATTCGATTTCAGAGTGTTACTGTCGAAATTCCGCAATCAATTTCTCATTCGCATTTTTGCGAAATTACGATAAAGTATCAAGAATATTCTGAGCCAATCAGAGTGCTCCTTCCGCATTTGCCGAATATTCGCAATTATTTTGTATTGTAATATATCACGAATATTCTGAGCCAATCAGAGTGCTCCATTCCGCATTTCTCGAAATTTCGCAATTATTTTGTATTATAAAATATCACGAATATTCTTAGCCAATCAGAGTGCTCCATTCCGCATTTCTCGAAATTTCGCAATTATTTTGTATTATAAAATATCACGAATATTCTGAGCCAATCAGAGTGCTCCTTCCGCATTTGCCGAATATTCGCAATTATTTTGTATTGTAATATATCACGAATATTCTGAGCCAATCAGAGTGCTCCTTCCGCATTTGCCGAATATTCGCAATTATTTTGTATTGTAATATATCACGAATATTCTGAGCCAATCAGAGTGCTCCATTCCGCATTTCTCGAAATTTCGCAATTATTTTGTATTATAAAATATCACGAATATTCTGAGCCAATCAGAGTGCTCCATTCCGCATTTCTCGAAATTTCGCAATTATTTTGTATTGTAATATATCACGAATATTCTGAGCCAATCAGAGTGCTCCTTCCGCATTTCTCGAAATTTCATTCGCATTCGCGAAATTTCGCAATCATTTCATTTCCAAAAAATATCGCGAATATTCGCATTTAACGAATATATCTCGAATATTCGACTATATATTCGAGATATATCGCGAAATCGAATATGGCATATTCTGCTCAACACTAGTAATGATGTGCCTGCAATTCGCACCGCAATGCCTATAAAATGCACACATTATTTGGACAATGCAGAGTGCGAATGCAGCGCACATATGTGAACCAGATTCAATCAAGCTAATATATTTTAAAATGTTCTGCAAATTGGATGCAGTGTAAACCACAAATTGGATGCAGTGTAAACCACATACAATTCGCATAGGTGTGAATCAAGCCTAAGTCTAGGGGCATCAAAATGCACAGTATTAGTTAATCATAACTGCAAATAATGACATTTTGTAGTAACTTGCATAATAGATATGATTTGAATACTGCCTGCTGTATTTTGAATCAATATAAAAGCTGCTAAAAGCCTCCAGTAGGAAAGATTTGATAATAGCAACAGGGATTCTTCTAAATTGCTTTTCCCTCTGTGTCCATAGAATGATGATTTGTGTGAAACTGTTTGTAAATCTATCTTTAAGGGCCTGTAATTACTCATTAATTACATATTCAATGTATTTGACCAGACTTCTTAGAGCTGATGATCACTTAAACTCATTAACATTGAGGAAGAATCTTTTCCAAGGATGAATGACCTTTTATAATCAAAACTTTCACTAACAGACCAAATTTCTAGGGCCCCCATTTGGTAATTAGTTTTTTTTAAATGTCCTCTATTTTTTTATAATAGGCAGAGTATTGGACCAAAATGTGCAAAAAAAATAATAATAATTTAATGGCGAACATATTTTTTAAATTAATTCTGTTCTAAATATTTTCATTGTATATATTTGCTATTACTTTTGATGGATACCATAGCACTGTATGGTTGATAGACATGTGCATATATTTTAGATTTTTAGATATAAAGTTGTCAATAAATTGCTTAAAAATACATACTAGGTCAAATGACAATTGAACGGCAAGCAGCAACTTAATTAACTGTGATACCACATAAATAACCAGCACTAATAACAGGTGCAATAAAGCAAAAAATAAAAAAAAATAGAAATGAATAAACACATAAAGTGCACATGTGCAACAAATTAGTGCATAAATGGTAAGCCTCAAAAATGCAGACGCAAAATTTGGTCAGTACAAAGTGCAAAAAGGTAAATTACATTTTGTAATCCAGAAAGTGCAATTGTGCAATGGGGACGAGAAGGAATCGACCTCCAGGCATCAGGAGTTGACAAATGCTTGGACCAAATTCTGTGGAGACAATTGCCACTCAGCAGCAGATTGCGATGTAATACCAAAGTGTAAAGAAACAAACTGCTATAGTGAAGCCCGTTTAAATTCTTACCATTTATATGCAAAGTCCATAATCTCAGAATGGTCACAATCCTCTAGCAGGCTGATGGCTCGCATAAATACAAAGTCATGGACAACGGCAAAATGGTCATGATGAGACAAGCCACCCTCTACGCGTTTTGTCACCAATGACTTCTTAGGGGGACAGGCTGTATGAAGGACAACATGTATACAGTCCGCTGGAGACAGCCGCTTTTGTTAAACCCTTGATTAATAATTAGAACAAGCAGGCACCCTCACGTGAAATATCACATGGAACACTTCCATAGAAAAAAACATTACCACCAGGGTGCTTACAAAGAAGACGGCCCCATCTAGTGGATTAAAAACAAACCATCAACCTGTTATTACAATCAGTACATGGTAACAAATATGTAAATGTATTCATTAATCCACATTAAATACATGAAAACATCAAGAACGGAACGTGTTCCAATTAAAAGGTATATAAATATAAAAGTTAAATTAAAATGTTTTAAAAATTGATAAATTGATAAATAAAACATAAAATAATCTAGAGTAACTTTGGTCTCCTCTGGTCATCCAAATGTTACTTTCTAATAGCTCTCCAGGTTTTGTGCTTGAGCCCTTGCCTCCTGCACTGAGCCTATACATTGTGTTATCGCTACACAGTTGTAGCATGTCTGATTCTAAAAAAAAGATGGGACCAAACAGATTACAAGATCTCCACTGATCTATTGATTTCTCTTTTCGGTGCAAGTGCTCTGGTTTCTGTGACATAACAGTTTAAGCGGTTTTACCCCAGTCTCTTCATCGTTCTTAAGTCCAAGCTGGATCTCAAAGCTTTAAATGTCTTCATTTGGGTTCCGAAAATCTGAATGGAATCTGTAAAACCTGTCATCTCCTTCCTTCACTAGGATGACTTTGTACTTCTGAGAACATGAAAGAGGTTTACCTTTCTAGCAAATTGTTGCTGGAATTGACTCATTATTTAGAGTATCTGGGTCTAGTCACGCATACAGCTCAGACCAAAGGGTTCCTTCCACAAAAAAAATTCTGACACTTTGGCCTACAATTCAAACATTCCAGTATAGTAGCTATTTCCCACTTTGCTTTGCATGGGAGTCTTGGGCTTGTAGGTAGTCTCTTTTAAGGCAGTTCAATTTGCCTAGTTTCACTTCAGACCTAAAGAGAGGTCATAAAAAATAAATAAAGGTTACTGGTCTACTTTATAAAAAGACTATCATCAGTCATGGGAGCCAAATTACACTTGGTGAAAGTTTCAGAGCTACCATCCCAGGATTTTCTTCATTGGATGAAGCCTAATCAAGATTTTGCCCTTTGTGTTCTGTTTCAGAGACCATTGGCCTGCTTGAATTGGACCTATTTACATGGGTTTCATATATACCGTAGCTCCCCCCATCTGTTCCCTTCTCCCTTTTATGGAGCTTCATCTTATTCTTTCAGAGTTTCAGAAATTGAAGTTGGATCTTCTCTCTACTCTCACTCACAAGGGGGTGTTTCTTGTAACCATCACTTCTGTGAGGCAAGTGTTTGAACTGGGAGCCTTTCACTGCAAAGAATCCTTTCTGGTTTTACACAGGGGCAAGGTGGTGTTGAAGCCAATGACTTATTCCTGCCTGAGGTAGTTACTGCTTTTTACTTTCAGTAGACCATTGTTCTTCCATATCTCTTTTTCAAGCTCCATTTCACTTATGGTCTTAAGGACCAGTTTCTACCATTTTCTGTCAAGGTACGCTCGGCTAGATCTGTAAGTAATGCCACGTACACACGATCGGAGTTTCCGTTGGAATAAACTTGGATGGTTTTTCCGATGGAATTCCGCTTAAGCTTGGCTTGCATACACACGGTCATACAAAAGTTCTCTTATCTTTTGTCCGTCAAGAATGTGGTGACGCATAACACTACGACAAGCCGAGAAAATTAAGTTCAATGCTTCCAAGCATGCGTTGAATTGTTTCGGAGCATGCATCGGAATTTTGAGCGTCGGAATTGCTACAGATGATCGGATTTTCCAGCTCTCAATCTTTTGTTAGCCGAAATTCCAACATCAAAAGTCCGATGGAGCATACATACAGTCGGAATTTCCGTTCAAAAGCTCACATCGGACTTTTGTTGTCGGGATTTCTGATCGTGTGTATGGGGCACTATTCTTGGGCCTTTTGGCATTAAACAACGCTTTCCCAGATTCACAAGGCTGCCATCTGTTTTTCTGTTCACTTATTCGCTTTTTAAAAGGTAGATGTTTTGACCTCCATTCATTTCAATTTGTCCTTCATTTGGCTCTTGGACCTGCAAGCAGTCTGCAGTTCTTTTTTTTTTTTTCTTGGACCTCTTAGCGTTTGGTAGTGATGAGCGGAATACGCCATATTCGATTTCGCGATATTTCGCGAATATTTCGAAGAATATTCGCGAATATTCGTTAATATCGAATATTCGTGATATTTTATAAAAAAAAAAAAAATTGCGAAGTTTCGCCAATGCGAAATTTCGCTAATGCGAATGCAAAATTGATTGCGAAATTGATTGCGAAATTTGAAAAAATATGAATATTCGAAATAGCGAATATTCGCCGCGATATTCGAGTTATTCGCGAATACTCGAATATTCTTTTGGAGGTCCTTAAGGTTAAAGACCTCCTGTATAACAGCAGGGCACCTGACAGCGAGCGTCATCACTGGTCTTTTATTACAAATCATGTGAGCAGACTGCAGTTCCTCCTTAAGTGTAGAGTGCTGCACTTTCACGTTTTTTTTAAAATAATTTTAGTGTGTCAACTCTGTTTTCCTGTACCACTTTTTTACAATCCTTTATAACTGACAGTGGCAAAAAGCCAGGTAGTGATGGGAGAGGATAGTAGTGAATATAAGGCATTACCAGGGAGGCTTCCAGAAATCTGAATACAGTTCTAACATTTTGATGCAAACCAACAAATGCTTGGCTTTGGCTATGATACCACATGTCATTTAGGCACATGTCATTTATTTAAAGTAGCTCCCATGGTTTTATTGAAAAAGGTTCATTAACCACTTGAGATCCGCGCTATGGACAAACAGTGCACGGCGCATCACTGAGGAGCCAATGCGTGTGCCTGGCGGCCGCGATGTCCGCCGGGTGCATGCGATCGGCGGTGACAGCAGAGACGTGGAGCTCTGTGTGTAAACACAGAGCTCCACATCCTGTCAGGGAGAGGAGACAGATGCTGTGTCCCTTGTACATAGGGACACAGCATCGGTCACCTCCCCCAGTCAGTCCCCCTCCGCACACAGTTAGAACACACCCAGGGAATACATTTAACCCCTTCCTCACCCCCTAGTGTTAACCCCTTCAATGCCAGTCACATTTATACAGTAATTAGTGCATATTTATAGCACTGGTCGCTATATAAATGTGAATGGTTCCAAAAATGTGTCAAAAGTGTCCGAAGTGTCCGCCGTAATGTCGGAGTGCCGATAAAAATCGCAGATCACCGCCATTACTAGTAAAAAAAAAAATCATAATTCTGTCCCCTATTCTGTAGGCGCTATAACTTTTGCGCAAACCAGTCGCTTATTGCGATTTTTTTTTTTTTACAAAAATACGTAGAAGAATATGTATCGGCCTTAACTGAGAAAAAAAATGTTTTTGTTTTTTTTTTAAATGGGATATAGCAACAAGTAAAAAAAATATATATATTTTTTTAATTGTCGCTCTTTTTTTGTTTATAGCGCAAAAAATAAAAATTGCAGAGGTGATCAAATACCACTAAAATAAAGCTCTATTTGTGGGGAAAAAAGGACGTCAATTTTGTTTGGGAGCCACGTTGCACGACCGCGCAAATGTCAGTTAAAGCGACGCAGTGCTGGAAGCTGAAATTTCGCCTGTGCTCCGTTCACTGCGACGTTACAACGCACGGGGACGGAGAACGGCGCCAAATTCAAAAAAGTAAACAAACACATTACATACAGTATACTGTAATCTTATAGATTACAGTACTGTATGTAAAAAATACACACCCCCCTTGTCCCTAGTGGTCTGCCCAGTGTCCTGCATGTACTTTTATACAATAAAAACTGTTCTTTCTCCCTGCAAAATGTAGATTGTCCATAGCAACCAAAAGTGTCCCTTTATATCAAACATGGTTTTAGAGCAGCTAGAAAACAGCGATAATAAATTATAATCTCTTGCAGAATTGAGTGATAGCGATTTGTGGGGAAATTCGTCATAAAAAAATAAAAGTAATGACAGCGACAATTCTGCAACTGAGCAAATTTCAGTGATTTTGATTTGATTACGTCATTGAATAATTTTTATTATAATTACATCATTTCATTTCATATCATTTGTTATAATTATTTATAGTTATTTATTATATTAAAATGTATGATTTTGTTTTTCAAACTTTATCATACCGGGATGTCTTGTTTGGACAGATTTAAGCGAGTTATTCCTAAGAATTACAGTATAAAACACCAAATTTCCATGCAAAAAATTGTACCGCATTTGGTATGTAATTCCAGACAGAATCATACCGCCAGGGAGGTTAAAATGAATTCAAATATTTTAGAGAGTTTAATTTATGAAACTCTAATGTAATCTAACAGGAAACTGGTAAATTAAAACATTTTGTACTGTTTTGCAGAGCACAAGCATCCTATCAGCTGTTGATGACATTCAGTTATTGCTTGATGATCACATTATTAAAACACAAACAATGTGCGGTTCTCCATTCATTAAGCCAATTGAAAATGAAGCCAGGGTAAGTGGAAATTTCAACAGTAATTACCCCATCTATTTTATTGTGCTGATTAATTGTTCTCAATGAGGCACTTAACACTGAATACATAATTTGTGTTTTATTTATATATAGAAAGTATTCTAACATATACTGAAAAGATACACATTATATTTATACCTAATATCTGTATAAAATATAGTTTGATAGATAGATAGTTTGCTTTTTTAAATTACTAAATCACTTACTCTATTATTATGCCAATGTTATAGGTGCGTTGGTAAGTTTACCAGAAATGTAAGAATAACAATCGCACAGGAGTCTGTAAAATACACGTAGGCAATCAACCCAACTCAAATTATATTCTTCCAGAGGTAAAACTTCTACAACTGACCCCTACAGAGTAGAATAAAGAAGGAACCGCATTCTGCTATATTCTGAGTTGATGCAAAACTCTTCAGCAAAGAATGCCAAAAATCACACTACAGCATTATTTAACTAGTTAGTTTAATTTAAAGCAGTTCCTTAGCCAAAAATAAATAAATAATAGCCATAAAAAAAAAAATACTCTTGCTGCACCATACTTCTTTCCTCAGTGCTCCAGGTTGAATGGCCGCCATCATCATTTAACCTTCTTCCTCTGAGCCTATGACTGGGCAGTAAAGTCTTCACTCCTAAACATTTGTGGTATGGGGTGCCTAAAGCTCCTTACATCAGCTAAGACCTATTTAGTTCACAGGCTGGTTAAGTATGTCCTATATGAAGAATGACCTAATGTGGAGAAGAATTATTTTTTTGTCCCATAAAACATTTTGCTCAACAATTTCCTATTGAGGAAAGGTCCCATAAGAGATGGGCAATTCCTGTGGTATTTCTGTCCATTTTTTTTTTCTGAGGGAAAAAAACAGAAGGGTTTAAGCTGGCAGTCCCATCACTATAACCCCCACAATCTCAGGGCCCAAACCCACCATTTCCAAACCCACCATCTCCAGTCCCAACATCTCCAGTCATCACTAGACTTCTGAAGGACCCCAACGAATCCCCCCAGTAAGGTTTGTCCCCATAGCATGAACCAGCTGACAGTGACCACACAGCTGTGCTGGGATGAATATGGGGGTGTCACTCTGCCCCTGTCAGATATAAGAAACACATCACATGATGTGCCCTTGCCCAGTGACAGGGGGGGATCTGTCCATTTATTATATTAACAAAACCCTTTCTGCACCCCTCCCCTCATATAATAATCACATTTTTAAAGACCCAATAGATAAAAGGTTAGAGGCCCTCCTTAAAACTATCTTTACAGTGGCAGCACTTGCCATGCAACCCACAGTTGTGTCTTTGGCACTCTGTCAGACCATTGCTGCCTGTTTTTTGCCCAGAACTCAAGCTCTAACCCTACTAATACCACTCTGTCTATAGTAGTTAAAACTGTTGTCTTCAGTCTTCTACTACTGTGTTAAATGGCTTTGCAGATACATTTTGCCTAATTTCAAGGATGAGCCTTCTTTCTATATACATGCACAGGATCCTCTAGCTTAAATGCTGCTCAGTAGAGCTCCCATGCAAGAAATGCCTTGAGTGGTTAACCCTTGAAACAGAATGCCTGTTTTTGGTTCCCTGTTGGATAAGCATATCAAGGAGATCACAAGAGGGTAAGCGCACACTCACTTAGAATAAAAAGGCATGTGCTTCTACTATCAAGTTTTCTACTCCAAGGGTTTGGATGGGTTCATTTTGTGCCTCTCAATTCAAGTCAAAATCATGCTTTTGCAAGAAGACACGGCCTTGCAAACTAGCCAATTCTGGAGCCAAGGTATTTTCACAGTGGTGGGGCGCCTCTAAATCAAAGTGGGTGCCCCCACACTCCAAAGTGTTCTGGTCCTAAAAAATCGAAAAAGCTTGGGTTCGGAGTGTTGTATGCAGGGATTACAAATTGGAGTATTTGTGGAAAGTCAAATGGGGGGGGGGGGGCACGCTACAAATGCATTTGACTTTGACTAGTGATTAAGGTCCAGCCTAGAAGGTGAGCGCATGTTGTTCACTGGGTGTTATGCATGTGATACTTTAAGGAGAAGTCTGGGATATCTGGAATCCACTGGTGGTTGGCCACACATACAAATTTAAGGACTTTTTTTGATTCATCATTTGGGACTCCTGTATTTAAGTGACTTTGTTTTAGTTGCACTTCATTAATATTTGTATCATAAATTTGAGTATCGCACTTTACCTCATTCCTGTTTTATGCTTCCCAGCTTGTCTCCTTCCCTCTCACATCAAGAAGATCTGCTTTCTTCTTTGCAAAAGTTGTTGCATCAAGGAACCTTTACCCCTGTATCTACTGTACAGGAGAATGGTTTTAAGCTTTTGCTCAAACCTCTTTATGATTCCCAAACTGAATGGAGGAGTTTGGCTCATTCTGGATCTGAAAGCTCGCCACTTGTTCCTATGAGTTTAGATGTTTTGCATGGAAAATGCTAGTTTTGTCAATGCCTCAATTTTCCCATGGGATTTTCTGGCCTCCATAGACTCCAGGGATGCCTGTCTGCACATTGCAACTTTTCCATCTCATTAACACTATCTGCATTATGCAGTGAGTGATCAGCATTATCAGTTTAGGGATTGACGGACACCTGGAGTGACGTGAGGATCCGGCTTATGCCGTTTGTTTTTAAGCTGTTTTTTATTCCTTTGATGTAAGGAGATTACTTTTATTAAATGATCGTTGTCTGATGATACTACACTATGGGAGTCTCTCTTTCTTCACTTTTGTTTCCTGAGTTGGTATAGATATATTTTTGGCTCTGTGAGGTCCCGGATGTTTGCTAACCCAGCATACCTTACAAGAATATTGGAGATACCTGAGGGTATTTGATGCAGTTACTTTGTGGCAGTGAGGTGAGAGGCCTGTGAGGCTGTTTTTTCCCACGAAGTGGCACCCACATGAATACTGTGAACACTGGACGACACACGGACTGTTGTTTACCAACACCTATTCACTTTGGCACTTTATGCACTTTTGGACTTTAATATACAGATTTCTATATAGATTTCACATTTATATCCTATTTAAGGCACGTGTGTTTAATTTGGTTATTTGGATACTACACTATTATCTTTTAGTAGCGCAAGATCATTTATTATCACCTCATTATCAGTTTGTTACTCTTACTTTTGGCCTGTCCACAGTCACCTGAGTTTTCACTAAGCTACCAGCGTGGTGTAGATAGACTCCAACATGGACACACAGTCTCTGAGAATTGAAGATAAAGATCTGTTTTTGGGCAGCCACAGATGACTTTCTATCTTGTTCCAGAGTGAAAAGCTGCAGAAGACCTTTGGTTTTAGATAATGTAGAATTGTGGCCAGTACAACGTTGTTACCTCCTTTCCTTGTTCTGTATATCAATACATCAACTTTCTCATTTATACAGTGCGAAAAATAAGTATTTAAACACCCTGGTATTTTGCAAGTTCTCCCACTTGGAAATCATGGAGGGGTCTGAAATTGTTATCGTAGGTGCATGTCCACTGTGAGAGACCTAATCAAAAAAAAAAAATCCAGAAATCACAATGTATGATTTTTTAACTATTTGTTTGTATGATACAGCTGCAAAGAAGTATTTGAACACCAGTCTATCAGCTAGAATTCTGACCCTCAAAGACCTGTTAGTCTGCCTTTAAAATGTCCACCTCCACTCTATTTATTATCCTAAATTAGATGCACCTGTTTGAGGTCATTAGCTGCATAAAGACACCGGTCCACCCCATACAATCAGTAAGAATCCAACTACTAACATGGCCAAGATTAAAGAGCTGTCCAAAGACACTAGAGACAAAATTGTACACCTCCACAAGGCTGGGAAGGGCTACGGGGAAATTGCCAAGCAGCTTGGTGAAAAAAGGTCCACTGTTGGAGCAATCATTAGAAAATGGAAGAAGCTAAACATGACTGTCAATCTCCCTCGGACTGGGGCTTCATGCAAAACCTCACCTCGTGGGGTCTCAATGATCCTAAGAAAGGTGAGAAATCAGCCCAGGACTACACGGGAGGAGCTGGTCAATGACCTGAAAAGAGCTGGGACCACCGTTTCCAAGGTTACTGTTGGTAATACACTAAGGCCTCGTACACACGATCAAATCTGTCCGCTGGAAACGGTCTGCTGGACCGTTTCAGCAGACAGATTCGATCGTGAGTACGGCCGAGCCGACGGATTTGGCCACCCGACAGATTTCAAAGCATGCTTTGAAATCTATCGGGTGGGAATCCGTCCGCCCGACATGTCTGCTGGTTAGTACACTTACCAGCAGACATGTCGTCCCGCACCGCCGCCGAATGGATTTGGCGCATGCGCGGAAGTGTTTTACTTCCTGGTGCGGTGACGTGGCGGCGTCAACGTCACCGCCACGTCACCGCCACGTCACCGACACATCAGCGCGCCGTCTGCTGGCGGGGATTTTGGTTTGCTCGTGTGTACACGCGAGCAAACCAAAATCCCAGCAGACAGATTTGTTCAAATCTGTCGGACAGACAGATTTGAACAAATCTGTCTGCTCGTGTGTACGAGGCCTAAGACGTCATGGTTTGAAATCATGCATGGCACGGAAGGTTCCCCTGCTTAAACCAGCACATGTCAAGGCCCGTCTTAAGTTTGCCAATGACCATTTGGATGATCCAGAGGAGTCATGGGAGAAAGTCATGTGGTCAGATGAGACCAAAATATAACTTTTTGGTCATAATTCCACTAACCGTGTTTGGAGGAAGAAGAATGATGAGTACCATCCCAAGAACACCATCCCTACTGTGAAGCATGGGGGTGGTAGCATCATGCTTTGGGGGTGTTTTTCTGCACATGGGACATGGCGACTGCACTGTATTAAGGAGAGGATGACCAGGGCCATGTATTGCGAGATTTTGGGCAACAACCTCCTTCCCTCAGTTAGAGCTTTGAAGATGGGTCGAGGCTGGGTCTTCCAACATGACAATGACCCGAAGCACACAGCCAGGATAACCAAGGAGTGGCTCTGTAAGAAGCATATCAAGGTTCTGGCGTGGCCTAGCCAGTCTCCAGACCTAAACCCAATAGAGAATCTTTGGAGGGAGCTCAAACTCTGTGTTTCTCAGCGACAGACCAGAAACCTGACTGATCTAGAGAAGATCTGTGTGGAGGAATGGGCCAAAATACCTCCTCCAGTGTGTGCAAACCTGGTGAAAAACTACAAGAAACGTTTGACCTCTGTAATTGCAAACAAAGGCTACTGTACCAAATATTAACATTGATCTTCTCAGGTGTTCAAATACGTATTTACTTATTTATTTGCAGCTGTATCATACAAATAAATAGTTTAAAAAAATCATACATTGTGATTTCTGGAATTTTTTTTTTTGATTATGTCTCTCACAGTGGACATGCACCTACGATAACAATTTCAGACCCCTCCATGATTTCCAAGTGGGAGAACTTGCAAAATACCAGGGTGTTCAAATACTTATTTTCTGCACTGTATAATATTTTTTTCAAAATAGAATACTCTATCCTCCACTCTACCTATATGACCTAACATTTACAGTACATAACATGTTTCTGTGGTCTTATATCTTTCTGCAATGGTCAGTGGTGGAGTTTCCATTTGCTCTCTTGAGACTTCTGGTTTCCTGCCTCAGAAAAATCACAGGAGGTCATATTTAGAACAACACTGTTCATAAAATAACCATTTAGTAAAAAAAAATAAAACTCAGTCAGCATTTAGGTCAGGCCAGGGCAGTACTCCCCTGGTTCAAGCAGAGGATGGTAAATGACAAAATACAACAGAAAGTAAATTCATATATCATTTAGAACATTTAATGTAACATATTCACCTACTGTACTGGAGACAGAGACAGTGCACGCTGTGGTAAAGCTCATGGGACCCAAGGTACGGGCTGTTTACTCTGTAAAAAAAATGCGCTGGGGTCAGGGTTCAGTCACAGGATAATTCAGCCAGAAGGAGCTATCAAGATAACAGGATGTGATTATGGCACAGAAGAGAATACTCTGAGGAGCAGTAGGGATTAATCCAGCAGTGGTATCAAGGCAGCAATATAATATTGCAGGAAGACAAACGCAAAGGTACAAAGTGTGGTGACCCAGTAGGGGCAACAAGATTACACAAGTATCAGCCTCTGCTAATAACATAGCAATCCTTGGCGCGTAAGGGCTTGTTCGCACTTGCCTAAATTTCTAACGCTCAACAAACGCTCCTATAGCATTTGTGTGGCGTTAGTATGGGCATCAGACAGGAGTCAATGAGCTTTAGTGTGGGCATTAAAACTGCTCCACAAATGCCTATTCGATTACAGTCAATGAACGAATCTTAACACCCCACAACCGCTCCGCAACTGCCTGCCAGAGCATTTGTGAGGAATTACCACAGACTTGAAGGGCAGGCATTAAAAGGCTTCAAATGCCTCCTGACTCGACATGAGGCTTCCATTTTAAAGCGTGAACTATGTGCTGTCTATTGTATCTTGTGCATAGGCATTTAACAAATGTGTGCTAGCAGGGTTGAAGGTTTTGCTCAGTGCACAGTGGATCTGGGGGTTTTAGTTGATCATAAGCTCAATAATGGCATGCAATGCCAAGCTGCGGTTTCCAAAGCGAGCAAAGTCCTTTCTTGTATTAAGAGAGGTATGGACTCCAGAGATAGAGATATAATTTTGCCCCTGTACAAATCATTAGTAAGACCTCATCTGGAATATGCAGTCCAGTTTTGGGCACCAGTTCTCAAAAAGGATATCGGAGAACTGGAGAAAGTGCAGAGAAGGGCAACTAAACTGATAAGAGGCATGGAGGAGCTAAGCTATGAGGAAAGATTAGAGGAACTGAATTTATTCACTCTTGGGAAGAGGAGAATAAGGGGGGATATGATCAACATGTACAAATATATAAGAGGTCCATATAGTGAACTTGGTGTTGAGTTATTCAATTTAAGGTCAACACTGAGGACAAGGGGGCACTCTTTACGTCTGGAGGAAAAGAGATTTCACCTCCAAATACGGAAAGGTTTCTTCACAGTAAGAGCTGTGAAAATGTGGAACAGACTCCCTCCAGAGGTGGTTCTGGCCAGCTCAGTAGATTGCTTTAAGAGAGGCCTGGATTCCTTCCTAAATGCACATAATATAACGGAGTACTACGTTTTGTAGGTAAAGTTGATCCGGGGTAAATCCGATTGCCTCTCGGGGGATCAGGAAGGAATTTTTTCCCCTCCAGCAGCAAATTGGATCATCGCTCTGCTGGGGTTTTTTGCCTTCCTCTGGATCAACTGTGGGTATGGAGTTGGGTGTATGGGATGTACTGTGTTTTATTTTGTTTGTTTATTTTTTTTATGGTTGAACTGGATGGACTTGTGTCTTTTTTCAACCTGACTAACTATGTAACTATGTAACCTCTCAAACACCCGCTCTTAACCTCCCTGGCGGTATGATTCTTTCAGATTTTAGGTGCTGAAAGCGGTACCATTATTTGCAAGGAAATTTGGCGTTTTATACTGTAGGCTTTTAATTCTTAGGAATAACTTACTTAAATCTGACCAAACAAAAGTCTAATAGGCATGACATTTAAAAAAATATATAAATTATAATATAATAAATAATTATAAATAATTATAACAAATAATAATATAATTATAGTAAAAATTATTCAATAATGTAATGAAATCAAAAACACTGAAATTTGCTCAGTTGCAGAATTGTCGCTGTAATTTTTTTTTTATGACGAATTTCCCCACAAATCGCTATCGCTAAATTCTGCAAGTGATTATAGTTTATTATCGCTGTTTTTTAGCTGATATAAAACCATTTTTGACATAAAGGGACACTTTTGGTTGCTATGGACAATCTACAGTTTGCAGGGAGAAAGAACACGTTTTATTATATAAAAGGACATGTAGGGCACTGGGCAGACCACTAGGGGCAAGGGGGGTGTGTATTTTTTACATACAGTACTGTAATCTATAAGATTACATTGTACTGTATGTAATGTGTTTGTTTACATTTTTGAATATGGCGCCGTTTCTCCGCCCCCGTGCGACGTAACGTCGCAGGGAACGGAGATCGAAGGCACACGGGGACGCTGTGTGAATCGAGCGAGCACCCGCTCGCTCACACAGCGTGTTGGCATCGCTGGATCCAGGAACAAGGTAAGTAAACCCTGTCTGTGCACTCAGCGAGGCGAGCCCGAGTCTGACTCGGGGTTACCGATCGTAGCATGGAAATTTAACCCCGAGTCAGACTCGGGAATACCGCCAGGGAGGTTAATGCCAGTGTGAACTCAGCCTAATTGTCCGTGTTAATGTACTTTTCAACCTCTGCATAGCTGCCCTTTAAAATACAAAGATAGAGCCTGGCCGAAACACCGGTCTTTTGTCTGTCAGAGTAAGAAGAACTAAATCTCCAGTACATTTTAGACTTCTAAAATCTAGAGTATAGTTAAATTGTAACCCAATTTTAACACAATTGCTTGACCCTCCCACAGACCATAAAAAGGACTCTGAGAGGTGCATGCATTAGATGTGGGGAGGATGGGAGGATCGTGAAACAATTAGGGGGGCACAGCTGGTTGCTCAGGAATAGTCTGTACATGATTATGTACAGACTATTCCTGAGAAACCAACTGTGCCCCCCTAATTGTTTCACATTGGTTTTTGTCCTACGAAGGCTGTAGTGGCAAGGACGTGGGCAGTGTCAATTTCGTAGACTAAAAATGTTATGTTTAGGGTTGTCACGATACCGATACCAGTATCGGTATCGGGACCGATATCGAGTATTTGCGGGAGTACTTTCAGCGGCTAGGTATGGGGGACATGGCTAGAGGGACATGGCTGAAGGGACATGGCCTTGAGGGACATGGCTGGAGGGACATGGCTGCATATGTGGGGGACATGGCTGGAGAGACATGGCTGCATATGTGGGGGACATGGCTGGAGGGACATGGCTGCATATGTGGGGGACATGGATGGAGGGACATGGCTGCATATGTGGGGGACATGGCTGGAGGGACATGGCTGCATATGTGGGGGACATGGCTGGAGGGACATGGCTGCATATGTGGGGGACATGGCTGAAGGGACATGACTGCAAATGTGGGGGACATGGCTGGAGGGACATGGCTGCATATGTGGGGGACATGGCTGGAGGGACATGGCTGCATATGTGGGGGACATGGCTGCATATGTGGGGGACATGGCTGGAGGGACATGGCTGCATATGTGGGGGACATGGCTGGAGGGACATGGCTGCATATGTGGGGGACATGGCTGGAGGGACATGGCTGGAGGGACATGGCTGCATATGTGGGGGACATGGCTGCATATGTGGGAGAGATGGCTGCATTTGTGGGGGACGTGGCTGCATATGTGGGGGACATGGCTGCATATGTGGGGGACATGTCTGCATTTGGGGACACATTTAAACGTGTGGGTGCCACCAGTCACGGCATGGGCTCTGAAGACACGAGCTGGCCATTCCTTCAGTGCGCCTATGACGTCAGCGGCAGTGTATACAGTAAACATCTCCTAAACGGTACAAGTTTAGGAGATATTTACAGTACCTACAGGTAAACCTTACCATAGGCTTATCTGTAGGTACAATTAAAGAGGAAAACTTTACATCCTCTTTAACACTGGTCTGTAGTGCATGTTCAAATGTAATACCATAAATAATACCATTTTATTTTTTTCACTCCAGCAGTATATAATGAGTGAAAATTGTAGAGAAATGCTTAATAATTGTGTTACAATTTAACTACACCCATTAGATTTTAGATGTTTAAAATGTACTGGAGATTTTCATCGACTAAAATGTACTGGAGATTTAGTCTACTATAAACACGACTAAAACAATTGCAGAAGACTAAAATGGGACTAAAACTAAAATGCCATTTTTGTTCAAAAGACTAGGACTAAAAAAAAATTGAAATTTGCTGCCAAAATTAACACTGAATGTGGGGCTGTGCACGTGGCATGATTGCCCATCTTAGTTTCTGAGTGGGGCTCCTTGGAACTGCTGAGGCATAGAGGCCTGACAGACTGACAGAGAGAAAGGGGCAGTGAGTTAGAACTCTGCAGACTCCTCCAACTGTCAGTAGAGTTCTAGAATTGATCTCTGGATCTTTTGCCAGAGATCAATTCTAGGACTGCCCTTTTAGAGTAGGGGGAGGGGGGGAGGGGTAAGGTCAGGAATCAGGAGGGGCATAATTGCAGTATATACAAACACACACATGCACAGAGCTGGGGTAAAGTTGGGAATAAGAGAGAGGGGATTGAGTTGCTAAAATAAGGTGACCAGATTTTTTAAATTAAATTCTGGGTCATATTTTTTTTTTTTAATCAGGAATGGTGGCAATCGGTGACTTTCTGCCCGCTGCCGCCGCCTCACAGCCTAGCAAGTCTTACTCTCTGGGCCCCAGCTACTAATGGGTGGGGAGCAGAGGAAGATCACTCCACTAGGAAAGGCAAGGAGATAAGCAGGCAGGCGGCTGGCCGGGACTTGAGCCTAGGCAGAAGAACGTGCGAGCGGGAGCAGAACAGGCACCCAAAACTGAAGAAATTTTCCCTCTGCTCTGACCAGCACATGATAATCAGAAAGGGGCACCGATAATGAAAAAAATACACCCCCCCCCCCCCAAGCTAGTTGAAGCGGCAGAGCGGGGGTGTGCAATTCAGATTCATTTTTATTTATTTTTTCTGCACTGACTATCTTTTAAATTGTCACAGCCCCTGTTCAAATCCAATCCAGGGACAAAACCGGGGACAGTGTCCTCAATCCGGGGACTGTCCCCGGAAACCGGAGATGTCTGGACACCCTATGCTAAGTAATGTTTTACCAACTTGGTTTTCTCTTTTTAAAAGTCAGTTCTGGCCATGGGCACACAATCAAATTTCAGTCTAAGCCCATGTTCACACTGAGGGCAGGTTTAAAAGTCAAATTGCGTGGAGGTGGCTCAGGGAACTACACAGAAGATATTGGTTTCTCGCAGAGCAAATAAGTGAGAACCAATGTTGCCGGACACAGGGAGAATTGAACAGGATCACTCCTTAACCCCTTCCTCCTCCTCATCGTAAGTTCCTCAACAAGGATGAAAGGCTGAAGACAACATAGATAAGGTGAAAAGGTAAGCGTCTCTGGGAATATTCCCAGAGAACAACCGACATGGACTGCTGAAAAAAAAAAAAAACTTGAAGATACAGAAGGTACGTTTCCCTTTTCTGAGTTTTCGTTAACATGTCTTCACCATGTGTTCACAAAATGTGTCTTCAAAAGGTGTAAAAAGAAAAAGTGGGGACTTTAGAAATGAAAAAAACGCTGCCTCAGAAATATATGCGATCACTGTTTTCCTGATACCATATGAATGAATAAATAATAAATGAATGAATAAAGTATCATCTGAAAGAAGTGTGCGTGGGGCGGCCTTAAAGGGGCAGTAAAATTAGTCTGCTTACGCCGAATTATGCACTCCCCTCTGTGGGCCCCTCTGCCTTTTTTCATCTATATGCCGGCTACTTGTGCCTTGCTTCTCCTTCTTGTTATTAGTGCCTTTTTCAGTGCCTCTCTCAGCCTAGTCCTGATATAAAAGGTCAGAAAAGAGGGGATAGAGGGGGAAAATCTGTAATGACCATTGCATGAACAACATCTACCTTGTCTATCGGCTGGGCAGGGAAAGCAACTGGACTGCGGAGAGGGGAGGGCAGGCGAGACGGGCTGTGGAACTGTCTGGAAAGGCATAGGGACTGCCTAAATAACAAACGAATAAGGGGGGGAGAGAGAGGTGAGGATCTAACACTACTAGGGGGTAACAAGAAGTGAGCCCCCTGACCCATCCATACCCAGAATTTGCACTTGGGACGAGTAGAGGGACTCGCTACCTGAAAGAACATAGAGGACCCATAGTGAACAAAGCGCAAAAAAAAAAAAAAAAAAAAAAAGGAGCTAAAGACCACCTGAAGCGCATTAGGATCGAGTTGTAGGACATAGGAAGGAAAAAACCAAGAGTGCAAACTGGGGAAGAGAATCCGAAGAAGTGCATTTACTATGCAGAGGATGACGAGTAGATCTACAAGGGGAGGCCCCCCAAAAACACCCCCTAGTGCGGCAAACAATTCATTGACAACAAGTTCTATCAGACAGTACATGACAAAAGAGGACAGTCCACGAACCCTAGAAACACAAAAACAACAACAACATCAAACAAATAAAGATAAAAAGACAGACAACAAGATACCCCAAAATAAGGTGCCGAAGGACAAACCTACTGATCCAAAAGGAGAAGGTATATCAGGTAAAGAGGCAGAGCAAAGATGGACAGAGGAGCAGAGGCTGGAAGAACTAGGGCCATCTAAGAGAGAAATGGCAGAAATGTTGCAGAACCTGGAAAACATCATTAAGGGAGAAATACAATCCTTACGGGCCGATCTTGGGCATCTGCTATCTAGAATAGAGGCCGTTGAAGAAAAAACGGAAAAACAAGAACAAGACTCAACACACCTATACGATCAAATAGAGCAGATAAAATTACAGCAGAGGCAGATTCTGTACAAATTGGAAGACCAGGAAAATAGGAATCGCAGGAAAAACTTAAGAATTAAACTTATACCGGAGGAGCAAGGGGAGGAGTTAAGGAAGAAGATGCAAGATATATTCAATCCATTACTGGAAAAATCCCCAGAGGATCCAATTAGGATAGAAAGAGTACATCGTATTGGAAATCCCAGAAGAATAGACACCGAGAGGCCAAGAGACATCATAGTCCGATTCAGGGGGTTTGAAGAAAAGGATAAGATTTGGAGAAATTTAAAAGGAAAACCACCACTGATGTTCAAAGGAGCAGAACTACAGGTCTTCTCAGACCTGGCGCCAGAGACACTGGCAAGACGTAGACTTCTAAAACCCCTGCTGAACCAATTAACAACTCAGAAAATAAAATATAATTGGGGCTTCCCAGCCTGCCTGGTAGGAATCAAAGAAGGAAAATCCGCGATTCTGAGATTCCCGGAGGACCTTAAAATGTTCTGCACTAGATTGGACATCCAAATCCCAGACCTCCCGGGTTGGGAGTAGGGAAGGGGAGGTTGAGAGGGGGAGGGACAAGGGGAAGTACCAACTGGAGGCGACGACTGGCTTCCCCCCCCCGACCCTGAGAACAAGGGGAGGGGGGAGACAAATCCCAAGGCACCACCTAGAGGAAACTGAGCCACACTCAAGTTGGAGTTGGCCCAGAGGCCGCTAGAAGGCCAAGGAGGGGAGGGGAGGAGGGGGGAGGGAGGAAGGGCGGGAGGAGGGGAAGGGAGGGTGGGGAGGGGAGGGGGGAGGGTAGGGGGGAGGGAGGGAAGGGGAGGGGATACGAGGGAGAGAGGAGAGGGAGGGAGGGAGGGTAGAGGGAGTATCTCGCCAAATATGCCAAGGTGTAAGAACAACCCAAGAAGGATAGAAGTGTCCCCTGAGAAAAGAGAAAGGGAAAGAGGTAACCGGGAGAGATGCCGATAACCAAATTTATATCATACAATGTGAAAGGCCTGAATAGTCCAACAAAAAGGCACAAGGTTCTAAAGGAATTGAAAAGCCTTGGAGCAAATGTGGCCTTTTTGCAAGAAACACACCTCTCAATAGAATCCAATATTAAGTTATATTCAACAGATTTCCCTGTTTGGTTTTATGGAGATACCATATCCAAACGGGCAAGGGGGGTGGCAATAGGCCTGGCTAAAGGAGTGCGGTTCACATTAGTAGATAGGCTGACAGACCCAGAGGGGAGATTTCTCTTTCTTAAAGGGGAACTAGAAGGGATTGACTGCACATTAGTGAATATCTACGCCCCTAACACGCAGCAGATAAACTACCTTGGGGACGTTCTAGTGAAATTGAACGACTTCAAACGAGGGAAGGTCATCATGGCAGGAGACATAAACTTCTGCCTCGACCCGAAGATAGATAAGACCACGCCACAAGGAGATAATAAGACGCTTCTAAAAAAAATAAAAAATAGCCTGTTTAGAAGTCAACTGGTAGATGTCTGGAGAGTCCTAAACCCGGAACAGCGGGATTTCACGTTTTATTCCCCGGTGCATGGAAGCTATTCCCGGATCGACCACATCTTTGTGGACCATAGCTGCTTGGAAATGGTCGAGGGAGCAGAGATAGGGGCTATGACACTCTCAGACCATGCTCCAATTAGTGTATCCCTAAAAATACAAGGAAACCAGAAAACATTCAAAAGGTGGAGGCTCAACGAGGAACTAATGATGGACGAGAACAGCTTAGAGAGAATTAAAAAAGAGCTAGAGGAATATTTTAAGATCAATGATACAAATGAAACGTCGGGAGCAACACTTTGGGACGCTCACAAAACGGTAATAAGAGGGATCCTGATATCAGAAGGGACAAGGAAAAAAAAAGAAAAAAGCCGTAAAAGAGAAAAAATAATAGAAGAGATATTAAAGTTGGAGCAAAAACATAAAAAAGCGGCAAAACAACGAGAAGTATACCAGGCTCTGGTGAATAAAAGAAACGAACTAAAAGAGCTGATAGACCAAGAAACAAAAAGGGAATTTAATTCAATAGCAAAAGAAAGATATATGTGGGGGAATAAAACAAATAAACACTTGGCTAGGATGGTCCGGAAAAAAAAAAAACAAGAAATTTCATAGAAAAAATTAAAAACGAGAAAGGGGAGATGGTACACACAACAACAGAAATAGCAGAAACATTTAGAGCGTTCTATGAGAAACTGTATGCAGTGGAACAGAGAAATTGGAAGCAGGGAGAGAAAGAGGAAAAAAATAATAAATTTTTTAAAAGGAGCAGGGATCTCAAAATGTAGCCAAGAGGATAGATCAAAGATGGATAGGCCTATCACAGAAAATGAAATCAGGAAGGCACTAGCAGATACAGCGCTAGGAAAGAGCCCAGGACCGGACGGTTTCACTGTTCTATATTACAAAAAATGCAAGGAGATACTTATCCCCAGACTCTGCCAGTATTTCAACGGGTTAGGGAAAGACTTTCCGTTAAGTGGAGAAGCAGCAGAGGCGACTATAACACTCATTCCCAAGGAAGGGAATGATGGTAAAACCTGTGCAGGATACAGACCAATATCCTTACTGAATATAGACACGAAACTCTTCGCAAAAGTATTAGCTGGGAGAGTGAAACAGGAGATGACAAAACTGGTCCATCCTGACCAGACAGGATTTGTCCAAGGGAGAGAGGGAAGAGACAATGGAGTAAGAGCGCTCCTTGTGCTTAAAAAAATGAAGGAAAGTGGCTGCCCCAGTCTACTCCTGTCGATAGATGCCGAAAAAGCATTCGACAGGGTAGACTGGGGACTCATGTTAAGTACACTAGAAGAAATGGGCTTTGGTCAGACAACAATGGGGAGGATTAGAACCCTATACCAAGCCCCGACAGCAAGGATTAAAATAAATGGAAGTCTCTCACAAAGGTTTGAAATGAAAAACGGAACAAGACAGGAATGTCCCCTGTCCCCCATGCTGTTCGTGCTGTCAATTGAACCCCTGCTGGCCAGGATACGTAGGTGCACAGAAATTGAAGGAGTGAGAATAAAAGAGGAGGAACATAAACTTTCGGCCTTTGCGGACGATGTCCTCTTTTATGTAGTAAACCCAAAAAAATCAATCCCCAAATTATTGGAAATATGTAGCCAATATGGAGAAATATCAAATTTCAAATTAAATATGACAAAAACAGAAGCCCTGAATGTAAATACGCCTAGATCCGAAGAACAAGAACTTAGAATTAAGTATCAATTCCCATGGGTAGAAAAACTTAAGTACTTAGGGGTCAAGTTAACAAACTCAATTAAAAAAATTTATGAGAAAAATTATATCCCCCTCCTGGACGAAATAAAAGCAGAAATAACAAGGGTAAAAAACAGGCCACTATCATGGATCGGCAGAATTAATTTCTGCAAAATGGTCCTTTTGCCAAAAGTCCTATATAAATTCCAGATGCTCCCTATCATACTACCAAGTACATGGCTACAAACCATGAAAAATATGATCATGAAATACATCTGGAGGAACAAAAAGTACAGAATATCGCTCCAGGTCCTAAAACAACCAAAAGAGAAGGGGGGGCTGGCGGTCCCTGACATCAAAAAGTACTATGACGCGGTAGTATTATCGAGAGTGGTGGAATGGGCCAGAGGAAATAAAGAAAAACGATGGATCAGTATAGAAAATGCACTATCAGAGGCTGAATTAGGAAAAATAATATGGAACCCCCCGCAAACAAGGCGTTTGGGTGAAAGCACACACGAGATCACTAGGAATGCACTTAAGATTTGGGACACTGTTTATAAAAGAATTGACAAAGAATATAACTCACCTTTTATAGCCTTAAAAGATAATGATTATTTTGAACCAGGCAAAGTTTCAGTAGGAGGAAACTGGATTAAAAAAGACACAGCACAACTAAGAGAAGTCATAAAGGATGGGCACTTACTCTCACTGCACGAAATAGAAAAAAATATTTCTTTTTTGAAGATAAATGATTGGAGGTACCAACAGCTCAGACACTTTATAGTAAAACTGCCACAACCTTTAAGGACAGGAGATCAGCTAACAGATCTGGAAAAGCTATGCTCTCCAGAAAATACCAAAGGAACGATCTCAAAATTGTATAAAAGTCTCCTAAAGGTGGAAGAGTTGGAGGTACCCCCTTATATAAAAAAATGGGAGAGGGAATTAGGGTCACATAGGGACATGGGCACAATAAAGAAAATATTGAAACTGACACATGTCTCGGCTACTGACATTAGGACGGCAGAAATGAATTTTAAGTGCCTCTCAGGGTGGTATATCACCCCGGACAAATTAAGCAAATACAAAGAAGGACAATCAGCAGAGTGCTGGAGGGGATGCGGGTCCATAGGATCAATGGCCCACTTATGGTGGGAATGCCCCAAAATAAGAAAATACTGGGAGACGATTATAGGCTTCATTGAGGAAATTACAGAGATAAAAATTAAGATGGACCCATGGATAGTTCTTTTCCATGGAGGGGAAGAAGGTATAAAAAGGTATAAAAACTCCTTAATTCCGCACCTACTAAATGCGGCTAAAAGGCTTATCCCCTGTAAATGGCAAGAGAATGAAGCTCCTCAGACATGGGAATGGATGGATATGGTGGAAGGGACGTACATTATGGAAGATGTTAAAAGTAGTATGGAGGATAGTGAAAGGAACCCAAACCAGAAATGGGAAAAATGGAGGAGTTTTAAGAGATCCTGGAGCTATGCGGAGAACCTCAGGGACGAAACATAAGGAAATGTGGGAAAGATAGGAGAAAGAATACATGAGGGGGATAATTTGGCGAGATCAAGGGGAGGGGGAGGGGGGAAGGAGGGGTGGAAGGGGAAAAAAAAAAAAAAAAAAAAAAAAAAAAAAAAAACTTCATGTTTACTCTTTTTTCACTGATGATGCGAAACCTAAAGAGAGACGCTCAAGACGGCTTCAAAGGGATAATATGAGTGTCCTTTCGTATAAAAAAAACAAAACATACGAAAACTCTACGAGGCGGAGTCTGAAGTGAGAAAAAAAAAAAAAAAAGAAAAAAAAAAAAAAAAAATAAAAGTCAAATTGCATGTAAAATTGGCCCAATGTGAACGTAGACTTTGTGCCAGATTCTGGTACATTGTGCGACGGCGTAGCGTAAGCCATTTACACTACGCCGCCTCAACTTAAAGCGGAAGTAAACCCATCGCTTTGATAGTTTCAAAAAACAGTTAACATTCCCGGCATGCCGGAAATGCTAGCTGTCACATTTGCTTGTGCTCTCAACCAAACTGTCAAACCATCCAATGGCTGGTTTTATAACTGATCACATGTGCAGCATCATGGCAGTTGTAGATTAAACAGAGGCCAAGATGGCAGCTTCCTTGGCTGAAGACGATAGGAGGGTTTACTTCCACTTTAACAGAGTAAGTGCTCCGTATTCTCCCCAGCACTTGCTCCGTAAGTTGCGGCGGCGTAGTGTAAATGGCCCGGCGTAAGGCCGCGTAATTCAAAGGGGGTGGCTTGTATTTAAATTAAGCGCGCCCCGCGTCGATCGAACGGCGCATGCTCCGGACGCAAAAAAAGCCCAGTGCGCATGCTCCAGCTCACGTCGGAAAACGTGAATGAAACCGACGTGAGCATCGTTTACGTAAATCCCTATTCGCGAACGACTTAGTAAAACGATGGAAACAACGGAAAAAGACGACGCTGACCCGACGCCATACTTAACATTGCATACGACGGAACTTTGTAAGGTTACCCCTCATATAGCAGGGGTAACCTTACGCTTACGGAAACGACGTAAACGGCGACGGGGCGGCGTAAAAACGTTCGGGAATCTGCATTTTAGGCTCATTTGCATAGGCAAATGAGAAATCAACGTAAAGGCCACCTAGCGGCCAGGGAAGTAATTACATCTACGATCTGACGGTGTAAGTGTTTTACACCTGTCGGATCTTTACTGTATCTATGCGTAAGTGATTCTATGAATCACACGCATAGATACTCCGTAAAAAAAACAGAGATACGACGGTGTTTCCTGCGTAACACCATCGTATCTCTTTTGAGAATCTGGCCCTAAATCTTGTTTTGTCGCTTATTGTGAATTTTGAAGAGAAAGTGGTGGCACTGCATTCATACAAATCTGCTTTCTCCTCAGCCAGTTTAGGGTTATTAAGACCTCATCGTAACAAGAGGAACGTTATAAACTGCAAAAAGTTCTGTTTATGCAGCAGGCTGCAAGTTATGTTCATACCAAAACTTATAGAAAAAAGTAAGATTTAGAACTGGATAATTTTCTTGGAAACTAAAGGCCCATACACACGATAATTATCATTATTATACAGGATTTATATAGGGCCAACAGTTTGTGCAGTGCTTTACAACATCAGGGAAGACAGTACAGTGGGGGGTGATCAGATGGACAAAATTAAAATACAGTTGTTAGATGTGGGTAGGATAAGCTTCTCTGAAAAGGAGTTTTTTTTTTAGGGATGCTCTAAAAGCTAGTAGAGAAGGAGATAGACGGACAGATTGGGGTAAGGAGTTCCATAGGCTTGGAGAGGCCCTGGATAAGTTCTGGAGACGAGCATGGGAGGAGGTGATAAGAGAGCAGGAGGTCTTGAGAAGAACCAAGAGACGGATTAGGTTGGTATTTAGAGACTAGATCAGTGATGTAACTGGGGGCAGAGTTGTGGATGGCTTTGTAGGTAGTAGTTAGTATTTTGAATTTAATTCGTTGGGCGAGCGGAAGCCAGTGGAGGGATTGACAGAGAGGAGCAGCAGAGACAGAGCAGTTGGTAAGGTGGATGAATCTGGCAGCAGCATTCATGATGGAGTGAAGGGGGGATAGAGTATGCAGCGGTAAGCCAATGAGAACGGAGTTGCAGTAATCGAGGCGAGAGATGACAAGGGAGTGAATTAAGAGCTTTGTTGTGTCATTGGTTAGAAAGTGGCGTATTTTGGAGATGTTGCCGAGGTTGAGGCGGCAAGATTTGGACAGTGACTGGACGTGGGGCTTGAAGGAGAGTTCAGAGTCCAGTACTACTCCTAGGACCTTGGCATGTGGGGATGGGCTTATGATTGTGCCATGAATTTTGATAGAGAAATCAGGGAAAGAGGCACGTTGGGGGAGGAAAAATTATAAGTTCGGTTTTGGATAGGTTGAGTTTCAGGAAGTGGTGTGACATCCAAATCTGATAGTAAATTAGTGATGCGTGAGGATAATGAAGGGGCGAGTTGAGGGGCAGAGAAATAGATTTGAGTGTCGTCAGCGTAGAGATGGTATTGGAAGCCATGGGAGGCTATAAGCTGACCCAGGGAGGAGGTGTAGATTGAAAATAGGAGGGGTCCAAGAACAGAACCTTGGGGACCCCAACAGAGAAAGGAAGAGGAGAGAAGGAAGTAGAATTCTAAGTAACGCTAAAGGTATGGTTGGATAAGTAGGTAGAGAACCAGCGAAGAGTACGGTCACGGAGACCGAAAGTGTGGAGTTTTTTGAGGAGGAGTGGGTGGTCAACCGTATCAAAGGCAGCAGAGAGGTCCAGGAGTAGGAGTACGGAATAGTGTCCCTTAGTATATCGTTTGTTAGTTTTAGGAGAGCATTTTCTGTGGAATGTTGAGGACGAAATCCAGACTGAAGGGGATCAAGAAGGTTATTATCAGCAAGGTGGACGCTCAGTCGGCTGTAGACTAGACGTTCAAGGAGTTTGGATAAAAAGGGGAGCAAGGAGATAGGGCGTAGGTTGTCAAGATTGGATGGGTCCAGTGAGGGCTTTTTAAGTATTGGGCTGACAAGTTCATGTTTCAAACAGTTAGGGAAGATGCCAGAAGAGAGTGAGAGATTGAAGATGTGGGTTAGAGAGTGTAGAATAGAGTCAGAGGGCCAGATTCTCTAAGAATTCCGGCGGCGTAGCGTAAGCCATTTACACTACGCTGCCGTATCATACTAGAGCAAGTGCTTTAATCTCAAAGCACTTGCTCCATAGTTTTCGCTGGCGTCGCGTAAATCGCCCAGCGTAAACCCGCGCAATTCAAATGGGGCGGCTTGTATTTAAATTAAGCGCGCCCCCGCGTCGAACGAACTGCGCATGCGCCGGCCGGGGAAAAAGCCCAGTGCGCATGCTCCAGCTCACGTCGGAAAGCGTCGTTGAAACCGACGTCAAAACGACGTGAGCGTCATTTACGCAACTCCCTTTTTGCGAACGAGTTAGTAAAACGACGTAAGCAACGGAAAAAAACGACGCTGACCCGACGCCATACTTAACATGGCATCCGACGACACCCGACGGCATCCGACGGAACTTCGTAAGATAACTCCACATGGAAGCTGGGGTAACCTTACGCGGACGAAAACGGCATACGGGGCGGCGTAAAAGCGATCGGGAATCGGCGTACTAGCCTCATTTGCATATGCAAATGAAAAAACAACGTAAAGGCCACCTAGTGGTCGGAGTTGTCATTACACCTACGATCCGCAAGTGTAATGGTTTTACACTTGTCGGATGTTGCAGCGTATCTATGCAAAAGTGATGCTAAGCATCACGCGCATAGATACGAGGCAAAAAAAACGGCGATACGACGGGGTATCTGAGATACTCCGTCGTATCGCCGCTGAGAATCTGCCCCAGAGGGTGAACATAGCAATTGCGAGGGAACAGGATCCAGAGGGCAGGTGGTAAGATGGACATTAGTAATTTAGCAACCTCTTCTATAATGGTGGGGTTGAAAGAGGGAAGTAATGATTGTACCTGTGGTCATGAGGTGTATAGCATGGAGGGTATCGGAACAGTAGAGATCTCCTCACGAATTGTATCAATCTTCTGTTTGACGTGATTGGCGATCTTCTGGGCAGTGAGTGAGTTGGTGGGTGGGGGCAGTGGGGGGCGAAGTAGAGAGTTGAAGGTAGAGAAGAGTTGACGGGGACGGGATGTTTTTAATGAGGGTGATAAAATAGGTCTGCTTGGCAGTGAGGAGGCTGGAATTGTATTTTTGGAGGGCAGATTTATACTGGTCGAAATCTTTCTGGGACTTTGTCTTACACCACAGGCGCTCGATGGCACGGCTGTGTTTTTTCATACTTTTAGTATCATCTGTTTGCCAGGGTTAAAGGGGATTGGGCACGATCAGACTTTTTGACAACAAATGTCTGACGGACCTGTTTGATCGAACAATCCGACCGTGTGTATGCTCCATCGGACAAATGTTTTGTGTTTTTCATCGGACAAATGTTCACTGTGAAAAAAGACAAACTTTCCCCCAACAAATGTCCAATGGAGGATAATCCGATCGTGTGTACACAAGTTGACCGGACTTGAGTCCAAAGTACAAGCATGCATGCTCAGAACCAATGCTAAAGATCAGCCAACAATAGCAGAAGCTGCCCAAAGGGTGGCGGTAAAGAGCTGAAAAACACTTGATTTGGTGAAAGTCCTGCCGTGTGTATGCATACCAAGTTACCGCCCTTCGGACAGAAATCCATGGAAAGGTCCGATGGAAGTCTAATCGTGTGTATGAGGCAGTAGTTGAACTCTTAAGTCTCATACACACAAAGCGTAGTACTTTTGTCCGAAAGGCGTTGGCCATTAATTTGTCTTGCATACAAAAGGCAAAGTATTGTCGGCCAACAAACATGAAACTACATGTTTTTTCAGCTCTTTAGGGCCACCCTTTGGGCAACTTCTGCTAATGTTGTGTTATGGTGAGCATTGCTTCCAAGCATGTGTGTTTGTACTTTGGACTTTTGTGTGACGTACTTGTGTACACATGGTAGGATAATCCGACAACACACATTTGTTGGCAGACAATTTTAAAACATGCTATCCCACATTTGTCGGACAACAATTTTTCCGATGGCGCATACAAGCGGTCGGATTAGCCTGTCATCACACAATTCCCATTAGATTCAACAATATTCACTTCAGCCAAACATGCTACAGTTTGCAAAGCTTTGTTAGAATGTGACTTTGAGCTGACTAAACCATTTGAGGGCTAAATAGGACCTAATCATGGATTACATTTTCATTTTGGAAAATATTTCAACCAGGCTGTTAGTTGCCTGTTCAATAACTATATAGAAAAGCTGCAAATAAAATCATTCCAAGCTGTTTATCCCATGACAATTCTCTAGATATGCTTTTTTCCCTGCTCTAGAAGGTTCTTTGTGACCAATGATTCCACTATTGTATTTAGTTTTAAATAAAATACTGTAATAACTTGGTGTTTGGTCATTTCCCATCATTCACAATGCTTGTAAAACATCTCATCTACATGCTTGCAAATACATGAGCAATATCAAAGTATTACATAAACAGAAATAAGACAAGAAAAAATTCATATAGTTTCCATGCATAAGGCCTCATTCACTTGGGTACTTACATCTGTAGTCCGAGAAGGGGCCATGCCTTTAAGTAGCTGGAGCTGCAGGCAACCTATTTAACGTAATTACTTTCTGATTACCTTATTTTTTAAGGCAAGTGAGTGTGACATATTGGTAACACATAATTAATATTAATGGAGATGCCTAAGCAAAATGTTCAGTATGTGTACAAGTGTAGTACCAAGTTTGTAAAAAATCTTGATGCTTGCCTCTCAGTATAGAGCTTTCAGCCTGGTAATGGCCATTGGGTTGGGGAGACCAGCCTTTTAAGAAAATAACATTTTTGATGAAATTAAGCTTTAAGACGTTACAGATTTGTTTGGCTCGGTGTAAGATGAATTTGGCAGGCCTACCTGTAAAAAGGCTGACAACCTTTTGGAGGTCATCTCTGTGTTAAATCTTGATTGGTGAATGTTGACCTGAGGATGACATCACGAATGAAGCAATGCTGCTGTAGGACATCACTGTGATGCATCCTGACTGGTGCATACTAGATTATGGATGGCATCAGGAATGGGGGAGTTCTGATGAGCTGTTTGGAGGAAATCACTGTGGTACATTATGTGTTGTGTTCTATTTGCTTGTAGATAGGCACAGGAATGATTCTGTTGCAAATTCTAAGGTATTTAAATATTACACTAGAGTTAAAAGAATTTCAGGATTAAATACTTGCATTTAACAGGATTGTAATACCTTGGGGGAAAAAAAACATTGAAATAATTAACAAAAAACGATAGCTAAAACATTTACAAGCATTGAAATTTAGTCACACACACATACAACATTGTAAATGAAAGTTAGTTAAATTCTTATGCAGCCAACAGATGGATCTCCATGTGTCTTGTCATATGATGTATAGGCGCCTGTGCTCATTTTCACAAACATAAGAGTAGAGTCTGGGTGTGTGGTTAAAAAAATGATTTCTAAAAGCTTTGCATTATGCAAGTAGTTGAACCCAAAATAGATTTTACCATTCTCGCACAATATCGTTTTTATATTTTAAATTGGTCAGTTATTAAACTTACGTTCGGTTTTCTCTTTTACTTACTAGTTAGGGTTAAGCGAACCCGAAATGTACTGTAAGTTCGGGTTCGGTGTTCGGCAATGTAATGGCGTGCTGCAGGGCAGCCAATCAAAATTCGTTTAACTCGTGTGACCTAGAAGCCATCACAGCCATGCCTACTAATGGCATGGCTGCGATTGGCCAGTGCAGCATGTGACCCAGCCTCTATATAAGCTAGAGGCACATAACACAGCACGTCATGCTGCTTTAGATAGGGTAGGGAGAGAATCAGATAGGAGTCAGACTTAGTCCTGCTTCAGAAATCAAATTACTCAGCAAGTCACTCTGCTTTAAAAATTTTAGGGAGGAATTTTGCTGCTGTTGTTTTTAGGGAGAGAATTAGATAGGAGTCAGTCAGTCCTGCTTCAGAAATCAAATTACTCAGTGATCTACAGAGCACAGCAAGTCACTCTGCTTTAGATATTTTAGGGAGACATTTTTGCTGCTGTTGTTTTTAGGGAGAGAAATAGATAGGAGTCAGTCCTGCTTCAGAAATCAAATTACACCAGCGCTGCATATGTTACTGTGAGATACATCCTTTAGATACTTTTCTTCTATTGTGGTATTCAAAAAACACCCATTTAGGGCAAAAACATATATTTTGCAGTGTTTGCTCCATATCTGTACATATGAGATACACCCTTTAGATACTGCTCTTCTATTGTGCTATTCAAAAAACACCCATTTAGGGCAATAATATCCACATTTTGCAGAGTACTTGCCATGCTCTTACTAACATGTTGCTGCCATTTGCAGCCCTCTAGCCCTTTCCATTACCTTTTTAGAGACATTTTAGTACTCAAAAGTTCTGGTCCCCATTGAATTCAATGGGGTTCGGGGTCAAGTTCGGGTCCCGAACCCAGACTTTTTTTTCAATGTTCGGCCGAACCCGTCGAACCTAAACATCCAGGTGTCTGCTTAACTCTACTAGTAAAAATGTCCACAAGAATCCCACAAATACAGTCCAGAGTTGAGAAAATGACTCCCAGATAAATAAATACATAGATACGATTCTTACTGTGCCCCAAGATGTACAGTCATTTTCCAATTGTTAGTCTAGTTCAGGGGTCTCCAAACATTCTAAACAAAGGGTCGGTTTATTGTCCTTCAGACTCTTGGAGGGCCGGACTTTGGCCAGCGGGAGTGGAAATTTTCCTGGCATCAGTGTTATTAAACATCTGGTATTAGGGGGAGGAATAGTGCCCCATTAGTTGTGTCAGTGGGAGAAATGGTGCTCCATTGTCTGTGTCAGATGGCAGAATAATGTCTCCTATCAGTGGAAGGGATATTGCCTCAAGGGCCGGATAAAGGCAAGCAAAGGGCCACATTTGGCCCTCGGGCCGCAGTTTGGAGACCACTGGTCTAGTTGATGGCATCTCAAATCCTAGCATTACCAGTCCAGATGTAAGTAACTAACTCTAAGGCCGCGTACACACGAGGGGATATGTCCGCTGAAAACGGTCCGATGGACCGTTTCAGCAGACATCTCCGCTCGTGTGTATGGGCTAGCGGACAGATTTGTCCACCCGACAGATTTCAAAGCAAGCTTTGAAATCTATCCGGTGGGAATCTGTCCGCCCGACATGTCTGCTGGTTAGTACACTTACCAGCAGACATGTCGGCTCCCACCGCCGCCGCGCCGCTGCCGAATGGATTCGGCGCATGCGCGGAAGTGTTTTACTTCCTGGTGCGGTGACGCGGCGGCGTCAACGTCACCGCCGCGTCATCGCCACGTCACCGCGCCGTCCGGCGGCGGGGAATTTGATCCGATGGTGTGTACACACCATCGGATCAAACTCCCGATCGGACATATCCGATGGAAATGGTCCGCGGACCGTTTTCATCGGATATATCCGATCGTGTGTATGGGGCCTAAGGGCACCAGAAATATTACTATTCCTGCAGTGCCTCAGGATATAGTTTGTTTTAAAAATTTTAGTCAGTCAAATATTCAGATTTCTTTAGGCTATTCTGGTTCACTTCCTAAACAACAGGACCACCCACCCAAATCCCAGCATTACCAGTCCAGACGAGAAGTAAGTTACTGACCAACAAAATACATTATACCATTCACTATACCCCAGGTTTAAATCCCATGTTGGTCCTTGTGTACGACACTGCCTAACAACGAAGGGTGCAATCATAGCAAGGCATTGAGGATAGGTTGTAGCCAAGCAGCAGCAGTCAGTCAACTTAGTCAAGTTAGTCACTTGCTAAAGTTGCTGTGCACAGTGAGAATTGACAGAATGACGTGGAAAGGGGCTCTAGGGGTGGAACGATCGGTACAGAAAGACAGGCATAACATTAACAGGAATGACAGATTGAAATGACAAACCTTTCACTGGGTAATTTATATTTAATTTGTTGGCCATATACTCAAGACCAACCAGGGGATGCCCCAGTCTCCAGTGGGCCAACCAAGGCTGTAATGCAGTAGCTCTATAACTGAGGTATTTTACCATATATCTACAATCTGTGGAAAAATATTTTCTCTCTTACAGGAATGGGAACAGACACTTGTTTTGATCCAAGATATATTAGATTCCTGGTTAAAGTGTCAAGCGACCTGGCTCTACCTGGAACCTATATTCAGCTCTGAAGACATTATAGCTCAAATGCCAGAAGAAGGACGGAAATTTGGTATTGTAGACAGTACCTGGAAGGACTTAATGACTGAAGCGGTAAGTAAACTAAACTGTTGCTTTAAATGATCAATCTTGTAAAGCTAAACAATGAAACAAAAGGTAGAGTAATATCGTATCCTTTCTTGTACGAAACTGAAAATAAACCTATAAACAATATAGATAGTCTTTGCCTATACCAGATTACTCCATAAAACAGCAAGCAAATAGGTATGGACACTCAAGCGACCCGATGGCCAACTCATCCATCATCCTAAGGAAATTAACACATTTTTTTGTTCATTCTACACCACACTATACAACCTCCCCTCACGCCCTCCAAACATGTCACCTGAGGACTTTCAATCTAAAATTTACAAATAAATTGCTACCACAGCACTTCTGACTATCCCTACAGATCTAGTGCAGGATCTTGAGTGACCATTTATCGAGGATGAACTTGTGCTGGCAATATCCTCCCTCAAACAAACACACATGCTGGATGGCTACTCGACCCATTTCTATAAATCCTTTCCGAGATTCCCTTACACCACTTCTTATAAATATGTAAAATAACATCTCCAGGTAGTCTCTTTTCCCGAGACAGGCTTTGGAAGCCCAAATCATAGTCTTACTGAAACCCGGGAAAGATCCTACACTATGCGGTAGCTTTCACCCCATTTTCCCTACCAACATTGACATTTGCTTATTGTAACGGTATGGCCCATTCGCGCTGATTATTGGCCAAGCATGCACTATGACCCGCATGCTTGGCCAATCACAGCGCACAAAAAACGGAGAGCCATAATTGGCCAAAGCCAGGGTGGCTTTGGCCAATTATGGCTCAGGGAGTTTAGTACATGCCCTACACTGTACAAGGCCGCCTGCAGGGCGGCCTTGTGTAGTGTGTTGCGGCAGTTAACAGAGAGAGACAGAGAAAGTGTAATTTTTTGCAGGTAGATAGAGCAGGCAGGCTAGTCAGTTAACGTTACAGTGTATAGAGGATATATATACATCCCAGGTGTTGTACATATATTTATACACTGTATAGTTAGCTAGATCAGTTCTTCCTAATTTACTGGCAGGCAGGTGATTGTGCTATTTAAAGATGTCATCATAGGCATAGACACCCAGCACGTACAATATTTAAAGGAATTTTTCATTTTTTTTTATTTATTTAAGCATCATTAAAATCACTGCTCCTGCATCATTAAAATCATTGACCTCCTATCTGACCCAATATGGATTTGTAATAGAACCTGACGCCATTGCTATACATACTCACAATGGAAAATCTTGTCACGGCCCTCCGACATGACTCCAATATTCAGGGTCTTTCTATTGGCCATCGTCAATATAAATTATCCCTATATGTGGACCTCTTATTATATGTTACTAAGCCCCACACATCTCTACTAGACATTGAGGCATTCACAGAGTTTGAATGGGCTAGTAACTTTAAAGTAAATTACGATAAAACGGAGGCCCTTAACATCTCCCTACCCAAATCTACAGTAGCCCGGGTTCAATCCTCATTTGAATTTAAATAGCAGCAAAAAGCTGTCAAGTATCTTGGAATCCAAATCCCTACCTCTCTACCCACCCTGACAGATCTAAACTATACACCCCTAATAAGAACATTGTGAACATGCCTCGAATCTTATGATAAACCGAACATCTCCTAGTTTGACCAAATGAACGCCGTCAAAATGGACATTCTGCCTAAGTTTTTATACGTTTTTCAGGCGATTTCTGCCCCCCTCCTTGTGGTTTCTTCCAATTGGTCAAAAGGGCTATTCGGGATGTTATATGGCGACATAGGAAGTCCAGGATTGGCTTTTATATTTTAGCTTTACCTAAAAATAGAGGGGGCGTTGCTCTCCCTGACCTACGGCTGTATTTTCGTTGATCAGAATAGTCGATTGGTACCACAGTTCCTCCGCTAAATTGTGGACATGATTAGAAAATGACCCAATATCTCCCGACCTCGCATCCCTTCCATCGAAACACCCAACACACAGACCCCCTACAGACCAAACACTCCTAGTGACTTCAGCTACGCTGCAAATTTGGGACAACTACTTTACCAAAGGTTTATTGTCCTCGAAACCCAGCCCCTTGACTCCAATATTTATCAACTCTTTCCCTCCGACTTGTGCTAAATCTAGATTTCTTATGTGGCAAAAATTAGAGGCCCCTCTGCTGAGTCATACGCTCTGTGCTGGAAAACTGATTCCTCTACCTGACATGCTTTCTTCCTGCCACAACCCTTCTATGGCTTGGCTTGAACACACTCAATTAACACACTTTATGTACAAAATACCAAACATTGACGATTTGACTAGACCACATACAGCCTTTGAGTCATTGTTATCCCAGTTGGACAGACCAGAGCATTCGCTATCCCTGTTATATCAGTTACTGATTCAGGTCTTCTATCTAAACTCACTGCCATTCCTTTCAAAATGGGAAAGGAAGATTAATATGTCTCTGGAGAATATGGAATAGGGCAAAACACTACTCTCTTTTAAATGATCTATCTCATCTCATGGCCAAGAACAGAATTACCTTATTTTCGCTAGGTGGTACCTTTGCCCCTCTATTCTACATAAGTTTGATCTTAGGCTGCGTACACACGATCGGTCAAAACCGATGAAAAAGGACCGTTATATCGGTCAAAACCGATCGTGTGTGGGCCCCATCGGTCAGTTATCCTTCGGTCAAAAAAAATAGAACTTGCTTTAAAATTTAACCGATGGATGCCTAACTGATAGGTAAAAACCGTTCGTTGGTATGCAAAAGCATCACTTAAAAAGCCGCGCATGCTCAGAATCAAATCGACGCATGCTTGAAAGCATTGAACTTCGTTTTTTTCAGCACGTCGTTGTGTTGTATGTCACCGCGTTCTGACACAATCGTTTTTTTAACCGATGGTGTGTAGGCACATCAGAGCATCAGTCAGCTTTATCGGTTAACCAATGAAAACGGTCCCTCGGACCGCTCTCATCGGATGGACTGATCATGTGTACGCGGCCTTAATTTTTCGGACGTATGTTGGAGATGCTTGCAGGCCTCGGGTAACATGACACATTTGGGGTACGTGCCCACACGTTATCCCCTTTTGGGACAAGATTCTCCAGCTATATGACAAACTCGAAAGTGTCAAATTTCCCAAAGACCCCCACTTAACGGTCCTATCTATGTTACCGGGGTCATACAAACATATCAAGAAGAGCTTAATCCGCCATTTGCTGACGGCTGCACGTTCAATTATTGCTAGATCTTGGCATCAATCAGTGGTCCCCTCTCTAGCTGATTGGGCCTGTGAAATGCACAGGATCGAACATATTGAAAGGATGGTAGCATGGGATGCTGATAAGAGTGAGGCCCACACTATTATGTGGACCGTTTGATTACACTACAGTTCTAGTTATAGTAATCTTACCGGTAGATTCACCACACTTTCAGGCCATATGTTTTTTTCTGTTTTCTACACCACTGTTTAACCGGTTACTTGATTTACCATTACTTGGTTTATTTCACGTATTTCTACATTCCTTAAGGATAGCTACCTGACTATACTTATGTGATACATGTTCTTTTAATGTCCTTCCAATCCTAATGTACACTCAATGGACATGTTTTTCCTTGCCTATGTTTATTTGATATTTTTTGAAATTGCTTGAAACTTAATAAAACAGATTCAACATAAATAGGTATGGCAATGTTAAACTGTCCCCACTATAGGACACCAGAACATAATACCCACTGAGTCAGAGGATTAGCGCAAACCATTGTCTTTCATCTTTACAAATATAGAGAGATAATTTTTCTGTAGTTCTAATAAAATTAAATTGAAGATAACGTAGGTAACCTTAATTCAGTTGAAAAAAAAATTGCTTCTGCAATGAAGACAGAAGAATTTTACCAAAAAAATAAATGCAATATGTGCTGTCTTTTGGACAAGTGAACTTTGTGTAGACAAGTGCTTATGGAGACAATTCCACAAAGCACATTGGCCCAGATTCACAGAGCGATTACGCCTGCGCAACTGGTGTTGCGCGTGCGTAAGTCTAAATGTGCGCGTGCGTTTAGATGCGCGCGATTCAGAAAACGATTTACGCCAGAAATCTACTTTTTTTTGTCCGGCGTAATTTCGTTAGACAGACGCATCCGTCCGCGCAAAAATGCGCTAGACACACCATTGATTTGCTAGTCAAATATGCTAATGAGGGAGTTGCGGGGATCCACAAAAAAACGCAGTTGCTGCGCAGGCTACGCGATGTGCGCAACAGCAAAATGTCCTGTCTAAAGTTAGAGCACCTAAAAGCTGGTCTAAATTTTGAAAAAACTTCTACATCTCACAGAAAGCAACACCGTTACTGAGGAGCAGACCACACACACGTGTTGCACTACAATTTGACTGCCAACATGCCAGGGGCATCGTCGCTCATAGCTGCACTAGTGAATTTAGATGACCAAAGAAGGAGGAGGGCACAGAGGATGGCACGGAGGATGGCACGGGAGAGGATATACCGCACACGCATAGACCTCTTTGGCATGAGTGCTTCTGAGGTGTATCGCATCTTCAGATTCCCCCCTCATGCCATCCTGGAATTAACCACAACCCTGCAGGAGGACATCACCAGCCCAACACAACGCTCACAAGCAGTGCAGCCACTGGTGAAGGTCCTGGCAACACTCCATGTCCTTGCCAGTGGCTCTTTTCAGCGTACAAGTGGAGTGGTGGCTGGGATGTCACAATCCACCATGTGCAGATGTGTGCACCAGGTTGTCCCTGCAATCCTCACATGCTTGGCCAACCAAATCATCAAACCCACCACTGAGGACATGCGGCTGAAGGCAATGACAGATTTCTACAGAATTGCCAGATTCCCACGCACCATCGGGGCCATTGATTGCACACATGTGGCACTCCAGCCCCCCCATGAGACAGAGCACATGTACCGCAATCGGAAGCATTGGCATTCCATCAACGTACAGGTGATAGTTGATGCCCAAGGCCTCATATGGCACGTCCGTGCCAAACACCCCGGATCCACCCATGACAGCTACATCTACAATCAATGCCACATCCGAATGGAATTCGATCAGAACGTGTATGGGAACACCTGGCTGGTTGGTGAGTGACATGGGAGTCAGGCATGACTATCCCCTCCCGTGATGCACACCTCACAAGTGGCACATGCATGACTAACATTCTCCTGTCTTTTCCCTTCCAGGTGACTCTGCATATGCACTGGGACCCCATCTCATGACTCCTATCCGGAACCCCCAAACCCCAGGGGAGGAAAGATACAATCAAGCACACATCAAAACCCGAGCAGTGGTGGAGCGCACCTTTGGCCTCCTGAAGTCACGTTTCCGATGCCTGGATAAGTCTGGGGGTACACTGTTGTATTCCCCAAACTTTGTGTGCCATATCATCGTTGCATGTTGCATGCTGCACAATCTCGCAGTGAGGAAGGGCCTGCAGGTTGAGCTACGTGATGACCTGACCCCCCAACCAGACAATCAACCCCTAACCGAGGATACCCCGTCTTCTGAGGGAAGAGCAGTCAGGAGGCAGCTCATATTGGGCATCTTTGCACGTTAAACACACACATTAATCATGGCACAATGAGAATGCATGCATGCACAACACTGTGGTCCCTAGCACACACACCCCACATCCTCATCAAATTGGATTGGCACCAGTCCACCATGCAGGACTTGTGAGCAGCAACGCCCTTCTCCACCAAAATTGAGGATGACACCCCTTTTCCAGCAGGAATGTCACCCCCACATTCAAACAGCATGCACAACCCAAAATTTAAAAACAATGTCAGCAAAAAACAAAAAAAAATTGCAAAAAATGTCAGCCAAAAAAAAAAAAGGGGAAAAAAAAATTATTGCCCTCTGCGTGAGCCACGCCTGGGGCGCCCCCGGCCACGGCCCCGGCCCCTCAGGGGAGACTCATGGGGGAGGGGCAAACCCGGGGAAGGAGGAGCAGCCCCTGATATCTGCCCACCTGGCGGCCTGCCCTCCAAGGCCACGGCAATTCTGTCCAGGGAAGCACCAAGTGTTGCCGTGTTGGCCTGGATAGCCTGGGTAAGGGCCCTCACATCCTGCCCAACGCCTGCTGCTGTAGTCTGCAGTTCATTTAGGCAGGTTGTGAAAGCCCGGGAGTGGGAGTCCAGGTTACCCAGCGTATCCTTCATGGAGGACAGGCTCTCCTCCACCCGCCCAAAAGTCTGGCAGAGCTGTCCCAGATGGCGGGTCTGGAGGGCCTGGTCCCTTCGCAGACTGGCGGGCAGGAGATTGGGCGCCCCCCTGGTGCTCTGGAATGACATCCTGCCTCCAGCTGATGGTTGTGGGCGGGGAGAAGGGGAGGCCCTTGTGAGGGGAGCCATGTTGGGGGAGGAGGGGGGGGCTCCCCCTTAGGGAGGGCAGGCTTCTGCCAGCCAGAGGGGAAGAGTCCGCACAAACCACTCGTCCAGTGCCTGACTCCTCCTCCTCATGATCGTCCTCCTCCTGATCGTCCTCCTCCTCATGATCGTCCTCCTCCTCATGATCGTCCTCCTCCTCTCGAACCTCCTCCGCGGACTCCGGCCTTGTTGGGGGGCCTCATTAGGCTGCTGTCCTGGTGTTGGAGCGGTCAGGCCAGATGGCCCTGCACCCTCCTGCACATCTGTGGATGACACAAACCATTCACAGGTTGGAGGATCCACACACTTGGCACATATTCCCTTTCACCCCCTCCCCCACACATGCTACACACCTGATAGAAAAAAAAACCTTACCTGGCACCGCGGGGACCGGACTTGTGTCAAAGCCTGGCAGGCCCTCCACTTCATGCCGGTGAAAGGTCAGGGCCACCACATGCTCCGTCGCTGTAAGCCTAATACGGCATGGTGGGCCCCCTCCTGTGCCCCTGGCATGGGCATGCATTGCGGCCAGTTTTTTTTTCACCAGACGCCGGAGATCATTTATTTTTTTGTCGATCCCAGACCGGGTCCGTGTCTCCCCCTCCCCCGATGAATTCACCTGCTCCGTGATCCTATCCAATATCTCCCTCCTCCTGGCCGGGGTGGTGGTGGCACTCTGCGGGCCGTGGAGAAAACGCCCATACTCGCTAATGGCCCGGGCAAGAATTCTTTCTTTATCGTACACCACGGGACACAGAGCGCATAGCCATTACACTTGGGTTATATGGGTACCTTCAGGTGTGGACACTGGTGTAATCAATTTCACAGGAAGTTTCCTCCCTATATAACCCCCTCCCACTGGGAGTGCTTCAGTTTTTTCGCCAGTGTCTTAGGTGTTGGTCACGTCTAGCTGTCCCTCGGAGGTCTCGGGACCCAGGATAGCTAGCCGGATCCGTCCGAAGTGCTTCAAAGCCAAGGTGTACGGTACCCGGGCCCTGCTGGAGTGGGGTTTTGCCTATAATGCCTCTCCTTGGAGGGCTGGATTCTGGGCTCCAGTGCCTTAGTCTCTTCCAAGAACTAAACGCTACTGATGCCAGGATGCTATATAGGTCCAGGGGTGTGGGTTCCTTAACACAGGACCCCGGTCCCTGAAGGTCCAAGACAATACCCACGGAGATGGGGGAAGGCTGGGCCTCTTGCAGTTTGCAATACCCTGCGGCGTGGAGCAGGTAAGAGGGAACCTGCGGGACTTGGTTCGACAGTAGGTATCCCCTTGGGGGTTCTGGGTTGGCTAATAGTGTTGCTCACGAATATTCGCATTGCGAATATTCGCTACGAATATTGCATATTCGAGTATTCGCGAATATCTCGAATATCGCGGCGAATATTCGCTATTTCGAATATTCGCTATTTCGAATATTCGCTATTTTTCAAATTTCGCAAAAAAATTCGCAATAAAATTCGCAATAGCGAAAATTCGCAATTTTTTTTTTATCAAATATCACGAATATTTGATATTAACGAATATTCGCAACCGCATATGTGAAATTTCGCGCTTTTTTTTATATAAAATATACCGAATATTCGTAAATATCGAATATTCGTGATATTTTATAAAAAAAAAAAAAAAAAAAAAAAATCGCGAAATTTCACATTAGCGAAAATTCGCATTAGCGAAAATTCGCATTGGCGAAAATTCGCAATTTTTTTTCTTTTTTTTTTTATAAAATATCACGAATATTCGATATTAACGAATATTCGCGAATATTCTTCGATATATTCGCGAAATATCGCGAAATCGAATATGGCGTATTCCGCTCATCACTATTGGCTAATGGTATGCTTGTGCATCAGCCACTATCTCCACTATGTCTGTTGAGGCAGGATGGGATGTACTAATGTTTACCCAGATAACATGTAGATATATATATGCTTTTAAAAGATATGTATTTTGCTACTCCCCCCAGATTTGCCTGTTAGCATGATACTGCAGCCCCACGTGTATAGAGAGGAAGGGCTGACAAAACTCCTGTTCCTAGGAAGCCTAGGGAGACAGCTTCCTCTATGTGTGCACTACAAAGATAGTGGCTTACCAGGTGTCTGTGTTCTAGCGCTGGTCCGGGCTTCTCCTCTGCTCTCTGCTTCCTCCATGTTGGTTTCAGCGTGGGGGGGCGCGCGCCGCCTTTTACAACGTCAGCGGGCGTGGGGGGGGGGCGGGCCAGCAGCGTCAGTCTCAGATAAAGCAAAAAAGCATTTCCTGGCTGGTCATTCCCTCCTGAGAGCAGTGGAGAGTGAGGACATAGAGCGCGCAGCTGAGCCAGTTCTGGCTAACAGTGACACCCAGTGGTGGTTTGTGGATCTTCAGGTCTGGACTTAAAAGTCCACACTGACAAAAAAAAAAAAAAAAAAATATTTTTTTGCTTAAAGGGACTCAGCCTTAGATCCGGCAGTATCTGAGTCGGTACAACCTTGGACTCCAGCTAACGGGCATTGGTGTGGCAATACTCACAGGGCTTTCCTCTGTATTGCCGCCTTCTCAGGCGTATGAAAATTTTGAAAAGATTTTACATAGCCTGTCCTTATTAATGTTTCACTTCTAGCTACAACAGTTGGGTGTTGGCTGTAGGGGTGTCTCAAGGTTGTGCAATGGCTCCCAAGGGATCAGGACCAGCTAAGGCTGCAAAAGGTGCCAAAAAAGTAAAGGGGTCTCCAACGGGGTCAGAGGATTTGGGCCAGGCTCCAGTGGTCCCACCCTCACCAGATAGACCACCGAACAGCATCGTGCAGGAGCCATTGAGGGTGCTAGGGGCAGAGGCGGCCCCCAATCAACCCATTCCCGTTTATGTTACGGAAGAAATGCTAGAATCCACCCTGGGTGGGCTAGAGAAAAGGTTAACTGCTTTAATTGCCCGCTCTTTGCCGGGTGGCAAACAGGCTAGATCCCCGTCACCTAAAACGGTGTGTTCAGATGCAGAGGTCCTCTCTTCGGAGGAATTGGACCCACAGGGGGATCAAGCGGACCTGAGTCCTGACGGGTCAGACATTGAAGATTCCACTATAGATGAAATTTTTTCGGCTTCTCAAGCAGAGAGCCTGTGGATCCAGTCTCTGACGGATATGGTTCGCACTGCTTTTAAACTTCCAGTGTCAGAACAAGTAGCCCCCGCGGTATCCTCTTTAGGTTCCTTGAAGGCACCATGGGGTGGTGCATCTTTCCCGGTTCACCCCCTTCTGGAGAGCGTGATTTTTCAGGATTGGGCTCGACCTGATAGGATTTTTATCCCTCCTAAAAGGTTTACCATTCTCTATCCTATGGAAGAAGAATTTGCAAAGAAATGGGCACTCCCTACCGTGGACGCAGCCATTTCCTGCGTAAATAAATCCCTGACCTGTCCGGTGGAAAATGTCCAGGTGTTTAAAGATCCAGTCGACAAAAAATTGGAGACCCTACTGAAGGCTTCTTTTACCACAGTAGGTGCCGTGGTTCAGCCAGCAGTGGCAGCCATTGGCGTTTGTCAGGCTTTAAAGGATCAGACTAAACAGATATTAAGGGACATACCGGCTCAGCAAGCTCATGAATTGGCTGACCTCCCAAGAGCTCTCTGCTTTGCAGTAGATGCTATTAAGGACTCCGTTCAACAGGCGTCCCGTTTATCTCTGCTGTTGGTTCATATGCGTCGCCTTTTGTGGCTAAAAAACTGGTCAGCAGAGGCACCCTGCAAAAAGCTTTTAGCAGGATTTCCCTTTCATGGTGGGAGACTATTCGGTGAAGACCTAGATAAATATATCCAGACCATATCAGGTGGTAAAAGTTCTTTCTTGCCCATCAAGAAAAGATCACGTGGGCCCGCATTTAAGCGACAGGCCTTCGCAGGCTCGGCCCCTTCAACTTCCCGTCAGTATCGACGGCCTCCCGGGCGTTCGGCATTTAATAGCCGCCCACAAGGACAAGCCACGACAGGCAAGAGGCCATGGTCTCGCAAGCCGGTTAAACCAGTCCTTAAGTCAGATTCATGAAGGGGCGCCCCCACTCTCTTGGGTGGGGGGAAGGCTTCGGTTCTTCTCCGAAGTGTGGAAGACCAGAATTCCCGACTCTTGGGTAAGATCCGTGGTAACCACGGGCTACAAGCTAGAGTTTCGGGAAGTCCCCCCTCCTCATTTTCAGGGGTCAAGTCTTCCAAGCGACCCATTAAAGAGGGCCTCTCTTGCAAAAGCATTGGATCGTCTCTTACTCCAAGGAGTAATCGTAGAAGTACCAACCCAGGAATGGGGTCTGGGATTCTACTCCAACCTTTTCATAATACCAAAGCCCAATGGCGACGTCAGGCCTATCTTGGACCTCAAACGCCTAAATCGATTTCTAAACATTCAGACCTTTCGTATGGAGTCCATACGTTCGGTGGCAGCCAGCCTACATCAAGACGACTTTCTAGCATCTATAGACATAAAAGATGCGTATCTGCACGTGCCGATCTACCCGGCACATCACAGGTTTCTTCGGTTTATGATAGATCACCGCCATTACCAGTTCGTAGCCCTCCCTTTCGGGTTGGCAACAGCTCCGCGGGTATTCACAAAGGTGTTAGCCCCGGTGCTAGCCGTCCTAAGGACAGAAGGCATTTTAGTCTTGGCATACTTGGACGATCTTCTGGTTATCGACAGCTCAGCCTCCAACCTCAATCAGGCAGTAGGTCGCACAGTTCAGCATCTAGAGGAATTCGGATGGATTGTAAATCTAGAAAAATCGGTATTGAAACCCACAAGGCAGTTGGAATATCTAGGCCTTCGGCTAGATACAGACTGCCAGAGGATAATTTTACCTCAAGCAAAGATCAGATCAATAGCCCAAGCAGTTCAAATGATCTTAGGCAAAAAGAGGCCGACTATTCGCCTATGTATGCGACTGCTGGGGAAGATGGTGGCCGCCTTCGAGGCTGTGCCCTACGCCCAGATCCATACCAGATATCTTCAGGCAGCCATTCTCTCTGCTTGGAACAAGTCCATTCAGGCGTTAGATCGTCCATTAGTGCTCTCCCCGAAGGTCCGGCGCAGCCTGTCTTGGTGGCTGGTCTCTCAAAATTTGTCAAAAGGGAAATCCTTTTGCCCCATCTCGTGGAAGATAGTATCCACGGATGCCAGCCTGTTAGGTTGGGGGGCAGTTCTAGAAGAACAGACCCAGCAAGGGCTGTGGTCGGGGGCAGAGAAACTGCTTCCCATCAATATCTTGGAAATCAGAGCTGCTCGACTGGCCCTGATCGCCTGGACTCTCCCCCTTCAGGGTCTGCCAGTAAGGATACAGTCCGACAACGCCACTGCGGTGGCATACATAAACCACCAGGGGGGCACGAAGAGCCCAGCAGCCCAAAGAGAAGTAAACCTGATTTTCTCATGGGCCGAAGCCCATGTACCCTGCATCTCGGCGGTGTTCATCCCAGGGATAGACAATTCTCAAGCAGATTTTTTGAGTCGTCAACAGTTGCTCCCGGGGGTATGGTCGCTTCACCCCCAGGTATTCCAAGAGATTTGCCAAAGATTTGGAGTCCCAGACGTGGACATTATGGCAACGAGATCCAACAAAAAGTTGGACAAATTCATATCCCGAGCCAGGGATCCCTCGGCCTACGGGACCGATGCCTTGGTTTGCCCTTGGCACCAGTTTTCTCTTCTGTATGCGTTCCCTCCACTGCAGATGATTCCCCGCCTTCTACGGAGAATCCGGGTGGAGCGCAGGCCTGTGATCCTGGTGGCTCCAGCCTGGCCCAGGAGGGCTTGGTACGCACTCATCGTGAAGATGTCAGTCGGGGCGCCGTGGCCGCTCCCCCTGCGCCCAGATCTGCGGTATCAAGGCCCAATCTGCCATCCTGCTTCACAGCAGCTAAATTTGACGGCTTGGCGGCTGAATCCCTAATTCTTAAAGGCAGAGGCCTCTCAGATCAGGTAATAGCTACGTTGATTCAGGCTAGGAAACCGGTCTCCAGAAATATTTATTACAGAGTCTGGAGAACCTATGTGGAGTGGTGCGAGTCTCAAAAATGGCATCCTCGAAAGTTTTTTATTGACAGGATCTTGCGATTCCTCCAGGTTGGCGTTGACAAAGGGTTGGCTCTTAGTACTCTAAAGGGGCAGGTGTCGGCTTTATCAATATGGTTTCAAAGACCCTTGGCCACCCATTCGCTTATGAAAATCTTCTTGCAGGGGGTCTTGCATGTGAATCCCCCTATTAGAGCTCCCCTCTGCCCCTGGAATTTAAATCTGGTCTTGTCAGCTTTACAAAGGCAGCCGTTTGAACCTCTGACAGAAATCCCTCTTGTGCTACTAACCCGAAAGTTAGTTTTCTTGGTGGCTATGGCTTCAGCCAGAAGGGTTTCCGAGCTGGCAGCCTTATCATGCAGGGAGCCATACCTTATTCTGCATAAGGACAGAGTGGTTCTGCGGCCTCAACCTTCTTTCCTTCCTAAGGTCATATCCAGTTTTCACTTGAATCAGGACCTAGTCCTACCTTCCTTCTTTCCTACTCCCCAGTCCAGAGAGGAAAGACGGCTTCATACTTTGGACGTGGTTCGAGCCATGAGGGTCTATCTCAAGGCTACAGAGAAGATTCGGAAAACAGATGTGCTTTTTATTCTTCCGGATGGCCCCAAGAAGGGTCAGCCGGCTGCCAAGTCTTCCTTGGCTAGGTGGATTAAGCAGCTGATTTTTCAGGCCTATGGTCTGAAGCGCGTTCCACCTCCCTTATCAGTTAAAGCCCATTCTACGAGGGCCATGAGTGCCTCCTGGGCGGCACACCATCAGATTTCTATGGCACAGGTTTGCAAGGCGGCAACCTGGTCTTCCGTACATACGTTTACTAAATTTTATAAGTTGGACGTTGCAAAGAGTACGGACGCAGCTTTTGGGCAGGCGGTCCTACGGGCAGCAGTATAGAATCCTCTGGCTCGGTTCACGCCCCCTTGTGTTTCTGTTGATGGAGCCATGTTTTCTCCTGACAATGTTTTTATTTGGCTATTCTTGGCCTTACGGTCTCCCTCCCTTCATAGAGCATTGCTTTAGGACATCCCAAGTGTAATGGCTATGCGCTCTGTGTCCCGTGATGTACGATAAAGAAAAAAGGATTTTTAATAAACAGCTTACCTGTAAAATCCTTTTCTTGAAGTACATCACGGGACACAGAGCTCCCACCCCTCTTTTGGGGAACATTGTGTAACCTCGGGAGAATTGCTTGCTACAAAACTGAAGCACTCCCAGTGGGAGGGGGTTATATAGGGAGGAAACTTCCTGTGAAATTGATTACACCAGTGTCCACACCTGAAGGTACCCATATAACCCAAGTGTAATGGCTATGCGCTCTGTGTCCCGTGATGTACTTCAAGAAAAGGATTTTACAGGTAAGCTGTTTATTAAAAATCCTTTTTTTTTCCCCCACAGTAAAATTGAGCTTTCTTTTTCTCTCAGTCATACTTCCAAACAAACTCACTACCAGTCACCAAAAATCAGTCACAAATACAAGCACAACCAATCAGGCAAGAACACACACAAAGAGAAAACGAACACCCACAAATCACACTAGCACTCAGCAAGAAACAGTCACAAAAAAAAATAAAAGAAAAAATAAAGCAAGAAAACAAACGAACAAAAATATATCAATCAAACAAACAGTCTCTCAAACACTTATCAAAAAACACTTTCACAAATATACCAACAAGCACTTGATCACACAGAACACTAATCTGACAACTACAAGACACACTGCAACGAACAACAGGAACAAAAGCACTTGGTTAAATGGGAAGGGACACAAAGGGATGTACTTTTGCAATGCAAGTGCGTTTGTGTGTGTCTATTTATGCTGTCTGCGTAGTTCACAACGTTGCCCTAGTCCATTTCCAATTTCACTGATTGCGCCGCTCCCGAGTTGTGAGCATGCGCACATCGGAGCTGACATGGTCTCGTTCAAGCGCGCATGCGCGAGCCGGCCGGCCCTTCATTTGCATGGGGTCACGGCTCATTTCAATGTAACACGCCCACGTCCCTCCCAATTTGTATTACTCCTCCTTACGCCTCTGGAAAAAACCTTACGCTTGCGCAATTTCCTGCGCAAAAGCTACGTGAATCGGGGGATTACGCGGCTAGATGGCGCAAGTCTAACGTAATGGCGGTGCGCTACGCCGGACCGATAATGCGCCGATGTACGTGAATCTGGGCCCTTGAGTCTGTAATGATCAGAGGAGGAAACAAGGTGGTTATACTTTATGGCAGCATCACAAATTATTGTGGAAAGAATAGGAGAGCAACTGCTCAATAGTGAACAAAACCAAAATATTACTAAATAATGCTCATATATAAACAAGTGAAACTGCACCTTACTGTGTAACATATAAACAGGGGTGACCTAAGAGAAAAAAACAAGATGCGCTACAAAATTTTCGAAAAAAAAAAATATATACAAAAACTCATAATTACTAGTATTTGTCCATGGATAATGCATAAACTTGCAAAAAGGAAAAAAAATATATGTATTCAAAGTCTTTAGGAGAACAGTGTAGATCCATTTACCAGTGAAAAAATAAAAAAAAGTCCACAATAGATGATCATAGACTGAAGTGACAATCCGATAGAGAAGATCCTCCACCATAAGAGTAATGAATTTGCTTACCATATTCCCAGTGGTCCCTTAATCAAAAGAGGATCCCAGGTAGCATGTAGGTCAACAAATTATTGTACTGAATAGTATGCCTGCAAATTATGATACCAGGAAACAAATACACTGAACTAGTGCTAGAGAAAGTTTTGAGACTATCCAATCACATTCTAGCTATTATTTTTCAGGTCTAAAAGAAAATTTAAGAAAACAAAGTTTAGGGCACACACACAATATAATGTGGGTACATGTAGAACTATGTTTTATTTCCTTCTTTCAAAAAAGCATTTCTTCTGAGAAACAAACACATTTGATTTTTTTAAATACCGGTAAGTCTAGTGGGCCAGTGTCTAAAGGGAGAAAAGTAGTTGCTCTTTTAAATGGCTTTGCAACAAAACATTTTTGATTACTAGCGTACCCTTTTATCAAGTGTGGGTTAGTAATTTGCACATTAAAAATGCCATCTATCACTGACTATAACTGGAAGTCTTTATGATTCTTGTCATAGTCTGTGACAGTCTGTGAAAAATGGCAGAGCGGGTTTTGATAGTCACCTCTGTTCTTACTAAATGATATGACTTCAGTGAGATAAATTACATAATGGATCAATCTTTAAATAGGTTGTAACTGATGTGAATAAAAACAGTGGCCCAGATTCACAGAGCGATTACGCCTGCGCAACAGGAGATGCGCGTGCGTAAGTCTAAATGTGCGCGTGCGTTTCGTTGCGCGGCATCCCCAGAACGAGATACGCAAAAAATCGTCTTTTTTTTGTCCCGCGTAATTTCGTTAGACTGGCGCATCCGTCCGCGCAAAAGTGCGATAGACACACCATTGATTTGCTAGTCAAATATGCTAATGAGGGACTTACGGGGATCCACAAAACAACGTTGGGGCAGCGCAGGCGACGCAGTGTGCGCAACAGCAAAATGTCCTGTCTAAAATTAGAGCTGATAAAAGCTGGTCTAAAAAAAGAAAAAAAGTCTACTTGTCAGATAAAGCAACACTGTTAGTGAGGAGTTCAGCAGTCACACGTGTTGCCAGGGGCATCGTCGCACATAGCTATACTACTGACTTTAGATGAACAAAGAAGGAGGAGGGCACGGAGGATGGCACTAAGGAGGGCACGGGAGATGTTTTTTTTTTATTTTTTATTTGCTTATATAAAATTTACAATTTAATCTAATCTAATACAATATTCTTATCTGATACAAGCCCCTCACTCTTCACTTGATATATCACACACGCATAGACATCTTTGGCATGAGTGATTCTGAGGTGTCTCGCATCTTCAGATTCACCCCTCATGCCATCCTGGAATTACCACAACCTTGCAGGAGGACATCAGCAGCCCAACACATGGCACCACCCATGACACCCATGACAGCTACATATACAATCAGAGCCCCATCCCCACAGATTTCGAACAGAACATGTATGGGGACAGCTGGCTGGTTGGTGAGTGACATGGGTGGCAGGCATGACTATCCCCTCCCGTGATGCACACCTCACAAGTGGCACATGCATGACTAACATCCTCCTGTCTTTTCCCTTCAAGGTGACTCTGCATATGCACTGGTACCCCATCTCATGACCCCATCTCATGCCAGCTCACATTATGCATCTTTGCACGTTAAACACACACATTAATCATGGCACAATGAGAATGCATGCATGCACACCACTGTGGTCCCTAGCACACACACACCACATTGTCATCACATTGGATTGGCACCAGTCCACCATGCAGGACTTGTGAGCTGCAACGCCACGCCACGGCTCCAATTATGTCACTGTACATTCATACACCATTCACACAGACCTGGGGATCACTTCTCCACCACAAATGAGGGTGACACCCCTTTTCCCGCAGGAATATCACCCCCACATTCCAAAATCATACACAAACAGAACCAAAAAAATTAAATAAATGACGAGCAAAAAAAAAAAATGCCCAGCAAAAATATAATTTAAACAAAATAACAACAAAGAAAACACATAAAAGACAAAAATCACTCTGCAAAACAGTCCCCAAATATCTCAAAGACACGTCACAAACAAACAAAAGCACCTTGCTGTAGAGGGAGGGATACAAAGGGATGTACTTTTGCAAAGGAAGTGCATTTGTGTCTGTCTATTTATGCTGTCTGCGTAGTTCACAAAGTTGCCCTAGTCCATTTCCAATTTCACTGATTGCGCCGCTCCCGAGTTGTGAGCATGCGCACAGCGGAGCTGACCATGGTCTCCTTCAAGCGCGCATGCGCGAGCCGGCCGGCCCTTCATTTGCATGGGGTCACGGCTCATTTCAATGTAACACGCCCACGTCCTTCCCAATTTGTATTACTCCTCCGGAAAAACGTTACGTATGCGCAATTTCCTGCTCAAAAGCTACGAGAATAGGGTGATTACGCGGCAAAATTGCGCAAGTCTAACGTAAAGGCGGTGCGCTACGCCGGTCCAATAATGCGCAGATGTACGTGAATCTGGGCCAGTGCTTCTAATAATTATGTTGATGATTAGGTTGTTATGGTATTATATGCAATAAAACCTCTACTGAAATATGAACACCCAGAAAAGAAGAAAGAATGATAAAGTTGTGATGATATTATATAATGCCACTATTAAATAAATAAACTTAACAGAGTGCTGTATCACCAATTTGAGTTTCATATTAGAAGATACTGCTGTAATGCTTTGTTATACATTTATTTGATTGTTCAATTTGGTTTCAGTTGTATTGTAAAATTTAGTTTCAGTTATATATATTTTCATTCTCCAATTTGTCAGTGGTGTACTAAAGGGATGCAGTCCACAGTGGGTGCGCATTCCCTTAGGGTGCTGTGGCTGCCTGACATTTGTACGTGTGTATTACTGTGATGTTTGTGCAGGATCACTTTGACCCTTGACCCTTTTCTCCTGATGTATGCTGGGGGAGGGGCTGTACCAGGAAGTCTGTCACAGTGTGTGTGGGACTGGAGGCGGCCGCATGATACGTAGAAGGGATTACAGTACATCTGGTAATGACAGAAGCCTGTTGTATTAAGACTCCTCCATGTAAGAATGTCATCATGTTTCTGATTGAGTAATAAACCCTTCCCTGGTTAGGAAGTGCCACGACCTGTGTGTAATTTTTTGAGCGGATACTGGCAGCATTGCTAGCAACACCCTGAGAGACCTTGTGTCGAAGGGACATAACAGTGGTGAGTAAGATTGTGGATATTAGCACACATGGCCTTTATAGGGTTTATTCAACCATTTTTCCTGCTGCTGAATCATGGAGCTCCTCACAGCATTGTGTCGAGCTGCATATGGCACTCTGAAACCTCATTTCTCCAGACAAGATGGCCTTTAAGCCCCTGCCAGAGTTTGTTCAGAAGCTACATGAGCAATACAACCCAAAGCCATTAGAAATTGCAGAGCGGTTTAAATTCTACAGTAGAAGGCAACATGCCGGGGAGGACATAAAGACTTATATCATTGCTTTATGTAAACTTGCTGCCACTTGTCAGGTGGGAGACCTGCAGACGGCTTTCCGCAACATGTTTGTCATGCGACTCAGCCATATAGAAACGTTTACTCACAGAACCCGACTTAACTCTGACGAAAGTCACTGACTTTGCTATGGTCATGGAGTTGGCTACATAGGATGCAACCCTGCTGAAGGCACCACCTGAAACTCCTGCAAGCCAGGGAGAGGAAATATTCCACACTGCTATCACCTGACACCCAAGATGGCCATCCCCAAATCGCCACATCAGCCTAAGTGATGCCACCCTCTGTCAATAGGACACCGACTTGCTACCGTTGTGGTAACACTACTCACAGTGCACCTGCTTGCAAGTTCAAGGATATTGTTTGGTTTCTTTGTGGAAAGACTGTTCATACTAATATCTGATCTGCCCTCCGACCATGCCCATTTCAGTTTTATTAAAGAACAGTGTTTAATAGTGTTTTTGCGAAAAGAACAGAAACCAACACATATCTGGATAATAGAGATGGGCCTAATGACCCCCTGTTTGGTTCATGACAGAACACTTGAACATCAGGAAAATTAGGAGCCTGAATAACGAACCCCATTTGAAGTCTTTTGAAAAATCAAAAGTGCTAGTTTTGAGGGCTTAGGTGCAAGTTATTGGGCATACAAAGGGTATAGACATCTGGGTACTGCCTTGTGGGACATGTATCAATGAAAAAAAAGGTTGTAAAAAGCATAATTTTAAATGAGCAGTGATTTACTGATGCTTAAAGGGGTTGTAAAGGTAAATGTTTTTTCACCTTTTTTTCATGTTTTTTCACCTTTGTCTGAAAAAACATCCAACAAAAATGCCGCCCCCCCCAGCCTTCGTTTTACTTACCTGAGGCCGAGTGATACAGTGAGCGGCAATAGCTGACGGCTGTATAACGGAGCGTGCCTGCGGGAACTTAACACCATGCTCGCTCAATCGTATGAAGGTGTTGAGTTCTTGCGTGGAGGAGCCGAGACGGCCGCCGAGGGACCCCAGAAGACCAGGTTCGGGGACACCTTTTACAAAACGAGCTGCACAGTGGAGGTAAGTGTAACATGTTTGTCATTTAAAAAAAAATACTTTACAACCCCTTAAAGTGAAAAAAAAATAATTCCTTTAACTATAGTGCCTGGGTGGTCCCCTTAGACTTTCTGTAAAGTATCACATTTTTACAGTGTATATAACCTGCTGCAGCAATAATTACATTTATAAAGGCAAAAAAATGAAATTTTCCATTCAAGCTTTCTTTATTTTTTAAACAACGACTTGGGATGCCAGTCTGTATGATGAAGCCACAATTTAGTGCATTTGGAACAAGATTAGGGATTTTTTGGTGTCTGTTTTGCAGACTTTGGATCAGTGGCGGAATTATCAGTGTTGCAACAGTCGCAGTTGCGACTGGGCCCTGTAATTCCGCCAAGTCCGGGGGGGCCCATCTGACTGTCATGTCATCACTATGTTTGGCCTGGTGCGTGCTGTTCTTTCCGGGGATCGGGTGCTTTTGCCCGCTGGCTAGGAGAAGGCAGAGGCAGCGCTGAGAGACTGGGGCCACCCAGCTCCGAGCTGAGGGGAGTTTGATTGGCCGGTTTTTCAGTAGGCAGTGCTCTCCCAGCGTTTAGTGAAGGTTACAGGGTTGTGATTCGCTGGACGTCCTGTAGGCGGTGCTCTTCCAGGGTTAGTCGTGTTTGGCCCGGGCTTTTTGAAACGTCACCAGGCATGTAGAGACAGGAGCAGTGGCCGGTCACACTGCGAGTTGGCGGGACATTGAAGATCAAGGGATGAAGGATGTCCTGGGCAGTCATGCTCCTCCAGGCAAGTGGCAGAACAGGCCCTGTCCTCCTGGCTCCAGCGTACCCGGCAGAGTGTACAGAGGAGCCGCCCGAGTCTGAGGCTGGTGTAGAATGGGATGGTACAGGTCACCTGACTGCTTTCCCCCGGACCTTGCACACCTTGTACACGGAAATCAGCTCCGCTCCAGATCCTGGACGACCATCAGCCTATACTGATATGTGGAGAAGAGGCCGGCCTCCGGCCTGGTGTGTATAGAGGAGGTGGAGATTGAGGGGGGGACATGGAGATCGGGCTGTCTGTGTGCGGGAAGGAAGCATCATATGCCCCTCTGGAACAATGAGGACCCCTATGAGGACATATGGGACCGGGACAAGGACATGGAAAAACGATGACCTGTGGATGGTAAGTGACAGTTCACTGCAAGGCCACACACAGGCCTATAGTACTTAATTGTGTGCGATCTGTGCTGGTGTCACAGAGCTGAGGGGGTGTGACAGGTGAGATCTGCTGGTGTGTGCCTAGAACAGATCGCTCAGATCCTCCCATCCTCTACACTGACCCCAATAATGATGGGGACCATCCTCCTCCGTATACATGCATGTCTAAATCCCTGTCACACCTCTGCGACTTTATGTGCTTTGACAGTTCCAAATGAAGTTGCACCCCATTGCTGGCAATGGAATAGTTCATATTAGCGGTGGTATTTGGGGGGGGGGGGGGTGTTAGCTGTGGGACATGAGGGAGGTGCAGGCGGTGGTACTTGAGGGAGGTGCAGGCGGTGGTACTTGAGGGAGGTGCAGGCGGTGGTACTTGAGGGAGGTGGCAGCGGTGGTGCTTGAGGGGGGTGGCTGTGGTGGTACTTGTGGGTGGTGAAAAATAATGTATCCAAATCATGCTTTTCGGGGGGGCCTTCGCGATTTCTTGCACCGGGGCCCCGAAGTTTCTAGTTACGCCTCTGCTTTGGATAGAAGTAACAGGTGCAGAAGAAATAGGCTTTTGGTGTTGGTGGTGCCATCACACTATAACCCTATATAGGTACTGTTGATGAAAGCAAGAATTCCTTGCTGTAAAAAAATGAAATGATCTGCCCCGGTCAAATAGGTGTAGAAAATTGGGCTTTGGGTGTTGGTGGTGCCTTCACACCGTAACTCTATCCTTGGGTGTTAATTGTGCCCATGAAACCTATACCAAAAAGTTTCTGCATGATAAAATCAACACCCACGAAGCTAGGCAGCCTAGACAGTATTGCACAGATTCCACATCCCAAAAACATGTAATTGGCAACATTGGCATCGGGGGCTTGATAGCTGCTGCTGATCCAGGAATCAGGAGTCAGCCAGTCAACTGAGTCTGTGGACAGACACGCAATTTTATCTGTCACACAACCTCTGGCAGCACTGAATGTCTGTTTGAAAAGCACACTGGATGCTGGGCAGCCAAGCAGCTCAATTGTATACTTCGTCAAGTTTTCATCAGTGGTCTATTCTCATGACCCAGTAACCCAGTGGATCGTCAAGGCGAAAGTTCTCCATGTCTGTTTTCGCCCCTAGATAATCTCCCACCATATGATGCAGACACTGGGTCCCGAGGACTAATTATTTTTTTTTTAAATCCATCACTGAAGCAGCCCCCTTCTCCACCGCTCCTCTCTTGACCAACAGAAGCATCAAAACTAGTCTTTCCATGAGACTGTAACCTAGCAGAGTCTAAAAAGGCATTTCATAAACGCCTCTTTAAGGTGTCCTCAAGATATTTCATCCTCTGTTTCCTCTGTGAGGACAAGATGAGTTCTGAGACTTTACTCTTGCAACGGTGGTCAAGGATAGTTGCCAACCAATAGTGATCCTTCTCCTTGATGCCACAAATTCTTGGGTCCCTTTGCAGGCTTTGAAGAATGAGGAAGACCATGCTATGCAAGTTTGTGGAGGCATTTGGATCGCTGAGGATTACAGTATGTGAAACTGCCTCCTCTAGGCCACGTACTAATACCAAGGGTTCTGGGATGGAAAACCATCTCTTAAGGTTTGACGTATGTCTTCATCTGCTTCAATGCTTCCAAAACTGCAATAATCCTAATCCTCCTCCTCCTCCTGTGTGTTCTGTGGCATCGCAAGAATGGTGTCTGTATAAAGCGTGCCTTGAGATGAAAGGAAGTCCTCCTCTTCCTCCCACCCCTCTGCTGCAAGTGCCCTGACCATAATGCCACACAGAGTCTGCTCCAGCAGGAACACAACAGCAGTTTGTATCACTGATGTATGCATTGTCACGACTCAGCATCCTTGTCACCTCCTAAACAGACAGTACAGTGCACGCATCCTTTATCAGCAGCCATTGGCCATGGGGTAAAAAAGCCTGAGCCTGTTGTCGTGCCATACTGAGACAGGTACTCATTAAACGGCCCTCTGCTCCATGTGCAGCCAATGTAGCATTGCCAAAGTTGAGTTCCACCAGTTAGGCATGTCACAAATCAGGTGGTTTATGGGCAGGTGGAATTCCCACTGAATTTCAGCCAACAGAGCACTGGCTGTGTATGATAGCCTGAAATGTCTACAGACTCATGCGGCCTGCTTTAGCAGATCTTGCAACCCTGGGTACCTGCTTAAGAAATGCTGCATCACCAAATTGAGAACATGTGCCAGGCATGAAAAATGGGGATATGTGGGACTTTGAATGAGAATGCAATGCAAAGAGGGCATTAATCAGAGAGGCAGCACAGAGAAATAAGGTAACCCTGGAGGAGCTGCAGAGTTCCACAGCAGAGACTGGAGTATCTGTACATAGGATGACAATAAGTTGTACGCTCCATAGAGTTAGGCTTTATGGCAGAGCGGCCAGAAGAAGGCCATTACTTTAAGCAAAAAACAAAATGCCATATTTTGAGTTTGTGAAAAGGTATAGGGGAGACTGCCAAAATGTATGGAGGAAGGTGCTCTGGTCTAATGAGATTAAAATTGAACTTTTTGGCCACCAAAGAACACGCTATGTCTGGCACATCCCCCAAAGAACACGCTATGTCTGGCACATCCCAACACATCACATCACCCAAAGAACACAATTTTTCAGCAGTCATGACTCGGAAACTGGTCAGAGTTGAGGGAAAGCTGGTTGGTGCTAAATACAGGGGTATTCTTGAGCAAACCCTGTACCACTCTGTGTGTGATTTGAGCCTAGGATGGAGGTTCACCTTCCAGCAGGACAATTAACCCAAACACACTGCTAAAGCAACACTTGAGTGGTTTAAGGGGAAAAATGTAAATGTGTTGGACTGGCCTAGTCAAAGCCCAGACCTCAATCCAATAGAAAATCTGTGGTCAGACTTAAAGATTGCTGTTCACAAGCGCAAACCATCAAACTTGAAGGAGCTGGAGCAGTTTTGCAAGGAGGAATGTGTAAAAATCCCTGTGGTAAGAAGTGGCAAGCTCATAGAGACTTATCCAAAGCGACTTGGAGCTGTGATAGCCGCAAAAGGTGGCTCTACAAAGTATTGACTTTAGGGGGGCGAATAGTTATGCACATTGACTTTTTCTTTTATTTTGTCCTATTTTGTTGTTTGCTTCACAATAAAATACTCGGGCAGGATGGGGCGGTCCATGTCCATGTCCATGTCTGCAGCCCCTGTTCATGCCCATGTCCGCAGCCCCTGTCCATGTCCATCATGTCCACAGCAAATATTTTAGTACACCATTTGGTTCAGAATATTTTTTTTCTTGTTTTCCTCCTCTAAAACCTAAGTGCGTCTTATGGTCAAGGCACTGTAATAGACAATTTCCATATTTACCGTGTAACATGTAACCTGCTACAATTGACCCCATCCACCCTCACAATATTCCCTCCATAACCCCCTGACAATGTGCAGGGGTTCCACAGTCGATTTTACTTTTAATTTTTGCACAAAGATGCGGGGCTCTACCCATACAGTTGTGACATTCATTCACTGGGATCTGCCTACAAGTCCTGTCCAGTAGGCGTACTCGTAGTCCATTGACACTTTCTCTAGCTCCGCAACTAAAAGCCCATACAGATGTACAGGCAGAGAGCTGAACTGTTGGCTCCTTTAAAGAAAGTAATAAATGCAAATTTTTTCCTGTAAAATTATGTGCATTTATTTTTTTAAAGACTCACTTAACCTTTAGGACTATATTGCTCTCTCCAAAGTGGTTTCTTACCTTTCCCCAATGTATCCAAAGTTAAAAAATACTTTGGCCTGGAGCTAGGCTTAAAATATATGATCATCATAAGCCACAACACTCGTAAATTTACTTTCCTGATGACATGAATTTATTCTGTATATTAAATAATTAATTTCCTTTATTATTTTCCTCTTACACATATATATCCTGTATAATTCCAGCCCACCTTCAACTGAATGATTAATCTTCCAAGGGCCAAGTTAGTGGGATGTTGAGTAATGATGGATTTGAAAGCCATTTATGACAAAATGTGTAATTTTCAGTGCACAAAACAACCTCTCATTACTATCGGGCTCTTCATTTAATCAGGTGAAAGATACCAGAGTGCTTATCGCAACAAAACAGCAGAACATGTTAGAAAGGCTTCAGGAATCCAATATCCTCTTGGAAGAAATTCAGAAAGGTTTGAATTCCTATTTGGAAAAAAAAAGATTATTTTTTCCAAGGTAAGTGCCTATTGAGAAGAAATCTTAAAATAATCTCTTGTGTCTACAACAAAGAGTTAGCACTTTTTTCTTTTCCCCATACCTACTCAAAGCATATGTCCTCATTGATAGCTATTTTAAATAAAATGAACCATATTTGTGCTGTTTTTTAAATATTTTTTCTGATTTAAAAATATTGGACTACTTCAAAGGAACTTGTCATTTATTTTAAACTATTGAGCTTCATGTACACTGAGGCTTTTCTAAACACTTTTCTCCTGGCAGACGAAAAAGCAGCTTAAAAAACTTGCCTAAGCCACGTTTTTTTTGCAAGTGCATTTATGTGAGATTAGGTGCATCAAGCGCCTGGGCATTTATTTAATTGATCAGAATGTTGATTTAGGCCCCTAAGGAGTAATTCAGGCATTTAAGTGCTAAAAATAGCGCATAAATAACGCCTGAAATACTCCGGCCCTAGCATTCTCAATGAGAAAGCCCAAAGGCTTTTACACTGAGGCGATGTGCTGGCGGGATAAAAAAAAATCTCCTGCAAGCAGCATCTTAGGAGCGGTGAGACAAGCAGTGTGTATACCGCTCCTTCACTGCTTCTTCCCATTGAAAACAATAAGACACCGTGGTAATACTGCCGGCAATGCGCCTCTGCAGAGGCACATTGCCGGCTGTATTAACCCTTTTTCGGCCGCAAGCAGGGGTTAATACCGCACCGCTAGCGGCCAAATACCGCCACAATTCCCACGGTATAGCGCCGCTAAATTTAGCGACGCTATACCGCCACCGCACATGCTGCCCCAGTGTGAAAGGTGCCTTATTCTGGACATTGAAATTAAAAAACACTCAAGGGCTAAACATACCTAGCGCTTATACGCATTTAACCGCATTTAGGCATATTAGGCAGTGTTTGTGCGCATTTTTTTTTGTTTCTCCCTCTAAATACCACTGCCTCGAAACTCCTGTAAATGCCTATAGCGTGCATGGACAGGCTAGCATGAAGGGGTGTTTAGAGGTAGAAAAAAAAGCTCAAACGCCTGTAGAACCAGCGCTTTTGAACTCAAGTGTGCATGAGGCCTTGAAAGTAAACATCATACCTGGACTAGTCCTACAATCTCATTGTACAGTCTCTGTATTAATTATCTAATTCAGATTTATCTACAACTACTCAGTGGTAGTGCTTGCCTAAACAACCTATTCTATTTATATTCAGTCAGAGACACCATTGCATGCAGCCAGATTAAAGGGACTAATTATCTCTTCCCACCCACAGTCTTTTATTAACACTCCTCAGCGTGATGCTCTGTCCCAACGATATGTTAAAGCGCTATTAAACTCAAAATTAAACATTTATTAAATTGCAGCTTTCCAATTCTTTCAATTTCTTTCCTTTATTTTCAACCGGCAAACCAGACAGTGAGTTGTTTTTCAACAGAACAAGCTTTTCTGCAGATTTAGCAGTTAGAGCAGTGGTCATCAACCCTGTCCTCAGGGCCCACTAACAGGCCAGGTTTTATGTATTACCTTGGGGGAGGTGCAGACTAGAATAGTGCAATCACTGAGCAGCAAATGATATCACCTGTGATGTATTTCAGTTATCTTGCAAACCTGGCCTGTTAGTGGGACCTGAGGACAGGGTTGATGACCGCTGAGTTAGAGGGTTGAAGCAAACCATTTATCACTAACAGGGGTGCATACATTGGTCAGCTTTTGTTTATTTATGTACAATATAAAACCTTTATCCCAAAAGGAAAAAAAAACTGTTGCCGTAACTGCTTACAAAGTGTCAGTTGGAATTGGGCTTCAGTTTTGAGTGCTGATAAAAATCTGTTGCGCCTAATGCCACGAACAGACGATCGGACATTCCGACAACAAATACTTGGATTTTTTTCCAACGGATGTCGGCTCAAACTTGTCTTGCATACACACGGCCGCACAAATGTTGTCGGACATTCTGATCGCCAAGAACGCGGTGAAGTACAACACGTACGACGGCACTATTAAAGGAAAGTTCTATACCAGTCGTGTTAGTAGAAGTTTTGTGGGATACGATTCGCACTTTTCAGCCTCATGCTTTTCAGTCCGTTACAGCGTGACGAATGGGCTATCTCCATTATGAACGCTAGTTTTACCAGACTGAGTGCTTCCATCTCGTACCTAATTCAGAGCATGCGTGGAATTTTGTGCGTCGGAATTGTCTACACATGCTTGGAATTTATGAGAACAGATTTTGTTGTCAGAAAATTTGAGAACCAGCTCTCAAATTTTTGTTGTCGTAAATTCCAATAGAAAATGTCAGATGGGGCCTACACACGGTCAGAATTTCTGACAAAAAGCTCCCATCGAACATTTGTTGTCGGAAATTCCGATCGTGTGTATGTGACATAACGCTCACTTCATCTGTGATGTCATCTATTTATTGGTGTAACTGTCATATACAGTTATTAAAAAATACATGAATTAAATAGAAGTATTATACTAAAGATATTTTCTTAAATTTTTAAATATTTGTCAGATCATAATTAAAACAGAGGAGGGTATTTTTTTAATACAATACAGTACCAAAAAAAGCCGTACTTATGTATAAAAAAAGTTAAACCTATTCAGGTATTGAAGTCCAATGACCTTGGAACACAAAAAGATTACAAAAAAAAAGGTATAAATTCAGCCATTGTTGACATCTTCTTTTAAAATATAAGGGTCAGATTCAGAAAGTATTTACGTCGGCGTATCTAGATATACGCCGCGTAAATACTAAGAATAGCTGGCGTATCTTTTTTCTGTATTCAGAAAAGAAGATACGCCGGAATTCTGCTAATATATACGAGCAGCGTAAGTCTGTTACACCGTCGTATATTAGTTGCATTTTTACGCTGGCCACTAGGTGGTGCTTCCGTCGTTTTACGTGTCGAATATGTAAATTAGGGAGTTACGCCGATTCCCGAACGTACTTGCGGCCGGGCGTCGTAGTTTACGTCGTTTGCGTAAGCGTTATTCCGGCATAAAGTTACCCCTGCTATAGTGAGGCGCAGCCATTGTTAAGTATGGACGTCGGGACAGCGTCGAATTGTACGTCGTTTGCGTAAATCGTTCGAAAATGGGGCTGGACGTAATTTACGTACACGCCGTTTACATTGACCAGTTGCGATGTGATTTCACGCATGCGCACTGGGATACGTCCATGTATTCGTGATTTCGCGAATGCGCCCTTCAGAAAATACGTAAATAGCGTGGGGTTATGATTCATTTACATGAATCACGCCCCCACATTAATAATTTGAATTAGGCACCCTTACGCCGGACACTTTACGGTATGCTGCCGCAAATTATGGAGCAAGTGCTTTCTGAATAAGGCACTTGGCCATAAAACTTGCGAAGGCGTAGCGTAAAGAGCATACCCTACACCGCCGGAAAGATACATAATTGTATCTGTATCTGGCCCAAAGTCTCTAACTTTCAGGCTTCAGCACTTGCTAACTTTTTAACTAACAAATATACTGATTGGTTTCCCTGGCTTGCAAGTGGAGCTCTACCCAAAAGGGGAAGCTCCGCTTGTCTGCCTCCCCCTCCCCCATCTGCTGTCTCATTTAACACCTTTTGGGGGGGATCAGGGATCTGGTTTTGACAGGTACCCGCTCCTACGTCTGGCTTTGTTTGCCACAGCCCCCCTCTTACTTTCCTCACAGCTGGGCCATTCATAAGGCGCAGTGGACAGGTAAGTGTCCTAATATTAAAAGTCAGCAGCTACAGTATTTGTAGCTGCTGGCTTTTAATTTTTTCTGAAGGAGTCTGGAGCTCTGCTTGAAGTGCAATTTTCATAGGCAGGCATTTTATATGTCTGCTCTTAAAGAAAATGTCTACTATGGCTTTTTTCACCTAATTTCTTTATTGATATCATACAGGTTTTTCTTCCTCTCAAATGATGAACTTTTGGAAATCTTGTCTGAAACAAAGGACCCGCTACGAGTACAGCCTCACCTAAAGAAATGTTTTGAAGGAATAGCCAAACTGGAGTTTACTGATGACTTAGAAATCACTGGAATGATCAGCTCTGAGAGGGAAACTGTCCCCTTAACACAGAAGATCTATCCAGCAAAGGCAAAAGTAATTATTCTTTATTTTATTCATTATGTATAGCACACTTGCTGTGGTTATTTAGCTTGCACGCTGGGAGAAAAAAATGCATTATTTTATTGCGAACACTGAATTATAGCACACTCAGCTTTCAGAATGCATATGATAAGCATACTTACTGTTTCTCATGGCAGAATGCCATAAAATGAGTGCTAAATAATGTAAGTATGCAGGAGCTTTTACTGTACATAATAAAACATATTATTCCTGACCTTAGTAATATTAAATCAAATCTAACACTAGCATGCTAAAAGTAGCAAAAGAATTGCTTAAGTAAAAAGAGATTACATTTCATCCTAGCTAAGGGGATGAGGTACAGCCTTACAGCACATAAATGTGGTGCAATGCAGTTTTAGTAAGATACTCTTATTCTGAGAATAGTTAGAAGTGATATATGAGACCAGTGTAAGGTTAGGAGCCCAAAAGTGATACTAATGCCCCGTTCACACTATAGGAATTTCCGTCGGGATAAACTCAGACGGATGGAATTCCGTTCAAGCTGTCTTGCATGTCACACCAAATTCCGACCGCCAAGAACGTGGTCACTTAGAACACTACGACGAGCCGAGAAAAATGAAGTTTGTGCATGCATGTTTTTTTTCTTCGTCTGAGTTCCATACAAACGAACGGAATTTCTGATTGAAAAAAGGGGAACATGTTCTCTTTCTAAGTCCGTTGGAATTTCTGAAGGAAAAACTCAGATGGAGCACACACACGGTCGGCATATCAGATGAAACAATTCCGTCTGACGTTTTTCATCTGAAAAACATTAGATGTGTACAACATTAGATGTGGATAATGATTTGTGTGAACTGGCTCATTGTCTGTGCCCTTTTTTAAGTGATAGGTAACATATTGAGACATGTACAGTAGTACTTTTACTTTATTTGTCTTTGTCTGACCTCCTTTTGAGTAAAACCAGCAGCACAACTGGAAGGGTGTATAGCGGCAGAGGTTATCAGAGAGAAGTCCCAGGACAAGCGCAAGATCAAATTTTTTTGCAGGTTCCTGATCTGTGAACTGTAGCCCAAAGTTCTGTATAACCATCAGACTGCATTCTGTCTTCATTAGAGTAGAGTAGCCCTATCCACTGCCAGTTGTGCTCATGTTTTTCTTGATGTCCAAAGAAGGTCAGGTAACACAAAAAGAATAGAAAAAGAAAGATACTATTGCCAGTATTTTGCTTTGGGTCTGTTTCCTATTACCCTATAGCCTGATACTGACCCACAATGTTTTTTTTTTTTTAATATGGGCTTGGAAGAAAATTCTAAAAATGTGCCTGAATTATCAATAGAATATTAAATATTGACCACTATGTTTGATGCAACGCTAAATATAACACCAATACACATACAGTGCATCCAGAAAATATTCACAGCTCTTCACTTTTTTCACATTTTGTTATGTTACAGCCTTATTCCAAAATGGATTAAATGTATTATTTTCTTAAAAATTCTACAAACGACACCCCATAATGACAATGTGAAAAACTTTGCAAATTTATTAAAAATAAAAATAAATCACATGTACAGTACAGAAGTATTGACATTCTATGCTCAATACTTTATTGAAGCACCATTGGCACCAATTACAGCCTCAAGTATTTTTAGTATGATGCTACAAGCTTGGCACACCTATTTTTGCACAGTTTTTCACATTCTTCTTTGCAGGGCCTCTCAAACTCCATCAGGTTGGATGGGGAGCGTCAGTGCACAGCCATTTTCAGATCTCTCCAGAGATGTTCAGTCGGGTTCCAATCTTGCCTCTGGCTGGGCCATTCAAGGATATTCAGAGTTGTCCCATAACCACTACTTTGTTATTTTGGCTATGTGCTTAGGGTTGTTGCCCTGTTGGAAGACGACCCTTCTCCCCAGTTTAAGGTCCAGAGCACTCTGGAGCAGGTTTTAATCAAGGATGTCTCTGTACATTGCTGCATTCATCTTTCCCTTGATCCTGACTAGTCTCCTAATTCATGCCACTGAAAAATATCCCCACAGCATGATGTTGCCACCACCATGTAGGAATGGTATTGGCCAGGTGATGAGCAGTGCCTGGTTTCCTCCAGACATGAAGCTAGCCATTCAGGCCAAAGCATTTATTCTTTGTTTCATCAGACCAGAGAATTGTGTTTCTCATGGTCTGAGTGATAAAGGATAAAGAAAGTGATAAAGAATGATTAACCCCTGACACAATTTCAGGGCAAACCCCATTTCTGCCGTTGATCCAAATCATGAAAGCCTGCAAAAAACAGAGGGAGAACTGCTTCTTTCGGTGTTCCAGCTTTAAAGAGAGGGGGCTGGACTTTTTATTGGTCTTTTATAAACAGAAGGACATCACACACATGAACACACTCATAGGTCAGTTCATATAGTCCATATATGGTGGCTTCTTCTTGCAAGTCCATTTTTGGGCACAAACAGTCCTTGTGTTAAACAGGCATAAAAGTTCCTTGTGGAATGTCCAGAAACAGGGTCCCATTCTCAATCTTGCAGGGGTTTAGCCATATTTGGTTCCTGAGTAAAAGGAGGAGGAGGAGGAGGAGGAGGGGTGGTTTGGAAGTGAGAGCGAGCAGTAAAAGGGATGACAGCTGAATAGCTCTTTGTCTCCTTTCAAGCCGATGCACTGTGTCTTTAAAACATTATTATCTGACATAACTTTTTTTAAGAATAACAACAGTATTGTAACATATTTTCACACATGCATATGTAACACAAAATAGCATAGAAAAAAATATTCATTTTATTTCACTTCCATCACATGAGAGTACTTCGGGAGCCTTTTACTGAGGAGTGGCTTCCATCTCGCCACTCTACCATACAGGCCTGATTGGTGGAGTGCTGCAGAGATGGTTGTTCTTCTGGCAGATTCTCCTCTCTCCACAGAGAACTGCTGGAGCTCTATCAGATTGACCATTGGGTTCTTTATCACCTCCCTGATCCACTCTAGGAAGAGTCCTGGTGGTTCCAAACTTCTTCCATTAACAGATAATGGAGGCCACTGTACTCATTGGGACTTTCAAAGCATAAATGTTTCTGTACCCTTCCCCAGAACTGTGCCTTAATCAATCCTGTCTTGGAGGTCTATAGACAATTCCTTGGACTTCATGGCTTGGGTTGTGCTCTGACATGCACTGTTAACTGTGGGACCTTGTATAGGCAGGTGTGTACCTTTCCAAATCTTGTCCAATCACCTGAATTTCACATGTGGACTCCAATCAAGTTGGAAAAACATCTCAAGGATGATTAATGGAAACGGCATGCACCTGAGCTCAATTTTTAGTGTCATGGCACTCACAAATGCGCTTCTGGAAGAATGGTCAAAAATTTGCAGACACACTCCTAAACCTTATGGACAGCCTTTCCAGAAAAGTTTAAGCTATTATAGCTTCAAAGGGTGGGCCAACTCAATATTAAACCCTGCGGACTAAGACTGGGATGCCATTAAAGTACATGTGCGTGTAAAGGCAGGCATCCCAAAACTTTTGTTATTATAGTGTATATGGCCTTGAGCAGCATAATGAATCTACATTGTCATTGACACACTGAAGTAAAGTGGTCTCCTAGCAGGTTAAATGTGGGTGCAGTTTATGAGTTAGTTCACACAAAGCATTACCTAGATCAAACCATTACTTGAAAGTTCTTAGCCCTATAATGGTCTCATTTACCACTACCACCCATCCAGATACAAATGTTCAAAAAAATCTAGTGCAGTACAAATGATAAATACAGCCCTGGCTGGCCCACCCCTGTGGTGTGACGTATGATGTCATACTCTTAAGTACAAACTTGGGAGCAGAATGGAGGATCACCACTCACATTTACTATTATGATTACCTTAACTGTTGTAGATCAAAATGATCACTGGCTGATATTACCTCCATATTTGGAAGTAAAAGTAGCAGGAGCTACTGCCAACCAATTTAAGTTACCTGCAGATCTAGTATCTGAGGAATCCAGTAGGCACAATGTACATGGTGTTTAGATGCAGTTATGAGGACAGGGCCACCATCAGGAATCATGGGGCCCCTTACACAGCTTCAGGCATGGGCCCCCTGGAGGGGGGGTGCTGCTGCCTGAAATTAAGAAGCGGGGGGGGGGGCTGCTGCGAATTGAGAAGCGGGGGGGCCTTTACAAAAAAAAGAAGAAATAAAGAAAAATATATATAAAAAAAAGGGGGTAGCCATCAGTGGCCTTGGGGACCTCTGAGCCCTTTAATAAAAAGAGAAAAGAGAGAAAAAAATATATATATATTTTTTTAAAAGGGTGGTTAATATCTGGGGCCCTGGGGACCTCTGGGCCTTTAATAAACTTTTTTTATAAAAAGAAATTACAAAAAAAGGGGGGTTTCCATCCGGGACCTCTGGGCCCTTTAATAAAAAGAAACCTCTGGGCCCTTTAATAAAAAAGAAATACAAATATATATATAAAAGAAAAACATTTATAAAAAAGGGGGGGTTGCCTTCCAGGGCCCTGGGGACCTATGGGCCCCTTAATAAAAAAATAAAAATAAATAAAAAATAAACATTTATAAAAAAGGGGGGGTTTGACACATGGGGCCCTGGGACCTCTGAGCCCTTTAGTAAAAATGTATTTTAATAAAAAAAGAAAGAAAAAGAAAAAAAAGAATATAAAAAAAAATGAACCTCTGGACCCTTTAGTAATAATTATATATATATATATATATATATATATATATATATATATATATATATATATATATATATATATATCCCCCCTTTTTTCATAAAAAAAAGAAAGAAAGAAAAAAAAGGGTGGGGTCATCTGGGGCCCTGGGGATCTCAGGGCTCCTGGGGACTTCCAGAACACTAAAAAAATAAAAATAAAATTGGCCCTTTAATAAAAAAATGTAATAAACATATATTTAAATTTTTTTTTAATCAAAAATAAATTTAAAAAAGAGGGGGTTGCCATCTGGGGCCCTGGGGGCCTCAGGGCCCTTTGGGACCTCCGGACCTCTAAAAAATAATAAAAGAAAACAAATTGGCCCTTTAATAAAAAATAAAATAAAGATATATTAAAAAAATATATATTATAAAAAATAAATAAAAAAAGAGGGGGTTGCAATCTGGGGCCCTGGGGGCCTCCGGGCCCTTGGGGACCTCCGGACCCCTAAAAAAATTTTTTTTAGGGGGTTCCCATCCGGGCCCCTGGGGACCCCCGGGCCCCTTACAGGTGTAATGCCTGTACCCCCCTGATGGCGGTCCTGCATGAGGATAATGCTCGTGCTGCTGAATTTCTTAGAAATAATAGTGCACATTGTAGTATCCAAGTAGAATTATTTGATCTGCATATTGAATAACAGCTTTTCTTAATAATTGTGTCAATAAGCAGACCAATGACACAGAAAATTGCAAGAGCAAAGGTAAAATAAGAGGTAATGGTTTCATCCTCATTGGTATGTAGTTGATTATGAGTTTTTATGGGATATGCCAAGTTTGTGTTAATCTGGTCAACCTTTATTTTTCCCCTAATGCTGGTGCCAGTAGAGGTCATAGACTTGCTCTCTTATGATAACTTGTATACTTGTGGGTGAGCTAAAACATTATTTTGAGAGTTTCCTGATTACCAATTGCTGTCTAATCTCTGTGGAAGTGTAAACCTTTACTAAACAAATTACTATAGAATGTAAATATATGGTGCTGTTTACATGGTCATATGATCGACCATTCGATCTGCTCCATTTATATACTTTGGATAACTCTATTAATAAAATCCATGGTGTTCATGGTGAAGCATAATAAAATGGATATTTTCTTCCTCCTTCCAGTTGTCTGTCTCTGTCTTATATCTGCAAAAACACCACAGCAGCATTTACCATGTACATTACTAATACTGTGCCTCCAAGGCAGATTGTCACACTATATACTGTAGTTGTTACTATTCAATTCTCCCTAAATTATACTGTAGTATAAGCTATGGTGATATACTGTACATAATATAGAGAAGTTGCCAGAAGATGTTCTTTCCTTAAAACGTAATGTGAACTATCATTTGGTTTGTACTGACGTGTAGAACACTTCACTTTGCTAATCATTACCTATGAGAACTAGACATGTGCATTGGTTTTTGTCCGAATGCATTTTCGTCCAAATTTTGGGTATTTTCTTTATCGTTTTAACAAACGAAAACGCATGCGCAGAATCTGAAATCCAAAAGATCCGACATAAAAAATGCTTTATTTTCATTTTCGTTGCTACAACAGTTTGATATAGATAGAAGATCCGACATGACGCTGACAATAGCAATCTGTGTCTATCGAGCCTGTGGTCGAATGTGCCTAACCTTCACTCTATTAGTCCAAGATTATTCTACATAGAGAGGGAAGATTCGACATAGAGAGAAAAGATTCGACATAATAGCGACAGTGTTGGGGTAGACCATTCGACATGAACGACAAAGCAGCAAAAAACATACAAATGTCAATATGTCATTGAAGGCTTATGGTGTCTGTCAAAAGTTCTAAGAAGATTCGACAAGCAGCTAAACAGTAAGACACTGCAATTGTACATTTCCAGTCAAATGCTCAGCCCATAGGCTATAGAAGAATTTGAATGTTGGTTAACCAGTAATAATGATTTATAAATATAATTACTAGTCCCATACAACATTAGAATTCTTCTATAGCTTGTAGGCGGAACATTCGACCGGAAATGTACGATTGCAGCGTCGTACAGTTTAGCTTCTCCGTCAAATCTTCTTAGAACATTCAACAGACACCATAAGCCTTCAATGACAGATTCAAACTTAATTCGGATTTTCAGACGAATGCATTTTTTAACGAAACAAAATATATAAAAACTAATTTCAGGAGTAACTAAATAAATCACGTTTTCGGACGAAAACAAAATTACGAAACAAAATATTTCAGTGTTCACATGTCTAATGAGAACTATGTATTAATTTTTGGTTTTCAGGGAATGGTTGAAAAGTGGCTTTTGGAAGTAGAAGAAAACATGTTGGCCAGTATAAGGCAAGTCATTCAAGATGGAATAGATGGATACGTGGAGGTAAGGTTCAGAATATTTATAAAGCCCTAAATTAAACTGGAACTCCTAAAAATGTGTGTCTGAAATGAAAAGATTCTATTACTTCAATGGTCAAAGTTATATTTTCAAATTCCAAGTATTGTTTTCCAGGATAGTACAAGCAATTTAATCAAACTGTTGTGGTCCAGAATGCTTACTGTCTGTACATGGAAGCAGCTGCTAGGAGACATGTACATGGAAGCAGCTGCTAGGAGACATTTATAAAACTAGTTCTGCAGAAGAACAACAGGGTGAAATCTGTGTGTAGTATAATAATGTGTTTATTGTGGTGAAATAACAAATGGCAACTCACGATGTGATGAACCAGATTTTAATTTTTTTAAATGTAAGAGCTTCCAGTGGACGTCTCACAACAGGGAACCTCAGACCAGGATAGAAACACTATGCAGGACCAAGAGAACACACCAGGGGGTGCCAAAATAAGTGCAGCTTTAAAAGTACTGAGAAACACTAATGACAACTCACAAAAGAAGAAATGGCACTTTTGTATGTTATCCGTGAGTGGTTGGCTCATGCATCGGAGATGGGAAGCCTTTTCCATTTGCATTCTGGAAAGTCTTAGCTTGAAAAAGAGGCATGGGTGGTCATGAAATGCATAGTTTCGCTCCCTGATGTGCTGTTGACATCACTTCCGGTCTGCTCTCCATCCCAGAGAAGCCCTCCACCATCTTGTTGGTTTCCACTTCCTCATCAAAGCTGTTATCCAGCCTGTTTGGATATTCCAGGCTGCAAATGTTTGAAAGAGGCTTAAAGGGGTTGTAAATGTTTGTTTTTTATTTTCTAAATAGGTTCCTTCAAGCTAGTGCATTGTTGGTTCACTTACCTTTTCCTTCGATTTCCCTTCTAAATGTTTTGTTTTTTTCTTTGTTTTTTTGTCTCAATTTCTCACTTCCTGTTCCTCCACAGTAAGCTGACTAAGGCCTCGTACACACGATCAAATCTGTCCGCTGGAAACGGTCTGCTGGACCGTTTCAGCAGACAGATTCGATCGTGTGTACGGCCGAGCCGACGGATTTGGCCACCCGACAGATTTCAAAGCATGCTTTGAAATCTATCGGGTGGGAATCCGTCCGCCCGACATGTCTGCTGGTTAGTACACTTACCAGCAGACATGTCGTCCCGCACCGCCGCCGAATGGATTCGGCGCATGCGCGGAAGTGTTTTACTTCCTGGTGCGGTGACGTGGCGGCGTCACCGCCACGTCAACGACACGTCAGCGCGCCGTCTGCTGGCGGGGATTTTGGTTTGCTCGTGTGTACACGCGAGCAAACCAAAATCCCAGCAGACAGATTTGTTCAAATCTGTCGGACAGACAGATTTGAACAAATCTGTCTGCTCGTGTGTACGAGGCCTAACCCCCAGCCAGAACAGCTTGGATGATGGGGGCAAGCTTACACCTTATGCTTGGAAGCATTGAACTTTATTTTTTTCTGAACGCCGTTGTGTTTTACGTCACCACGTTCTGACACGATCGGTTTCTTAACCGATGGTGTGTAGGCACGACTGGCCATCAGTCAGCTTCATCGGTTAACCGATGAAAACGGTCCATCAGACCGTTCTCATCGGATGGACCGATCGTGTGTACAGGGCTTTAGTGTGTGTGTTATACTATGTTATACTCGTTGAAGGTGATGGGCAGATGTTTTTTTTTCTACCTAATGTAACTATATTATATAAATATTTTACTCCTAGGTTCCTCGGAAGCAGTGGGTCTTACAGTGGCCTGGCCAAGTAGCTATATGTGTTTCTTCAATTTACTGGACCAAGGAGGTATCCGAAGCCATTACTGAAGGCACTTTGCCTGTAAGTAAAACTATGGATATCTGCATTCACATTTAGTGTTCAATGGCAGATCATTTTATGAGTAAAAATAATGCAGTATATAAACATAATTTGGTTAAAAGATAACTGTATTTTTAGGCAAAGCATAGCTATTATTTAAGCTTAGCCTTCCTTAACCACTTCCTGACGGCCGTACGACTTTGTACGGCCGCAGTGTGGATCTTAATTGCCGAGATGCCGATGCGCGTGCCTGGCGGCCGCAATGTCCGCCAGGCACCCACGATCGGTGGTTACAGAGACATGGACGTGGATCTGTGTGTGTAACCACACAGATCCACGTCCTGTCGGGGAGAGAGGAGATCGATCTTTGTCTCTTGTACATAGGGACACAGATCGGTCACCTCCCCCAGTCAGTCCCCTCCCCTCACAGTTAGAACACTATGCAGGGTACACATTTAACCCCTTCCTCACCCTCTAGTGTTAACCCCTTCAATGCCAGACACATTTATACAGTAATTAGTGCATATTTATAGCACTGATCGCAGCATAAATGTGAATGGTGCCAAAAATGCGTCAAAAGTGTCCGATGTGTCCGCCATAATGTCGCAGTCCCAATAAAAATCACAGATCGCCACCATTACTAGTAAAAAAAAATTATAAAACATAATAATTCTGTCCCCTATTTTGTAGGTGCTATAACTTTTGCGCAAACCAGTCGCTTATTGCGATTTCTTTTTTTTTTAACCAAAAATATGTAGAAGAATACGTATCGGCCTAGACTGAGACTTTTTTTTTTAATTAGGCAATTTCTTATAGCAACAAGTAAAAAATATATATATTTTTTTTTTTCAAAATTGGTATCAAATACCACCAAAAGAAAGCTCTACTTGTGGGGAAAAAAGGACGTCAATTTTGTTTGGGAGCCACGTCGCATGACTGCGCAATTGTCAGTTAAAGCGGTTCAGTGCCGGAAGTTGAGATTTCACCTGGGCAGGAGGGGGGTATATGCGCCCAGTAAGCAAGTGGTTAAAGTGATTGTAAATCCTGTTTCTTTTTACTATAAAAATAACAATAATGTTATACTTGCCTGCTCTGTTGCAGTGGATTTGAACAGAGCTGCCCAGATGCTCCTCTTCTCATGTCCTTCTATGATTCTGGCCCCTCCCTCCTGTTCAGTGCCCCCACAGAAAGCAGCTTGCTATGCGGGCATCCGAGCCGAGTCACAGCTCCCTGTGTCCATTCAGACACGGATCCCCACTCCATCTCTCACCTGATTGGCTAGCTGACTTTGATTGACAGCAGTGGCAGCCAATGTAGGAAGGGAGAATCTCGGACAGCTGAGACACTCATGGACATCGCTGGACAGTTGGGGACTTCAGGTAAGTGTTAGGGGGGCTGATGCACACAGAAGGCTTTCTAACTTAATGCACAAACCATTCGCAGCCAGTCAGCTAATGAGGAGACAGTGGGTGCAGAGCTAAGCCACTCCTCTATGTGTTTTATGGATGCATAGAACGGGCTTGGGAGTGAGCATGTACCAGTGCCCCATAGTAAGCTACTTGCTATGGGGGGCCACTGGTCAAGGGGGAGGAGCCAGGAGCATCCGTTGAGGTCCAGAAAAGAGGAGAAACGGGGCTGCTTTGTGCAAAACTACTGCACATAACAGGTAAGTATAACATGTTTGTTATTTTTATTTTTTTAAAGCTGAACCTTTAATATCACTTTAACAAGCTAAAGTTATAAGCTAATTGGCTACCATGCACAGCTGTACCAGATTTTGCACTCTCTAGTTAGCAAATCAACCCCTCAGTGTTAACGAGATATGACATGAAGCTGTTTACTTGTCCATTGGTATGAGCTTTTTTTAAATAATAAAAGTCAGCCTCCAAATCAGCCTAATTGAGTTATCATTTTTAGAAAGAATGATCTGATTGATCAGTGAGCTCTTTCTCATGGTAAACCCTTGAAATTAAAACAAAAGGGATGCTCTGGTTTAGGTGCCTGCTCACTGGTATGCAGAAATAATGTAAACATTTAATTGGAGGTTGAGTTAGAGTCGGTTCACACTGGGGCGACACGACTTCCAGCACGACTTTCAGAAGCAACTTCAACACGACATGAGCATGAACCACAGGGCGATCTGGGGAGATTTACAACACGACTTGAAGTCCTTTTCAGGTCAGGAGACATTCCAGTGGCCAATAAAACAACAATCAGCTCTGGGAGAGGGAGGGGGAGGGAGGGGTTTGCCTGAGAAATGTATGTTATCTTGCTTGAAAGTAGCTTCAATTAAAACAGTGATCAGACTTGGAAGCGACTTCCATTGAAATCAATGGGTACAAATCGCCTAGAAGTCTGATTGAAGTAGTACAGGAACCTCTTCTGAAGTCGGAGCGACATGAGTAGTGTGTATTAACACCACTCCCATTCACTTACATTGCTTTTCTGGACAGCACGACTTGGGACGACTTGAGACCACTTCAAGTCGGATCCGAAGTCGCCCCAGTGTGAACCGGCTCTTAGTGTAAGAATACAAAATAATACAATAAAGTTTTGTGATCATTAGGCATATTTAATCTTTAAATGATAAAATTCGAAAAGTGATTGGATTACTTAAACTATTTAAAGGTAACCTGGACTGAGAGAAATATGTAGTCCTCCCCCATTGCTGACATCCCCCCAGGAAATGCTAACTTTAGCTTAAAGGGGTTGTAAAAGTAAAAAATGTTTTCCTAAATAGCTTCCTTTACCTTAGTGCAGTCCTCCTTCACTTACCTCATCCTTAAATTTTGCTTTTAAATGTCCTTATTTCTTCTGAGAAATCCTCACTTCCTGTTCTCCTGTCTGTAACTCCACACAGTAATGTGAAGCTTTCTCCCTGGTGTGGAGTGTCGTGCTCGACCCCTCCACTGGAATACAGGAGAGTCAGGACACTCTCTACGTTGCAGATAGAGAAAGGAGCTATGTGTTAGTGGGCGTCCTGACTCTCCTGTATTCCAGGGGAGGGGTCGACCAAGACACTCCACACCAGGGAGAAAGCTTCACATTACTGTGTGGAGTTACAGACCGAAGAACAGGAAGTGAGGATTTCTCAGAAGAAATAAGGACATTTAAAATCAAAATTAAATGATGAGGTAAGTGAAAGAGGACTGCACTAGGGTAAATGAATCTATTTAGGGAATTTTTAAACAACCCCTTTAAAGTCCATATGCAGTTTAGGAAAACCATAGTAAAGTCAAAACTCTTAATCTGCATGCTTATTTTAGGTCAGTGGTTTAAAATCTACTAAGAAATGCTGAATACACTGGATCACCATAGCAGCAAGAGAACTAACATGTTTTAAAAGCGAGGTTAGCATTGGCAGTTTTTATGCTCCCTCTGGACATGTTTTCCTAAAGCTAAGCTCCTGCAAGAAGTAAATGCTTGTTATGTCTAGGGCAGGGCTCAAAATTTAAAGCATAAGCTCTACCAGCCAGGCCTCAAGATTTACTTGCCACCAGTTGCCCCACCGAACCCCTACCCTGCCCCGAACCTAATTCCATCCCTAAACATGCCCTCATAAACTCTCTCATGTCAGTGCAGCCTCACCCATGTCCACCAATGCAGCCTCACCCGTGTCCACCAATGCAGCCTACCTATGTCCACCAATGCAGCCTACCTATGTCCACCAATGCAGCCTACCTATGTCCACCAATGCAGCCTACCTATGTCCACCAATGCAGCCTACCTATGTCCACCAATGCAGCCTACCTATGTCCACCAATGCAGCCTACCTATGTCCACCAATGCAGCCTACCTATGTCCACCAATGCAGCCTACCTATGTCCACCAATGCAGCCTCACCCGTGTCCATAATGCAGCCTCACCCGTGTCCATAATGCAGCCTCAACCGTGTCCATAATGCAGCCTCACCCGTGTCCATAATGCAGCCTCACCCGTGTCCATAATGCAGCCTCACCCGTGTCCATAATGCAGCCTACCTGTGTCCATAATGCAGCCTACCTGTGTCCATAATGCAGCCTACCTGTGTCCATAATGCAGCCTACCTGTGTCCATAATGCAGCCTACCTGTGTCCATAATGCAGCCTACCTGTGTCCATAATGCAGCCTACCTGTGTCCATAATGCAGCCTACCTGTGTCCATAATGCAGCCTACATGTGTCCATAATGCAGCCTACCTGTGTCCATAATGCAGCCTACCTGTGTCCATAATGCAGCCTACCTGTGTCCATAATGGTGCCTACCTGTGTCCATAATGCAGCCTACCTGTGTCCATAATGCAGCCTACCTGTGTCCATAATGGTGCCTACCTGTGTCCATTATGCTGCCTACCTGTGTCCATTATGCTGCCTACCTGTGTCCATTATGCTGCCTACCTGTGTCCATTATGCTGCCTACCTGTGTCCATTATGCTGCCTACCTGTGTCCATTATGCTGCCTACCTGTGTCCATTATGCTGCCTACCTGTGTCCATTATGCTGCCTACCTGTGTCCATTATGCTGCCTACCTGTGTCCATTATGCTGCCTACCTGTGTCCATTATGCTGCCTACCTGTGTCCATTATGCTGCCTACCTGTGTCCATTATGCTGCCTACCTGTGTCCATTATGCTGCCTACCTGTGTCCATAATGCTGCCTACCTGTGTCCATCATGCTGCCTACCTGTGTCCATTATGCTTCCTACCTGTGTCCATAATGCAGGGGAGCAGAGGAGAGGAAGAGCATTGCCGGACGGATGATGAGAGCGCCGAGGGACATTACTGGAACAGCTTTAATTTCAATTGCTGTGTTCCCACCGCTCGGCGACACACACAGCCTGGCCGGGGAACTTTGATACACGTCACTCATCCCCAGATTGGACATGTGATCTGTCTATCAAATTCCCCGGGACCAGGGGATGGGGCTGTGTGTGACAGCGAGTGCCGGGAACACTCGGCTATTGAAATGAAAGCTGCATTCTGAATCATCCAGCCGGCTCTCTTCTCTCTCTTTTCCTCCGTGAACAGTGGGAGGACTTCCATACAACCTGCAGGCCGGTGGTGCTCGACCCCCCTCTCTCCCTGGCAGCCCTTCCTCGCCAGCCTTCAAAATCCACTCACAAAACACTAACAGGCGAGTGGATTTTTAGAAGGCTGGTCTAGGGGGATGCATAAAAAGGGGATATACCTTATTTCTCGCTCCTACTGGCTTCTTCCTCTTTGTAAGATGTTCCCTTCAAAGGCACTCCTCTTCTATACTTAATTAGTCACAGCACATCAATATCATCATGTCCCCTCCCAGGACACATACCGGGAGTGTTGGACAGCGGAAAGAGGTACGTTATGGTATGGTATGTCATTATCCACTGGAAAAAAATTGCATTTAAAGCGGAGGTTCACCCAAAAACCAACTTTCTGACATTAAATCCAGCATACTGCTAACATCTGCAGTATGTTGTTTGTTTGTTTTTTTGTACTTATCGTTTTATGAGCCGTTGTTATCCGGCTCCGAGCGGGGAATCCTGCGGGGAATGGGCGTTCCTAAGCCAAGAGGAGTTGATTGACTGGCTGCTAAGGCGTGTCACGCCTTCCGAAAATACCCAAAGTGATATCCGCTCGGAGCCGGATAACAACGGCTCATAAAACGATAAGTACAAAAAAAAACAGCATACTGCAGATGTTAGCAGTATGCTGGATCTAATGTCAGAAATTGCTTTTAAAGCACTCTGTCTTACGCATAGATGTGTCCATGGGAATGCCCCCCATTATTTATGCAAAAAAATAAAAGCCCACAATCCCAATCGCGTTTTGTGATCCACCAATCAAAACCTGCTCCAGATTCCGAAAGCTAACTACAAGTCCAAAAGAGAAAGAAGATTCGCGATCCAAGGTCCCAAACTATGGAACGCCTTACCAACCAGCATTCGGTTGGAGGAGGATCGCTTAGCATTCAGTAGAAAGATCAAGACTCCTCTCTTTTGATATCAAAGGAGACAGGAACAACAAGCGCCCAGAGGCTATTTAGTTTGCATGTGCTGCGCTATATAAGTTATCATTCATTCATTCATTCATAAAACGATAAGTACAAAAAAAAAAAACGCATACTGCAAATGTTGGCAGTATGCTGGATCTAATGTCAGAAAGTTGATTTTTGGGTGAACCTCCGCTTTAATCCTTGCAGTTGGAGTGAGACCAACTGTGAGGATACATTTCTCAAACCCAGAGTTCACTTTTAAATATATTTCTTGCTTAATCAATGTTTACAACAAAATGATTACCTACTGCTACCAGCTGATACACTTCCTAAAGAATATTATTTTATTAATGAAATATAACTGTTTTCTTACTTCAGGGCTTCTTGGACAAAAGTAATAAACAGATCGGTGAGATAGTGGAGCTTGTCAGAGGGAAATTGTCTGGTGGTGCCCGGTCTACTTTAGGAGCGCTCACAGTTATTGATGTGCACGGTAAGAGCTGTCGCCAAAAATAACTTTGATGAAAAATTGAAGGTATAATGGGTTGTTTTCAGATTGGAACAGACATCAGGTTGTTTAGGTATGATTACTTTCTTTTAAAGTGTCATAAAAAGAACTGTAGGTTGTTAGGATTGACCTCATAGATAGGTAGTATCTGTGGAGAATGCGTGTAAAGCAGATTTCTGGAGGTATTGAAGAAAGATGTGACATTCTCCAAATTGCACAGAGCTATTTGACTGTATAGCTTACTTTCCAGATCATTTATATCATAGATGAACATGAGAGTCTCTTATATCTTGCAAACCACTTGCTGCCATTTACTTTCTTTATATAATTGCAAATCTGTATTGATCTATAATCGTAGAATCATTTATTGTAGGATTTTTTTTACAACACCAGTTCCCTGGCTTTCATTCTGATGCTTTGGCTCAAATGCTTTAAACGTTTCTGACCTGGAACAAGTGTAGAGATAAGGAATAGAGTTTGGGATTAAAAGTACAATTTCAGGGTTTGCAGGTGACACCAAGTTATGTATGGATATATTGTCTGTACAGGATGTTTCCAACCAACAAGCAGACCTCAGTGCACTCCTCAATACATTATTTAATTGGTCACCTATGGGGCAAATGAGGTTTGATGTTGATAAATGTATGTACTTGGGGGGCTATAAACATGCATGCATCTTACATTTTAGGATAACAACTGGGGGGGGGGGGTGGTGAAGGATTTGGGTGGTCTGGTAGATCATAGCCTTACTAATGGCATGCAATTCCAAGATGCAATTTATAAAGCAAGCAAAATATTGGGAAACTAGAGAAAGTACAGAGAAGGGCAACCAAACTGATAAGAGGCATAGAGGAGCTCAGCTATGAGGAAAGATTATGTATCAAAGTAACAGCGCCACAGGTGGGTGTGCATAAAATTACCTACTGGACGGCTGCTGTTCAAATTATTGTAAGTATCAAAAAAAAAAACATTTAATAAGAGAAGCACAGGTCAACTTAGAATGTCCTCAGTGCTGAGTGAGTGAAAAACTTATATAGCGCTGCACATGCGAACTGAATCGCCTCTGGGCGCTCTTTTGTCCACATCTCATTTGAACTTAAAAGAGATGGGTTTTGATCTTTCTCCTGAAGGCCAAGTGGTTCTTCTCCAAGCAAATGGAGGTTGGTAAAGCATTCCAAAGTCTAGGGCCTTGGACAGCAAATCTTCTTTCTCCTTTGGACTTGTATCTGGCCTTGGGTATCTGGAGTAGATTTTGGTTGGTGGATCGCATAATGCGATTAGGTTTGTGGGCTTTCAATTTTTCGCATATATATTGGGGGGCATTTCCCAGAATACACTTATGCGTCAGACAGAGTGCTTTGAAAGTAATTCTGTATTTTACTGGTAGCCAGTGAAGGCTTCTCAGAGAGGGTGAGATTGCTTCCCAGGGTTTTGTCCCCGTCACAAGTCTGGCAGCCGTATTTTGAACGACTTGCAGGCGAGTGATTTGGTACTTTGGGAGTCCGAGGTAAAGGGTATTTGCATAGTCAAGTCTGGAGTTAACATTTGTTCCCACCACGACTGCTATGTCTTCTTTAGGAATAAATGGAATACGTCTCCGTAGTAGGCGCAGCAAATGATGCGATCCGCTGACTATTGACCCTATTTGTGAATCTATTGTCATGTAGGTATCAAAGATGACTCTTGACTTTGGCGCTAGGGGTGATGATTTTGCCCAGAATGGGCGGGGGTGTCCAGGCTGTGCTAATATGCAAATAAGTGCACATATAAAAAAAAATTGTTTAAACCATTAATACATGCCCCTGTGCTCATAGTGTCTAAAGTGCAAATGCTAAATTGTGCAACTCCAACATACATGCAAAATTCACAATAACATCACTAAAGTGCTTATATGACAGTCCACAAATTAGTAATACAAAAAATGTATAGAGAAATATATTCAAATAGTGTTCAAAAAATTGTGTTGATAATTGTAAAATAAAGTCCCAAAAGTTCTTTGCAAAAATCCCCAAGGTGCACAGCCACAGTGTGAATCCTTCACCACTCTCATTATATTAAACTCACCAGATTTATATGCTGGTTAAAGGGGTGTTCCAGCCCTAAGTTGTGTTTATTAAAAGTCAGCAGCTACAAAAAGTGTAGCTGCTGGCTTTTAATAAACACTCACTTACCTGCTCCTGCGTTCCAGCGACGCGCCGACCGGGGCTCCGCTCCTCTCCCCCCTGCCCGGCCGGCGTCTCCATCCTGACTGTGGGCACCCAGCCGTGACAGCCTTCGGCTTCACGGCCGGGCACCCACTGCGCATGCGCGAGCCGTACTGCGCATGCGTGCGCGGCGCGGCTCGCCGCTGATTGGAGAGGCGATCGCATGGGACCCGTCAGTGTCCCATGTGATCGCCTACAGGGAGGGGGCTGGTGTAGGCGATTAAGCTTAATCGCCTAACCAGCCCCTCGGCGGAAGCAGGAAGTGGGACAGGAAGTCCCACTCCTACTGAAGCCCCCACTCCCCCCCCAAAAAAATTACATGCCAAATGTGGCATGTATGGGGGTGAGGAGTGGGAAAAGCTAAGGTCGTTTTTTTGGGTGGAACACCCCTTTAAATTATAAACCAGCGAATAAGCCAAATCTCTCCCAGCGATCATCAGATGTACTCTCCTCTCTTTCAGGACTCCCAATCTCAGCATCCAGTGTGGGGAATAAAGAGAAGGAAGGAGTCTTCCATAGTGTAAAAACATAACGACAGGTTAAAAATTATACGTTTTTCACTCACATGTTAAAACTACCTACCCGGCACTAGGGAAAACATGCTTAACTGAATAGAACGTTCGCCTCTGGTCCTTATATCTGGTCAAATAACCAAGGTGAAAGTTCTGTTCAGATGAGCGTGTTTTCCCTAGTGCCAGGTAGGCATTTTTAACACATGAGTGGAATACTTGGGATTCTGGTCCATGCCTAGGAAAAGAGAGGAGTACATCTGATGATCGCTGGGAGAGATTTGGCTTGTTTGCTGGTTTATAATTTCACCAGCATATTACTCTGGTGAGTTTGATTTAGTGAGAATGGCGAAGGATTTCCGCTGTGGGGGAGCACCTTGAGGATTTTTGCGAAGAACTTTTGGGACTTCATAAAACAATTATCAACACTCATTTTTAAACACTATTTGAATATATTTTTCTATATTTTTTTTCCATGTTTTTCTTTAATACTAATTTATCGACTGTCATATAAGCACTTTATTAATGTTATTGTGAATTTTGCAGATATGTTTGAATTTGCACTTTATCTGCACTTTATTTAGGCACTAGATGCTATGAGCACAAGGTTAATTTATGTTTACACTACATTCTAGGCTGATTTTCGAACCTGCGCTTTTCATACTACATTTTTATGAGGAAAGATTAGTTGAACTGAATTTATTCTCTCTTCAGAAGAGGAGATTAAAACCCCTTTCACACTGGGGTGGGGGGCAATAGCGGTAAAGAGGCACTAGTTTTAGCAGCGCTTTACCACTGTTGTAGTGGTGCTATTTGGCTGCTAGAGGGGCACTTTTAACCCCCGCTAGCGGCCAAGGAAAGGGTTAATAGTGCCCCAAAGGCACCGCTGCCGAATAGCTTTTGCAGGCGCTTTGGCAGCAGTGCCACCGCTCCCGCACCACCCCAAAGATGCTGCTTGCGGGCTTTTTTTCCTGTCCTGCATGCGCACCGCCCCAGTGTGTGGGCTTTCAAACTGGAGCTGCAGAAGAGGAAGTTTACAAGTGCTTTTCAGGCACTATATTTAGTGCAAAAACGCCTGTAAAATGCCTTAATGTGAAAGGGATCTAAGAGGGGATATGATCAATGGCCCGGATTCACAGCCATCGGCGCATCTTTATACCGCCGTAGCGTGTATTCTTTACGCTACGCCGGCGAAACGTTGAGAGGCAAGTATGAAATTCACAAAGAAAATGCGCCCAACTTTGCGCCGGCGTAGCGTATATTCGTCGGCGTAAGCCGACGTACGTCAAAGTAGGTGGAAGTGGGCTGGAAGCGGGCTTGATGCATGGTAATGAAGCGTGACCCCATGCAAATGATGGGCTGAGCGTCATCCAAGTACTTAAAACAAACGGCGCATGCGTCGTAACTTGGACGTACCCCTGTGCGCATGCGTACAACCACGTCAAAATAACTGCCTAAGATACGTCTAATTACTGCCTACGACGTGAACCTAACCTACGCCCAGCCCTATTCACGTAGTACTACGTAAACAATGTAAAATACGACGGCTGTTCCCTAGTCCATACCTTTGCATGGGTTGCGCCTCCTATATGGGGAATAACTTTACGCCGGACGTAAGCCTTACACAAACCACGTATCTTTTCCGCCAGGCGCATCTACGTTCGTGAATCGACATATCTCCCTCATTTGCATATTTGCAATGGGGCGTCCAGCATAACTGGTCGGTGGACTGAAGCCGGATTTTAGGCATATCTTAGTTAGGTGAGTACGGCGCATAGATACGACGGCGCATCTTAACACAGATATGTCGGCGTAAGTGCTACGTGAATCCGGGCCAATGTGTATAAATACATACAGTTACTTTTTGAAACAAAAAATAAATACATACATACAGTTAGTGGTCCATATAATGAACTTGGCATAGAGTTCTTCACTTTAAGGTCATTACCAAGGACAAAGGGGCACTCTTTATTTCTAGAGGAAAATAAATTTAACATCTACATATGGAGTGGTTTCTTCAAAGTAAGAGCTGTGAAGATGTGTAATAGACTCTCTCTCAAGAACCAGTTCAGACTAGCTCAGTAAAATGTTTTAAAAAAAAAAAGCGCTGGATCCATTTCTAAATGCATAAATTATAAATGGATATTAACATGTATAGGTAATAACACCAGAGATTGATGACCCAAGGAATATCTGATTGCCTTTTGGGGAGTCAGGAAGAAATGTATTTATCCCCTGCTGGAGTAAATGAACCATGCTTTGTATGTTTTTTTTTTTTGCCGTGCTCGGGATCAACTGTGGGTAACTGAGGGTATTGAAGTCCTATAAATGAAGATTTTCTATTTATTATTTTTTTTCTTCTATTGTTTGCACTAGATAGACTTTTTTAATCTGAGTAATTATGTAGTTATCTAATTCTGACAATTTTCTGGCATTCATTGTTCTGTTTGTTATGGGTTTCTGACTCATTGAAGCCAGAGAGCCAGCAACTAGCCCTTTTACAAAAGAAACAGCAATTGCAACCCGCTAACTTTTCTTATTGCAGAGTCACTTTAAGTGTAAAATTACGTGTAAATTTACGTATTTGCTAATGCATAGCTAAAATTCCTAATTTAAAATTGATTAAATTATGCAAAAACCAATCTTACTTAGAATTACTGGATTTTCAGAAGTTAATGCTTTGTAAGTATTTATTTAATATTGGTATATCTTTCTTTCTTATTGTTATTCATATTTAATTTAAATTATTCAGTGTCTCATTTATTAAATAATAAGGTGCATTTATCAGTCTGCAATTGATATGCACCTTCTATTAACTGTATATTTCTTGCTACACTAAGCTAAGTGAAATTTTCCACAACATCAAAGAAAGACAAGAATGACATTAAAGGGCTAATCATAGATTCACAAAGCATGAATTGATTATAGTGTAGTTGCAGGAAAAAGGTAGTAATTTTCTGTGTTGGCAATCACATCAAGACTACACTTAATGATTTCAAGCCTCTTTTTAATACCTTTAGGGTTATTTAATATGACAAAACCTAGTATTTTAAATGCAGTAACATATAGTAGTCAATCAGTTAATAGAAAAGTGTGATCTTATTATGGATCATTGGTAGAATAAGAAAAGTTAAGCTGACTATGGTTTGGAGGCAGAGGCAAGGATGATTGTGGCTGGCAGAGACAAGGGTAAAGTAGTTGCTGATCGCTGACAGGATAGAGAAGACAAAGCAAAAACTTAATGTAACTGAGGGGAGAGAGGAGCAGCAGCTAATCATGTTGGAACATATGAAAAGGGGTTCAGCAGCGAGACTGTGGCAGAAAAGTAGGGGGGTGGAACAGTGGGGCAGATGTGAAATGAGGTGTATTGGTGGGTCAGATGAGCAGGGGGTTACAGTGGTGGGGCAGGAGAGCAGGGGGGTACAGAGGTGAGAGATATGCAGCAGGTACATTGGAGGGGCAGATGAGAAAGCGGGTTACAGAGGTGGGGCAGATGAGCAGATAGGTTCAGTGTTAGGACAAATGAGAAGGTGATTCAGTAGTGAGACAGAAAGAGCATGGGGATATGGCGGTGGAGCAGATGTGCATGGAGGTACAGTGTTGGGGCACATGAGAAAAGGGGGTACATTCAGGGCCGGCCTTAGGTGTTCAGGCGCCCTGTGCGAGCTAATCTTGTGGCGTCCCCCCCCCATCTTCACCCCCTCGTCCCCTGGTCACCTAAACATACACAAAGAGGAAAAAAATATTTGTAACACATTTGTTTTGATAAACAGACAATTTAAGTGCGTCTCAATGGACCCTTTCACACTGAGTCCTGCAAGCAGCAGCTTTTGGGCACTGAAAAAAAACGCTCAAATGCCATTGAAATGAATTGAAAGCGCTGTAAAAACACCTTACCCTTTCACACTGAGGCACTGCAAAAACGCCCTAAAATGTTAGGGTCTTAGCGGTGCTTTACCAGCACATTGGGATTGCAGATGAGGCTTCGCTTGAATAACGCCTCAATAACGCTCGAATAACGCTCAAATAACAGTTAAGCCTTTAATTGCCCTAGATCAGGGGGTCTCCAAACTTTGGCCCAGGGGCCAGATGTGGCCCTTTACTTGCTTTTATCTGGCTCTTGGGGCAATATTTTATCTTCTGAAAAATGGGGCACAATTCCTCCTAATGACACCAATAATGGGGCACTATTCCTCCTAATGACACCAACAATGGGGCACAATTCCTCCTAATGACACCAACAATGGGGCACAATTCCTCCTAATGACACCAACAATGGGGCACAATTTCCTTCTAATAACACCAAAAAAGGGGCACAATTCCTCCTCTTACTGACACCAAAAAACGTGGCATTGTTTACTCCTGCCGATACCGGGACCTTTTTGCTATTTCCAGTGGCCACAGTCCGGCCCCCTAAAGTCTGAAGGACAGTAAACTGGCCCTTCGTTTAATACGTTTGGAGACCCCTGAACTAGATGATTAACCCCTTGCCAGCCAGTGTCATTAGTACAGTGATCACTGTATTAGTGTCACTGGTTCCCACAAAGTATCAGATTGCCAGTCACAATATCGCAGCCCTGCTATAAGTCGCTGAACTCCGCCATTACTAGAAAAAAATAAATCCATAAATATATCCCATAGTTTGTGAATGAATGAAAAACTTATATAGCGCAGCACATGCAAAGTAAATCGCCTCTGGGCGCTTGTTGTTCCTGTCTCCTTTGAGATCAAAAGAGATGAGTCTTAATCTTTCTCCTGAAGACTAAGTAGTTCTCCTCCAGCCGAATGCTGGCTGGTAAGGCGTTCCATAGTCTGGGACCTTGGACAGCGAATCTTCTGTCTCCTTTGGACTTGTATCTGGCTTTCGGTATCTGAAGCCGATTTTGATTGGTGGATCGTAGAATACGATTGGGATTGTGAACTTTTAATTTTTCGCATAGATAATGGGGAGCATTCCCATGGATACATCTATGCGTTAGACAGAGAGCTTTAAAGGTGATTCTGTCTTTAACTGGTAGCCAGTGAAGGGATCTCAGTGAAGGTGAGATTGATTCCCAGGTTTTTTTCCCAGTCACAAGTCTGGCGGCCGTATTTTGAACGACTTGAAGACGAGCGATTTGGTACTTGGGGAGTCCGAGGTAAAGTGCATTTGCATAGTCCAGTCTGGAGTTTACAATCGCTCCCACTACGACCGCTATGTCTTTCTTGGGAATAAAAGGCGTGAGTCTGCGTAGTAGGCGCAGCAGGTGGTGAGATCCGCTGACTACTGACCCTATTTGTGCGTTCATTGTCATGTCGGAGTCAAAGATGACCCCAAGACTTTTGACTTTGGCGCTAGGGGTGATGATTTTGCTCAGAATGGGCGGGGGGATCCAGGTTGTTGTTGATTGATTCCTACGCTTGGCGTGAAACAGAAGAAGTTCTGTTTTCGCTCCGGTGAGTTTGAGATAACTCTTTGTCATCCAGTCCTCTATCAAAGAGAGGCATGTCTCTAGGTTGAGGTGGTGATCCTTTTTATTGCAAATGCGGAAGTACAGTTGTGTGTCGTCTGCATAAGAGTGATATAGCAGTTTTTGGCTGCTGATGATTTCGAAAAGAGGACGCACATAGATGTTGAATAACATCGGCGACAGGGGAGATCCTTGAGGGACCCCGCACGATAATGTGCGTTGTTCAGAAGTGAAGGGTCCTAGCTTCACTATTTGCGATCGGTTTTCCAAAAAAGAGGAGAACCAGGATAGTTCGCTTTCTGCGACTTTGGCTATTTTAGCCAGCCGAGTCAATAACAGCTTGTGATCAACTGTATCAAAGGCTGCGCTTAGGTCCAGCAGAACCAGAAGAGAAGATTCTCCTTCGTCTGCGGCCTCAAACGTCGTCCCATATCTTAAGCAATGCTGTTTCCATCCCGTGTCCGGGACGTAAGTAAGTTATTAGGATATTTTGTACCAACAACATTGACCTAAATCAGAGGTCTCCAAACTGCGGCCAGGGGGCCAGATGTGGCTCTTTGCTTGCTTTTATTCCGGCCCTTGGGTACAATTCCTCCTACTGCCACCAATGATGGGGCACAATTTATCCAATGACACCGATAATGGGGCACAATTTCTCCCAATGACTCCAATGATGTGACACAATTTCTCTCAATGACACCAATGATGGGACACAATTTCTCCTGACAACATCGATTATGGGGCAACCATTACTCCCATTGACACCAATTATGGAGCACAATTTCTCCCATTGACACCAAAGATGGAGCATTGTTTTTTCCCAACTGACATCAGGACCTTTTGTACTCCAAATGGCCACAGTCTGGCCCCTTCTGAAGCCTGAAGCACAGTAAACATGCCCTTTGTTTAGAAAGCATGGAGACCCCTGGCCTAAATTTAAAAAAAAAAATTAAAAAAAAATTCGATATGTTATATTGCAGAATTTTTTATTTTTTTTTATTTGGTCTTTTGTTAAAACAAAAAAACACGGAAAAAATAAAATAACGCAGAGGTGATCAAATACCACAGAGGAAAAAAAAATTTGAATTTTATTTGTGTACAGCGTCGCATGACCGCGCAGTTGTCAGCTTAACTTATGTCGTGCACATGGCAAAAAATGGCTTGTCATGGAGGGGGGGTAATTCTTCCAGAGGTCACGTGGTTAAACCGTGAATTTTTTTTGCCCAGAGTTTATTTATACTTCAGGCAATAAACCTGAGGTGTCACAAACATGAAGTGATCCTTTGTAGGAGTTTTCCATATGACAGAGGTGCAGACATAGCTGGGGGTACATGGTACCAGTACAGGCCAATTACAGACTGCCAGAAGTATAAATAAACTCTGGGCAAAAAATTGGACCTCTGGAAGATTTACCCCCCTCCCCCTTTCATGATAGGCCATGTTTTGCTATGTGCGCTGCTTAAAGTGGAGGTTCACCTAAAAAAAAAAAATGTTATCATTGCATTATGGCTATTTAGTAGAATGAGAATTGGCGTTTGTTTTTTAAAAATGCTAGCGGGACATACCTTTTTTCTATATAGATGATCACCGCGGCTTCCGGGTATGGTCGTCAGGACTGGGCGTTCCTAATTGATTGACAGGCATCCCGACCGACGCATACAGCGCGTCACGAGTAGCCGAAAGAAGCCGAACGCCGGTGCGCAGGCGCCGTATAGAGCCGCACCGACGTTCGGCTTCTTTCAGCTACTCGTGACGCGCTGTATGCGTCGGTCGGGATGCCTGTCAATCAATTAGGAACGCCCAGTCCTGACGACCATACCCGGAAGCCGCGGTGATCATCTATATAGAAAAAAGGTATGTCCCGCTAGCATTTTTAAAAAACAAACGCCGATTCTCATTCTACTAAATAGCCATAATGCAATGATAACATTTTTTTTTTTAGGTGAACCTCCCCTTTAACTTAAGCTGACAACTGCGCAGTGGTATTTAATCACCTCTGCGTTTTATTTTATTTTTACAAAAGACCAATTTTGAAAAAAAATTATAATTTTTTGTTTTGCTATAACATATACATTTTTTTTTACAGGCTCACATCTGGTGTACAGGTGAGGGGGGAGGAGGGAATGACAGGTATGAAGCTGTCAGCCTGCTAGATAAAGGGGAGGGGACGAGCTGCCTTACCGTTACTTTTCTTCAGAGTTACGGCGGCAGTCTGTCAGGTAGGTCCCGGCTTCAGTCGGTCAGACTCCGTGCTCTGCTGCTCCTGGCGCCATTAGAATTTGAAGCTGAGCGGCATGCACGCTTTACGCAACGGTGCCACGTGGAGAGGAGAGGAGAGGAGGAGGAGGAGGAGGAGGGAGGGTCAAGGGGACCAGTGCATGAGTGTCAGTGGGTGCGACGCCCCCCCCCGCAGCGCCGTGCTCTTGCTGAGCAGTTACACGGGCGGCAGCCGCCCCCTGCTCCTGCCACATTCAACACATTTTTTTTTTTTAGTGAACTGACTGCGAGATGTGACAGCCACACGGCGCCCGTATTGTCCAAGGCGCCTTGTGCGATCGCACAACCCGCACACCGCAAAGGCCGGCCCTGGGTACATTGATGGGGCAAGATGATCAGGAGGTAAAGTGTTGGGAGAGATGAGAATTGAGTCCAGTGTTGGACCAGATAAGAAAGGGATACCATGTTGGGAAAGATGAGCAGGGGAGGTTCAATGTTGGGGCAGAGCAGAAAGGAGGTAGATTGGTGGGACAGATGAGTAGGGGGTTATCACAGTGGGGCAGAGGAGCAGGGGGTTACAGAGGTGATGCAGAGGAGAAAGGAGGTACATTGGAACACATGAGCAGGGAGTTACAGTGGATGTGCAGAAGAGCCGGGAGTACAGTGTTATGACAGGTAAGAAGATAGTTCAGTGATGAAAAAGAAGAGCATGGGGGTACAATGTTGGAGCAGATGTGCAAGGAGGTACAGTGGTGGGGCAGATGAGAAAGGGGAAACATTGGTGGGGCAAATGAGCAGGGTGGTACAGTGGTGGAGCAAACATACAGGGGGTTACAGTGGTGGGGCAGACTTGCAGGGGGTTACAGTGGTGGGGCAGACATACAGGAGGTTACAGTGGTGGGGCAGATGTACAGGGGGTTACAGTGATAAACTAGATTTGCAGGAGGGACAGTGATCTGAGGTGTGGAGTTGCAGGAATTGGGGCTGATCTGAGGTGTAAGAGTGCAGGATGTAAATTTCTCACTACTCAAGTCGTTTACAGCATTTACTTTAAAAAAAAAAAATCATTTTCGTAATTGAGAGTGCGAAGTCTACATTTTTTTGTTATAAAATCGGCACGCTCAATTTCTTTGAAAATAGGTTGCCTACCCCTGGTCTAGAGGCTAAAGCAGCAAACAATCACAGTGCATCTGTATTTTTGTTCAGAAGTCTAATTATTTCAGTAAACCCCAAGTAGTATATTGATGTTTCTTTAACTTAACAAGGACGATGCATCTACAAACCATTTACTGTTGAAGGAATGCAATACAAAACACACAGAGTGCTACAAATTACATACACTATTTAGCCTTTCATAGCAAATGAATAGTCTTCATGCAATAGGGATACAAGAAAAGCCACTTATCTTTTGTTATAGGTGGTCCACAATGTCCTTATCGGGCATTAACCACTTAAGACCCAGACCAAAATGCAGGTAAAGGACCTAGCCAGTTTTTGCGATTCGGCACTGCGACGCTTTAACTGACAATTGCACGGTCGTGCCACATGGCTCCCAAACAAAATTGAAGTCCTTTTTTTCCCCCACAAATAGAGCTTTCTTTTTGGTGGTATTTGATCACCTCTGCGGTTTTTATTTTTTGCGCTATAAACAAAAATAGAGCGTAAATTTTGAAAAAAATACTATATTTTTTCCTTTTTGCTATAATAAATATCCCCCAAAAATATATATAAAAAAAAAAATTTCCTCAGTTTAGGCAGATATGTATTCTTCTACCTATTTTTGGTAAAAAAAATCGCAATAAGCGTTTATCGATTCGTTTGCGCAAAACTTATAGGCCCAGATTCACAAAGCACTTACGCCAACGTAAGTGCAAATTTGCGCCGATAAGTGCAAATGTGCGCCGGCGTATCTGTGCGCCAGACCCACAAACCAGCATACGCCTAAAAACTGGCCACCCTACACGTCGTAGCTTACATACGCCGGCGTAGGGTGGGCGCACTTTTCGTCTGGACGCATTTTGCTGCTCCCATTGATTAGGCATTCAAACATGCAAATTAGGGAAATACGGCAATTCACGAACGTACGTGCGCCATTAGGTAAATACAGCGATTCACGAACGTACGTGCGCCTGTACATGCGCATGCTATACGAGGTGCGCGTAAGTTGTACGTTCGGTGTAAAGTTATTCCCCATAGATGAGGCGCAACCCGGCAACAGACATGCAAGTTCTGCACCAGAGAACACAGGCGTATTGGGCGTACGTTACGTTCACGGCGTACGTGGTGATCCGGTGTAGCTTAGGCATTTGTGCCGGCGTGGTTGTGAGCATGCGCATAAGGGTGCTGTTTCATGGGTTCACGTCATGGCAACGTCACGGCGCATGCGCAGTTCGTGATACGCCGGGCGTAAAGCACTGCACCATGCTCGGACCATCATTTGCATGGGGTCACTCCCACTTCCACCTACACCGGCCTGCGCCTTCGAAACCTACAACATGCCGACGCAGCGTTGGGAGCAATAGCTTGCTGAATGCAGTGCTTGCTTCTCCGCGCTGCATTGTTTACTGTGAAAATGACAATTGCAGTTTGGGAGTTAACCACTAGGGTCGCTGAAGGGGTTATGTGTGACTTCATATGTGTTTCTGTAGGGGGGGCGGGGCTGGAAGTGTAACGTCATTGATTGTGTTTCCCTATATCAGGGAACACATGATCAATGACAGCACCACAGTGAAGAACGGGGAAGCTGTGTTTACACACAGCTCTCCTCGTTCTTCAGCTCCAGGGACCGATCGCGGGACTCCAGCACCGATCGGGTCAACGGTCTTTGAATGTAGTTTGCACAAATGTCTATCATTTTCCACTATGACCCAGTCATTATGATTTTCAGAATTGTCACCTCTGCGGCAGGTCACTGGATTTTGTTTCCGTTTACAGCCTATCCTCTGATCTCCATGTGCTGTTATGCTCTCTTTGGTGATCAAGATCATGATTACATCGACAATAAATTTAGGGTGCTCAAATCTCAGGCAATTAGTCTGTGACAGATTGTTGGCAAATTAAAGGGTTTGTAAAGGATTTTTTTATCTTAATAGCTTCCTTTACCCTAATGCTGTGCTGTTTTCATGTCCTCATTGTTCGTTTTTGCTCTCAAGTTGCTGTAATTCTTCTCTGATGTTCACACTTCCTGGTTGTCTGTTTCCTGATAACCACAGTGCTGGGAGCTTTCTCTCTGTGGTCACTAATCAAGGAGGTGTGATTACTGTGTGTCTAAAACCCCACAGCACCAATCAGTTTAGTTTCCAAACCATCACTGCCCTGTATTGGCTTTGTGGCTCTGTACAGCAGAGAGGCAGGAAACAACATGCAAAAACGAAACTAGAAACTACAGATACATTATATGATTGATATTTATCAATTATTAATTGTTTTTAAAAGGAATCAGTCTCTATACCCTGTAAACAGTCATTTCAGCATAACATTTTTTTTATTTATTTACAACTCCGGTGTACTGCCAACTATACCACACAAAGGTAAACTGGTCATGACACTGGGTCTGTTGGGATGGAAAAGAAAGCCAGGTCTATCCCTGCAATATATTCTCCTGCCTCTTTTGCAATTCTCTCAATGATGGAGATCACATAGGAAACAGCTTTCTCCAATAGAGGTGCAACTTTGTTTAAACCCTTTAATCAACAGTCATTCTTCATGTTGCAAAATAAGAAAAAATATATATTGCGCTGACACCCTGAATATTATGCAGCAGCCAGCACAGCAAGAGACAATTACAGACAAATAATTATAGGGATAAGTGCAGAGTTGCTAATAGATAAACCTGTCACAATAAATACTTAAATCACGTGAAAAAAAAGTAATGAACTTAATATGTCCATATAAAAATGGTTGATGATAACAATTGAACAGTCCACAAAAGTGAAAAATACAAGTGTTGTGATTTGATCCAGACAGGAAGATATAGATCCTTATGGCATCAATACAAATAGGGAAATTAGTATGGAAGATGGCCACCTCCAGCTATAGGCTTACCTGAACTTCTGGTTACAATGGGAGATGATCCCTCTGTCCTGTGAATGGCTCCAAGTGGCAGTTCCCAAATGCAGACGGTGTTTCTGAAACCAGGGTGGACCAAATCTTCCCCATATGCTCACACGGTGTGACCAAAAAGAAACAAATGCTCCACATAGTGTAAACCATCAGGTATAATAATAATTTTTATAAAAAGCTGGAACACTCCCAGACACGTGCCCTGCTGTTGCCATTGTGTTACTCATACTGTTACTCCAAAAAGCGCTTTTTATCCATCCAAATGTGGGTGTTCCAGCTTTTATTATACCTGTGGGTTTACACTATGTGGAGCATTTGTTTCTTTTTGGTCACACCATGTGAGTAATATGGGAAAGATATGGTTCACCCTGGTTTGAGAAATACCATCCACATTTGGGCACTGACTTGGAGCCTTCCAAAGGACGGAGGGACCATCTCCTATTCTAGCCAGAAACTGTAGGCGTGGATGTTCCAACTGATTGGTGTTTAAGCACCACAAGCCTTAGGCCGCGTACACACGATCGAACATGTCCGCTGAAACTGGTCTGCAGACCAGTTTCAGCAGACATATCCGATCGTGTGTAAGGCCTACTGGACAGGTTTCCAGCAGGCAAAAGTTTTAAAACGTGCTTTAAAACTTGTCCGCTGGAAACCTGTCCGTCGGACATGTCCGCTGGTTAGTACGCCTAACCAGTGGACCGAAATCCACCGCATGCGTCGATTGGATTTGACGCATGCGTGGAAGCATTTTACTTCCTGGTTTGGTGACGTGGCGGCGTCAACGTCACCGCCACGTCACCGCGCTGTCTGTTTGTTTTGATCGTGTGTACACACATCAGACCAAAATCTCAGACATGTCCGATTAAAACGGTCCGTCGGACCGTTTTCATCGTATATGTCTCCTTGTGTGTACGCGGCCTTAAAGACTCATCGGGCCTTTGCCCTTTTGGGTCCAATAGTTCCGGTAAGCCTTCATATAGATGTCCTGTAGTCACGCAGTGACCTTTTTTTTTTGCTAGCGCTGCACATATCCCTATAACTATTCTTCATGTTGCAACTGGTTTCTTTACTGGGAACACTGGAGCCAAGAGAGGGCTTTGAGCAGTTCTTGAATAGTCTCGCAAATTTATTTGTGGCCTTCTGGTAATCTGTACTGAATGAGACAGACTGGATTCTCTGTTGGTGGAATGTAGACAGGTGTTAATTCCACATGACTTCTGACCAGTCTTCACCTCCTGTGATATGGGGGTTGGTTTGCTCATGTGGTAGATGCATTAATAAGTGAATCCACGTCAACCTTAAAATTGAGGATTTAAGGACATGGCAGCCCACTTTTATTACAAAGGATGAAAGAAAATCTTCACAGCATAAAGTGTCCCATGCAGGGGGTTACAGCTTCACACAAAACAGTGTTGAACAAAAATGCCTGTCAGCAGCACTGTTTCTCTTTCTGGTCTCCCAGGAAGAAGCATACATCTAGTTCTGTCTGTGGAGTGCGGACAGACTAGTGCAATTACCGGATCTCACTCACCGCGTTGCATCTGGAGACAAAATATTAGAGAAGCACCTCCTTACTGCGTCTTCTCGTGCTACTTACATTTCAAAATCCACACAAAATGATTTAATCGGGTGTTGTGGGGATGAAATCAGCAATGTCATTGTAGCTAGAATTAAAGAGGCTTGCTATTTCAGTAAAATATTTGATGAAACTAGAGACATTTCCCATACTGAACAACTTACACTCAACTTTAGATATGTCTACAATGGATCAATTTGTGAAGATTTAAAAAAAATTGTAGATGCTTATGAATTTGCAACCCAGAAGGAATCAGGAATTTATAGTTAAGGTTCAGAACCAAGGCTTACAGGAAAGGTTTTAGGCCAGATGGTTATCCAACTAATTAAAGACCTCTCCATGGACATTACTCATTGTGTTGGCTTTGGAAGAGACAGTTGCAGTGTTATGTCTTCCGAGGTGGCTAGTGCTGTATCCGAGATTCTCTGTGTAGCACCCAACATTTGCAGATGTCCTTGCTACAATCATTCTCTGAGCAATTTCAAAGTCCTCATAAGTGTCAGTACACAATGCAGTAGCAGTGGTCAAATCAACCATTTCAGTCTTTAACAAAGTAGCAAGGCATCATTTTATTTTAGAGCAGGAGTTAGGCTCTTAGCTTACCAGTTTTTGTAAAACTAGATGGGTAGAGCGCCATGATTCTCTCATAAGATTTTGAGATGGACTTATAAAAGTGGCGAGTGCACTATCTGCAATATCTCAGGGCAAATGCTTAAGCACTAGCTCAACAGCATCTACAGAAGAAACAAGCAAACTCCTGCGCATGGGTGGATTGTCCAACATTTATTCAAAGATCTTCATAAAAAGTCATGCAATTGTCAAAAATGGTAATAAGAGGCCTTGCTGTCCTTCGTGGATGGGGAAGTCCTGGCAGAAAATAGAGAAAGAAAAGAAAGGCGCACCAGCCTTGTGTATTACCGCTTGACAATTTATTGAATAATAAAAATATTAAAAACTACTCACAAAAGACGTAACAAAACGGGCTTGTCAACAGGCAATGAGGTATGTTCCCCTCAGACCGCACTCCACAATGGGGGGGACTGGAAGTATGTTACTGCTGGCTGACGCGTTTTGAGGCGTCTGGGGCCTCTTCATCAGAGCTCAGCAGTATAGACCCTTCCGCAGACACTACTTTTATAGCACTACATTCAATAGATGAATAGCAGGAGGCCACACCATCTGCAGACCATGGGGACCCCCCCCAGGGGCCATACAAAAAAATCTACATATATATATATATATATATATATATATATATATATATATATATATATATATATATATATATAAATCAAATTGGGGGAGGTGTATTGTAGATCACCAATAAAAACACAATAAATGATCAATGATCATGCGAATCTCCAATGGCCACTCTAGTGCCATGAAAAGCAAATCCCCAAGAGCAGAGGTAGAAGAGAGGAAAAAAAGGAGGAGGAAAAGGATTGTAGCACTAGAGAGGAGGCAATTTTGACTCTCACAACAAGAAAAAGAAAAAGGTCGCCCAGTTGTGATAAAAGTCACTCTAATGCTGCCAATGCACCACGGACCAGATAGCGCAGTACCTTCACGGGTGGTGGCGTTGCAACTCCCCTCTCCACATGGCGCGATGCAGGGTGTCATTATTCCTGTACGATGGAGCGCAAACACTACTCCACCGGCGCTTTGATTGGTGATCTACAATACACCTCCCCAATTAGATTTTTTTTTATATATATATATATATGTAGATCTTTTTGTACGGCCCCTGGGGGGGCCCCCATGGTCTGCAGAGGTTGTGGCCTCCTGCTATTCATCTATTGAATGTAGTGCTATAAAAGTAGTGTCTTCGGAAGGGTCTATACTGCTGAGCTCTGATGAAGAGGCCCCAGATGCCTCGAAATGCATCAGCCAGCAGTAACATACTTCCAGTCCCCCCATTGTGGAGTGCGGTCTGAGGGGAACATACCTCATTGCCTGTTGACAAGCCTGTTTTGTTACGTCTTTTGTGAGTAGTTTTTTATATTTTTATTATTCAATAAATTGTCAAGCGGTAATACACCAGGCTGGTGCGCCTTTCTTTTCTTTTTCTATCAACAGCATCTACATCTCATCCATTCTCTGTGCAGTGCAGAATTCATATTTTCATTGGTTTCACTCATCAGTGTTCTGAAAGTAACCCTTCCTCTGAGTCGCTTCCTCCAATCCCCAACAATCCCCAACAATTGATTTAACAAGCGCATCAGACTGTTTGACTGATACCATGGCAACCCTGGAGAATATGCGATGTAAAGCTGATGAAACTTTTTCCACTTTGCATATGGAGGCTACAGAATTGGAATCAGAACTTGAAATGGAACTAAAAATGGCACGTCTTGTAGGCAGACATGTGTACAGATCCAATTACAATGTAGAATTAACCACTTGACCACTGGGCACTTAAACCCCCTTCCTAACCAGACCAATTTTCAGCTTTCGGTGCTCTCACAATTTGAATGACAATTACTCAGTCATACAACATTCTACCCATTTGAAATTTTTGTCCTTTTTTTCACACAAATAGAGCTTTCTTTTGGTGGTATTTGATCACCTCTGGGTTTTTTATTTTTTGCGCTATAAAAGAAAAACGACTGAAAATTCTGTAAAAAAAAAAAAAACTTGTTTCTGTCATATTAGCAGGTTATTTCTCACACACAGCATATGCATACCACAAATTACACCCCAAAACACATTCTGCTATTCCTCCCGAGTATGGCGATACCCCATGTGTGGGACTTTTACACAGCGTGGCCACATACAGAGGCCCAACATGCAGGGAACACCATCAGGCGTTCTGGAACACCCAGACCAATTCTGACATTTCTCTCCTACATGGAAAAATCATCATTTATTTGCTAGAAAATTACATAGAACCCCAAAACATTATATATGCTTTTTTAGCAAAGACCCTAGAGAATACAATGGCGGCCGTTACAACTTTTTATCTCGCACGGTATTTTCGCAGAAATTTATTGAACGCGTGTTTTTTAAAAAACTGTTTTGTGCTTAAAACAAAACAAAACAGTAAAGTTAGCCCAATTTTTTTTCATAATGTGAAAGATGAAGTTACGCTGAGTAAATAGATACCCAACATGTCACACTTCAAAATTGCGCACACTCGTGGAATGGCGCCAAACTTCGCTACTTAAAAATCCCCATAGGCGGTATTGCAGAGTATTGGGGTATTGCAAAGTATCATGCAGGGTATTGGGGTATTGCCGAGTACTGGGGTATTGCCGAGTACTGGGGTATTGCCGAGTACTGGGGTATTGCCGAGTACTGGGGTATTGCCGAGTACTGGGGTATTGCCGAGTATTGGGGTATTGCCGAGTACTGGGGTATTGTTGAGTACTGGAGTATTGGGGTATTGCCGAGTATTGGGGTATTGCCGAGTACTGGGCTATTGCCGAGTATTGGGGTATTGCCGAGTATTGGGGTATTGTTGAGTACTGGGGTATTGTTGAGTACTGGGGTATTGTTGGGTACTGGGGTATTGTTGGGTACTGGGGTATTGTTGGGTACTGGGGTATTGTTGGGTACTGGGGTATTGTTGAGTACTGGGGTATTGTTGGGTACTGGGGGTATTGTTGGGTACTGGGGGTATTGTTGGGTACTGGGGGTATTGTTGGGTACTGGGGGGATTGCTGGGTACTGGGGGGATTGCAGAGCTGGGATGTTTTGAGGGATGGCTGGATCTGTGACTGCATTTGTCACAGATCCAGCCACAGCTCAGCTGCTGACACCCCGCTCCCCCCCCTCTCCTCGCACACTGTACAGAGAGGAGAGGGAGGAGAGGGAGGAACCGGCGTCATCAAATGACGCCGGTTTGTTTACAAGTGATCGCGCCGTCATTTGACGGCGCGATCACGTGGTAAACGGCCGCGATCAGCGGCAATTTACCATGATCCGTGATGCGCCGGGTCTTCTAGACCCGGCGAGCACGGACACTTTCGCGAGCGCGTCCCAGGGGACGCGCAATCGCGAAAGTGAAGGACGACGTCCCAGGGACGTCGTCCCAAGACAACCCCGCCGCGCCGTAGCAGTAAAATGCTTATGGCGCGGTGGGAAAGTGGTTAACTGAAGAATACTACAGGAAATCGTTGTATATTCCCTTGCCATATTCAAATCTTGATGCCAGCAGTACTTTTTGGAAAAAAATGAAAACCATGGTTCCTGTTGCTGTGCAATCATTATCAAAGCGTTTCCACCTTCTTCTAGCTGATGGTAAGCAGAAGATAATGGAGACATTACTGCAGGGAGAACTAAGTATCTGGCTTACAAAGTAGAAACGAGTTATCGCAATAGAAGGAAATTCCAAAAACAGTTCTTAAAGTGTTGGACTTGTGTGACCAGGACCTCTTCCCAACCATCAGAGGTTTACATACCCTGGCAGAATTTATGATTTATTGGCCATTTTTCAGACAATATGAATAATACAAAAACTTTTCTTTCACTCATGGTTAGTGTTTGGCTGAAACCATTAATAATCAATCAACTGTGTTTACTCTTTTTAAATCATAATTGCCACAGAAACTACTCAAATGACCCTGATTAAAAGTTTACATACCCCAGTTCTTAATACAATGTATTGCCCCTTTAACATCAATGACAGCTTGAAGTCTTTTGTGGTATTTGTGTCAGATGGTAAAGCTGTCCATTCTCTCAACTCTTGGCAAAAAGCCTCCAGTTCCTGTAAATTCTTGGGCTGTCTTGCATGAACTGCACATTTGTGATTTCCCCAGAGTGATATTGAGGTCAGGAGACTGAGATGGCCACTCCAGAACCTTCACTTTATTCTGCTGTAGCCAATGACAGGTCCACTTGGCCTTGTCTTTTGGATCGTTGTCATGTTGAAATGTCCCAGTACGTCCCATGCGCAACTTCCTGGCTGATGAATGCAAATGTTCCTCCATTATTTTTTGATAACATACTGCATTCATCTTGCTAACAATTTTGACCAATCTTCCTGTGCGTTTGTAGATCACACATCCCCAAAACATCAGCGATTCACCTCCATACCTTGTATCATAGGCCTTGTTGACTCCTCTTCAAATGTAGCATTTATGGTTGTGGTAAAAAAGCAAAATTTTGGTCTCATCACTCCAAATTCCTTTGTGCCAAGAGGTTTGAGGATTGTCTTTGTGCTGTTTGGCGTATTGTAAGTGGGAAACTTTGTGGCATTTGCGTAGCAATGGCTTTCTTCTGGCGACTTGACCATGCAGCACATATTTCTTCAAGTGCCTCCTTATTGCGCATCTTGAAACAGCCACACAACATATTTTCAGAGAGTCCTGTATGGAGCGCTACCCCCGAAGGAGCCGCTGGTTGATTGTTGGGTCCGGCACATTACATAGCTCTAGCGTTGTCTAGGGGTGTGATGCATGAACAAAGTAGTGAGCGGAGGTCCAGACATTTAATAAAGTTTTCCAAGGCTTTATTTCCAGGCCAACATAGCCAACATCAACTTCAGTTAGGAGAGAAAAGGTTGATGAGAGTAAAGGGATGAACTTGCAGTGTCAGGCCTGGATGTGAATGGGCAATCCAGCCCTTAGTAACAGCGGTCCATAATGGATGAATATAAGGGGCGAATCCTTCCAATGGACTCCAGCCCGGGTCACCGGGAGACAGTAATTCGTACCTGTAACATCCCGGTCACCAGATCCCCGGTTAGTGCGGCACTCAGCCTGAGATCCGTTTCAATGGAACCTGGAACCCAGTGGATTACTGGGGTCCTCTTTTGCCTCCGGTTGAGGCTCAATGAAGCCTGCAAGCTTGGCCAGAAGGGCCGCGCCGGTGGGGCCCACAGGTGCACACACCCTGAAGGTGGATGCCGCACCCAGCACCGGGACCCCGCGAAGATTTTAGAACACATGACACCTGTCGCAGATATACCCCTCCCCAGCATGCCCTGCGAGGGAAGAACTCCTCTAATTGGCTGCTGGGGAAGACTTGCTCTGCCAGAAACCCTGCTGGCGCCAACTGCTGGCCGGAGATGATACCACATCCCTAGAATGCAGATTGGTCCAGGAGACCTTTCTGGACCGAGAGGGGTCATAATTTAAATAAATCACGAACGTAGCTCTCCCATTCTTGCTAACTTTAGCGTAGTGCCCATACTAAAAGTAAGGGGGCACTACATGTATTTCACCTAAATTTATTTGTGGATAGAAGAAGATCCTGGACTGCCGCACTCCTTAAAACAATGGGCTAGATTCAGGATGGAGAGCGTATCTTTGTGCAGGCGTAGCGTATCCGATTTACGCTACGCCTCCGCAACTTTTACAGGCAAGTGCTGTATTCACAGAGCACTTGCTCCGAAAGTTGCGGCGGGGTAGCATAAATGGGCTGGCATATCCCCGCATAATTTAAATAGGGCAGGTAGGGGGCGTGTTTTTTTTTAAATTAACACTGACCCCATGTAAATGACGCGCCGAACGTACTGCGCATGCGCCGGCCGTGAACGTATCCCAGTGCGCATGCTCAAAATCGCGTCGCAAATAGTGAATGAAAACGACGTGAACGTAACTTACGCCCAGCCCCATTCTGAATCGACTTATGCAAACGACGTAAACGACGTACAATACGACGCTGTCCCGACGTCCATACTTAACATTGGCTGCGCCTCACTATAGCAGGGGTAACTTTACGCCGGGCGTAAGCCTAACATATATGACGCAAATAGATACGCCGGCCGCAACTACATTTGTGAATCAGCGTATCTAGCTCATTTGCATATTCAAAGCGTAAATCGACTGAAGTGCCACCTAGAGGCCAGCGTAAATATGCAACTAAGATACGACGGCGTAAGAGACTTGCGCCGCTTGTATCTTAGCTAAATTTCGGCGTATCTTGTTTTCTGAACACAGAAAAAAGTTACGCCGGCGCATCTTAGAAGTTACGCAGCGTATCTCGAGATACGCCGCGTAACTTCTTACTGAATCTAGCCCAATGTCTTTATTGTACAAATGAAATCCAAAAAACAACCAAAACGATGCCACCTTTTTCCTGTTGTTTACTTCAACAGGAAAAAGGTGGCTTTGTTTTGGTTGTTTTCTGGATTTCATTTGTACAATAAAGACATTGTTTTAACGAGTGCGGCAGTCCAGGATCTTCTTCTATCCAATGCACCTGTGCATCGTCAGTTCGCTTTTGGTTTAGAAGGGATCAGCAGTTTTTAGAGCGGTATCATCTCTCACTTAAATTTATTTGTGGGTTTTTCTTTGCATCCCAAACAATTTTTCTGGCAGTTGTGTCTGAAATTTTAGTTGGTCTACCTGACTGTGGTTTGGTTTCAACAGAACCCCTAATTTTCCACTTCTTGATTAGAGTTTGAACACTGCTGATTGGCATTCTCAATTCCTTGGGGATCTTTTTATATCCCTTTCCTGTTTTATACAGTTCAACTACCTTTTCCCACAGATCCTTTGACAATTCTTTTGCTTTCCCCATGACTCAGAATCCAAAAACGTCAGTGCAGCACTAGATGAAAGATGCAAGGTTCTGTCAGGAGTCCAGAAACACATTGACCTTTTATACAAACACACTAATTGCAAGCAAACAGATCACAGGTGAGGATGGTTACCTTTAATAGCCATTCAAATCCCTTTGTGTCAACTTGTGTGCATGTTATCGGGGCAAAATCACCAGGGTATGTAAACTTTTGATCATTTGGGTAGTTTCTGTTGTGATTATGATTTAAAAAGAGTAAAAACAGCTGATTGATAATAAATGGCTTCAGCTAAACACTAACCATGAGCGAAATAATAATGTTTTTAATATTTTTTATATTCTCCGAAAATGGCCAAGAAATCATAAATTCTGTAAACTTATGATTTCTTGGCCAGAATTGGCTTGGGTGGCAACTGGCAAGTATGCCTGTCTCCACTCAACTCTTGACGCCGTACAACTGTTATACTTTTTCCTGTCGTTTTTCAGAAATAAAGTATGTAATGCAGTATAGAATATTCTTAGATTTTACTGAAAATGTAAAGAAGTACAAAGTGAGAACAAAACTGTATTAATTAAAATCTGACATTATGTGTGATAGAAACCAGCTTTTAAAATTATGTAAGCAGGATGGATCTTTTTCACATATTAGAAGGTGTGATTGCAGATAACATTTGTGTGGATATAAGCACATTTGACAGAATATAATTAAAACATAACATTAAATTACATGATTCATTCCTTTTGTATGTGTTCTTGAAATAATTAAATCCATAGATATGATCTTTAACATGCCCTTGCCATAATGTAAAGTCTCTTTTACTATGCTAAAAAGCCTTAAATTGATTATTTGCTTCTAGAGTGCCATTAAAGTCCATTTGAAATCTAGCAGTATATACATATAAGTAACTTTGCTTTTGGGAATTATGGGTAAATGTGAGCGTTAGGACTAAATAATCTTTTGTAATGATGTATATTTTTGACTGTTTAAAACAGGCACTCACCAAGCAATTTGTTTTGTCACTAAAATATTATATGTTGTATACTAAACCATACAAGTCCACAGTTCAGAGAGTAGTACACAATTTAAAAAAAAGTAAAAAACAAAATGTGAGTTTGTGTATGGTATGGAAAAAACAAACTTGTTTTTCTCAGAATCTTAGAGGGTCACTAAAGGAAAAATTATTTTTTGCTGAAATGACTGTTTACAGGGTAAATAGATATAAAAGTTAACTGATTCCTTTTCAAAATGATTAAAAATAGATAAAAATCAATCATATAATGTGCCTGCAGGTTAGTTTCACTTTTGAACTGGCTTCATGTTTCTGCAAAGTAGAAATAGAAACACAGAACAAAAACAAACAAATCCAGGGCAGTGTTTTGTTTTTAAATGAATCTGATTGGTTCTGGGAAGTTTTAGACACACAGTAATGACAGCTTAAACCATTGTGAGAAAGCTCCCAGCACTCTGGTTATAAGGAAACAGACAAGCAGGAGGTGTGGAGAACAGAGCAGTATTACAGCAACTTCAAAGCAAAAATGAACAATAAGGACATGAAACCAGTACTGCAGTAAGGTAAAGGAAGCTATTTAGCTAAAAAAAAATCTGCTTGTATAAGGAAGTAATTTAGCTCATATCATCTGCTGATTGACTGGATGCTCCCCAATACGTGTTTTGCCAGAAGATGGCCTTTTCATCCAGCAGCAGGCTCTCATAGTAGATTTTCTGGATCAGTTGACTCCTCGGCTTAGCCATGGGGAGATGTACATGGACCCCTTCTTTAAGAAGATGCAGGGCTCACCTGTAACGTTGCTTCAGGCACTGGATCCTGTGTTAGGCGCTCGCCCAGGGCTATGGTGCAAAGCTTTGAGTAATACTACTGCCTGCTGTATCCTTGTTCCTGAAGACCCCCCTAGGGAGTATGCCTTCTGGTCTGCGAATGTACACAGGCCAACAATATGCCACACCTAAGCTTGCAACGTGGCATCCCTCCTCCCTCTCCCACTCTTGAAGTGACACACCTACCTATTCGGGGGTCTATGATGACCTAGTCACAGACTGGCTTTAACCACTTCTGCTCTACAGTTGATTTATAAGGATGCTGACTCGCTTGCATATGTTGGTATTGGGGGTCTAGGGTGTCCTAGCCAAAATGGACAATTACCCTTCCTGCCCTGCAGTGTGTCAATGTTGGGATGGTCTCTTTTGTATACTCGGTCATGAAGGGCCTATAAGCCCTTCTGTTTTGCTGTTGGTCTATGGGTAACCCTTATGGGTGTTGGATCACATTCATGCTGCTGGTGTGGCAGCTTAAGATGCCCTAGTTAAAATCATGTGTTGACCTTTTCTGCTCTGCAGATGTTCTGTGAGTAATCCGTGTGCACATGGTTTCACTCACATACTGTATGTATGATGGTCTGCAGGCTCTGGGTGCGGCAGCCATTGACCCACTATGCTATGCAGTCAGTCAGTCAGTAACTCATGCTTGTACTCTCTCACATATTGGTTGAATAGAAGTGTGGGTGATCTAGTCACAAGCAGCCATTTATTCCTGTTGCTCTGCAGATGGTTTGTGAGTTTTGCATATGCCACTTTCTATTGAAAGATCTATCCTTTTGGAAAAAACCTTGGGCAATTATTCAAAGGACAGTTCCCTTTTAGCATGTGGTATCTAGTGGCTACAAGATGGAATATTGGTTTCTCCATACCTTCCTCTAGGGCAGGGGTCTCCAAACTATGGCCCTCCAATTGTTCAGGAACTACAATTCCCATCATGCCTAGTCATGTCTTTGAAGGTAAGAGTTTTACAATGCCTCATGATATGTGTAGTTCTAAAAAATCTGTAGGGCCATAGTTTGGAGATCCCTGCTCTAGGGTAAAAGATTCCACATGGAAGATTCATGATGTGTCAAATCTTTCCTTGTCTGGGTGACTTCCTGGAATCTGTGGAGATGCTGGCTCATGTTGGGGCCTATACCTCCATGTGAGCAGCAGCAAAGTAGCAGAGTTCTCACAGCTATATCGTTTCAGTCCTGGCCCAGCATATCGAGGCACAGACTCCCTGAAAAGGTGTACCACAGATGCCTGCTCTAGCCTATAACAGTGGTGCTGCTATTTGACATGACCGGCTGCAATAAGGAAGAACCAGGAGGTCTGAAATGGTAGAATACTGTGGTATCATTGCGTTGAGATGTCATAACCTCATATCGTCTTACAGCCATTCATGCCAATAGAATAGACAACTTAGAAAAAGGTCTGAGGCCGGGTATCACATGACCGAGAAACTCGTCGGGCGAAACACATCGTTTTCCTCGTCGAGTTCCTTGTTAGGCTTGTCGAGGAACTCGACAAGCTTGCTTTGCGTACCCACGTTAAAGACCAAATCTCCTCTTTCTTAAACGCGGTGACTTCAACACATACTACGGCAGGGGAAGTTCAATTCCATTGGCACAACCCTTGGGGCTGCTTTTGCTAATCTCATGTTACTGCGTGGTAGGAAAAAGATTGGTAAGAGACATTTGCACTTTTCAGTCTGTTACAGCGTGACAAATGTGCTATTTCCATTACTAACGCTACTTTTACTGAAGGTGCACGGGTTTCTTTGCATACACACGCTCGAGTTTCTCGTCGGAAACCAGCCCGACGAGAAACTCAACGGGTTTCTTAGCGAAAAGTGTACACACGACCGGTTTCCTCGGAAACCGGTCGTGTGTACGCGGCCTGAGACTGAATAAAGTCCACTTTGTCAGCATGAAAGAAATGATTCTGTGCATTTCATTGAAACCCAATTGCTTGGTACTTAATTGTTTCATTTCATTCTGAATGGACAAATGTGATTTAGCAACACAAATGTAAGTATTTAGTGGGTGATCGTCTAGGCAGTACATGCTTGAACACCTTCACATAAGTGATCTCTGAAATGGGGTTGTTAAATATATGGAGAAATGCAATATTCATGGACAGATATGTCCTCCAGAATTAAGGAAAATAAAGTGTAGCGCTTAGGGGAATTATTTACATGTATTGAACATGAAAACTTATAATCCATATATGGGTGACCATATACTATGTAAAACAGGGAGAACGATTCTGTGTCCAGAAAATTTCAATCTCCAATAAACAAAAGTTAAAGTGACATACCATGAGAAAGTGATGTCTAAATAGAAAATAACTATAATAGGACAGTGAATTCAACACAGTTATGAGTATATAATAAGCATATATAGTGAAAAGTGTATATATACAGTACAGACCAAAAGTTTGGACACACCTTCTCATTCCAAGAGTTTTCTTTATTTTCATGACTATGAAAATTGTAGATTCACACTGAAGGCATCAAAACTATGAATTAACACATGTGGAATTATATAACTGAAAATGTCATATTCTAGGTTCTTCAAAGTAGCCACCTTTTGCTTTGATTACTGCTTTGCACACTCTTGGCATTCTCTTGATGAGCTTCAAGAGGTAGTCACCTGAAATGGTCTTCCAACAGTCTTGAAGGAGTTCCCAGAGATGCTTAGCACTTGTTGGCCCTTTTGCCTTTACTTCTGCGGTCCAGCTCACCCTAAACCATCTCGATTGCGTTCAGGTCCGGTGACTGTGGAGGCCAGGTCATCTGGCGCAGCACCCCATCACTCTCCTTCTTGGTCAAATAGCCCTTACAGAGCTTGGAGGTGTGTTTGGGGTCATTGTCCTGTTGAAAAATAAATGATGGTCCAACTAAACACAAACCGGATGGAATAGCATGCCGCTTCAAGATGCTGCGGTAGCCATGCTGGTTCAGTATGCCTTCAATTTTGAATAAATCCCCAACGGTGTCACCAGCAAAGCAAACCCACACCATCACACCACCTCCTCCATGCTTCACGGTGGGACCCAGGCATGTAGAGTCCATCCGTTCACCTTTTCTGTGTCGCACAAAGACACAGTGGTTGGAACCAAAGATCTCAAATTTGGACTCATCAGACCAAAGCACAGATTTCCACTGGTCTAATGTCCATTCCTTGTGTTCTTTAGCCCAAACAAGTCTCTTCTGCTTGTTACCTTTCTTTAGCAGTGGTTTCCTAGCAGATATTCTACCATGAAGGCCTAATTCACACAGTCTCCTCTTAACAGTTGTTCTAGAGTCTGCTGCAAAAGGTGGCTACTTTGAAGAACCTAGAATATGACATATATTTTCAGTTGTTTCACATATTTTTGTTATGTATATAATTCCACATGTGTTAATTCATAGTTTTGATGGTTTCAGTGTGATTCTACAATTTTCATAGTCATGAAAATAAAGAAAACGCTTGGAATGAGAAGGTGTGTCCAAACTTTTGGTCTGTACTGTATGTAAAAATAACCAATCAAAAATAAGTCCTTGTAAATGCCCGAATCCAAGGTTGGTGAATGGTAAACAGTTCTTTCAACAAATACCCAATGAAGGTGATCTAGTCCACAGTATGAATACTACTTATGTGAGGTCTCAGCAGGTATGGTGTGATACCAAGATGTCACCCAGGAGTGCCTTCACCAATGGATTGGGAAAGAATTAAACACTCTTACCGCAACGAGTGGATCCAGCTCACCATTCGGTGGTGGATCAGCAATGCTTAATCACACCAATGTGACTGCACACACAGGAACCAGGAGACGTCCCCTCCTCTGGCCAGCAAGCTTGTGTGTTTTCCCACGACAGGATCCAATGTTGGTCCACCAACCAATGTTGATTCAGCAGAACTGTAAACAATGACCACATAGGCATCCAGCATGCATGAGTAGAGATCTCTACCATTTGTTGCCAAAAATGCAGTGAAACCATTTAGAACTCACATTTGTGAGTTCTAAATGGTTTCACTGCATTTTTGGCAACAAGAGGTGGAGATCTCTACAATTTTTATAGCACTGATCGCTGTATAAATGACAATGGTTCCAAAATAGTGTCAAAAGTGTCTGATGTGTCCGCCATAATGTTGCATTTACGATAAAAATCGCAGATGGCTGCCATTACTGGTAAAAAAAAGAATCATCCTAAAAAAGCCATAAAACGAATCCCTATTTTGAAGACGCTATAACTTTTGTTCAAACCAATCTATATATACGGTTATTGCGTTTTTTTTTTACCAAAAATATGTAGAAGAATACATATTGGCCTAAAATGAGGGAAACAATGTTTTTTCTTTTATATTTTTTGGGGGGATATTTATTCTAGCAAAAAGTAAAAAATATTGCTTTTATTTCTATATTGTCGTTCTTCTTTTGTTTATAGCTTAAAAAAAAAAAATCACAGAGGTGATCAAATACCACCAAAATAAATCTCTATTTGTGGGAAAAAAATAATTTAAATTTTGTTTGGGTGCAACGTGATACGACCGCGCAATTGTCAGTTAAAGCGTCGCAGTGCCCGAATCGCAAAGTGCTCTGGTCAGGAAGGGGGTAAATTCTTCCAGGGCTAAAGTGGTTAAGGAATTTAAGGTAGCAATTAATTCACTTCTCACAAACAAGGCACTGGGCACTGATGGCCTGTTGGCCCAGCTATATAAAAAGTACTATGATGTACTACTCCTTGATACTCTGCTGTCTTTAATATTACCCAACTCCCCACTTTCATGTAAAATGTCACTTTAATTGTAACTCCTAAACCAGGAAAAGTGATGTGACTTGGCCCCAGATTTTCCACTCTCATATTTAGACTGTACAGTCCTGAAGGCAACTGACTCTCCACTTCGCATGTGGGCGTTGGGCCAAATGGTGTCCTCCCTTGAGGCAGTTTCATTGTTCAATTTTTGCTTCGGACCATTGCAGTGGGACAAGAAGGTGCATTCTCCAGATTGTCCCGTATGCCTGATCAGAAATACCAAGCTTCCCCATGCTTGGTGGGACACAGATTTAAAAAATAGTTTCTCCTTTTAACTTAAAAGGTACTCGCAATGGATGTCAGCCTACTGGTCTACGGAAGATCCCTAGAAATCAATTGTCGTTCCAACCTCTTGTCTGCATCAGACAATGCCACGGCTATTGCATGCATCAACCGTCAGGTTGGAACCAGTGGTCTTGCAACTCGCTGAGTGGTAGATCACCTCATTCAAGCCTTGGCTACCGCACATATTCAGGGTGGGGTAAAATGGCAAATGGACTTATTCATCTGTCAACGTTCTGATTCTGGAATACCAAAGGGAATTCTAGGCTGCTGTCAAAGGCTGGGGAGCATATGTTTTTCCAGGTCTAAGCATCCTCTAGCCTTTTGCAGTGGGTGCTGACAAATATCCTCTTCAACAATTCTGCCCTGCTTTTCAAGATCCAGATAGAGGGCATTTCGGTAATCCTCACTGCACTGATATTGGACATGGTACTTGTGCATACTCAGATTTCTGGCAGCCTCTTCCTGAGCCTTCCGACGGGAGTCCGCATCTAGCTTCTTGACTGTGTTTGCAATATGGCTTGGCTGTTGACATGATTCTATTCCTTTTTGTCATCCTTACGCTCTTATAAGGCCCCTTTCACACTGGGGCATATTTCGAGCGTTATTCTAGCGTTATTCTGGCGTTTTTCAAGCGTTATTCGAGTGAAGCCTCATCTGCAATCCCAATGTGCTGGTAAAGCACCGCTAAGACCCTAAAGTCTTAGGGTGTTTTTGCAGTGCCTCAGTGTGAAAGGAAAATGTGTTTTTACAGCGTTTTTTTTTTTCAGCGCCCAAAAGCTGCTCCAAAGATGCTGCTTGCAGGACTCAGTGTGAAAGGGTCCATTAAGATGCATGGAGAGCGTTTTTATGAGCTTTTTTAATAGCGCTATTTTTAACGCTAAAACGCTTTAAAACCGCTTCAGTGTGAAAGGGGTCTAAAGGTAGATAATCGACTCCTACCAAGTTTACCATTGCACTTGGGCAGTGTATTCTCTTGCAAGGCTGGGGAGTCCCATCCCAGGAAATATTCTGTAAAACCATCTTGAGTCCCCTCAAGGTTAATTTTCTTGGTCCTAACCATTCCTATTCAATAACCACTTGCTCCCTGCTAATTTGTAAAAGCCTGGGATAGGGTGCCCCCAGTGACATCAGCAAGTGAATAAAAATGTAGGCCCAGATTCACAGAGAGTTGGGCGCACATTACGCCGCTGTACGCTACGCCGACGCAGCGCGGCATTCAGCAAGCTATTGCTCCCAACGCTGCGTCGGCGTGGCGTAAGTTTCGAAGGCACAGGTCGGCGTAGGTGGAAGTGGGAGTGATCATGCAAATGATGGTCCGAGCATGGTGCAGTGTTTTACGCCCAGCGTATCACGAACTGCACATGCGCCGTGACGTAGCCGGGACGTGAACGCATGAAACAGCACCCTTATGCGCATGCTCACAACCACGCCGGCACAAATGCCTAAGCTACGCCGGATCACCACGTACGCCGTGAACGTAACGTACGCCCAATACACCGACCTGTGTTCTCTGGTGCAGACGTTTGCATGTCTATTGCTGGGTTGCGCCTCATCTTACATCTTACACGCACCTCGCGTAGCATGCACCCGGGCGCACCTACGTCCGTGAATCGCCGTATTTCCCTCATTTGCATATTTGAATGCCTAATCAATGGGAGCAGCAACATGCATCCAGACGAAAAGTGCGCCCACGCTATGCCGGCGTATGTAAGCTACATCGGTGTAGGGTGGCCAGTTTTTAGGCATATGTTGGTTTGTGGGTCCGGTGCACAGATACGCCGGCGCACATTTGCACTTACCGGCGCAAATTTCCACTTACCGGCGCAAATTTCCACTTACGACGATGGCCGTATATTTCAGCCAAGATTATCTAAAGGTAACCACTTAAATAATAATGCAAAGTACTAGCTAGAAGGGAGTTTTGGCCATGCCGGGTTAGTGTATTGTATGTGATGGCTTGTTTACTGTCCACAGAACAGAGAAGCAGGAACGTATAGGCTTCCTTTCCAAGTACAGAGATAACATTGTGGAATAGTACATATTTTCCTAAGAAGTAAAAAAAAAATGGTAGCAGTCATTTATTCATACGGAATAATACTGAACAATTACTGAATGTAGTGTTTACCTGAAGTTCAGTTTCAGAAAGGTGCTCTATATTTAGAGTCCACAAAGATGGTTTAGTTAGAAGATTTATTATTGCATGGATATGACATAGTACAAATAGGTACCTTTTATCTAATTGTGGTTTTGAAAAAGATAACATGCCCTAAAGAAATATAAACCTCAAAATTCTATTTATCTCTACATTGTTTACTTAATAGACAGAAGCCTGGCGCATCTGTCAGTTCATGAACTATATATTTCATCTTACAGTGCATTTAAACTGTAGCTTCCATTACAGCATACTGTGTAGTAATGTGCAATCACTGATAGGTGTGGAAGAAATAGATGAGTTTGGTGTCATATGGACTCCTGCTGATAATGAAAGAGATGTAGTTTTCTATCGTGTGGCTGTAAAAGCTGGACTAGAAAGATTTTTCTTTCCAAAGGTTTAAAGGGGTTGTAAAGGTACAATATTTTTTTCCTAACTAGCTTCCTTAGTGCAGTCCTCCTTCACTTACCTCATCCTTTGATTTTGCTTTTAAATGTCCTTATTTCTTCTGAGAAATCCTCACTTCCTGTTCTTCTGTCTGTAACTACACAGTACTACATCGTACCCCTAGCCATTCACCTGGCGGGGAAAAAAAACACACTACACAGGGTTTTTAAAGTAATTTATTAGTCAGCTCCAGGGCCCCCTGCTCTTCTTTAGCTCTTTTACGAGGGGGGCCTGCTTCTTCTATGTCTTCTGCAGGGGGGGTCTGGGTCTTCACCGCCGTCTGGTTCTCTTCCGCTGGGGGGGGGAGGGCACTTTCTTCTTTAGCTCTTTTACAGCTCTTTTACAGTGGCCTCCTTCTGGGCTTCTTTGACGCCTTCGGCGGGGGGGAGGGGGGATGTGCTGGTCTTCACCACCCTCTGGTTCTCTTCCACTGGGGGGGCACTTTCTTCTTTAGCTCTTTTACAGCGCCCCCCTTCTTCGACGTCTTGTGGCGGGGAGGGGCTGGGCTTCTGTCGCCTTCTGCCTTCTTCTTCTTCTCTTCTTCTTCTTCGATGTTGACACATCGCTTCCTCCCACTGTAATGCCGTGTGCACGGCTCGTGACGATTTATAGAGGCCTCTTATGACGTCACAGTCCCATCATGCTCCATGCACCCGGAGGGGGGGGGCGCTGTAAAAGAGCTAAATTACTTTAAAAACCCTGTGTAGTGTGTGTTTTAAAAAAAAATTACGCTAGGTGAATGGCTAGGGGTACGATGCAACCCATACTCATTCACCTAGAGTGGGGGGCCGGCATCTGGGGGGCCCCTTATTAAAGGAGGCTCCCGGTTTCCGATAAGCTCCCCTCCCACAGACCCCGACAACCAACAGCCAGGGTTGTTGGGAAGAGGCCCTGTCCTCCTCAACATGGGGACAGGTGCTTTGGGGTGGGGGGCCACAATGCCCCCCTGCCCAAAGCACCTACCCCCCATGTTGAGGGCCTGGCACGGTTAAGGGGGGGGGGGGCGCTCGCTCATCCCCACCTCTTTCCTGACCGGCCGGGCTGCTGCTCGGATACGGGTCTGGTATGGATTTTGGGGTGAACCCTATGCCGTTTTTTGAGCGTACGGGGGTTCTCCTTAAAATCCATAGCAGACCCAAGGGCCTGGTATGCTTCTGTAGGGGGAATCAATGTCGTTTTTTTATTTGAAATTTGGCGTGAAGTTCCCCCTCAAGATTCATACCAAACACAGTGATTGGTATTGGCAGGGATCCAAGTCGGATCCCCGTTCAATATCGTGCCGCGGCTAAACGCAACCGCAGCTAAAAGCACTGTACAAATGCAGCTAATTCGCTGTGCCTGGAGTCTTGAATTCCAGCAAAACATAAACATGCTTTTAGCTGCGTAAAAACAGTCATCCATGTGAAAGGGGCCTAACACATTTGAGTGTGTGGGCTGATGTAAATGAACACTTTTTTTCCCCCCTTCACTTTTACATGCTGCGAAAGCAAAAGCAAAGGTGACAGTTAACAACTTTAAAACAACAATCACCTTTAAAGGCCCGTTCACACAATGCCAAAATCGGATTTGTACGACAAGCTTTCTGCCGATTTTCAGATTGTTAGTACGGTGCGGCGACAGCCGATTTTTGCTTTTTCCTCAAACAAAAGCTGGATGTAAAAGAATATAAAAGAATAATAATAATAAAATATTGCGTCAAAACCCAAAATGTGAACAGCCAACACAATAATAAGACTAATTATGAATAAATAAAGTGTAGCGTTGAAAATGTGTTAGGTATGTGAAATACGCAACATAAATAATACACAGCAAGGGTATGTAAATGGTCTCATGCGATATAAAGTCACAGAAGGATCTCCAAAAGTGTGTGAATGGTATAATATGTGACTACTAAACCCCAGTGTCAAAAACGAAATGTAAATTCATATAAAATTCATATAAAACATGAAAAATTCCAATAATAACAATGTTATAATTGTATGAAAACATGTAACACATGTGTAACTATGGGTGAACCATAAAAAATTAAAACACAGTGCTGATACCAGTGCTGTTAATAACTAAAAACGTAATAGTCCATAAACACAGTGCTAATACCAATGTTAGTAATAACTGGAAGCATAATAGTCCATAAACCAAAGTATCGGAGGTCAGTAATTCCATCTGAAGGGAAGAAAAACACTGCTGCTGCAGATGTCTGTCCGTCTTTCAGATGGATATAGTGCACAGTGGATAATTGCACCCGGGAGTGCCTTCATCTTCCAAGAATGAGGGAGAGAAAAGGGTACTCTTACCTGAAGAAGTGATGAACCCAACTCGCCATATGGCGGTGGATCTGCCAGGCATGTATCCAACACACATGGAATCAGGCGTTCGCAACAAATCCTGAAATTCCTTCCTCTGCAAGCAAGTATTGGATCCAGAAGGCCAGTAATTCCGGAAATAGATGGTGTTTTGAGCCCTAAATGATCATAAGCCCAGTTCTCTGAGGCCTCGTACACACGAGGGGATATGTCCGCTGAATACGGTCCGATGGAGCATGCTTTGAAATCTATCCGGTGGGAATCTGTCCGCCCGACATGTCTGCTGGTTAGTACACTTACCAGCAGACATGTCGTCCCCCACCGCCGCCGTGCCGCCGCCGAATGGATTCGGCGCATGCGCGGAAGTGTTTAACTTCCTGTGTGTACGAGGCCTGAGATGTGTCGCCTCCGAGGGTTGGTATTAGATCTTCACTAAAGCCAGCAACCATATCAGTGCACTTCAGCTAGGTGGATGTGCAGACTATAAATGATGCTCCTCAACATACAAAAATTTAGTGCATGCATTGTGATGTGCAGGTTCATTAGGATACCATTCAAGTATAATGGAATTGCAACTTATCCACATGCGTACAGTGTGTTACCACACAGGATGGTAACTCATGCACTTCAATACATTTTACCACAAAATGGACCTATAAATGAGCCCTTAGTTGGACTCAACCCCTGTGAGCAAATTCTAGGTTCTATATTCAAATGCAACAATATGTTCATATTGTCCGGTATGTCCGGTAACATAATAATATTGTCCAATTTTCCACAGCTCGTGATGTTGTTGCAAAGCTGGCCCAGGATAAAGTGGCTGACCTAAGTGATTTCCAGTGGATCTCCCAACTGAGATACTATTGGGAAAACCGAGACGTCATGGTCAGAATGATCACTACTGAAGCCAAGTATGGTTACGAGTATCTTGGTAACTCCCCGCGTTTAGTGATAACTCCACTAACTGATCGCTGCTACAGGTATGGATGCGAAATACAACTCAGTGTCCTGTGTTGCTAAAGTAACCCCAGTAATTGGAACAAAAGAAGTATAACAGAGTTTAATATTATGAAGTCGTTTTTACAGATTTAATATGCAATGCCTAAAATGATTCTTAAGCTCATTCCCTCCTATCAATGAGCAATTAATTGTGTTTATTCTGACATGTGCACTTGTTTGCTCTAGCTGTTCCTTGCCTTTGTTTTCTAATATTACTTTGGATATTTCAATCATCATTATTAAAGATAATGACATTGATTAGAACTCCAATATCATGAAAGATTTCTTGCCTCTGCTACAGAACATTAATGGGCGCATTGAACCTAAATCTTGGTGGCGCGCCAGAGGGTCCAGCTGGAACTGGTAAAACAGAAACTACAAAAGATCTTGCTAAAGCACTGGCCAAACAGGTAATCTCTTTTTAAATTGTAACTTTACAGATCAATCTGTTTAGTTTTGGGGGGAACCTGCAGCCTGTGTATGTTTATTCATATAAATGTAGCAAATATATGTGTCTATATGCTAATTAGACTTTTCTTCACTTTCCTGTTCTGTCATTCTGTAATCATCTTGTGGTTATTCAACTTGTATAATTTTTCTTTCAATATCATTTTAATTTATCGATAGGCTGGGTTGCTAAATAAGTCAGAGATATACTTAAAGTGATTGTAAACCTCAGACATTAAATATGAACAAAGTATATAATTCTATAGTGTGTACTTGTCTCAATTAAATAGTGTTGAGCAGAATATGCCATATTCGATTTCGCGATATATCTCGAATATATAGTCGAATATTCGAGATATATTCGTTAAATGCGAATATTCGCGATATTTTTTAGAAATGAAATGATTGCGAAATTTCGCTATTGCGAATGCGAATGCATTGCGAATGCGAATGAAATTTCGAGAAATGTGGAAGGAGCACTCTGATTGGCTCAGAATATTCGTGATATTTTATAATACAAAATAATTGCGAAATTTCGAGAAATGCGGAATGGAGCACTCTGATTGGCTCAGAATATTCGTGATATATTACAATACAAAATAATTGCGAATATTCGGCAAATGCGGAAGGAGCACTCTGATTGGCTCAGAATATTTGTGATATTTTATAATACAAAATAATTGCGAAATTTCGAGAAATGCGGAAGGAGCACTCTGATTGGCTCAGAATATTCGTGATATTTTATAATACAAAATAATTGCGAAATTTCGAGAAATGCGGAATGGAGCACTCTGATTGGCTCAGAATATTCGTGATATATTACAATACAAAATAATTGCGAATATTCGGCAAATGCGGAAGGAGCACTCTGATTGGCTCAGAATATTTGTGATATTTTATAATACAAAATAATTGCGAAATTTCGAGAAATGCGGAAGGAGCACTCTGATTGGCTCAGAATATTCGTGATATTTTATAATACAAAATAATTGCGAAATTTCGAGAAATGCGGAATGGAGCACTCTGATTGGCTCAGAATATTCGTGATATATTACAATACAAAATAATTGCGAATATTCGGCAAATGCGGAAGGAGCACTCTGATTGGCTCAGAATATTCGTGATATTTTATAATACAAAATAATTGCGAAATTTGGAGAAATGCGGAAGGAGCACTCTGATTGGCTCAGAATATTCGTGATATTTTATAATACAAAATAATTGCGAAATTTAGAGAAATGCGGAATGGAGCACTCTGATTGGCTCAGAATATTCTTGATATTTTATCGTAATTTCGCAAAAATGCGAATGAGAAATTGATTGCGGAATTTCGACAGTAACACTCTGAAATCGAATATATGTGTTATTTTAGCTAAAAACAATATTGCGAATTTCTCGAAAATAATCGCGCGATATCGCTATTGCCGAATAATCGCATTGCGATTTTTCGGCAATATAAAATGATCGCTGCAGCTACTCGGCCCAAGGTCTCTAATCATACCAGCAATGCTTTTAGACGTCGATGGGGATCTCTAGGATGTGATCTGTTCTAAAAAAAATTGAAAAAATAGGAATATTCGAAGTAGCGAATATTCACCACGAAATTCGGAATATATCGCGAATACTCGAATATGCCATATTCGAGCCGAATATTCGCAATACGAATATTCGTGAGCAACACTACAATTAAAGGGGTTGTAAAGGTACACTTACCTCATCCTTCGATTTTGGTTTTAAATGTCCTTATTTCTTCTGAGAAATCCTCACTTCCTGTTCTTCTGTCTGTAGCTCCACACAGTAATGCAAGGCTTTCTCTCTGGTGTGGAGTGTCATGCTTGCCCCCTCCCTTGGACTACAGGAGAGTCAGGATGTCCTCTACATTGCAGATATAGTGTGTTAGTGGGCATCCTGACTCTCCTGTAGTCCAAGGGAGGGGGCGAGCACGACACTCCACACCAGGAAGAAAGACTTGCATTACTGTGTGGAGTTACAGACAGAAGAACAGGAAGTGAGGATTTCTCAGAAGAAATAAGGACATGTAAAAGCAAAATTGAAGGATGAGGTTAGTGAAGGAGGACTGCACTAAGGTAAAGAAAGATTATTTTTTTTACCTTTACAACCCCTTTAAGAGCTTTCTAGGAAATAAAATGGCAGTGTTTACATCTGACGAAGCTGAAAGTGATGTCATTACCTCTCAGGATCATAGAGGATCATAGAGATGGCCAAAGTTTCGGCCAGCTCTGTGGTAACCGCTGAATTGGATCTCGGGCTCTGTGATCACACGGGAGAGCCCGGAGAGGTGTCGATGGGCATCCCAGCTAACCATATTTTAACTTCCATGCATTTAGATCAGTCAGAGCAATGACAGGTGCCTGATATAGCCTATTGATTTTGTTTTTTGTCATTGCACAATTTGTATCCTGTATACAATATGCAATATCTCGAACACCTCTGTTACTGGACACCTCCGTTTAGAAATATATTGATAAGACACGTAAAAGTCAATATAGCATTACATTAATTTTTTTTAATTGCTTTTAGAAAATCAGATGGCATAGCAGATAGAAAGATAAGAACAGTTCTATTCACCTTTTTTTAGTAAGGTGTTAATCAATAGTAAACAGCATGATAAAATGACAGTCTTATTTTCTTTTGATTTCCCACACAGTGCGTTGTATTTAATTGCTCAGATGGCCTTGACTATAAAGCTATGGGTAAATTCTTTAAAGGTCTCGCACAGTCTGGAGCCTGGGCATGTTTTGATGAATTCAACAGAATTGAGGTAAAAATTCAATGCAAAAATGTGCTAAATAATTTTGTTTATAAATGTTTGCATTTACAGGAGCAGTCCACTGAATAGGTTTAAAAAGCGGAGAGTATTTATTATTTTATTTATTTCAGGTACTTATATAGCGGCGTCAATTTACGCAGCACTTTACATATACATTGTACATTCACATCAGTCCCTGTACTCAAGGAGCTTAAACTCTACTTATATAAGTGAAGTTTGTAAGTCTTTATCATCTTCATGATGTTAAGCAGTTTGGGTTCTCTTGCTGTCTGTCTCCATCTACCTGCTCTAAGGGCCCATCCACATTTGTGTGACTTGTCATCCGAATATGGATATTATTTTGCATGACAAGTCACAGCCCATTGTTTGCAATGGCATCTGTTCAGATCGATGTAACTTAAAGCAGTTGAAAACCGCAGCTGTGTGGCTTGTGAAAAAAAATATTATAATAAAAAATATATAATAATAATAAACTAACTGCTGAGAGGGCTGACATGTTCACCCCCATTTTCTTCTCCCGGGTTCACGCTGTTACCCGTGTATTATATTTAAGATTTAATATCTCAAAGACATGATGCGGGTTAAATGAGAGTTCTTTGACCAAGAGTGAAAGCTTTAACACAAAAACAATATTTATTGGTGAGTAATTAAAAGTCTATCTAATACACCGTCATCTATCTATCTATAGTCTACACCAAGGAAGAAAAGATTAGGTTAAAATAAAAGGTTACAGAGTATATTTATCAAAATAGAAACAGCAAAACAAACCTATGACAAGCAGGTATACCTTAAAGGGTCACTAAAGGAAACAAAATTTCGGGCTGAAATGACTGTTTACAGGGTATAGAGACATAATAGTTAACTGATTCCTTTTAAAAATGACTTAAATAGATAAAAATCAATCATATAATCAACCTACAGTTCTAGTTTCGTTTTCGTTTTTGCTGTTGTTTCCTGTCTCTCTGATGTACAGAGCCAGAAAGCCAATAGAGGGCAGTGATGGATTTAAACCCCTCAGCCCAATCTAGTTTCAGTTTACACAGTAATCACACCTCCTTGATTAGTGACCACAGTAAGAAAGCTCCCAGCACTGTGGTTATAAGGAAACAGACAACCAGGAAGTGTCCAGAACAGAGCAGGATTACAGCAACATCAAAGCAAAAACGAACAATGAAGACATAAAAACAGCACTGCAGTAAGGTAAAGGAAGCTATTTAGCTAAAAAAAAAATCCTTTAATGACCCTTTAAGTGCTAGGAGCTGACCTGGTATTTACCAGTAGTGATGTGTTTGGGCCCAGGTCAGATGCCTGACTCCTCTACTCTGTGTGTACCTCACACTAATATAGGCCCATCTCTCATTGACTTGAACTGGGCCTCCCCGATTGGTAATTATATTACCCCTCTCCTCCCTCTGGGTGTATCTCCTCCAAGATTGGACAATTTCCCCTTCCCATTAATTTAGCACAGCTCAGCCCCTCACTAGCACCTCCTCTCTTGGGGAGATAACTAGTTTGAAGAGAAATTTATTAAAGAGAAGGTCATCACCTTCTCTTGAATGGGGCACTTAACTATGCATGGTCATAGCCAGGGCAACTTGTCCATTCCTGAACAGATCAAAGAAATATTCTCAGCATATTAAAAACCCTTTGAAGTGTATAAAGGGTTGGTTAACACAAGGGACTACAAGGCCTCTAGCTCACAGGTGTCAAACACAAGGCTCACGGGCCGAATCCGTCCCTCTAGGCCATTTCATGTGGCCCTTGCACCTCTTCTGCAGCTGCCGGAGAGCTCCAGCCCTCCTCTGGTCCTCCTCCAGACCCATACTTTCTGCTTTCAAGCAATGCATCCAGCTTCTTCTCAGCAGCAGCATAAGGCAAGGGGTGCCCTTTGATGTAAGGGAGAGTGGGAGACTCAACTTCTGATGGTGGGGTGGCTCTTGACATCTAATGTAAGGGGAGGGAATGCACTGGACATCTAATCTTACAGATACAACCAGCCCTTTTGATGGCAATCATAATGCTGATGCGCAAAAATCGAAAAAGAAAAAATACTGCGCTATCTTAAAATACAAAAAGCCGCTAACACAGCAAGAGAGATCAAAAAATTGCTAATAGAAAATGTGTGGAAAAGTGTAGCGCTAATAATGACACAAATAATGATAATACAATAAAGATTAAATCATGCAACACCACATGTGAATGAATGGTATTCAAAAGTCCATAAATGTTTTGAATGAATCGGTGAGTCGGTTTCTTTGAGTAAAACAGATACACAAAATCCAGTGCATAAAGAAGTGAAAAATCCACCACCGCTTATGACAAGGGGCTTACCGGACCGATTGGACCTAGACAGGCATATACCCACTAGGCCAATCAAGCTTTGTTAAAGTTGATATACTGAAGCGGGTACACCATACACGTCATGCGATTCGGTATCAATGAAGGCAAACCTCAGACAGATGATTCAAAAATACTTCCCAGCAAGCAGCAACTCTCAACAGATCACTCAGAGGGCATATCAGTACTCCAACCGATAAGCATGAAAAAGAGGAGGCAAGGCGTACATAGCGTAATTCCGTAATAAAAATCGATATTTATTATAAAGAGAAAAACTCACATTTTGCAATGGTCAATAGAGCTTATAGAAAAAGGGTAGCAGGAACAACAGTAGTCCATCCCGACATGTTTCGTTACAAAAAGAACATCATCCCCAGATGATCTTTTTGTAACGAAACATGTCGGGATGGACTACTGTTGTTCCTGCTACCCTTTTTCTATAAGCTCTATTGACCATTGCAAAATGTGAGTTTTTCTCTTTATAATAAATATCGATTTTTATTACGGAATTACGCTATGTACGCCTTGCCTTCTCTTTTTCATGCTTATCGGTTGGAGTACTGATATGCCCTCTGAGTGATCTGTTGAGAGTTGCTGCTTGCTGGGAAGTATTTTTGAATCATCTGTCTGAGGTTTGCCTTCATTGATACCGAATCGCATGACGTGTATGGTGTACCCGCTTCAGTATATCAACTTTAACAAAGCTTGATTGGCCTAGTGGGTATATGCCTGTCTAGGTCCAATCGGTCCGGTAAGCCCCTTGTCATAAGCGGTGGTGGATTTTTCACTTCTTTATGCACTGGATTTTGTGTATCTGTTTTACTCAAAGAAACCGACTCACCGATTCATTCAAAACATTTATGGACTTTTGAATACCATTCATTCACATGTGGTGTTGCATGATTTAATCTTTATTGTATTATCATTATTTGTGTCATTATTAGCACTACACTTTTCCACACATAATGCTGATGCGGCCCACAATGAAATTGAGTTTGATACCCTTGATCTAGCTAGTGAATTTAGCCAGATCAAGTCTCCACTACAGTATTTAAATCAGACAGTATCTCTTCCTTGCATTTTAATTTACGACGGGTAAATAGCAGAGCATCTCCCATAACACACACACGCCTAACATTCCTGCAAGTCAAAATGAACTGTTAAATTAATTAGGTTCTCAATCTAAAGCTAGTCATATGTGTACAGCTAGCTAGGTTAACCCCTTACCAACAACAATGAGATATTCATTTTACGAACAGGTATTATTATAGTCTTACCTGTAAGTAAAAATTACCAAGCTGGCTTTACTATCGCTTGAATGTCGCAGCAGTTTTGAAACGGTGCCTGCACTCCTTTGGTGTAACTTTTGATGTGACTTGGTCCAGAGAATGTAAAGTCGGATCAAAGTCACACCAAAAGTTGCTCCAAAGTCACACTGGAAATCGTGCAAGTTTGAAGACACACTAAAGTGAATGGAGCCTTATGGCCCTGTACACACGTTCGGACCTTTGTCCGACCAAAATCACATTGATGGAATTCCATCGGAGGAACAGAGAACATATTCTCTATGTAATCTCCGATGGAATTCATCAGAATTTCCGATGGAATTTCTCCGATGGGGCATACACACGGTCGAAATTTCCGATGGAAAAAGTCAGTCAGACTTTTTACATTGGAAATACAGATCATGTGTACGAGGCATAAGTTGCAGATCCATAGCAGTCCCTGGATGATCTAATATCTAAATAGAATTTGCATAATGACAAGGATACGCAAAAGTCTCAGCAGTATAGAATTCAGGACCAAAATAATGGCAGAAAATGTGTGAGATATATTTACTTACCAAGCCACTCCCAACTCTGTCTTCTGAAAGCATTGTCCCATTAGTGTCAATTGATGTATTTGGTGGACTTTAAGCCAAATAAAATTTACCCTATGGCTGTTCTTAAAGAGCATCATTAAAGTTGATTGGATGGGTCATAAATTTATAATGTTGATGCTATCCTGTTGTAAAGATCTTTGTAACTGCCAGCATAGAATGGGCAGTAAATAATTCTTAATACTAATGAGGGAACCTATCTAGCGCTCTGAGCTTCTAAAGTTAGCAGCTCAGAGATAGAGGGATGACAACTGACGTCTCTTTGCCCATGGAGACGGAAAAGGGTCAGGGCCTATATGAGATAAAAGGTGGAATAACGCTTTTTTTTTATTATTATTGCAGTGTAGCTAAAAATGGCATTGACTACATATTTTTCTTTATTGTACATCAGGGGACACAGAGTCTTAGTCATTACTAAGTGGGTTATATGTTCCATCTTCAGGTGCTGGACACTGGTGTAATCAATTAGAACAGGAAGTTCCCTCCCTATATAACCCCTCCCATACTGGGAGCACCTCAGTTTTTTCATCAGTGTCTAAGGTGTTGTTCACGAGTGAACATGTGCTCTGAGGATCTCCACTGGAGGGATCCATGCTGGATTTAAAAAGCCTCCATAAATCTGGATCCGTCCAAAGTGCTTCATAGCCAAAGTGGATGGTACCCGGGCCTCGGTACGAAGAACAACGTTTTGCCTATAATGCCTCTCTTTGGAGGGCTGGACCCTGGGTTCCAGTACTTTTTGCTTTACCATGGGCAAAATGTTTTCTGCTGCCAGGTGTAATGACTACACCGTCACTATGAATAGGAGATGACAAGTAGACACTTATACTGGAGGATAGTCAGATTTGAACCACCTAGTGACTCTAAGATGTGTACAGAGAGTATGGGGTTAATTCATCACAACCTCCTGCGGTCTATCTCCTATTAATGGTGTGGTGTATCTACCATAGGTGATAGGAGAATTCTGGTAATGCAGTACAGTCTCTACAAGCATAAGATATCTGGTAGTCAAGAACTTATAGCAGTAGCATACGCAGCTTAAACAGTGAACCAGTATACAAGCTTGAAGTAACTTGGAGCTATGGGTACTTGCGGTTTATATGTAGTGAGCTTAAGAGTTCCTTCCTGGAGGGAGATTGAAGGATGGTCAGGATGGCTCTATGGAGCTGTAGATTGTCAGCTCTGTGGTCTAGGAGTTAGTCTCAGGCAAAGGCAGAATCCATGGGGTTGAATCCTGGTGCTGTAAATCTGGAGTCACCTTGCAGGCTGCAGGTGAGAGGGTCTCTGGTAGGGGTCTCGGATCTCAGATGGCGGCAGGCATCAACTTCAATAACCGAACACCCAGCCGCCATCGGAGAGGGTTTAAATAGGTAATGCCGATGGCGTTACACCAGGGTGCTTTATAGGTCCATGGGGAGTGGTGTTCCTGACCATGGACCCGGTCCCTGAAGGTCTGAGACAATACCCACAGTGAAGGGTGAAGATTGGGCCTCCTTGCTTGGTAAGTTCCATCAAGGATCCGATCTCGGCCTTGTCAATATTTTCAAAGGCCGCTTGTGTCACACTCTTGATCCGAGCCGTTATACAAGGGGTGACGTGTATAAGTCCGCCAGTTAGGTCGCCCTTGTGCTCGGAGGATTGGATCTAGTTTTGTCAGCTTACAGGTTCAGCACCTTGGGCTGATGCACCATAATTCCCTTCATCCTTCTAAAGAGGGAATTGGTGTTCTTGGTTGCGGTTGCCTCCGCGAGAGAGTATTGGCAACTTTCTTTGTATAGAGCCATACTTAATTATTTTTAGAAGAAGGGTGATGCTAAATCCTCACCCAACCTTATTTACTAGAAGGATCTAGTGTTCATTTGAATCAAGATATTCTTGCCTTCCTTTTTCCAAGACCTTGGTCCACAGAAGCAAAGGTTATTGCTTTTCTCTCAATGGAGATGAGAGCAGTTAAAAATCTATCTGAAGGTGTTCAGATGTAGAGACCTAACGTTTTGTTTTGCTGCCAGAAGACCCTAGCTATGGGTGGGCAGTGTTTAGATCAGCTATTAAAATATCTACACGCTCTCTCGTTAGAGTAAGAGAGGTCAAGACCTATCTGAAGCGGCTGCTCGGATACGGAAAACTGATGTTGTTGTGCTACCAGGAGGCCCCAGGAAAGGGCAGGCAGCTTCTAAATCGACTGTTGTCGAATGTTGATTCATCAGATTATTATTCAGGCTTGTGGTTAAAGAGAGGGCGTCCCCCTGTTTCTTTTGGGGTGCACCCTACCAGGATAGTAAGCACTTCATGCGGGGTGCATTACCAAGCCTTTATGACTCAGGTTTGCCAGGGCACAACTTGGTCGTTTGTGCTCACGTTCACTAATCCCTATCAGGTGAACATAAAACGGCAGAAGGATGCAGCCTTTTGGCGCAGTATGCTGCAGGCAGCATTATAGGTCCTCACGTCTGAGGGCGGTCTGCGTTGTTGGTGTCTCCCTCCCCTCAGTAAGCATTGCTCTGGGAGATCCCACTTAGTAATGACTAAGACTCTGTGTCCCGTGATGTATGATAAGGAAAATAGGATTTTTCTAACAGCTTACCTGTAAAAAAAAATCTTGGAGTACATCACGGGACACAGAGTTTCCGCCCCTCTTGTTTGGGGATATTGGGACACTTACTGCTTTGCTTCAAAAACTGAGGTGCTCACAGTATGGGAGGGGTTATATAGGGAGGGAACTTCCTGTTCTAATTGATTACACCAGTGTCCAGCACCTGAAGGTGGAACATATAACCCACTTAGTAATGACTAAGACTCTGTGTCCCGTGTTTTTTCTATTTGGGGGTGCATTTACTGACAGAATATTTAATTGGGAAACATGCCTAATAAATGTGATAAAATATGGAAATATAATCCAAACATTTTCAAATCTAATATTGATTTTGTAAAATACAAGCTGCCTGTAACAGTCTCTCTTTATGTAGGTTGAGGTGCTGTCAGTAGTGGCCCAGCAGATTCTCAGCATACAGCAGGCAATCATAAGGAACATGAAGACTTTCATGTTTGAAGGAACAGAACTGACCCTCAATCCAACCTGCTGTGTGTTCATCACTATGAATCCTGGATATGCAGGTCGAGCTGAACTTCCAGACAATTTAAAAGTATGAAATCATTTCTTCCAATAAGCAACATTGAACAAGGCAACAATTATGAAGTTCTATTTTGTTGATTTAATGTAGTCAGAGCAAAAAGGCAATATTTCATTGATAAAGGGTATTTACTTGATTGCTATCTGGACTACAATATGGAGCATTATGTGTCCTTGGTTAGCATTGGGAAGCTTTGCTGCAACAGCACTGACACCCTTGTACTGTGTTTTGTTTAGTATTATGCTTGGTTCACACTGCTGTGATGCGAGAACCCGTGCAAATCCGATACGGGTTTCCGCATCGCATACAACTCACAGGCAGTTCACACTGCCCTATGCAAACCACTACAGGTGTCAATACAAAGTTAATGACACCCCTAGAACGGTACTCATATCACAGTGCAAACTGTCAATTTGGACAGGAATCAGATCACATGGGTGTGAACATCTATGCGATTCGGTTCTGTTGCGGACCAAAGAAAAGGTCCTGCATGACATTGGCGATGTCAATTCAGCCATATAATCTGTATGGCTGAATTCGCATTGCACAGACATCACATGTGATTTACACAGTAGTGCGGTGCAAATCACATGTGATGTCTGACATCAGTATGAACCTGGCCTGAGTGATTAGTAAATCTGCCTGGGTTTAAGTTGCCAAGAGTATGGTTAATCTTTTTTTGAATTTCAGCAAACCTGAGCTTCAAGGTGAATCCCATTGAAGTATATGGGGGCAAATGGTGTTAAATTCTGGCCATTGCTAGGGCTAATAGGCAAACAACTGTAGAAAATAAAGACATGGGAAGCTGTACCTATGAAATAAATGAAAACAAAAATACCATACAGTCGGGAGAAGGTCTTTTTTAATGCAGCTTTGAGGGCATTATTGAAAATACACAGATCCATTAAATAATATGCTTGGAGTGACTTAAAGCTGTATGTTGTGTTGCAGAACAGTATGATTTTCACAGCCTCAGTGACAGCAAACACTGGCAGCTCATATATTTGGCTGTGGAATTAATGTTTTTCTGTTACAATTAGCTTGGCTTACATATAGCAGCATCTCAATCTGACCCACTTTGTCCATTAGATAGCCCACTGTTTAGCTGCTTTATAACTTCTATAAAGCTCTTATTAAGAATTAAGAGACTGCATATAATACAGCAGTAAAATATCAGCCAGTAGCAGGACATTTTAATGAGCAAAGCTAGGCCCAATTGTAATTTTTAGAGACAACAAATTAAAATACTGTAGGAGATACAGCAAAAGTGTCCAGCAGCAGTCCAGTGCCATTTTAAATAAAGATAATAGGCCTAACTGGTGTATGCCTTAACCACTTAAGACCCGGACCAATACGCTGGTAAATGACCCAAGGTGTTTTTGCGATTCGGCACTGCGTCGCTTTAATAGACAATTGCGCGGTCGTGCGACGTGGTTTCCAAACAAAATTTGCGTCCTTTTCTTCCCACAAATAGAGCTTTCTTTCGGTGGTATTTGATCGCCTCTGCGATTTTTATTTTTTGCGCTATAAACTAAAATAGAGCCACAATTTTGAAAAAAAACACAATTTTTTTACTTTTTGTTATAAAAAAAATCAAATAAACTAAATTTTAGTAAAACATTTAGGCCAAAATTAATTCAGCCACATGTCTTTAGTAAAAAAAAAAATCGCAATAAAAAAAAATAGCTACCTAGCGGGAACAGCGACACTAATACAGCGATCAGAAAAATGATCGCTTAGTGACGCTGGCAATAGGGAGTGAAAGGGTTAACTAGGGCGGTGATCAGGGGGTTAAAACTTTATTAGGGGGGGTGGGGGGGCTATCCTGAACCTAACACTAACTGTTTTTTACACTGCCTGTCACACTGACACTAAATGCAGTGATTAGATCACTGCATTCAGTGACACTGTGACAGGGGGGTGGGGGGGGCGATCACAAGGGGTTAATATGCCTATGTGAGTGTGTGTCAGTGCACACTTACTTGTGATGTCTTCTCTCATCAGCAGCGCTGGGAAACAGCGCTGCGATGAGAGATTACATCATTTCCTCCTTCCTGTGTAAACACAGGAGGAGGAACTGACACGATGGGAGCGCGCTCCCATTGGCTGGGAGCGATCGCGGGGGGGGGGGCGGAAATCACGGACATCCGCCCGCTCGTCGGCGATCGCTCCCAGAGGCAGGGGGACCCCCGAACCGCACGAAGGCGGGGACGTAAATTTACGCCCTTGTACCTGTACGAGCCATTCTTTGGCCGTATATGTGCGTGCGGGGGTCCTTAAGTGGTTAATTTTTAACATGCTATTTAAAGTAGTATGCCTATTCTCACTGGAGTAATGAAAACTTTTTAGCATGAGAACATCTTTTAATCATGTACTGCTTGTTGCTTAGAGTAGATGTAAACCCGATTCATGAAATCTGAGCTGGGCACATATATCTGCAGTATTTTGGTATCTCTTTTCAATGAGCTAAGTCTTAGGCCTCGTACACACGAGCGGACAGATTTGTTCAAATCTGTCCGTCCGACAGATTTGAACAAATCTGTCTGCTGGGATTTTGGTTTGCTTGCGTGTACACACGAGCAAACCAAAATCCCCGCCAGCAGACGGCGCGCTGACGTGTGGGTGACGTGGCGGTGACGTTGACGCCGCCACGTCACCGCACCAGGAAGTAAAACACTTCCGCGCATGCGCCGAATCCATTCGGCGGCGGTGCGGGACGACATGTCTGCTGGTAAGTGTACTAACCAGCAGACATGTCGGGTGGACAGATTCCCACCCGATAGATTTCAAAGCATGCTTTGAAATCTGTCGGGTGGACAAATCTGTCTGCTCGGCCGTACACTTGATCGAATCTGTCTGCTGAGACGGTCCAGCGGACCGTTTCCAGCGGACAGATTTGATCGTGTGTACGAGGCCTTACAGCTTTCTTCTGAATGGTTCCTCTGTTATCAGCCTGAGAACTGAGTCCTGACATATTTTTTGACTTTTTAGACAAAAGCAGCCTGAATCTTTTGTCAAAGGAGGTTGCTAAAATAGAGTAGCAGAGAGCAGCTCTTATTACAAAACAGCTCTGAGAGTCTCTGCCTATGATGAGAGGGGGCATGTGCCTTTCCTCCAATCAGCAATGTTAGCTATCTTGGCTGTATGCCCAGACATCACACTCTGTGTTAACCAGGAAGAGAGAATCTCCTAACATGATCTCAACTTTCTAAACAGTATATAAATGTGAAGACAGCAGATATACATATACAACCTGTATAGGGAGATTTGGTGAATCTCTGTGTATCATCTGAGGCTGTTCACTTTACTGGGTGTATGGGGGGTTTACATCCACATTAAGGTATTTATAAGGCAACGTCAAATTTTATTGTAATCGCTCAAAAGCAGGTCCCTCCTAACCCTCTTGTCTTGAATCATATTTTAATTGTACTGTATTTCTTTATCTCATAAAGTGCTTCTGGCTAAACTGTTGGTATATGAATCCTGAATAATAATAATAATATTTTTTCCTAGGCATTATTTAGAACAGTGGCCATGATGGTCCCAGACTATGCACTTATTGGTGAAATATCACTTTACTCCATGGGTTTTTTGGATTCTAGAAGGTAAGTTCAAGTTTATATAAGCAATATATTTTTCTTAATATGTCAGTAATGAAATCAGAGCCAGGGGTAACTCTCTAGAAAATGTCTCAGCCTAGCTAAACAGGCATGAATAAACCATACCGCATAACTGGGAGTGTTTACAACAGATAGCTTTTATTCATATGGTTCAAACATAAAACAAATCTATTGGTGTAACTGCTAATTAATATTAGCTGGAGTCGGGCTTTAATTTGTTCCTTAACCAGTTGAGGACATTGGGCCTTATCCTACTGCCCTGTTGCCACTCCCTTCCTCTCATTTATCAGCAATTTCTGTCTGCAAAAAACACACAATAGGGCACAACTCTTTGTGCATTACCACCATACAATTTATTAAATTCCAAATAGCAAATGGATACTCACAAACATAAAAAAAAATCAACAGGCTTATAACTCATATTCTTCAGCTTTGGGTGGTGGGTCCCATCACAAAATCTAACATGTTTCATGCCCCCTTCCTCAGCTGAGCTCTGAGGAAAGGGCCATGACCCCTGAAACACTTTCAGCTATGCTGAAGCATATGAGTTATAAGCCTGTTGATTTTTTATGTTTGTGAGTATCCCTTTGCTATTTCTTGTGTGGTTTTTGGAAGTTTAATTCGAGATTTTCCAAACTGCGGAGGACTGTACCTGAAAAAGCATTGCACGACTTTTTATTGTCTCTTGGAGCACAGTGAATGAGCACTGGAGTGTTTATTTTCTGGTTAAGATACTGAGCAAATTCGGTCTGTCGAAATGACAGCCGGGAGTTGCTGTGGAGATACAGCAGTTATCACAACTGCTACTTTTGAAAACTGACCTGCTGACACAGTGTTTATAGAACTGTTCGGGACTGAAATGGAAAGTAACAAAGCAACATTGTTACTTTTGTATTTACTCTTTTCCATTCTTCTTCAGATCTAAGGGATACGTTTCAATGATATCCGTTAAAGCAAGCTGACAATTTTATAATAATTGCCGTAAACAGCCCTAAATAACTCCATCTTCCCTTTTTCTCCAAAGCTATTCTGAATTCCTATTTTAATTTTTGAGTTTAAAAACTAATTTTAAGCCAGAAGATTAGATAAAACCCCGAAGCATTATATATTTTCGGAATGCAGATAACCTGGAGAATAAAGTTGTCATAGTTCCAATTTTTTTGTAACACAATGTTAGCGAAATGTTTTTTAATTTCAACGTTTTTTATTTAGTTTGAAAGAGTAAGTACAGACATACAATGTAAAATATGAGAGATAACCTTATAATATGTTCAGCAACATTTGGTATTCAAGTTTGACTATCAAAGCCACAAATATAACCACTGAAGGCCAAACTTGTTTCTCCCGTATTTGTCACCTAGTCAACTCTTGGCTGCAGAGCAGACCACAACAGAACTAGGTGGTACCGTATCAAATTGTGTTAAGTGGATCACATAACTCTGTACCCAAAAGATAAAGCAAAAGAAAAACATAAGATTAAAAGTACAAAACAAAAAGAACAAAGAACAATTGCCCTTGTTAGTCAGATGCCTCAAGTAACGGTTAACTGAGTGTCAATCTTTTACTTGGTCTATTTCCACGCTATCCAGGGAGCCCAACTACTTAGTGCTTCTTCATATTTACCCATTGCTGAGGCATGTAGTATTTCGTAAGTACTGTGTATTTGTACTGTGCCTATGACTTCCGATAGCAAGGGAGCTTCAATATTCTTCCAGTGTCTTACTATGACTAGTCGAGTAGCCATTAATATGTGTGCTATTACAGTCCGGCATTCTTTAGGGACCTCATCTAGTTCTAGAGAAAGAATGGCCATACCGGGACTTAGACGAGAGTTCAATGGCGAGATGCTGTTTATCATCTTCCCTATCTGTTCCCATAGTGGGAAGATTTTTGGGCAGCCCCACAGAATGTGGATTAATGTTCCTCTTTCCCCACAGAGTCTCCAACATCCTGGGGAGGTGTCAGGGAATATCTTATGCAATTTGTGTGGGGTGAGGTACCAGCGAAGGAGAATCTTCTGGTGCATCTCCCGAAGGTTCGTGCTCTTTGTGGTAGTGAGTTGTAGTTTAATGGACTTACTCCATCGCAAGGACGGGTATTCCATTCCTAAGTCCTGTTCCCAAGCTACTATGTTCGGGGTCTTGGCTAGAGTTTCTTTGGCCTGCAAACTTTTGTATATAGTGGAAATACCTTTACTCCTTGCGGGGGTCTGTTGGTAGAATCTAGCTACAGGTGCCGGGATGTGTGTTAGAACATATGGGTTTCTCTTTATTAATTGTGACAGCTGGGTGTATCTGTAAATTTCGGTCGCGGGTAAGTGGAATTCCCTTTGTAGGCTCTGGAACGTCCGCATTTGGGAATTAAGGAGCAGGTCCTCGAGCGAGGCGATGCCCCCTTCTCTCCAAGCAGAAAGATTGATGTCTGGAACTAAATGGTGGACTGCAGTAATAGGCAAATGGAAAGGGACCAACAGTCCCTCCCACTTATGTGCAGAGCGTAGATAAGCCCAGGCTCTAAGCGAAGCAAGTATGGAAGGTGCTAGGTTCTTATCTAGGTTCCTACTATGATGTGCTGTCATTAAGAAATTTTGTAAGTTTCCCCCTGGAATCTGCACCGCCTCCAACTCCCTCCATAGTGATTCGGAGTTAGGCTCCAGCCACTGTCGTAGTTGAGCCAGGATGGAAGAGAAATAGTAATCCTGTAGGTGAGTATGACCTATCCCTCCCGCCGATCTGGTTCTAATCAGTTTACCGAATGCGCACCTCGCCTTCTTCCCCTTCCACAGATATCCATTAAGGATGGATTGTAATGCCTTAAAAAAGGAGTTGGGGAGGGGAATGGGCAGGGTCCTGAACAAGTATAGCAGTTGAGGTAAAATTGACATTTTAAAAGCTGCTAGCCTACCCAACCATGATAATTCTAAGTGGGATATTCCTTGTAAACTGGACTTAAGAGAAGTAAGTAAAGGTAAGTAGTTGGCTGCCGACAGGTCGTCGGGGTCAGAGGTCAGGGTAACCCCAAGGTAATTAATACCTTGATCTTTCCATACATACGGGAATGTGCCTTGCAAGGCCTGCTTTAATTCAATGCCTATACCCATGTTCAATATGTATGATTTTGTGTCGTTTACCTTATAGTAAGATACCGAGGCAAATTCTTGCAACGCCTCCGTTACTGCGGGCAGAGACTCATTGGGCTTGCTAAGTATTAGAATTATGTCATCTGCAAATAGGCTTATGACATGACTCCTGGGGCCCACAGTTAACCCTGTGATTCGCGGGTGAGACCTGATGTATGCTGCCAGAGGTTCCATCATCAAATTGAAAATAAGCGGTGACAGAGGGCACCCCTGGCGCGTGCCATTAGTAATTGAGAACGGAGTGGACATGACTCCCGCCGCGTACACTCGGGCTGAGGGCCGTGTGTACAGGGCCATGATAGCACCATAGATAAAGCCGCTGAAACCAAACTCTTTCAGAACCCTCTCCAGGAATCCCCAATGTATTCTGTCGAACGCCTTCTCCGCGTCCAGTGATAGGAGCAGAGAAGGCGTTCCCCTCCTTTTAGCTACGTGGATCAGGTTTATCAAGCGTCTGGTGGCGTCAGACGTCTGTCTACCCCTTGTAAACCCAGACTGGTCTATGTTCACAACATCAGGAAGAATATCAACCATCCTATTGGCCAACAGCTTAGCATATAACTTTATATCATTGTTTAGTAACGATATAGGCCTGAAATTCTGCGGTAAATCCGGAGTTTTCCCCGGTTTTGGTAATGTCACAATCGTGGCGGAAAGCATTTCCTCAGAAAATGAGGAAGACGCAGCAGCAGACCCATAAACCTCAGTCAAATGGGGACTCAAAATATCCCGGAAGGCTCGATAATATTCTCCCGTAAAGCCGTCTGGGCCAGGAGACTTGTTAAGTGGGAGTGTCTGTATGGTGTTTTTTACTTCGAGTTCAGTGATAGGGGAATTAAGATGTGTTAGATGGTCCTGCGATAGTTTGGGGAGGTTCACTTTGTCTAAAAAGGCATCAATAATGTCTTTGGTCGGTTGTGGTGTGATGGAGTCGTCCTTCAAGTTATAAAGTGAGCTATAGTATTTGCTAAATTCGTCAGCTATAGCTTGAGGGTGAGTCAGTTTAACTTGAGTCGAAGCCTGTAAAATGTGAGGTATCTGAGTCCTGATTCTGTGTCCTTTTAATTTATGTGCCAGTAGCTTCCCCGCCTTATTTCCACTAGTATAGTAGGTCAATTTTAGTCTCCTAGATGCTTTTTCAAAGTCATCCAGGAATTTTAGTCTAAGTTCCGTTCTCAAAGTGGTTAGTTGGTCAGTCAGGAATTGTGTAGGACAGGATTTATTTAGGTCTTCCAACGCTGTGATTTGAGCGAGTATACCTTCTGTCTGCTGCTGCCTCTCCCTCTTATACCTAGCCCCCTGTTGGATCATGACGCCTCTCATGAACGCCTTATGGGAGTTCCAGATCACCAGAGGGTCAGAGACAGATCCTAGGTTGTCATCAAAAAACTGCTGTAACTGTTTTTCAATATATGATCTGGTCGGACCGGCCTGCAGTAAGCGGGAATTCGCTCTCCATACAAAGGTTCCATCCCGGATAGATGAACCTCCCACAGATAGTCTCACAGAGGCATGGTCCGACCAGGTGATATTGTTAATTTTAACATCTTTACATCGCAACAATAAGTGTTTATCCACCAGAAACATATCAATCCTACTGTAGGATCTATGTCTGTTTGAAAAAAAGGTGTAGTCTCTCTCGTTGGCATTTAAACACCTCCAGGAATCGAAGAGTTCACTAGACCTTAAAGCCGCCCCTAGGGACGGTGGGTTCCTTTTAGGTGAAGACGTGGTGTCCACACTGGGGTCTACTGTAATGTTGAAGTCCCCACAAACAATCAAAAGACCCTTTTGTATCCTACGAACCTTCTTCAGGACCTTATGGAAAAAGCCGAGCTGTCTGGTATTGGGGGCATAAACATTTGCCACTGTGTATGTCACGGAGTTAATGTCACATATTAGAATGAGGAATCGCCCCTGGGGGTCATAGACTACTTCGTGAAGCAAAAAAACAAGTCCCGAACAGCCACCATCACCCCTTTTTTCTTGGTGTTCGCATTAGCGTAGTAAGTGTGGGGGAATCTGGGGTGGGTGCACCTCGGAGGAGAGTCCTGTAGGAAGTGGGTCTCCTGGACACATAGAATATCACACTGTTGTTGCAATGCCTCCTTCCACAGGGATCTCCTCTTGGCCGGGTGATTGAGCCCTTTGGCATTTAAAGTAAGTATATTTACCGCCATGGAGGGGTAGTACAATAATGCATAGTGTAGCGATGAGCATTAAAACACTTACAGGTAGAAGTCCGGAGGGTCCTGTGGAGGTGGTCGGGACGATTCCGGCTGTTCCCGAGGGGCTGTGAGAAGGGAGATCTCATGGTTTCAAGCGAGCATAGAGATACTGAAGGATCCGACTTGAAGGGCATAAAAAAGGTTAGAGCAAAAACAACTGGAACAAACAAAACATAGGCTAAAAGCCAAAGAACAGATATTAACTGGGTGTGGTTCATGGCCACTCAGGAGGTAGGTGGGGTAGCAAGGAAAGTTTGGAGCAGGGAGAATTTAACTCTCCAGCGGCCGTATAGAAGTAAGGTATCGGCTTCTCCCAGGTCATTTATGAGAACGAGCGTTCTTGCGGTCGACCGTGTTCCACTCTGAATCCAGGCTACTGCTGCTGTGGCCCTGGTGGAGCTGGGATGGGGGATCAGGGACTATCCCCCATGCTTTCAATAAAGCTAAGCCCTTGGCAAGGGAGTCCTTGACGTAGTCTCTCTCATCCCTTGTGACTATCAATTTGGTTGGAAAGCCCCACTTGTAGGTCAAGTTATGGTTCCTAAGCGCCTTTGTAATGGTGTTTAAATTTCTACGCTTCTGAAGTGTATGTTGCGATAGGTCTGCATAGAATTGCAGGTTTGAGTAAGGGGCTGGGATCTGTTCCTTCTTCCTAGACAGTGACATGAGCTTTTCTTTGGTGTGGAAGAAATGCATCCTGAGAATGACGTCCCTCGGTATGTTTTCTGACAGGAATGCAGGCTTAGGGAGTCTATGGATCCTATCCACTGTAAAATCCAATTCGGACAGGTCTGGCATGGTGGCAGTGAACAGTTGTGCAACATAGCTGCGCAAGTCCTGTGGCTTAACCGATTCAGGGATCCCCCTAATCTTAACATTGTTCCTTCTAGACCTGTCCTCCATTTCTGCCATTTTGGATTTAAGTGCCTCAATGTCATCTTCCGTATTTTCATTGGCATCAACCAAATCATTAATTGTAACCGCATATTCCCCCATCTTTTCTTCAATGTGAGAGACCCTGTCTGCAACATGCCTTAAGTCAGTACTGAATTTGTGTACACAGGACACCATATCAGAGTGAAGGGAACTTCTAAGTGAAACTAGCATTTCTTTTAGAACAGTGTCCAGGACAGGTTTGTCAGCAGTGGGGAAAAGATCTATTGAATCTGGCATCTCCCTAGTGTCATCCCCAGAATCAATTAATGAGCTCACCTCATGGCTTGCATCCGTGGCATCCGCCCTGAATCTGGTTTTCTCCGGGCTCCCAGATGAAGGGGTAGCAGGTGGGGAGTGGATGTTTTTAGGAGGGATACTCCTTTTGGTAGATTTCCCCTTCTGTGATGAGGGCTGTGAGGCGCCGATCCGCGGTGTGGAAGACGGACCGCCGCCATCTTGTCTGGCCTCCAGGCTGAAGAACTCTGTGAGTTTCATGGGCTTTTTCCCATCCTTCTTACGCCTGGTCATGGTGGCGGTTTCCTCTGCGGGTGTTGTGGAGCAAGATCGCCGGGTTTGTGTCGCCAGATGTCGCCTGGGAGAGCCGCTGTGAGCCGATTAGGTGCCGCTGGATCCGGAGCTCCGCTAAAGCACGTCCATCCGGGTCTCCGGCTGACTCCGCCCCGAAATGTTTTTTCAAGAACAAATTTTTATTAAAATAATACATTAAAGTAAATTTTAGGGTGCAGAAATGCATTAGATTACCCGTTTTTTAAATAATATATAAAAAATGTGGTTGCACTGTGTAAATAGATAGCCAATATGTCAAGCCTTAAAAATGTATGCACCTGTGAAACTGCAACAAAATTTGTTACCCTAAACTTTATATGGGCGACACTTTAAAAGCCCTACAGTTCATCAGTTTAGAGTTGCCTATGGGACTAAAATTTCTTGACCATGAAATTTCTGTGCGTAGTAGATGTTTGCATTTACATGCTTCTGTGTGTATACATGGGGGAGGGTGTGATCACAATTTTGAGGGCTTGGTTTTAAGTGCTTGGGTTTAACTTCTATTTTTTGTTAGTAAAAAAAAAAAGCAAAAAACTATGTGACATAATGTCGTTGTGTATATTGTTATTGTGTCCCTTTAATGAGACAAAGGGCAGATGATCTTAGAAAAAAGGGGGGCTAATATCACTCATTCTACAGATAGTACTGAGAAAAAACTGAAAAACACTTGGGGTGATAGCTGTTCCCCTGCACCAAAGCAAGGTCCTATAATGACAACCCTCCCTTCCTCTAAAGCCGCGTACACACCATCGGTTCAAACCGATGAAAACGGACTGAAGTTAACTTTCATCGGTCCAAACCGATCGTGTGTTAGGCCCCATCGGTCCGTTATCCTTCGGTCCAAAAACAGATGGCTTGCTTTAAAATTGAACCGATGGACGGCTAACCGATAGGTCAAAACCGATTGTTAGTACGCACGAGCATCGGTTAAAAATCCACGCATGCTCAGAATCAAGTCGACGCATGCTTGGAAGCATTCACGTCGTTGTGTTTTACGTCACCGTCACCGGTTCATGAACCGATGGTGTGTAGGCACATCAGTCCATCAGTCAGCTTCATCGGTGAACCGATGAAAACGGTCCGTCGGACCATTCTCATCGGATGGACCGATCGTGTGTACAGGGCTTTATTCTCACTTCCTCTCAAGTACAAAAAAAAATGGCTTATCTAACTAAGGCAGATTTCTCACAACTATATCTATATTCTATAAAAAAAAAAAACCTTCAGGGCCCAAAAGTGCTCTTCTGCCTTTCCACTAATTTTCAAGAGTATGAATGAATGAATGAATGAAAACTTATATAGCGCTGCACATGCGAACGGAATCGCCTCTGGGCGCTTGTTGTTCCTGTCTCCTTTGATATCAAAAGAGAAAAGTCTTGACCTTTTTCCTGAATGCTAGGTGGTTCTCCTCCAACCGAATGCTGGTTGGTAAAGCGTTCCATAGTCTGGGACCCTGGATCGCGAATCTTCTTTCTCCTTTGGACTTGAAGTTGGCTTTCGGGAACCTGGAGCAGGTTCTGATTGGTGGATCGCAAAACGCGATTGGGGTTATGAGCTTTTATTATTTCACATAAATAAAGGGGGGCATTCCCATGGACACATCTATGCGTAAGACAGAGTGCTTTGAAAGCAATTCTGTCTTTAACTGGCAGCCAGTGGAGGGATCTCAGTGAAGGTGAGATTTTTTCCCAGTCACAAGTCTGGCGGCCGTATTCTGAACGACTTGCAGACGAGCGATTTGGTACTTGGGGAGTCTGAGGTAGAGGGCGTTTGCATATTCCAATCTGGAGTTTACAATTGCTCCCACCACGACCGCTAAATCTTCTTTAGGGATGAACGGAGTGAGTCTGCGTAGTAGGCGCAGCAGATGGTGAGATCCGCTGACTACTGACCCTATTTGTGCGTCCATTGTCATAAAGGAGTCAAAAATGACCCCTAGGCTTTTGACTTTGGCGCTAGGGGTGATGATTTTGCCCAGAATAATATACACAAAACAAGTCCGCGCTCGTAAATGTCTGTAAAATATATATAAAATATATCAGCCCAATGTTGTTGGGATAAAAGAAAATAACATAGAGAAAAAAGAATCCATTTCTATATTATTTTCTTTTATCCCAACAAAATTGGGCTGATATATTTTATATATATTTTACAGACATTTACGAGCGCGGACTTGTTTTGTGTATATTACTTGTGTTGGGTACTTCCGGGTACCGTCATTCCCGCTGCACTGAACTGTCTATATGATACCCTCTACAGCAATCACCATAAGGTTTGTTTTTGCTTCATTGACCGGCCTATATCCCTCCTAGCGCCAGTGACCGTTTGTGTATTTTTGCCCAGAATAGGCGGGGGTGTCCATGCTGTTGAAGGTTGATTCCTGCGCTTGGCGTGAAACAGGAGAAGTTCTGTTTTCGCTCCGTTGAGTTTAAGATAACTCTTTGTCATCCAGTCCTCTATCAAAGAGAGGCATGTCTCTAGATTGAGGTGGTGATCCTTTCTGTTGCAGATGCGGAAATACAGTTGCGTGTCATCTGCATATGAGTGATACAGCAGTTTTTGGCTGCTGATAATCTCAAAAAGAGGACGAAGATAGATGTTAAACAGCACCGGTGACAGAGGCGATCCTTGAGGGACTCTGCATGATACTGTGCATTTCTCAGACGTAAAAGGTCCTAACTTCACTGTTTGCGATCAGTTTTCCAGAAAAGAGGAGAACCAAGATAAATCGCCTTCTGCGACTCTGGCAACTTCAGCAAGCCGCGTCAGTAACAGTTTGTGGTCCACAGTGTCGAAAGCTGCACTTAGGTCCAACAGAACTAGAAGACAAGATTCTCCTTCGTCTGTGGCCTTGAGAACATCGTCCCATATTTTCAGCAATGCTGTTTCCGTCCCGTGTCCGGGACGGAAGCCTGATTGCAATGGGTCAAGTAGCTTGTGGGTATCTAGATGCTGTTGCAGCTGTTGTACCACTACTTTTTCCATTACCTTTGAGAGTACATTGAGGCTTGTTATGGGATGGCGGTGGAGTGGGTCCTTGGGGTCCAGGGAGGGTTTCTTCAGGATGGGTTGGATTATACCCTCTTTCAACTGTGAGGGCACTATGCCCTCCAAGAAAGACTGGTTGATAAGCTGCGTGATGGGAGGAGCCAGGATGTAGGCGCATTCCTTCAGCAGTTTTGTGGGGATAATGTCATTTGGCGCTGTGCCATTACGCAAAGTACCAATGACATTCTTAGTGGCCTCGATGGAGATGGGTTTCAGAGTGAACTTACCGGATATAGGAGAATTACTATGGGTGTTGAGTGAGAAGCTGCAGGGGGGGCTGAGGGGGGAATTGTTTTGCTGAATGCTTTCACGGATTGCCTCGATTTTATTAATGAAGTAATCCGATAGTTCATTGCAAAATTCTTGTGTGTCTGAACTGGGGGCTTCAATACATCCTGGTTTCATGGTCTGAGTGACCATCTTGAAGAGTTCGCGGGGGAGGTTTAAGGCGCTGTTGATAGCCTCCGAAAAATAATTTTTCTTGACTTGGAAGATTTCTTTGTGGTATATTCTTGTTGTCGCCTTGTAGATGGATAGGTTTAGCTCTGAAGAACTTCTCTTCCAGGCGGATTCGGCCCTTCTGCGTTCTTGCTTCAGTACCGACAGCTGCGGTTGTTTTTCCGGATGCGGGTTTTACGTTTCGGCGCTACCAAGTCGGCTGACTGTAGCATGGCCAAATTTATGGCATCCAGTGTTTCAACAGCCGTTCGATGCGGCTGAGTTGTTTCTATTTTTTTCCTTAAAGTGGATTTGAAGAGTTCCGAGTGGAGCTTCTTCTGACATCTAGTCCAGTGTGTTGTCACTGGATTTGATGTTTTTGTTGTGGGGGGGATTGTGGAAATAATGAATTTAATTGCATGGTGGTCTGTCCATGGCAACTTTTCATTTTCCAAAATTTTTATTTCCAGATCTTGTCTGAAAATAAGATCAAGTGTGTGACCTGAAGCATGTGTGGGTCCACATACTAGTTGCTGTAACTCTAAATCTTCCAGGTGGTTAATACAGGCATCGGCAATGGGGTCTTGTGAGGAGTTGGCCCAGAGATTGAAATCCCCGAGCATCAAAAGATGTTTGCTGTTGAGGGTGTAAGTGGAGAAGAAATCCGTCCATGATGATAGCAGCTGCGATTTTGGGCCAGGAGGCCTATAGCAGAGCAGAATATGGACGGTCTCCTTTGTATTTGTTTGCAGTTGTAGAGTAAGGGTTTCCATGAATGGAAGAGGGTTTTGAAGGACTGGTTTGGTGAGTCTTGTGGATCACCGCCAGGCCTCCTTCTCTTTGCCCTATTCTGTTTTCCGTTATAATACGGTAATTTTCTGGCACCAGTTCTCCTAGAATGGTGTTACAGTCGGCTGTGAGCCAGCTCTCTGTAATAAAGAGACAGTCTAGATCATTTTGTAGAATGAAGTCGCGGATTTCTAGTCTGTGTTTTACTGCCGATCTTGTGTTGATCAGAGCAAATGATATGTGCTTAAGCTGGAGTAAATGGCTGAAATGTCTGACAGTCGATCGGAGATCGATTCTCAATAGTCGCTCAATTCTTAGGGCATTTTTGGTGATGGCTGGCAGTATTGCGGCGAATTGCCTCAAACTCCAAATGGTTTCGGCAGAATATTGCCGACATGCCATGATCGCCAATACACCGGAGGGGGGGGAGAGTTCAGGGGCAATGGGGAGAGGAATTGGCTAATTCCTCTCTCCTGGCTTGGTCCAGAGGAAGGCAAAAAACCCTGGCGGCGCTAGGCCAATATGCTTCGGTAGGGAAAAAACAAAAAAATGATGACCCTGAATCTCCTAAACTCCTTGAGGAAAATCTTGAGGAAGGTGAGGTGGATGCAGAAGGGGATCCTGCGGAGGTCTTTTTGCTTCCTTCATTTTATAAGGCACTGTGCTGTTGCCTAGCAGCAATGGAATCTCTTCATCTCAACCAAGTTCCAAGGGCACTCTATGACTGCACTTTATGACTGGTAAAGTCTAGAAAGACTTTTCCTTTGCACAGGCAAATTAACTGTGTTTTGCAAAAGCTTTTGCAGCAAAGCTTTTGCCAGTGTCCATTCACCTGAATGTATTAGCATATAAACCATGCTCTATGATTTTCTGTCCTGAACTCTGTTCTGTACGCCAAGATTTGGAATTTACTAGTAAGTTAAATCATACCAGAATCATAATTTTGACGTAAATAGGGAAAAATTATGAAATAAAATGTACACATTTTATCTACAGTAACACCATTTTTGTCAATTAATCCGGATTAAAATAGAAAACAATGTTTTTCTTTTTTTTTTTTTGCTTTGTAACATTTTTTTTCTTTAGATTGCAAAATAACAGAAAAAGTATTTGATGTATTCATTTATTTATGTATATGTGTTACTTTGTTGTTTTAAATAACAGCAAAGTTATTGCTAAATAAACCGGCCTATAGCTTGCATTTAAAAATTGTTCTGGCGCTTATGCCGCGTATACACGACCGTTTTCCGGGTTGTAAAAAATGAAGTTTTTAATGGTCTAGAAAAAACAAAGTTTTTTTCAAACCGATCATTAAAACGGCCTTGCCTACACACAATCGTGAAAAAAAATGCTCTAGCAAAGCGCGTTGACGTACAACATGTACGGCGGCACTATAAAGGGGAAGTTCCATGCGGATGGCGCCACCCTTGGGGCTGCTTTTGCTCATTTCGTGTTAGTAAAAGTTTGGTGAGAGACGATTTGCGCTTTTTAGTCTGTTACAGCCTGATGAATGTACTATCTCCATTACGAACGCTAGTTTTACCAGAACGAGCGCTCCCATCTCATAACTTGCTTCTGAGCATGCATGTTTTTTCACGTCGTTAAAGCCCACACACGACCATTTTTTACGATGTTAAAAACGTTGTGAAAAATTAGAGCATGTTCAAAAATTTTAATGCCCATTTTTTACATCGTAAAAAATGCTCTGGAGCCCACACACAAAAAAGTAATTTTTTCAACCCGAAATACGGTCGTGTGTACGCGGCATCAGAGATGGACACACGTGATGACAACGCTGCAGATTGATTTCATTGTGGAACAAATAGGATTATCACCCTGTTAAAGGAACTAAAACACATCTACTGGCAGGATCATCATGTGATAACTGTTTCAGGAGAGACTCAGAAAAACAAAACTGCTGTATAGATACTGCATCGAATACCAGCCTATTATGTGGCACTTACCTGCAATTGAAGCATCCGCTGTCCCCGCTGGTGGCTGCATCCATCTTCGCCCCTCTTAATTCCAGAGCCGCAAACTCCGGCGTGCGCGCGGGAGCTGTCAGTCACAACACTTGCTTGTGAAGACGTTGTTGGCGCACTACAAGGTAAATATCTCTTAAACGGTGCATGTTTAGGAGATATTTACAGTACCTATAGGTAAGTCTTATAGGCGTACATATAGGTAAAAGTCACAATGAGAGGTATACAATCACTTTAAGCAAGTATAACACACTTAAAAAAAGAGACAAGGCTCCGGTTTGAAATTATGCATTTATTCAATTTAATTGATATCCAAGATATTTATTGTTAAATTTTGGTTAGGATTCTTCTTTAACAATCCTTACTAGATGAATTTACAGAATTATAAAATAAGTGAGCCCCACCTTCCCCCATTCCCAGCCTTTAAATTAGTAACCCTCAAATAACTGACTTTTTATAGATCAGCAGAAATGTGTCTTTGTATTGCCTAGGGACAGTGCAGTTCAATGCCTAGGGAGAGTGCAGAGTTTAGTTATTTGGTGCGGTTTCTTCCTTTTTACACCCCAGTGTAGATGGGGTTGACTGTTGAAAACAACGGCAATTCACCCAGTACATACACCAAGGTGAGGACCAAGACTGCTAATATTCTTAATGCCATCAGCCTGGCCATGCTGTGCATTGTAATGCCTCGTATACACGACCGGTTTTCCCGGAAAATTCTGACCATGTGTCCGATGGGAAAACTGCCAGGAAAAAAAAGAGAGCAGGATCTCTTTTTTTCCCGTCAGGAAAAAATCCTAGTGTGAAAACTGTTTGTATGCTTTTCCGAAGGGAAAAAAACGCGCCTGCAGAATCAAGTATGAGACGGGAACGCTCGTTCTGGTAAAATTTGTGTTCGTAATGGAGATGGCACATTTGCCACACTTTAACGGACTGAAATGCATGAGACTAAAAAGCATGAATCGTCTCTCACCAAATCTTACTAACGAGAGGATCAGCAAAAGCAGCCCAAAGGGTGGCGCCATTGGAATGGAACTTTCCCTTTATAGTGCTGTCTTACGTGTTGTACGTCATAGCGCTTTGGACGGGTGGAATTTGGTCTGACCATGTGTAGGCAAGACTAGCTTGGCCTGAAAACCGTCGGGAAAACCATTGTTTTCTGATCCGACGGGAAAACCGGTCGTGTGTACGTGGCGTTAGACAAAGAAACAGGGTCAGGGGTTTAAACACTGTGCCAGCCCCAATTATTGTAGGAAGAGTCATATTTTATCAGAAGAGCTTTTTTTTATGCAAGTACAACACACTTAAAAAAAAGAGACAAGGCTCCAGTTTGAAATGATACATTTATTCCATTAAATTAAAACCTCTTTACATCAAATAAAGGCTTTGCCTGTCCATTCCCTACATTTCTCCACTAAATAATGCAGCTGAGAGATGAACAACCCTGATTATCTTTCTGCCTAAAATGTATAATGCGATTAACACATTAATATTGGACTGCGTTTCCATCCAGTTTAGTTTCTCTGTACGAGTATTAACTAAAGTTCTGATCCATGACTGAAGTAATCTATTCAGCTGAGAGAATTAACATGTTCTCTAGTTTTAATCTGCAGTTTCAAATAAATCGTGCAACAGCTTTAGGGCCCTATTTTTGTAACACAAGATATCCAATTAATCTGTCATTTAAACTTCCTAGCATTTTGTAAACTATAAACTCTACGCTGTGATACACCACATTTAAGAAGAACTGCTTATCTGGATAATCTCCTTATATTCTAACATTCAGGAAATATAGGAATACATTTGGAAATGTGCCATGTCTTCAGAAAGAACCTAAAATGTGTTTTGCTACAGATAAACTTTTTCAGATAAAAAAAGAATGCAAATAGTTGTACCGATTAAAAAAGACGGTGTTTTGGGGATTGTGAAGGCAGCAAGTAGCAGGTTTATTGTGAAGTTTGACTGGCAAGATAAGTTTATGGCAATAAATCATATGTATCTTATTTTAGATTTACAGCACAACAGTGATAGTGATTGGCTTTGGACCTTCAAATAAATATTTAACCGGTTAGAAAAAACATTGTAGAATCATAATTTAGTACAGATGAGTGAAAAAACGGTTTATCTGTGACTGCAATAGAAGAAACTCCTATTTCCACAAATCAGCTCTTATGGAGATGGGTGCATTAGTGGAAAGAAATCCTATGAAACTGTACAGAAGGGATTGGTGCCCAGATACCAACCTATAGACAAAGACTGGTTTATGCTGTAGGCAATAATATCAGGCACTCTACCTGCCACCCACTTTGTCTTAACATCATAAGATCTCCTTTGGACAGTGTTCCTGCCATTGCACAGCCAACTTTTAGAAATGGGGGGTCTCTTCTATTACAGGTCACTGGTAATGCAATCCAGAAACTATAAAAATCCAATCGCTCTTTAAAGCAGTATTAAACTCAAAAGTAAAGCTTTGTTATATTGCAGCAATGGCTGCATTTGTTTTATTTTTTAGGATTTCTCTCTTCTATTTTCACCATGTGCTCTGGGTGATAAAGAAGTAATTTATCCTTGAGTATGTTGAATGAACTGGAGAAAAAAAATTATAATCTCTAACATTAGGGTGTTGTAGGAGCCATACATCTACCAATTAGAGGAGGTTTAATTCTGTCTTTAGTCGCTTAAAGTAAGAGAATGAGAAGTGAGATATCCCCCTTTAAACATTTAAGAGTGGACTGTATGCAAAATTAAAATCCCCACCTATGATCAATACACCATCCCTATACTATACTATATACTATATATGTGTACACACCATCGAATCAAAATCCCCGCCGGCAGACAGCGCGGTGACGTGGCGTTGACGTTGACGCTGCCATGTCACCGCACCAGGAAGAAAAATACTTCCACGCATGCGTCGGATCCGTACGATGCTTGTGCGGGAAGCTATGTCCGCTGGTGTGTGTACTGACCAGCAGACATATCCGACGAAATTTTAAAGCATGTTTTAAAATTTGTCCGCCGGTCAGACATGTCCGCTAGCCCATACACACGATCGGATTTGACAAATTACGCGGCCTTAGCTTTAGAAATCTGTGATGACAACGGGGGGTGAGGGGGGCGGGGGCCAAAGACAAGTAGAAATAGAACAAAAAATTCTCCCAAACTAGCCCAGTGGGACTGGGAGAATCCTATTTCGACACTGGCAGGGGTGCTTACTAGGATTTGTTTTATTTATTCATGCAGAACCTTTATCCCTAAAGAAAAAAAAATATATGAAATTATAAGAATGTATTAAGCCAGCACTTACTGTATAGACCAATGTGCCTCTTACATTAGTCCATTAAGTATTCCCTCAGAATGTTCTTCAATAACATTTGTGTTGATTAAGAGGGAACACTTAATGGACTAACTAAAGAGTCACACTGATCTAAAGGCGCTGGTCTTAATACAGGGTTTGGTAAATTTGCTTGGAATCTAGGAGCCAGCTAAAAAAGTTAGGAGCCAGAAAACGTGCCCGTCCCGTCGAGCTTGCGCACAGAAGCGAACACATACATGAGTAGTGTCCGCATATGTAAACGGTATTCAAACCACACATGTGAGGTATCGCCGCGATTGGTAGAGCGAGAGCAATAATTCTAGCCCTAGACCTCCTCTGTAACTCAAAACATGCAACCTGTAGAATTTTTTAAACGTCATCTATGGAGATTTTAAAGGGTAAAGGTTTGTCGCCATCCCACGAGCGGACGCAATTTTGAAGCATGATATGTTGGGTATCAATTTACTCAGCGCAACATTATCTTTCATTATCTTTTTTGGGGAAAAAGTGTATTTTTCCCAAAAAAAGTGTGCTTGTAAGATCGCTGCGCAAATACAGTGTGACAGAAAGTATTGCAACGACCACCATTTTATTCTATAGGGTGTTAGAATAAAAAATATTTATAATGTTTGGGGGCTCTAATTAGAGGGAAGGAGATGGCAGTGAAAACACTGGGGAAGCTTCATTAGAATTGCTGGGTTGCTGGTTTACTTGTCATGCCAACGGCCACCACAAGATAGTGCCAGATTACAGAAGGAAGCTTAGGCCTGCAGAAGGCCCCAAAGCCGCAGCCTCAATTACCGGCCGGCACAGCCCACCGATATATTGCAGCGGGGAGGTGGGGGCGCACGGAGACACAGAATGCAGGCCTAAGCTTCCTCGGGCGTCAGGTCGCTAATTCTAGTCGCAATTGCGACCGGGCGCCCGGATTTTGTCGAGCCCTGTCTTAATACATTGGTGTGTTCTTCTGCTGGGGTGGCAGAGTGTGTTCAGCTGCTGTGACTATCAAAGAAATGATGGCTCTACTGTGCGGATATCTAACATTTAGTACATATAACACTCCCCTACCTCCCAGACTAACAATGCTGCTATCTGCTGTGCCCCCATGCGCTTTTTTCCAGAGTGGGGGCACTCTAAAACAACCTGTGTGTTACTGGCCAGAACACCAGGTGAAAACAGGGAAAAAGCCTAGAAAACAAATAGAGACACCAAATCTAATGATTGGTAAGCTGCAATATATGACATTTTTGGTTTTGGGTTTAATATCACTATATATTTCAGCTGCAAATGAAACGCGTCTCAGAAAATGTTGTGCTGCTGTCAATTTGTCGACAGGAAATTGTCATTACACTGAATGCAAGTTCACTCATCGTTGGCCCCTACCACATTTCCCCTTCCTTCCATTAAAGGATGTTCTTGAAATTGATTTGTTACTTTACAACCCTATTCATGCCAGTTTATTTGCATGCAGCATTTATGTGATTTTAATTCATGCAAATTGCAGTTAAATATTTCCTATGATTGTCAGTAGGTTTATTCACCTGTATGTACCTGTAAGCTGCCGTTTAAAAAAAAAATACTGTATGCTGTCATTTAGCCTTAATGGTATATATGAAAATGCCATAATTATGAATACTCATTTTGAGTTTTCTTGGACTGAGCCATTTATTCAAGTTTTTCATAGCAGGTGGTAAAGAGACAGAAAAATACATGTGAAAAGCAATCCAAAGCTTCACATGCCGAGTGAATAGAGGGCTGAATAATACTCATTGGCAATATTTAAAATGTACCTGTCTTTTTTTCTTTTTCTTTTTTTTTGTCTGGCCATATAAATTGTAGTAGAACTAAAGGCAAAACTTGTTGGGGGATGACCCCTGTTAGTAATTTTTTATTTATTTTTTATTTTGCCGTCCGTGTCCCTTTGGGCAGATTTTCATCACTTTATGCCTATAAAAGGAAGTGAGAGGAAATCCATCCAAAGTTGCCACCAGGGTTACCAAAACTAGTGTCCCCACTGGAGGATTTTACCTTGTTCTACGGACAACCCAATATTTGGGATTTTCTTTAATTTTATTCATGTACCTGGTTTAAGGCCAATTTGATGAGAGGGCTTCCTTTGTGGCTAATTGCCAAGCGATAACTAAAATGTTGCCTTTAGTTATAGTTAAACTAGAGACAAAACCACTATACTGTATCTGTGCTGAATGTAGACCCTTATGCCCTGTACACACGGCCGGAATTTCCGATGGAAAAAGTCCAATGGGAGCTTTTCATCGGATATTCCGACCGTGTGTATGCCCCATCTGACTTTTTCCATTGGAACTTCCTACGGACTTAGATAGAGAGCAGGTTCTCATTTTTTTAGACAGAAAAAAATCGGAATCTGAAAATCCGTTCGTCTGTATGGAATTCCGATTGGAAAAAACATGCATGCTCAGAAACAATTTGACACATGCTCGGAAGCATTGAACTTCAGAGAGCTTTTGTGTGGCCGTGTGTATGCAAGCCAAGCTCGAGCAGAATTCCGTCAGAAAAACCATCCAACTTTTTTCCGGTGGAAATTCGGTACAGGGCATTAGGCTGGATTCACACCTATGCCGTTTTAGTGCTTATAGCATTTTGCAGATTTGGACTACAGTCCATTTTACATGGTTTCTTATGGAATACATTCTGTAGTGCAAATCTGCAAAAAGCACAAAAGATGTATAGGTGGGAATCCAGCCTAATAAGGTTGCACATTTTAGCCCTTCACAATCTTTTTACAAGCTTCAGCACTTGGGCTTTATCTTTTGAGCAGGACAAGGAGACAAACCAGAGACAACATTTAAAAGGTCAGTCTGTCAGAAATTTTACAAAAATCCAGTCTCAGTTTTTGATAAATGTATAGAGATTAGATTTGCCATAGGCTTTCTGTATCTTTGTGGGACTCCAGAGATGAGATCTCAAACTCTGAGTCACTGAACTAAAGCCAGCAGATGAATCCTAATTCTGAGTTGCTGCACATGCTATTCTGCTACACAACCCACAATACAAATTAATATGGATCTGTTGTATTTCAGCTTGGCTCAGAAGATTGTCGCTACATATAGATTGTGTTCTGAACAGCTATCATCTCAGCACCATTATGACTACGGGATGCGCGCAGTGAAATCTGTCCTTACTGCAGCTGGAAATCTCAAGCTTAAATATCCAGAACAAAATGAGAGTGTGCTTCTTCTGCGCGCACTGCTGGATGTCAACTTGGCTAAATTCTTAGCACAGGATGTGCCTCTTTTTCAGGTGATAATATGAACCAAGACAACAACACAATATCATCAACTAAAGAGTGTACTTTTTACTGTAATGTTGAACTAACCTCACCAGCGATCTATATTGTGTGCAAACCCTATGGGTTTTAATCTGCATCTGCTCATCTAGATCGATTAATCTTTCACAGCCCAACCGTTTTGTGAATAGTAACTTGGAGATCTTGCCAGTCACATGATTATTATTAAGTAACTTCCTGTAGTAGGATGTCAATGCCCATCCACTCCCTTGCAATTGTGTTGTCACCCATCTGTGGGCACACCCTCAGTTGGACTACAGATAGTGTGCCTGTATTTAGCACACATAATTTTTGGGGCTTCTGGGATTGAAGTTTGGGACCAAACAGTGATGCAGGGGCACGCTGCTACAAATTTAGATCTTCCCACTTCCTAGTCAATGGTGCATAGGTCTGAGAACCTGAAGGAGATTTTGTGAGCACTTATTAAAACTGAAAATATAGCTATAACACATTACCAACAGCATTGATCCATTAGCATGAAAGGACTGAGTCTTACAGCCTAGACCTTTAATACCCTTGTCTTGGCCTGACACACATGTCAATATATTGTGTGTCCCACCACAATTAATTTATGCCATTTTCGGGTTTAAAGGGATGAGGTGGCAACCCTAGACAGCTGCCAGTCCTGAAAGTTGTGATCTTTCCCAAGCCTGCACCAGTTGAGTCACGAAACAGGTCACAGTTTTGGCTATACCCTGCCTAACCATTCCCTATTCAGCTACAAAAAGCTATTACCTGCATGTCTATTGTGAAAGTTCCCACTCCATTCTTGTTCTATCTGACACCTTTTAAAAGGAAGTGAGGAGGAATCTATTAAACGAGAAAACTGAAATGAAAGTTATCCAACTGGTGTTTTACTTCAGTAGTCTGCTGCATCTCTGCATTTTTCTTTGTGATAGAGCTGAGTACTGTGGCTTAGGAAGTTCCTCGTGATGACTAGTCAATTCATAGACCCAGAAATGCCTTAGGGAGACTTAAAGCAACTTAAAGCTTCTAACATCAACTTGTTCAGTTAAGCTTTGACAATAAGCCCTTATTCACATTTGAGGCGGGTTTGAAATCGTGCGACTTCAGCTAAACTTACACAATTTATAACATGCATTTCATTGCAAGTTCAGGGGCTATTTGAAAGATATCTGTGCAGGTTCATGCACAGATGTCTATTGAATTCGCCCCCGAAGTCACCAAAAGTAGTGCAGGAACTACTTTTGGAAATCGGTGCAGTGCCCCAAATTCGGCATGACACCGATTTGGACGGTACCGTTGCCGGCAATAGGCAGTGTGCACCTTTAATATGACACTCATGTCAAGTATATATTCCAGTGTTAATTGTATAGCTTTTCTATATTCATGTATTTCACACAAAAAAACACACTACACTAGTTAATATACTTTGATAGATTTTCTTTGCAATGAAAGGTAATGTTTTATCACACTTTCTGAACACGTAATGAAAATCCATAACTCACACATCTATCCATTATCACCTTGACTGGCACTAATTACATTGATAGTTAGTGATCTGCCAGAACTAAAATGTTGAAAACATTAAGATAGATTTTCTCTGAATAAAAAAACATAGGGAGTTTTCAGCTAATTAACACACTCTGATAAGGCAGTGCTGGGGATGGGGGGAAACTTTTAGCATGAAAGTAGGAGGCAGGATTTACATGGCAAAGTGTTACTTTATCAAAAATTTTAAGCAAAAAAGTTTACAAGCTTGAGGAGTAAGAGCTTTAGTAACGTACATAAGACAGTTATGTTAAACTGTACATAAATGAAGGCATTTGAAATGTATATTTTTTTTCTGTGCAGCAAATGGCTTTATGTTACCTGCTGTTGTACAGTAGGTTAAAGAGGTTGTAGCCCTAAGCAGGTTAAACAGCATAGTGCTCGTGCTGTCTAATCTGTCCCTTTCTATGCTTTAAAAAATCTGGTTGATCCTACCTGTTAACGTGTCCCTCTAGGTGAATAGGGATGAGCCGAACACCCCCGCATTTGGTTCGCACCAGAACCGTCGTACAGACAGACCGTTCGTGGGAACATTTAGAACCCCATTGAAGTCTATGGGACTCAAACGTTCGAATTCAAAAACGATAATTTTAAAGACCAATATTCAATTTACTGTTGGAAAACATCTTTCAGAACCCGGGTCTTGCCCCAGGGAACATGTATCAATGGAAAAAAGTTTAAAAAACGGTTGTTTTTTTCAGGGGCAGGACTCCTGAAAAAATTACCATTTTTAAAACTTTTTTTTCCATTGATACATGTTCAGTCTTAATTTTTGGCGCGCTGTGATTGGCCAAGCATGCGGGACATACAGCATGCTCGGCCAATCATCAGCACGCAATGCCACAGTGAATTATGGGCCATTTTGCGTCACTCGAATTTGGCGTGAACGACCGCTTTTGTTCGAGTTTCGTCGAACGTACGAACAGACAATGTTCGAGTTGTTCGTATCGAACGCGAAGCTCATCCCTATAGGTGAACTGATCACAGTAATCATGACTACTGATTCATGATAACTTGGACAGTTTACGTGCCTTCGTCATCTCACTGTGATGAAGTCTCTTCTCTCTCCCCTCTCTCCCACAATCTCCGCCTGCCGCTCCCCTCCCGTCCTGCCACAGTAAAGTCAGAGAGTATGATTAATGCCAGCCCCTCTATTTTAATAAGGTATACTACACAGTGTAAATGTTTTTATAAAATAATGCTGCTAAATTCCTTATTTTAGATCGCCTCTGTGTGGTCACGTAATCTCAGGCCGCTCTCTGTCCCCGATCTAAGGACAACAGCGGGAGGAGCTGAGTGGACAGCACAGTGGTCACGTGACTTCCCAGCTGACATCAGAGGGGAATCTCCACCCCTTCTGCTGTAGCCCTTAGATCGAGTGGGGAGAACGGTTGGAGGTTACGTGATCGCACAAAGGCAATCTGAAATAAAGTATTTAGCGGCGGCATTTAAAAAAAACATTTACACTGTGTAGTATGTAAATAAATAAATTGTGCTCCTATCAGAGTAGATGGCAGAGATCAGAGTAGATCTCAGAGATTTCAGAGAAGAGAGGAAATGTAGTCAGCACTGCTCATATTTCAAAAGGTTCAGACGAATTTTCAGCTGCAAAATATTACAGTAACAAAACAGGTGGGTTCTTTTGTCCTAGTAAAAGTTGTATAAGGTCAGCTACGTAGCATGTAACCAGAAAACCCATCTCACTGTTGCTTGAGAACCTGGTTGAGCCATTAGAAGCATCAAGCCAGATGGCCTAGTTATCCCCAAAAAGCATATACTCAGGTATAGTGGGGTGGTGCATTACCATAGGGTTTAGAAGCTGTCAGTTAAGATGACTCCATCCTTTGAGAAGTGATTGTGGACTGGAAGAGTAAAATTCAAGGAATACTGGCTAACGCTTCTGTTAAGTGAATCTAGATACTTTGCTCATAAATTTATTGTTAGGATTGTATTCGGGTTTTAAAGTAATCAACTACAAAATACATTCTTGAGGGCATAACTGCTGGTCCAAGACCATTGTTTTTTACTGGTGGTAATATTTTAAATTAAATTATTAAATATTAAAAATGTAATTAAATATGAACAGGGGTCAAGTCCTGGGGAAAAAAGTGTGGGAACTCCCACCCAAGATCCACTCCCCCACCAAAAAAATAAATAAAAAGATCCGCTCATATGCATAATTACTAAACCGCATGTTTTTTTTTTCCGATCCACTGTACCTTAGTAATCCTTTATGTTACTGGCAAGCAAGTTCTTTCTAAATCCTGCGATAACTCGCGGCAGATGTCCGCAATGTCTCCTGCGAACAATTACAAAGCTCGAGCTGGGCATCGCCGCTTGGTGAAGGATTGGCACGGGCGGCTCTGCTGCTCTTGGCTGCTCTAGTCCTGCAAAGGGAACTGAGTTCCTGCTGTGAAAAAGTGCAGGGACTCCGTTCCCGCAGGACTTGAGCCCTGATTATGAAGCTTTATAAGGTTTAGTAATACATTTTAAAACATATTTTGTATTAACCAGTTTAGAACAATAAATGACAATGTAAGTTATGTTTAGTTAACATGCCAGGGATAATGATCAAAATTAAATTAAATGTTGGTCCTTCAATCTGGATGATTCAATAACAGCAAGCCTAAAATCATAATTTCTTTTTGAAAAGGATTATGGTAATGGTAGGTAAGGAAGAGTTACAAGGGAACAGCCAGAAGAGAGACCAGGTGAATGTATTATAAGCAGGGAGTTGCTGGACAACTTGGTCTGCATTGCATGTAACTGTGCAGAAATATATATAACGGCATGTGAAGTCGGTCATTTTTATACCGATTACTATCACTACATATCTTAACACCATACATTTATCAGAATATGGCAATGACAATCCTTTAAAGTAAACCTCACATGTATGCACAATTTCTACTCAACAAAAAAAGGAGGTGGTGTTCTTGTAAAAAGGTTAGCACAACGTCAATAAGATACTGTATGGGAAACCTCAAGACTCATAGGTTTCAGTAACATTTTGACTGCTGAAGCCAGATTGAAAAATAGATGTATTTATTAAACAAGCCTGTAGTTTAGCTACAGGCAGGGAGAGCAGCACAATCACAGTACATGTTGGTTTTAAAATAATTGCTCTGTCTGGCTAGGGTCTTGTAATACAATTTATATGTTTTACCAAATGGTGGGTACTAGCTAGCTAAAGGGTCTTTAAAGTCAAATCTTGATTAAATGCAAAATACTTGGTTCACATAAGCTTGTCATTTCCAAGGCTCGTTGGATGAACAGGTCTTCAAAGGCCAAGATAGCAATCTTTGCAAATGAAGGTGTAAATAGCATTTGAACGCATCGTCTATTACACAATATGACTTCTAACAATTTGCATCAAATATATATCTGCTTAATCAGAAATACATATTTTGATAATCATAAATACATTTTTGATAAACTAAATGGCTATTCCATTTACCCTATCAATACTATCACAGATATTACTGGGTTTCATTTTTATGGGAAGCATATAGGCCCGGATTCACATACATCGGCACATATATATGCCGCCGTAGCGTATCGCGGAGAGGCAAGCATGGAATTCACAAAGCAAATGCTCCCAACTATGCGCCGGCGTAGCGTATATTTATAGGTGTAAGCCAGCGTAAGTGGAAGTGGGCGTGATCCATGCTAATGAAGCGTGACCCCATGCAAATGATGTGCCTGGAGCTAGACAAGTACTTAAAATGAACTGCGCATGCATCGGGACATGGACGTATCCATGCGCATGCATACAACCACGTCGGGACAACTGCCTAAGATACGCCGGGTAACTGTGTACGCCGTGAACGTAACCTATGCCCAGCCAGACCCACGTTGGGCAATATTCACAGACGTCCAACGTAAAATACGTAGGCTTGTGTTCCTTGGTCCATACCTTTTGCATGGGTTGCGCCTCATCTATGGGGAATAACTTTACGCCAAACGTAAAACTTACGCAAATCGCTTAAATCATGCGCTGGGCACAAGTATGTTCGTGAATCGGCGTATCTCCCTCATTTGCATATATGAATAGAAAATTAATGGGAAAGCCACATGCGTCCTGTGTAAATATGCGCCCACTGTATGCCAGCGTAGGCAAGTTATGTCAGTGGGATGAAGTTAGTTTTTAGGCATATCAAAGTTTGTGGGTACAGCGCACAGATACGATGGCGTAAATTTGTACTTACGTGGCGTATCTGGAGATACGTCGGCGTAAGTGCTTTGTGAATCCGGGCCATACTGTTTATGAATGTTTTTCCCAAGAGTCACACAACTTTCATGGGATTCACTATTTTTTCTAATTGGATTCAATTGGAAGAATCCTGGGTAAAGGTTTCGTGAATCTTTTGTAAAAACATTTTTAAGTAGTCTCTATAGCAGCGGTCATCAACCCTGTCCTCAGGGCCCACTAACAGGCCAGGTTTGCAAGATAACTGAAATACATCACAGGCGATATCATTTGCTGCTCAGTGATTGCACTATTCTAGTCTGCATCTCCCCAAGGTAATACTTAAAACCTGGCCTGTTAGTAGGCCCTGAGGACAGGGTTGATGACCACTGCTCTATAGGATGAAGAGAACTTGAATAATTCTGTTAATGCTGAGTTGGAAAGATATTTTTTTTAAAGCTGTTTTGAATGAGCTTTCAAGTAAAAATGGAAGGTTCACTTTATATGAGAACAGTATATTTTTTTTATAAATGTCATGCATTTTCTTTTGTCAGGGTATTATTTCTGATCTGTTTCCTGGAGTGGTTCTACCTAAGCCAGATTATGACCTTTTCATCGAAGCACTAAAAGAAAATATTGCAAAAATGAACTTGCAACCTGTTCCATGGTTTATTGAAAAAATAATTCAGGTAACTGACAGCATGATAACACAAAATAGAACTATTCCGTTTCCTTTATAAATGTTAAGAAGCTTAACTGAACTCTTTTTGTGTAGTTGTTAGAGTAATGCTTGTTAAAGGAAGTTCCATTTTTAAAAGTTTAATAACAATGCTACATACCTGTTGTTGTTCAGTTAGTCTCTGATTCTGTCAGTTTCTAGTAACCTATAGTATATAGCTATTTTAGCCTGGAGTAACACTACACTTTCCTGTAACTAAATTATTTCTGTGAGGGATCATAACCCTTTCTTGTGGCATGCTTAAAGCCCTACATAAGTTCTACCCACCCTGAATAAAACATTAGACTACCAGGACTGGAGATTCTGTCACTCTTTTCTGCCCTCCAGCAATCTGATTTTGGCAACCAGTGCATACATTCTCCTGTCTAAAATTGTAGCCAGTATGCATGATAAGATGAGTCTATTAGACAAGATTTTTAAGTGACTATTAGATTGACTAGAAATTTCTATCATTTATGCCTGTAACAGAAGCGTTACAAGACCACATATAGTTAACAGCGTTTGTGCTAATTAGGATTAATAATTTTATTTGGAGAAAAGGGGATTGTTACCATATACAGTATATCAAAACGAAGGACTGGGGCCACACCTACTTAATTCCAGAAAAAGATGACGGTACTTTGGAATGTGACATTATAGTAAAAAATTGCAAAATTCCATATTTAATTCCAGGAATATGGGTCATAAATTATTTCCTAAGTGTTTGGTAAGGAAATTAGAGTAACTTACGAGCTGAAAAACAGTTGGGGTGTATTTTTTTTTTTTTATCCCTAAACTACTAAGGCCACAGAAAAAGCCATGCGTGGTATGGAGGCTACCATAAGGATTTGAATATTTTATATTAGGGCTGTTACTGATCAAAATTTTTGTGTTCGATTAATCGTTTTTTTTTTTATCGATTAATCGACTAATTTTGATTAATTATAAAGCACATACAGATCCAACTACTTTTAGCTGATCTGCCTGCAGGCTGATTGCCAGTGCAGATACCAACCACTGGAAAATTGGATAGCAGGATACAAAAAAAAACACAAAGGCAATGCTCAATGGGAATAGCATTAAAACTTTTATAGTCTTCAAGTAGGTAACCAAATAAATATTGCACTGGAGAAAAAAATCGATGTAGCTACATAAACTGTAAAAATGGTGCGAGCAATACCAAATGGTAGCAAAAGCAGTCATAAAAACATGTAGCTAAGTATGATACTGGTATAAAAATGTGTACAACGATACCACTGCTGAATCCAGATGAGGAGGGGTTAACATCAGTCCGTCGGCATATAGTTGGTTGTAGAATCCCAGGGTGATAGAGGGAAGTGTAACAGCTCTTGCGTGTGGCAGATAGTTAGGTCCCGCCAGCATGCAGATATGAAGGCACAGCAAAGGAGCCAGGTGAACACGGCAAGCCCCGCCGGTGTCCATGACGTTACCGGATCTCCGAATGTTACTCCCTGAAGGCCCAGAAGCCGGCGGAGAGGTGAGTACCAATCAAGAGAATTTTAATTGATCGAAAAGATTTTGATCGATCAAAAAAATTAAAGATTAATCGATCAATTAAAAGTTAATTTGCACAGCCCTATTTTATATTAAGGAATATTTCTTAATTCCATTATGAAGACTGATGATTTCATCTGAATTTTTTCTACTTTACAGTTTCATAAAAAATAATTGATGCAGTAGTGAGTCAAAAATGTAATTGTTAGGACTAAGTTCACCTGCTAGTGGCACTGTGCTACTCTGGGCTGTTTGCTGCAGTTCCAGTGTCTACCAGCAGGTGTCCCCCAGAAGCCAGCAGGCTGTAATAATCAGTCACACCTGGTTTTCAGCTGTTAGGTGGCTATTTAAGGCTGCTCCTCCCTTTCCCTGTCACGTCACTATTCTATTTGCCTCCTTGTTGCCAGACATCCTGTTCCAGCCTGCACCCCTCTTACTTGCTCCTGTCCTCCTCTGCCTTGCTCTGGCTCCCTGATTAGTACCCAGTTTGTCCACCGCTGCCTTGCATCCCTGCATTCCCTCTACCCTTGTCAGTACATTGTATATAGTTGTACTTAGTCAGAAGTTTAGTTATTTAGCTATCTTGTCAGTGGGGATTGGTTCTGTTTGATGCGGTTGTTTATGTTTACTGTTTGCTGTGTTTTCTTTGTGCTGTGTTCACTGTTAATAAATCACACTTTTAAGGATATATACTTTGTTTGGTCACAGTTTCTATGTTTAGCTAAATGTCTGGTATCCTTGTTGCAGAAACATGACAGTAATTCTACTTTGTTTAAATATAAAAAGAAAAAAGGAAACTGCACTCACCAAAAAAAAAACATCCAAGGCTGATACTTAAGCAGTTATTTTAATGTCTAGGTATAACAGACATATGTAATAACAAAAAGTCAGCGCTAATTCCCAATCAATACTGAAAAAAACGATTCACCCATACATAAAATGTAGCAATAATCATTATCCCATTATCTTTACCACTATGTATTATTGTTATAGTAGACAAATAAGAAGGCCAGTATGGTGGCCTGAGTTTATGGGAGGAGCCCGGAGGGTATTTAAGCAGCCCACTCACACATGCTCTTTGTCGGTTCAGTGTGCAGTACTACACGTCACTGGGCCGACTCTTCCCAGCTCACCTCATGTCCGTGAGTCTGCGCATTCAATCGCATTCGACATCACAAGTGCATTGCGGCTTCTCCGTTCATGGTTTCGACGGCGGTTCCCGCTTACTGTCGCAGGTTGTATTCAAACCTTTTGTATCATGTGCAAACTTGCAATTCATTATGCTTCCTATGCTGCATTTCTTTTGTAAAAATCTGCCTCTGAGTTATTGTTGCTAATGTTCTAACATCTTAGTTACAAGCTTGGTACATTTGTAACTTCCTCCTGCCAAACAAACTATTTATTTGTATATTCAGTGTACATGCTGTCTCATTCATTTGGAGATTAGCATATATTCTTTGTATGGGTTCTTTGGCAGATTGAGGTGGTAATTGAACTCACCTGCTGCCTTGTCTGCACTTGATTAACCTGGGGGGATGGGTGGCTGGTAGGTGTTCGGTTTCACAGCAAGGAGTAGCATACACTTTACAATCAATTCACAGCAGATTTGTTCAACACTCCTTACTTCCGATTCGTATCGGATTTGTTTCATGCATTTTACAACCGTTTTTGTATCAGTCATTTCTCTTTATAACCGTTCAGATAGATTGCATACTTTCCACCATAGCCATTCTATGTTTACCCCATGCTGTGCATTTTAGTTTCCGCAGCGGAACTTACGAATTGTTTGTACACGATTCTTCTCTCTCCTTTATTTACCAAAGTTATTGCCTGTGCGTCATGCATGGCGCCACACCACACCACGCCACACTCTTCGGATGTGTTGCACATCCACTCCAGTCCAAGTAAACCCAGTTGCATGTTCACTGTCCCAGGTAGGATTCGTTAGCTTGTTTGTCATGTCGAAATTCGTGGCCACTCATGGTGTCACCTGCATCATATGTTCAGTTCCCACAGTGGAGCTTATAAAATATTCGTACGCACTTCTCGTGTTCTATTTTCTACACCAAACCTTGTTTTGCCCCATGCACGGCATCACGCTACACCTTCCCGACATGTTTCACTCCAGCCACAGTCCGCCGCAAACTCACTTGCATGGCCCACTGTCGCAAGTAAGAATGTTATTACATTCTTTATGTCCTATCAATTTGCTACCATTCGTTGTCTCCCATATCGTTCATTAGTGGTCCCTACGGAACCACGATTCAAACAGGCGTTGTCCTTCTACCTTATACTGCTTGCTTAAGGTACAAACAAACCAGGTGTTTCTATTCTTTCTCAGTAACCCAATTCTTATTGATTGAGACCTTGCAACCATGCAAATCATCTCAGCAGCCTGACACCCTTGTTAAGACCCTTGCAACACATGACCTTTACAAAACGCAAAATAAAAAAAATATATATATAAAAACGCAAAAAAAAAAAAACCTTTGCCACCACGCAATCTCAGCCCCTTGGCAACCTGACACCTGTTGAGACCGTTGCAACCACGCAAAATCGTCTCAGCAGCCTGACACCCTTGTTGAGACCCTTGCAAACGCAATATCGTCCCAGCAGCCCTCACACTCATTGAGATCCTTGCAACCACGCAAAATCATCTCAGCAGCCTGACACCCTTGTTAAGACCCTTGCAACACATGACCTTTACAAAACGCAAAATAAAATAAAAAATAAATAAATATAAAAACGCAAAAAAAAAAAAAAAAACGCAGAAAAAAAAAAAAAATAAATAAAACCTTGCAACCACGCAAAATCAGCAGCCTGACACCCTTGTTAGACCCTTGCAACACATGACCTTTACAAGACGCAAAATAAAAAAATAAATAAATATAAAAACGCAAAAAAAGAAAAAAAAACGCAAAAAAAAACGCAAAAAAATAAAAAAAACCTTTGCCACCACGCAATCTCAGCCCCTCGGCAACCTGACACCTGTTGAGACCATTTGCAACCACGCAAAGTCGTCTCAGCAGCCTGACACCCTTGTTGAGACCCTTGCAAACGCAATATCGTCTCAGCAGCCCTCACACTCATTGAGATCCTTGCAACCACGCAAAATCAGCAGCCTGACACCCTTGTTAGACCCTTGCAACACATGACCTTTACAAGACGCAAAATAAAAAATAAATATAAAAACGCAAAAAAAAACGCAAAAAAAAAAAACAAAAAAAACCTTTGCCACCACGCAATCTCAGCCCCTCGGCAACCTGACACTTGTTGAGACAGTTGCAACCACGCGAAATCGTCTCAGCAGCCTGATACCCTTGTTGAGACCCTTGCAAACGCAATATCGTCTCAGCAGCCCTCACACTCATTGACATCCTTGCAACCACTCGTATATCGTCTCAGCAGCCTGACACCCTTAAGACCCTTGCAACACATGACCCTTACAAAAGGCAAAAAAAAAAATATATATATATATATATATAAAAACGCAAAAAAAAAAGGAAAATTAAACAAAGTGCGAAAAAAAATAATAATATTTTTTGCCACCACACAATCTCGGCCCAGCAACCTGACACCTGTTTAGACCATTGCAACCAAGAAAATCGTCTCAGCAGCCTGACACCCTTGTTGAGACCCTTGCAAACGCAATACCGTCTCAGCAGACCCACACTCATCGAGACACTTGAAACCACACAAAATCATCTCAGCAGCCTGACACCCTTGTTAAGACCCTTGAAACACAAGGCCCTTACAAAAACGCAAAGAAAAATATATATATAAAAAAAAACTGCAAAAAAAAAAAAACGTTGCCACCACGCAATCTCGGCCCAGCAACCTGACACCTGTTGAGACCATTGCAACCACGCAAAATCGTCTCAGCAGCCCTACATTCATCAAGGCCCTTGCAACCACGCAAAACCGCCTCAGCAGCTTGACACCCTTGTTGGGATCCTTGCAAACGCAATACCATCTCAGCAGCCCCACATTCATCAAGGCCCTTGCAACCACGCAATACCGTCTCGGCAGCCTCACACCATTGTTGAGACCCTTGCAAACGCAATACCGTCTCAGCAGCCCCACATTCATCAAGGCCCTTGCAACCACGCAATACCGTCTCGGCAGCCTCACACCATTGTTGAGACCCTTGCAATTGCAATACCGTCTCAGCAGCCCCACACTCATCGAGAGCCTTGCAACCACGCAATACCATCTCGAGCAACCTCCCACTCATCAAAGACCTTTGTGACCACACAGTCTCGCCCCAGCAACATGGCATTCATTGAGACCCTTGCAGCCAGAAAAATGGGTGTTTTTCAGCCACCCCTGATCTCTCCTCTATGTTATCTTACCAGTACGTCTACACAGGATCCCCAATCACTCCTCTATGTTATATTATCAGTACATGTACACAGGATCATTTATAGTAATTTCTAGGCAGTTGAGTTCAGAAACCTTCTTGAAAAAAAAAATTGGGTTCAGACGGCATTCGAAACGCCGATGCCTGTAACAGCTTGTAAACAGCTTGTAAACACAGCCACATGTGTTTACCAGCGTTTCATTTTCAGTCGTTTTTATATAAAAAAAAAAAGGGGGGGGGAATATTGTCTCAGCAACTTGACACTCATTTGAGACCCTTGCAAAATGTAATATCATCTCAGCTACCTCACACTCGTCTAGACCTTTGCAACCACACAATCTTGTCTCAGCAACCTAATGCCCGTTCAGACCTTTGCAGCCATACAAAGTCGTCTTAGCAAACTGACACTCATTTGACACCATTGCAAACGCAATATCGTCTCAGCAACCTGACACCCGTTCAGACCTTTGCAGCCATACATAGTTATCTCAGCAGCCCGACACTCACTTGAGACCATTGCAAACGCAACATCGTCTCAGCAACCCCTCACTTGTTGAGACCCGTGCAACCACACAAGGCCATCTCAAAACAAACCTCATAATCATCGAGTCCTTTCAACCACGCAATATCGTCTCAGCAAACCAGACTGAGACCCTTGCAACCACACAATATTGTCTGCAGCAGTATAAAACACTTTGCAGCACGCACCTACGTGCAAACCCGAATACAAACTAAACTTGCAAACACACCTCAGTGACAATCAGCCAAACAAACACACAGTGGCACCCAGTTGGCCATTCATCTTTAGTGGCACGCGGGCCACTCATCTTTTCCCTGTCTTTTTCCCTGCAATTAGTTCAGGTTTCCATCCAGCACCAGCGAGTGCACGTTGGTCTGCGAGTGCACGTTGGTCAGCGGGTGCACGTTGGTCAGCGGGTGCACGTTGGTCAGCGAGTGCACGTTGGTCAGCGGGTGCACGTTGGTCAGCGGGTGCACGTTGGTCAGCGGGTGCACGTTGGTCAGCGGGTGCACGTTGGTCAGCGGGTGCACGTTGGTCAGCGGGTGCACGTTGGTCAGCGGGTGCACGTTGGTCAGCGGGTGCACGTTGGTCAGCGGGTGCACGTTGGTCAGCGAGTGCACGTTGGTCAGTGAGTGCACGTATATCATCTTGTTGAGCACCTGTGTATTGTCTTGATTTTCTCACACCAATGCAAGATCCAGTCCAAGTTCTTAAACTAGACCAAGCATCAGTAGCAGACTTAGCTATGTGGGACAACTTCCCCACCTGATAGAACAGCATTTCAATCTTCATCCCGGCAGTGTCAGCCAAGCCACCACAGGCTTTTGCTTGCATTTTTCGTCCGCCACTGGTTCTCCAAACCTTGGCCCCCAGAAATTCTCTTAAATTTCTGCTTCACCCAGTCTTCATCACGTCTCGTGCTGTACCCCATTGTGGCAGCTGCCCAGGTTTGGGGCCACATTTGAACTGGACAGACAGTGTTCTTCACCACAGACAATCAGGCCACAGCCGACTTCATCAATTAAGGTAGATCAAGCCTCTCCCCATCACGTCCTTCCTGCGCAGGCTCGCGCAGCTGTCACTCCGTCACCAGTTTAATATCTTCTGTAGTCATATTCCAGGCAAATGCAAAATCGCAGCTGATGCTCTGTCCCATTCTAACCTTATTTGTTTTTCCAGCAAGAGCCTGGAGCTGACCCAATAACCATCCCTGTCCCACCCTGGTCATTGCTGACGATGGACTGAAGTAGCATCTCACCAACTCAACCCAGCTTATTATCCACTCCTTGGCACACAACACACTGAAGGCCTAATACACTGCTTGGAATACTAACTGCTAATTTTTGGCCACTTGCCTCGGAGCAGCAATAGGCAACGTTAGACACGTCCTAGCCTTCATATCGTATTGCCACACGCAGCTGACCCTTTCTCACAATACTATCACGCCATATCTAGATGGCGTCCAGCATTTCCTGTCCCTGCAGGACCCCAGTAAACTGTCAGTATTCTCGAGCCCATGCAGTCAAGTCCCTCCTACAGAGCATACAGAAGCACCAACCTGTAGTCAGTAGCAAGCGCCTAACTTTCAAGAGTGCCCTCTTTAGGCACATGTCTGAAATCCTTACTCGTTCCCCATTTAGGGCCTTGCCCAGCATAGTCATCCTAGCAGCCATCTACCAGGCCTTCTACGGTTCCCTACGACCTAGTGAATTTACAATCAGTGGCTCCGGCAGTCAGACACTGCTCCGACGCCACCCGACTCGCTTTCGAACCCCTACACTCTCAGTCTGCAAACGCAACAAACCAGCCCCCGGGGGTTGACATCAACCTGTTTCAGACTAACAATGCCTGACGTCCAGTGACGGTGCTCGACCGACTACTGCTCCATCTACCCAGCCAATCTGATTGTAGCTCATTGCTACCCTTTCTAAACCAGCTTCCAGAGTGGCAGCCAGTTTGTCAAGCATGTCAGAATCCTAAGCAACTTGGGCTTCAAATCCCAGTCTGTTCTCAGGACATTCTTTCCGAATTAGAGCAGCCTCAACTGCCTCACAACAGGGAGTACCAGACCACGTAATCAAGACACCAGGCTGATGGGAAGTCTCCTTGTTTTGCCACATACATCCCAAATCCTCAGAAAGAAATGGCACAAGCCTTTACCAAGCTGGCTCAATAAATACAAGAAATCAATATAAGCTATTTCCCTATCTGAGTCTTTTGCCCCCTTTTCTTGGCATACTGACCAGACCACCAAGGCACACTTTAGGTCTATTTATGTTGTAAGTCTTGTCGCGTGTTTATGTGATCCACATCACTCTCGGTCAGAGGGCCACGACCATAAATAAGAAGGCCAGTATGGTGGCCTGAGTTTATGGGAGGAGCCCGGAGGGTATTTAAGCAGCCCACTCACACATGCTCTTTGTCGGTTCAGTGTGCAGTACTACACGTCACTGGGCCGACTCTTCCCAGCTCACCTCATGTCCGTGAGTCTGCGCATTCAATCGCATTCGACACCCTCCCGCCCTTCCCTTTTTCAGGGCACTTCTCAGCATATCCTTCTTCAATTAACTACCCATTACTTACTTTGGGTATGCCCCCTTTTCTTGGCATACTGACCAGACCACCAAGGCACACTTCAGGTCTATTTATGTTGTAAGTCTTGTCGCGTGTTTATGTGATCCACATCACTCTCGGTCAGAGGGCCACGACCATAAACATAAATGAATAGTCCATAAACACAGTGCTCTCAGTTCCACAGTTGACTAAATGGTGCTCCAATATATCAAAATAAAGTGTCCAGATTAAAGTATAACAAAGTGTGTTCTCTCAGGAAAAAAGTAAACCACTATCCACTTCCACCTCCAGCTTCTGAGCAACTGTCAGTGTGACCCTCTGGTTAGGAGCGGTCATAGAAGTCATTTGTGTGATCTAATGGATCCTTGAGTCTGCTGTCGGACTCTGTGTCACAAAATCTGAGGTACTTCACGCAGTCTTACCCTCAAAAGAATGATGGTGTGTAAGGAAGAAAGACCCACACATAGTGTAAAATCCATAACATGATTTTTAATTAAAGACCAAGTATCACACTTACATATGTTGCCAAAATACAAACAAACAACTCCAAACATCAGGCGCATCAGAATGATCCCCTGTTGACGTCAGCTCATGACAAAACGCATAGGAGCATGGCCTACATAGTGATGTCAGTGCGCATTCCTTTGCCTTCCGGTCCGATGTCCGCCAATGTTTGGAGTTGCTTTCTTGTATTTTGGCATCAAGATTCTGACAGGGGCCTGAAGGATCCATACGATCACATATGATCTATTAATTTATGTTTGTCTACTATAATGATAATACACAAATTTTGGCATAATGATTATTGCTATAATTTGTCTATGGGTGACTAATTCTGTTTTGTTACCACTGTTAACACTTTAAATAGACAAATAATTTTGTTGTAAAAGTTTTTTTTTTGCTTTTTGTAACACTGCAGATTTATGAAATGATGCTGGTGCGTCATGGTTTTATGATTGTCGGAGACCCCATGGGGGGAAAGACCTGTGCATATAAGGTTCTTGCCAAAGCCCTTGCTGATTTAAATGCAGGTAAGGGTGACAATAATTGTGTGGTTGGTTGATCCAGGTTCTCATTAGTGAAGCATTTACAATTAGAATTGTAATGTACAATTACCAGTTCAGTCCATCAGAAATGAACATTTATAGGAAAGTTTTAGTAATCACTTTCTTGCTTCCTATATCAGTATTTACTATATTTGTATATCAACACTTTGACATGCAGAATTCTACAAATTTTGCTCCTGCAAAGGCAGTTTTACTTCACATACTGCAGTAATATTAAAATGTTGACAAACATACAGCAGGGCATAGGAAGCCTTCTACAGTGGGCCAAGGCTGTATCCTGGCCTAGGCTAACAAGGCCTAGGCCTAGGGCAGCACTTTTGCAGAAAGAGTCCCTGCCAGCTTGCGCTACACTGTTAGTGTAACACAAGCTGCTTCTAATTTTGACTGTCCTTCCTCACTGTGCTATATGTTTTCTGCTGCACCATTGGCATGGCTATACCTTCTTAGTCCTCTCCATAAAATTATCAGAAATTTGTGCCTAAAGTAGAACTATAGGCAACATTTTGGATAGAGTAAGGGAGGGTTATAGCCCCTGTCAGTTTATTTTTTACCATCTCCGTCCCATTGCAGAGATTTCCCTTCATTTCCTTTATGCCCCATAGCCAAACAAGGGGAAATCTATGCAAATTAAGGGAATCCATTCCCCCCCCCCCCCAGGCCCTAAGAACTAGTGTCCCCACTCAAAAACTTCAGGACAGATCTTAAACAGAAAGGGGCGTGGCCTTGACATGAAGGGGTGGCTCATAGTTAAATTAGGGGGTGCACGAGTTTAGTCAGGCCTAGGGCAGCACGAAACCTAAATACACCACTGCAGTGGGCACATCAAATCACAAACTAGTCAGGTGGTCATTCAGTTATGTAGATTGTCTTGTCTTTTTAAGCAAATCATTATGATGATTGTTTTCTTTACCCATTTCAGCTCATGCATCTTTAGATTGCTTATGGACCAGAGCAATATTTTATATATGGGCCTATTAATTCAGCACCAATTTTCCCATGATGATCCAAAATAATACATTGTATGAATATGATTTTTTTTTAAAGGAAAACCATGCTTTCCTTTAAAAATATTGGGCCAGATTCAGATACACTTAATTTTGCGCTGCGTAATCAAAATACTCTACGCTGCCGTATTTTACCAGGTTCTACATCGAATTCTGGTAGATTTTTGCCCGTACGCTACGGCGGCGTAGTCTATTTCTCGCTGCGTAATCGAAATACGCGGTTAGGGGGCGTGAAGCATTTAAATTAAGCGCGTCCCCGCGGCGATCGAACTGCGCATGCTCCGTTCAGAAATTTCCCGCCGTGCATTGCACGAAATCACGTCGTTACGTCATTCGTTGTTTGTTTAGCGTCCTTTACGGACATTCCTATTCCCGGACGTTTTACGTCAAAAATAATAAGACGTCGGAAAACGTAGAAATTCGACGCGGGAACGACGGCCATACTTAACATGGGCTGTCTAATATTAGAGCAGCAAAAAGCTGGTATAGTGTTACGCAAAAAAAAGATGACTAAAGATGCCGTAAGAGATTGCGATTGAAGATCGTAATTTCGGGGATCGCCGGCAAAAGCTCATTAGCATACCCCGACGCGGAAAAAGACGGGAAGTCCACCCAGTGGCCGCAATTTTATTGCAGCGTAGATCCGAAGGCGTACGAACACGTAATCCAGTCGAATTGAAGCCCGCAGCCGTCTATTCATGGTTTGAGGTTTCAGACTAGCTAAAAAACGCGAGTAATTTGAAATGACTCCAGTCTAAAGCCTCGTACACACGAGCAGACAGATTTGTTCAAATCTGTCTGTCCGACAGATTTGAACAAATCTGTCTGCTGGGATTTTGGTTTGCTCGCGTGTACACACGAGCAAACCAAAATCCCCGCCAGCAGACAGCGCGCTGATGTGGCGGTGACGTTGGCGCCGCCACGTCACCGCACCAGGAAGTAAAACACTTCCGCGCATGCGTCGAAACCATTCGGCGCGTGTGCGAGAAGACATGTCTGCTGGTTAGCATACTAAGGCCTCGTACACACGATCAAATCTGTCTGCTGGAAACGGTCTGCTAGATTCGATTCGATCGTGTGTACGGGCAAACAGACGGATTTGGCCACCCGACAGATTTCAAAGCATGCTTTGAAATCTGTCGGCTGGGAACCAGTCCGCCCGACATGTCTGCTGGTTAGTACGCTAACCAGCAGACATGTCTTCTCGCACACGCGCCGAATGGTTTTGACGCATGCGCATTTACTTCCTGGTGCGGTGACGTGGCGGCGTCAACGTCACCGACACGTCAGCGCGCTGTCTGCTGGCAGGGATTTTGGTTTGCTCGTGTGTACACGCGAGCAAACCAAAATGCCAGCAGACAGATTTGTTCAAATCAGTCGGACAGACCGTTTTGAACAAATCTATTTACTCGTGTGTACGAGGCCTAACACCAGTTTGACAGGAGTTACGTCTCTCTGAATCTGGCCCATTGTCTTTAAAAAATAATTGTATATTTTATGCAATTAACAGCAAAAATATTTACCTAGTGAAAAAATGCCTGTATTTCATTTGTAAATGATTTTGCCATGCTTTGTACCAGAAATTTAATTTTAATATCAGCAAAAATGGAGCACATACAATATGGGAATTTTATCTACAATAACAAAAACAAATTAGCAGAAAAAAAATATGAATGATAAAGTTAAAAGCCAACTTTGTGTTGGACAGAATAGAGAAGATTTAAGGCCTCATTCACACCATGTGCAGTGATATGAGTTTTTCTTCATGCGTTCTAGAGGGGCACAAAGAAAACAATTGTTCTCTGTGCCCTTGTTACAATACTAATTTCACGTGCAGAATTTCTGCACATTAATCTGCAACATGTATGCAGTTTTTTGCAATGTCCATCTATGCATAAAAAAGTGCATGAAAACTGATGTCAATGTTCATAAAAACTCTCTGAAACGTGCATGAAAACTGATATAAACTCGTGTCTCTGCAAGTGAAATCTGCTGTGTCCCATTTTATCTTCACTTTTTGTCCTGCAGACCTAACACCGTTGAGAAAAAACAAAGAACGTTAAACACAGAACTAAACAACCTGTAGGGAGGTCGTTTTACAATAGTTTTACAATTTTAAGCACTGCCCTAAAGGATTTGCAATTCTATTTAAAAGGCTTGATAAACTTGCATTGGCGGACTGCTGGAGGGCATGGTATCCTACAGATAAGACCTACTCATATTTTAACATAACACCTTTTTACTTTAAGGCTAGGCTTTTATGCTTTAATCTTATATAGCCAACAAATATGGTGGCAGAATTACCTACTTACCAGACCCATTCAATATAAAGTAAAAATAACCAAAAAGATATGTAGCATCCCTGCCCTAGGCTGGCTAAATTCAGTTTGTGTCTGCTGTAGCCAGCTGAGCTGTAATTTATTTTCCAGGTCTTTCCCTAAACCTGGTGGGTGATTGCTCCTGCCTGTCTCTGGAAGAATACTCCAGAAATAGTGTGGCCTAAATAAAGGCAAACCTTTATTTTCTCCCCAGCCACACCTTTTGGGTCCTCCCTCCTAGGAATTGACTAGGGTCCAATAAACATTTGTAGCCCAGGAATTGATCCTCAACAATCCCTGGGCTACAAATGTTTATTGGACCCTAGCCAATTCCTAGGAAGGAGGGCCCAAAAGGTGAGACTGGGGAGAAAATAAAGGTTTGGGAGGGTCTGATCTGTCTGTCTTTCTTTCTTTTCTGGGACCTCTTCCCAGGGAGGCAGCCTGTGCAACAGAAGAGCTATTGCTGTTAGGCCTCAATATGTGTTTGGCTGAGGGTCTCGGAGTAAGCTGGACCTAAAGAAACTTGCTGAAAGACACCACCTATAGAAGCTGGGCTGGAGAGTGGCAGCTGGTTGGGGAGCTGACTCTGGACATTGTGAGAAGAACCTTTCTCCTAGGGTTCAAGGGGTGCAAGTACCTTGAAGGTTAGATGCCAGAGGTTGCTGCAAGAACTGAGACTGCTCACACCTTGCTCAGACCACCTAGCTGCCCCCTCTATGTCCAGAATTACCAGAGGCTGCTACTGAAGGATTAAATAATCATAAACAGGACTTCGCTTGTAAAATTGTCTTCTGATACCTGTGTGTTTTTGAAGTATCTTGCCCCTCACTCTTCTACCCGCCTGTGTTTAAGTACTGCAATAAACCTTCAAAAAGGTGACCCTAGACAGGTTGGCAACCTTTAAACACATAAGGAAAACCTGGGTTATTTCCAGCAGCTGCTCAGGGGATTATCTCTACACATGTTTTCAGAAAAATATATACTGGTGATATCCCTATGGCCTATGGTCTCTGGCAAACCATTTTGAGCTGACTTTAAGCTTTAAGGCTGCGTTCACACTATTGCAAGATGGATGCAGATTTTTCCGCATCCAAATCGCATGTCAGGTGATTGTGACCGGCTCTCTATGGAGCCGGTTCACACATCCCTGGAGTGTCTTCGGAGTCCTGTGCATCTTCTGGTCCATTTCAGGTCCAAATTCAGCCAAAAATTCAGACTGAAATCAAACCTGAAACGGTGACCAGGGATGCACCAGACCCCTGCTGTGAGACGCACTGTGCGGCAGTGTGAACCCAGCCTGATAGTTACCTTAGATTTAAAACTAGTTTTAACCCTGCAACAGACCAGATAGTGTCATGTTAAAAAAATATATATGTGTGCGTTTTATTGCCACCAGCAATTTTTTTTACCTCCTCTTAGCTTCCTATGACAGTAGCAATGAGTGTGAACTGGATGCGTAACTCAGAAGAATAATGGGGGAAGAAGGTTTGTCTAAGGCTAATAATTATTCACTATGGTCTGAGCTAAGACGGGCACAATCCTCCTTCCTCTTCTTAGAGTACATCTACAGTAAGTACATTCTTTCTGGTCAAAAAGCACAAACACACAAGCAGTTTTTAGGGGAATCATTTTCCTTCTAAATGCACATTTTATTGTGTGTAAGTTTATAAAATATATTTAAAAAAGTTATTTTGTTTGAAAAAATGTCACTCCAAACTAAGTGTTGTACTGATATTGAATAAATTAGAAGTGATCAAACTTAATGAATTGTTGTCTTGTTTTCCTAGCTAAATCAATGGATGAGTACGCAGTGGAGTTTAAAGTGATCAATCCTAAAGCCATTACTATGGGACAATTATATGGATGTTTTGACCCAGTAAGTCATGAGTGGACAGATGGAGTACTGGCAACTACTTTTCGAGAACAAGCTTCTTCCACTACAGATGACAGAAAATGGATTATATTTGATGGTCCTGTAGATGCTGTCTGGATAGAGAATATGAACACTGTCCTGGATGACAATAAGAAGGTAATGGCTTCATTGTGGTAACTTATAAGACCTAGGGGCATATTTAAAAATGTAACATTCACAAACATTTACGTCAGATGAATCAATTACTTAAAGGGGTGTTCCAGCCTTGTTTTATGTTTATTAAAAGTCAGCAGCTACAAAACGTGTAGCTGCTGGCTTTTAATAAACAATCACTTACCTGCTTCAGCTTTCCAGCGATGTGCCGGCCGGGGGCTCCGCTCCTCTCCCCCCCTCCCCGGCCGGCGTCCTCATCGTAACTGTGGGCACCAGGCCGGGACAGCCTTCGGGTTCATGGCTGGGCACCCACTGCGCATGCGCGAGCGGCACTGCGCATGCGGCGCGGCTCGCCGCTGATTGGACAGGCGATCGCATGGGACCTGTCATGTGTCCCAGGCGATCGCCTACAGGGAGGGGCTGCTGTAGGTGATTAAGCTTAATCGCCTAACCAGCCCCTCGGCGGAAGGAGGAAGTGCGACAGGAAGTCCCACTCCTCCTGAAGCCCCCACTCCCCCCCAAAAAAAATTACATGCCAAATGTGGCATGTAAGGGGGTGAGGAGTGGGATAAGTGGAAGTTCCATTTTTTGGTGGAACTCTGCTTTAATTTAACACACATGCAACAGGAAGCTACAACCACATGTTACATTCACTGCTTTGTAAATATACCCCCTAGTCTTTAATGTTAAGACTGTAATTATGCTGTCCAAATCTCAGTCTTGGTTTAATTGCCATACATACCCGTAAATTTGATGTTGGACTTTAAAACTGATAGCAATGATCACAGACAAGGATTGGCTTCAGTGAGTTTTCCAGCTGTCAAAAGTGCATGTTATCTTATTCACTTTGCTGGAAAAAATCTTTAGGGGGAGAATTAAGCAAGTGTTACACCTTTTGTGTTCTAACACCCGATAGTAAAGTCACAGAAATGATCGGGTTTTAGCATTGTACCATGTTTAAAGACAGGTCAGGTAGATTTCTCATCAGACTAGAAAACTGCTCTATTAAGTAACACAATATATTCAAACAACATGAACTTCACTTTCTTTAGCAATATATATTATTATGCAATGAATGTGATTGTTTTTAACTTTAACTTGATTTAACAAATGCTAGCTCAAGACAAGAAATACTAAGTAGAAGTTTTGATCTCCTGAAAATGGTCAAACTGCAATAATTGCATCTATACCCTTGGCATGTTTTGCCTTTTCCTTTTGATTTTTCAGCTGTGCTTGATGAGTGGTGAAATCATTCAGATGAATGCAAAAATGAGCTTAATTTTTGAGCCTGCTGACTTAGAGCAAGCTTCCCCGGCAACTGTGAGCAGGTAATTAGATTTTACTTCAGATGGTCAAAAAGGGTAGTAACTATCTTATTTTGCTCAGCATGCATTATCTTTTGCCTGAGGGTGTTGCATTCCTCTCTTTTTAACAATTCAGGTGTGGAATGATCTATATGGAACCCCATCAGCTCGGATGGAAACCTTTGAAAGATTCCTACATGAAAACGCTGCCTGAAAGCCTCACAACTGAGCACAAGGAATTGGTGAGTGAATGAATGACTCAAAATTAATTCAATACAAGCTACACAGGCCACAGCTTTGGTGATTTGCTGTCAAGTATTCAGCAGAACTGTTTCTTATTGCAATTGGGAGATGACACTTACACAAAACTTGATTAAATTGTGACATGCCTTACAAATATCAATATAAAAAAAAATACATTTTTTTAACAGTAAAACTTGTTGGCGGGTCTGCAGAGAATCATATATCTAAAATCGATCCTGGCTTTGCTGGTTTATAATTTATGATGTTTAGAGACACCATGAAGGCTACTTCAAGAATTTAACACATAAGAGGAAATAAATTGCTACTGTTTTCCTATTGTGCATATTTATAATGTTTAGAGTTCATTAGTGCTATAAATGCACATACAGTATGTAGTTAGATGGTAGCTAGTGTGCCAGTTATTTGTAGCAGAGCAGAATTTATACATTTATAAATCAATATAGCATATTCAGTAATTGCAGTAAAAATACTGCATCATCTTAGAAACAGGTAGGGTGTTTATAATATAATCACTGTTAGACTATATACTGTAGGACAAGCAGATGGTGTTAAACTACATGGCAGCAAAAGAAACCTTGCATTTTACAAAATCCTTTTTCACCATTATGAACAATTTCTATATCATGGTGAACTGAAAGGGTCCAAACCTTCACAATCGTAACCTGAAATACAGAAACCATGAACTATGCCTTTTATTTACAGCCTACCACAAATAAATAAGATAATGGCACGATTTTCCTTGGGTCACTTAAGTCTTAAAAATGCCCAGGCAAGCCAGTAATGTTAAATTTGTAGTAAGAAAAAAGACTAAACAAATCCAGTTTGCATAGGTAAATAAATATGTACTGCGCTAATTCGATAAATAGTAAAGCGGCAACTAAAATGTTATACAACACTAATAATAATGGTCAAAGGAAGAGCTGCGCTGTTATAAGCTAAAATGTGACACTAGTGATATTGAAGTGCTAGATAAATATCAATTAAAATTATGAAACACTGACTAAGTGAAAAAAATGTATCTGTAAATAGGTCTGTGAGACCTCAATAGGATAACAAGAAGGGGTTAATTCCTAAATTAGGTAGAAACCTGAGAATTATCAAGTGAATAAATAGCAGTCTGTGTGAACAAACCAAAAAAACCTTAGGAATACCATTAACGAAACGTCAAAGGTGAAAAATGGGAATATAAAAAAAATAAAATAATGCAGAGTGTCCATATAAACTTAAATATCCCAAGTGTTCAACAAATCCAATAGTCCAGGAAAAAGTGCTGACAGGAATAGTGTCTCCATCAAACAATAGCACTGCCGCTTACCAGATGGATGTGATCTCCAATTATAGGAGATCAATGTGCGCATATGGTTGATATCCCAGCCTGGGGTCTCTATTGGTAGCAAAAATCTCTTAGTGTGGTTCAATATTGCATAGAAGATGACTCAAACAACGTAGAAATACAGGATGCACCACATAAAAAAAGGAAGGGACTAGCATAGTGTAAAACCCTTAAAAATGTAATAAGTAACATAAAAATGCACACTTGCATCGAAAAAGTAAGATAAGGCATATAAAATACAATCCAACGTTTCATCACTAGAGGGACGTGGTCATGTGTACTTAAAACACACTTTATACCAATTATTGTCAAACTTTTTAAAGATAAGACCCCAAGTGCAAGAGTTGCCCGGGAGCCAAATTGTCCATTCTCTTTCTATTAAACCCACAAACTATAGAGCTTACCATTTGTGCACACACCTGCTTTAAACAATCACGTCATCAAATTTCAGATCCACGGGTCTCTGTTACAAGTAATGGTTCACAGATACTAGGCTTGTGCTGCTGCTGGTTTAAATCAGCTTACAAGGTGTTTAAAAAAAAAAAAAACATATGGGAGGTCATACAGTCAACATAATGACCTCCAGTACACTGCTGCAAATTTTTTGGGGGAACGTGGAAATCTAGATAGTTAAAAAGTAGGAACTACTTTCCTTTCACTGCTGATCTCCTGGACCTTCAACTAGCCTCCAGGCAAACTGCTAAATATACATTTAAAAAACATAGGGCCTGATTCAGGTAGATGGGAGTTTCTTTACTCCGGAGTAACGCTTCTCATTTACGTTACTCCGCCGACACTTTCGGCGCAAGTACTGTTATTCACATAGCAGTTGCGCATAAACTTGCGCCAGAGTAACGATAATGCGCTGGCGTAACCCGACGCAAGTGGAAGTGGGTGTGATCATATGTAAATGATGGGCGGAGCCCAGCGCAGAGGCTTACGTTCAGCGCATCATCCACGGAGCATGCGCAGTGAGTGAGGCTCCACTCGCCCCCTTGTGCGCATGCTCACAACTTCCGTCGGCACCACTTCACGGCAAACGTCAGCGCAATGTGTTCCGTTGTGCGTTTAAAAGCGCTAGCGGAAACGCCATTCCGGCGCAAAAGTATTTCCGTTTCCCCCCACCCCAGGGAAGATACTTTTGTGCTGTGATGGCTGCTCCCACTACCCCCAGAGAGAGGAGGAACCTCAACTTTAATGCCCAGGAGGTCTCTGTGATCATCTCCGCTATGGAGACATTTAATCATTCATTATTTCCATGGCAAAAAAAGTCGGAAGACCAGCCGGGAGAGGAAGCAGGCCACCCTGGACACCATTGCCAGCAGGGTGAATGTGCTAGGGTACTCCACCCGGACTGCTGGTGACATCCAAAAAAAGGTAAACGACCTGCGGCGCAAGGTCCGTGGCAAGGTGGCCACCATCAGGAGGCATGAGAGTGGCACAGGTGGTGGTCCCCCATGTCCGGTCAGCCTGACCACGGAGGAGGAGGTGGTCGCTCGCTGCCTGGAGAGGGAGCAGGTGGAGGGGGTCCCTGGATATGACTCCGTGGAGGAAGGCTCCAGGACAGGTAAGTGTTTTTAATCCCCTATTTGATGTGTTGCATGTGGGGGGGGAGGGTACATGTGCCAAGTGTGTGGGACCACCAACATGTGTCTGCTTTGTGTAATCCACAGATGACGGAGCTGGGCTGTCATCTGTCGGCGGCCAGTCCACCCCATCCCCCCAACGCCATCGTGTGCCCGAGCCCCTGGGTGGTGAAGACACCGAGGTGCAGGAGGAGAGTGCCCACACCACACCTGCCGAGGTGGTTGTGGAGGATCCTGCTGTGGCAGAGCAGGACTTTTCCTTATTGTTGGAGGACTCCTCCCCTTCTCCAGGGCCGTCTGTCATCCCCTCCCCCATCCTTGGAAGCCCCTCAAGGGCGACTCCATCCCCCCGGGGACAACCATCTTCTGGCCCCAGGAAGGTGACCCAGAAGACCAGGGGGGTGTCGGATCTTGTCCAGGGCCAGTTGGCGAGGGATCACGCCAGACAGACCCAACAAATGGGGGACATAGTTGGGCACTTGGACAGAGTGGCTGACAGCCTGTGCTCCGTTGCCCAGATAAGCAACGCAGTGCAGGATGTGAGTTGCAACTGCGCTGCAGTGGTGACCAGTTTGGGGGAGGTGCAGGGGGATATTAGGCACCTCACTGCAGCCGTACAGGCAAACACTGCTGCCATCCAGGAAAACAGTGCTGCCATCTGGAACCAGGGGAGGCTGAGTCGGCGGGCCCAGCATTATCAGGTCACCCGTCAGCTCAGGATGCAGGCCCATACCAACACATACCTCGGCCGGATAGTCAGGGCCTTGGAGGGCATGCAGGCCACACCTGCCAGGAGTGTCCCACCCGGGGATCAGCCACCTCCAGATGCCCCCCCACCCCCACCCACTCCATCCAGGCATCTGAGGAGCCAGAGAGGTTCGGCAAGAAGGAGCCCCCGGCATCCCCGATGATTTGTTTTTTATTTTATTTGGATTTATACTCAGGTTATGAGGTTTTTATTTTATTTGGATTTATACTCAGGTTATGAGTTTTTTATTTTATTTGGATTTATACTCAGGTTATGAGTTTTTTATTTTATTTGGATTTATACTCGGGTTATGAGTTTTTTATTTTTTGATACTGCACACGTTGCAGTGTGAATGGTGTGTGAATGTGAGGGGGTGGCACTCCTGCCAGTAAGGGGTGTCACCCTCGGCCGTGGTGGTGAAGTTAACCCCACGGCTGTATGAATGACGTGTGAAAGGTGTATGAATGGACAGTGACATCATTGGGGCCTTGACGCTGGCGCTGCTTCCAAGTCCTACATGCTGGACTTGGGCTAATCCAATGCGATGTGGATGTGGTGTGTGTGATCTAGGGACATCAGTGGTGTACACGCGTGCATTCTCTGTGTGATAAATGTTTTGGTTTATTGTCCAAAGATGCCTACGGCGAGGACCCTCCTGACTGCTCGTCCATCAGCAGACTGGGTCTCCTCTGGCAGGTGGGGACTGTGTGGGTCGGGGGTCAGGTCATCACGTATGTCAATCTGCAGGCTTTTTCTCATAGCAAAGTTGTGCAGAATGCAACATGCACCGATGATCTGACACACAAAGGTAGGGGAATACAATAGGGTCCCCCCGGACTTATCCAGGCAGCGGAAACAGGACTTCAGGAGCCCGAATGTTTGCTCCACCACTGCACGGGTTTTGATGTGTGCTTCATTGTATTTTCTCTCTCCTCTGGTTTGGGGGTTCCGGAAAGGAGTCATGAGATGGGGTCCCAGTGCATATGCAGAGTCACCTGGAAGGGAAAAGACAGGAGGATGTTAGTCATGCATGTGCCACTTTTGATGTGCATCACGGGAGGGGATAGTCATGCCTGCCACCCATGTCACTCACCAACCAGCCAGCTGTCCCCATACATGTTCTGCTCGAATTCTGCTGGGATGGGGCTCTGACGGTATATGAAGCTGTCATGGCTGGATCCGGGGTGTTTGGCACGGACGTGCCATATGAGGTGTTGGGCATCGGCTATCACCTGTACGTTGATGGAATGCCAATGCTTCCGATTGCGGTATATGTGCTCTGTGGCACTGGGGGGCTGTAGGGCCACATGTGTGCAATCAATGGCCCCGATGGTGCGTGGGAATCTGGCAATACTGTAGAAATCTGTCATTGCCTTCAGCCACAGCTCCTCAGTGGTGAGTCTGATGAACTGGTTGGACATGCGTCTGAGGATTGCAGGGACAACCTGGTGCACACATCTGCTCACGGAGGACTGTGACATCCCAGCCACCACTCCACTTGTACGCTGGAATGAACCACTTGCAAGGAAATGAAGTGTTGCCAGTACCTTCACCAGTGGCTGCACTGCTTGTGAGTGGTGTGTCTTGCTGGTGATGTCACCCTGCAGGGTTGTGGTTAGTTCAAGTATTGCATCAGGGCTGAATCTGAAGAGGCGATACACCTCCTCATCCCCCATGCCAAAGAGGCTCATGCGCGTGCGGTATATCCTCTCACGTGCCCGCCTCCTTCGTTCCGGGGGACCCATCAGTAGTTCTAGGACCACGATTGCCCCTGGCATGTTGGCACACAGAGGTGTTGTCCTTGCACGTGTGGTTGTTCAGCTTTCTAGTTTCGTCGGTAGCGCTGCTGCTGGAGCTGCTCTCCTGCTGACCTGTGGCCGTCTGGAGTAAAGATAAAGCAGCCATTTGTAGAAATAACTTTGCGACGGACGGACGACATATGCGCGGCGCATGTAGCCAGCGTATGGTGCTAATCCGTGCGAGAATTGGGAAATCTCCCTCATTTGCATATTTGCAGGGGAAATCAATAGGCGCGACTGATGCGCCAAGCGAAACTATGCGCTGAAGATACTCTGACGTCGGAACGTTAAGCCGGTCGGAAATGGCCCGTTTTCTGTCGCATCTAGGTTGGTGGGTACGGCCACATAGAAACGACGGCGCATCTTCACAGTTACGCGGCGCATATCGAAATACTCCAGCGCAACTCTACCTGAATCTGGCCCATAGATGTGAAATGTGTGACCTGTCAAAAGATTTTACATTTTTAATTCTTGCATTAAAGAAAACAAAATGTGTTGACTTTAGAACCACTTTGAACTACACAAGTGTTTCTGCTGTGATTTTTTTTTTTTTTATGAATTCTTTATTTTTAAAGTAATGAAAACTTTACAAAGAATACAAGTCATAATGATTTGGCTACAGCAGCTAGCAATAATCACTGTGTTCTCCCAGCAGGTACTACAGCTAAAAAGGTCAGGGTACACATGCTATGGAAATGTCCTAAACTATTGAGATATTGAAAACAGGTGGTTACAACTATTAACCGTATATGTCAAGTTCAGTGGCGGCTGGTGCTCAAAATTTTTGGGGGGGCGCAAACGGAAAAAAAAAACATTGCAGCCTCATTGTGCCCATCACATGCAGCCACTGTGCCATCAATTGTCACCACTGTGCCATGCCATCAAACGCCACCACTGTGCCATCAATTGTCACCACTGTGCCATGCAACACAACAACTGTGCCATCAATTGTCACCACTGTGCCATGCCACCAAATGCAGCCACTGTGCTATCAATTGTCACCACGGTGCCATGCCATCAAACACAGAAACTGTGCCATCAATTGTCATCACTGTGCCATGCCATCAAACGCCACCACTGTGCCATCAATTGTCACCACTGTGCCATGCAACACAACAACTGTGCCATCAATTGTCACCACTGTGCCATGCCACCAAATGCAGCCACTGTGCCATCAATTGTCACCACTGTGCCATGCCATCAAACGCCACCACTGTGCCATCAATTGTCACCACTGTGCCATGCCATCAAACGCCACCACTGTGCCATCAATTGTCACCACTGTGCCATGCCATCAAACACAGCCACTGTGCCATCAATTGTCACCACTGTGCCATGCCATCAAACGCAGTCACTGTGCCATCAATTGTCACCACTGTGCCATGCCACCAAATGCAGCCACCGTGCCATCAATTGTCACCACTGTGCCATGCCATCAAACACAGCAACTGTGCCTTCAATTGTCACCACTGTGCCATGCCACCAAATGCAGCCACTGTGCCATCAATTGTCACCACTGTGCCATGCAACACAGCAACTGTGCCATCAATTGTCACCACTGTGCCATGCAACACAGCCACTGTGTCATCAATTGTCACCACTGTGCCATGCCATCAAACGCCACCACTGTGCCATCAATTGTCACCACTGTGCCATGCAATCAAACGCCACCACTGTGCCATCAATTGTCACCACTGTGCCATGCCATCAAATGCAGCCTCTGTGCCATCATTTGTCACCACTGTGCCATCAATTGTCACCACTGTGCCATGCAACACAGCAACTGTGCCATCAATTGTCACCACTGTGCCATGCCACCAAATGCAGCCACTGTGACATCAATTGTCACCACTGTGCCATGCCATCAAACGCCACCACTGTGCCATCAATCGTCACCACTGTGCCATGCCATCAAACGCCACCATTGTGCCATCAATTGTCACCACTGTGCCATGCCATGCAACACAGCAACTGTGCCTCACTGTGCCCATCACATGCAGCCACTGTGCCATCAATTGTCACCACTGTGCCATGCCATCAAACGCCACCACTGTGCCATCAATTGTCACCACTGTGCCATGCAACACAACAACTGTGCCATCAATTGTCACCACTGTGCCATGCCACCAAATGCAGACACTGTGCCATCAATTGTCACCACTGTGCCATGCCACCAAATGCAGCCACTGTGCCATCAATTGTCACCACTGTGCCATGCCATCAAACGCCACCACTGTGCCATCAATTGTCACCACTGTGCCATGCAACACAAAAACTGTGCCATCAATTGTCACCACTGTGCCATGCCATCAAACGCCACCACTGTGCCATCAATTGTCACCACTGTGCCATGCCATCAAACACAGCCACTGTGCCATCAATTGTCACCACTGTGCCATGCCATCAAACGCAGTCACTGTGCCATCAATTGTCACCACTGTGCCATGCCACCAAATGCAGCCACCGTGCCATCAATTGTCACCACTGTGCCATGCCATCAAACACAGCAACTGTGCCTTCAATTGTCACCACTGTGCCATGCCACCAAATGCAGCCACTGTGCCATCAATTGTCACCACTGTGCCATGCAACACAGCAACTGTGCCATCAATTGTCACCACTGTGCCATGCAACACAGCCACTGTGTCATCAATTGTCACCACTGTGCCATGCCATCAAACGCCACCACTGTGCCATCAATTGTCACCACTGTGCCATGCCACCAAATGCAGACACTGTGCCATCAATTGTCACCACTGTGCCATGCCATCAAACACAGAAACTGTGCCATCAATTGTCACCACTGTGCCATGCCATCAAACGCCACCACTGTGCCACCAATTGTCACCACTGTGCCATGCAACACAAAAACTGTGCCATCAATTGTCACCACTGTGCCATGCCACCAAATGCAGCCACTGTGCCATCAATTGTCACCACTGTGCCATGCCACCAAATGCAGCCACTGTGCCATCAATTGTCACCACTGTGCCATGCCATCAAATGCAGCCATGCCACCAAATTCAGCCACTGTGCCATCAATTGTCACCACTGTGCCATGCCATCAAACGCCACCACTGTGCCATCAATTGTCACCACTGTGCCATGCCACCAAATGCAGCCACTGTGCCATCAATTGTCACCACTGTGCCATGCCATCAAACGCCACCACTGTGCCATCAATTGTCACCACTGTGCCATGCCATCAAACACAGCCACTGTGCCATCAATTGTCACCACTGTGCCATGCCATCAAACGCAGTCACTGTGCCATCAATTGTCACCACTGTGCCATGCCACCAAATGCAGCCACCGTGCCATCAATTGTCACCACTGTGCCATGCAACACAGCAACTGTGCCATCAATTGGCACCACTGTGCCATGCCATGCAACACAGCCACTGTGTCATCAATTGTCATCACTGTGCCATGCCACCAAATGCAGCCACTGTGCCATCAATTGTCACCACTGTGCCATGCCACCAAATGCAGCCACTGTGCCATCAATTGTCACCACTGTGCCATGCCATCAAATGCAGCCATGCCACCAAATGCAGCCACTGTGCCATCAATTGTCACCACTGTGCCATGCCATCAAACGCCACCACTGTGCCATCAATTGTCACCACTGTGCCATGCCACCAAATGCAGCCACTGTGCCATCAATTGTCACTACTGTGCCATGCCATCAAACGCCACCACTGTGCCATCAATTGTCACCACTGTGCCATGCCATCAAACACAGCCACTGTGCCATCAATTGTCACCACTGTGCCATGCCATCAAACGCAGTCACTGTGCCATCAATTGTCACCACTGTGCCATGCCACCAAATGCAGCCACCGTGCCATCAATTGTCACCACTGTGCCATGCAACACAGCAACTGTGCCATCAATTGTCACCACTGTGCCATGCAACACAGCCACTGTGTCATCAATTGTCACCACTGTGCCATGCCATCAAACGCCACCACTGTGCCATCAATTGTCACCACTGTGCCATGCCATCAAACGCCACCACTGTGCCATCAATTGTCACCACTGTGCCATGCCATCAAATGCAGCCTCTGTGACATCATTTGTCACCACTGTGCCATCAATTGTCACCACTGTGCCATGCAACACAGCAACTGTGCCATCAATTGTCACCACTGTGCCATGCCATCAAATGCAGCCTCTGTGACATCATTTGTCACCACTGTGCCATCAATTGTCACCACTGTGCCATGCAACACAGCAACTGTGCCATCAATTGTCACCACTGTGCCATGCCACCAAATGCAGCCACTGTGCCATCAAACGCCACCACTGTGCCATCAATTGTCACCACTGTGCCATGCAATCAAACGCCACCACTGTGCCATCAATTGTCACCACTGTGCCATGCCATCAAACGCCACCACTGTGCCATCAATTATCACCACTGTGCCATGCCATCAAACGCCGTCACTGTGCCATCAATTGTCACCACTGTGCCATGCCATCAAATGCAGTCACTGTGCCATGCCATCATATGGAGTCACTGTGCCATCAGTTGTCACCACTGTGCCATGCCATCAAATGCAGTCACTGTGCCATCAGTTGTCACCACTGTGCCATGCCATCAAATGCAGTCACTGTGCCATCAATTGTCACCACTGTGCCATGCCATCATATGGAGTCACTGTGTCATCAAGTGTCACCACTGTGCCCTTTAATTGTCACCACTGTGCCCCATGCCACTGTGCTCATTGTCGCCTCTGTGCCCTTTGTCACTACTGTGCCCCATGCTGCCACTGTGCCCCATGATGCCCCTTTCCCTGTTAAAAAACAACACTTACCTGACGCTTCCATGTCCTCCCTCGATGTCTTCTGCCGCCGTGGAGAAGCTTCAGCCAATCAGGTTCCTGATAACCAGAATCCGGGAACCTGATTGGCTGAAACGGCTGTCAGTCTAATGCAAGGACCGCAGATTGCCTGCGCTCCGAGCATAGACTTCCGGGAGCCGGAGGGCGGTACTGGAAAAGCCTATCAGAGCCACTGGCTTTGATAGGCAGTTCCCCTCAGCCAACCAGCTGCCGCTATTCAGGTAACCGGCGCCCTATGTCCGGTTATAGGAATAGACCAGGCAGCTGGCAACAACACACGTTCAATGCATTGAAGTGTGTTATTTGCGAGAGGGAGTGGCGCTGCAGCGCTGCAGCGCCCTCTATAGACGGCCGCCAGAACTTCGGCTAAAATGTCAAAATGACATTTTAGCCGAATAAAAGTTCTTAAAGAGCCCGTTTTTTTTTTATTTTTTTTTATTGTGACTGCGGGAGGGGGGGGCGGCGCCCGTGCGCCCATATGGGCGGGCCGCCACTGGTCAAGTTCAATTGCTTGTTGGGAGGTTTGGATGAGGAGCTATACTCTACACCTATCTATACAGCTCTTACTCGGCTGCTTTATTTAGCTATAAAATTGATAGCATGGTTTCAAGTCTCCGAAATGCGTGCAGTAGATCCAATAGGTCAATACTAACCTTATTTAGGGAAAAACGTATTTATTATCATAGGCATGTAGGTGGTGTGCAATAGCATAGAACCAATCACAGGATGAACAGTCATTAAGTATGTAAACATTGTTCTTTGAACTATATTTTTTTGCAGTATAATGTATATGTGTGCATTTGTAAGTATGTATATTTGTGTATGTGTCTTTTTTTTAAATATAGTTTGTCTGGGGACAAATAAAAAGAACCACATATAAATTATTCATGAAGCAGTTCTCGCCTATAGCTCCCCTTGGACATGTAAAATTAGAATTGTGGCACTGAAGTATTTTATATGGTCTCAGTATAAAAAAACATGGCATAACTTATGTGCAAGCTTTTGATTTACTCGCAAATATGTCATGTATTTAAGGCTTTTGCTCACAGTTTTTTGATTTGTTTTTAGTTTACTTTGGATTCACGGTGATGGTATTTCCAAACATTGTACTTGATTTTACTTTCAGATCAACGACATGTTTAACTGGCTCGTTCAGCCGTGCTTGAATTTTATCCATCTGGAATGTAAATTTCTCATACAGACGTCTTCCATCCACCTGACATACAGTATGATGAGACTCTACACCTGCCTTCTGGGTAAGGCTGTACATTACGTTTGGGGTGAAGATAATTACATAAAACAAGACATTTTATTATTTTAACAACAGTTGTTTCTTTAGTTAATGTTTGGTATTCCTGCGACAACTTTTTATGAAAAAAAGAAAAAAATTGCACTCTGAAAGGTGCTTTGTTTTAAGTTTCCTCCTGATAAATATACAATTTTTTTGGGGGGTGGGTATGAAAAATGACTCTCCTTAAACAGGATAGTGCACTAAACCTGTACGTAAAAAGAACCAGAATCTTCACTAAGTTAAGTGCTTCCTGTCCAGCCAGTGTACATAAATGGCAGGGCGAGTGCCCTGTTATCCCAGGACGCATAGGTACACCCCTCTGTTTGCATGCCTTGGTGCCTAGTGTGTCTGATCACCGCCAAACCATTTACAGTGTCCCTGATCACCACACCAGTTAGTGTATCTGATCAACGCCAAAGCAGTCACAGTGTCTCTGATCACTGTCAGCAGTCATTGTGTCACCATAAGGATTTCTTTACATGTGCAATGCTCTCTAAAGAACCATCCATGTTCGGTTCACTCTTTAGAGAGCATTTAACAGGCAGCATGGACTCTGTATCACCTCCTTACCACCTGCTTTAACCCCTTGGACCCCACACAAGCAACCCTATTCAGGCATGCAGAGGGTATAATTCCTTCCACAGCTGCAAACCATTAGAGCAACGGCAAGTGCGCACCCCAGCCACTAACTCTGCAGCTAAAGGGGGAAGTGGTTGAGAAGTGATAAAGCTGCGCTTCAACCTTAAGGTTTTGCCGCCTCCCAATCTTATAATTGAATGAGCCCTAATAGTGCAGCCAGTCACAGTTCTCCAATCATCACCACTAGGGATGAGCTTCGTATTCGAGTCAAACTCACGTTCGACTCGAACATCGTATGTTCGATCATTCGTTAAATTACGAGCGCTTTGGGCCGTTCGCGCCAAATTCGATTAGCGTGTCATGGCCCATAATTTACTGCGGCATCACAGTGCATTGCTGGTTGATGATTGGCCAAGCATACAATATGACCCGCATGCTTGGCCAATCACAGTGCGCAAAAAACGGAGAGCCATAATTGGCCAAAGACAGTTTGGCTTTGGTCAATTATGGCTCAGGGGGTTTAGTACACGCCCCACACTATATAATGCTGCCTGGAAGTCGGCCTTGTGTAGTGTGTTGGTGGTTTACAGAAAGAGAGAGAGTGTCATTTTTTGGAGTTAGATAGAGCAGGCAGGCAGGCAGGCTAGTCAGAATTACAGTGTGTAGAGCAGTGGTCATCAACCTTGTCCTGCAGGGCCCACTAACAGGCCAGGTTTTATGTATTACCTTGGGGAGATGCAGACTAGAAATACTGCAATCATTAGAGCAGCAAATAATATCACCTGTGATGTATTTCAGTTATCTTGCAAACCTGGCCTGTTAGTGGGCCCTGCAGGACAAGGTTGATGACCACTGAAGTAGAGAATATATATGCATCCCAGGTGTTGTATATATATTTATACACTGTATTGAGTTTAGATAGATGCGCTCTTCCTAATATACTGATAGGCAGGCAAGTGATTGTGCTAGCTGCAGTATTTTCACGTGGTGTACTGTCTGTGTCCTCTGTACAGTGTGCACCTAAAGCTACGTCAATAGATTTGCTGGTGTTTCTCATATTAATTCCTAAAGGCAGTAGAGCTGCACGACTCTGGGGAAAAATGAGAATCACGATTCTTTTGCTTAGAATGAAGATCACGGTTCTCAAAAAAATGCATGGTGCTTTTGTTAGCATGCATTTTTGTGTTTTTTTTTTTTATTTTACTAACACACACATTTTATATATATGTGTGTATATATATATATATATATATATATATATATATATATATATATATATATATATATATATATAAAGTGTGTGTGTGTAAATAAAAAAAAATCACAAAAGTAAAAATGCATGCTAACAAATGCACCATGCATTTGGGTGCAGCAGCATTAAAAAATACAATTTAAAAAAGGCCCATGCACTTCGGTGCTATTGAGGGGTGGCAGGCAGTTCATTCTCAAATTAATAGCCTGTTCTGCAGCAAGGCACATACTCTGATGCATCGCATAGATGTGAAGTTGAACCTTTAAAACATAGTCAGGAGGCAGAGGGGCATCAAAAACCACAGCAGTGATAGCTGATAATAGCATGGCTGTTTTGTACAACAGCACTACCCTACCTCACTGTGCACTCACTGCTGTGCTCCTCGTTTCCCAAGACAAGCGTGAGACACTGTCTGTGTCTCTGCACCACCCATGCCCAGCGGCATGTCGCTTCGCGCAATGAAATGACGTCAGTTCCAGTTGCTGACATCAGTTCTGATATCCACCATTTGTGTTCTACACTGGTTACGTGGAACCGGCAGCTACATGTAAAGATCACGGGTCATCCTGTGTGGAGATCGCAAGGGGGTGAATCGAGATCGCGATATTCTCGCGATTGATCGTGCAGCTCTAAAAGGCAGGGATCTTCTTTTATACCACAGGCAGGGGATAATTCTGCAAGTATTTTCACTGTGCTCATTCCTGCGCCCACCTGTGAGGGCTTACAGTGTTGTAGCAACACCAACACCTAGGGCTCAAATTTCTGCCGAGTATATACGGCAGGCTCCTATTTTCAAACATCCAACTTACAAATGACTCCTACTTGCAAACAAAAGGAGACAACAGGAAGTGAGAATAAATCTACCCCTAGGAAGGGAAATTCTCTTCTGTAAGAGGTGTCTCCTGTCCACTGTCTCCTGTCCTGTCAACAATCCTTGTTTCACCAAAAATCCCAAATTTTCTAAAAATCTTTTGTCATTGGGACAGAAAGTGAGGTGCAATCTTCTGAACAGATGCGCACAGACAGCAAAACAAATGTTACAGGGGTGATAACCCCTCTCTATGTTTTTCCAAAAAGCTTAAAAAAATTATTTTTGGGCTAGAGCTACACTTTAAAAAAGTACAAGTTCAAAATTACAAACAGATTATACTTAACAACAAACCTACAGTCCCTGTCTTGTTTGCACCACCTGTATACTGCTGTTCAAAGTATATAGGGCCAAAGGGGCTTGTAATGACCTGGGGGAGGGGGGCGGGGAAACCCATGCTATTTTTCTCAATAATTTTCATCCATATTGCAGACATTACATTAACGCCGCAAGCAGTTTTAAATGACTTTGTTCTTATTGTAACACCCAGCAGGTCTGATATTTAAAAGAATTTTTCAATTTTTTTTTTACTTTAAGCATCATTAAAATCACAGCTCCAGAAAAAACGACAGTTTAAAAAAAATCCATTGATACATGTTCCCTGGGGCAAGACCCGGGTTCTCAAACCCGTTTTACGACAATAACTTTTTATATTACTTTTTAAACTCGAGCACTTTTGATTTCAAATCTTCGAGTCCCATAGACTTCAATGGGGTTCTAAAAGTTTGCGTGAACGTTCGGTCCGTTCGAAGGTTCTGGTGCGAACCGCATGGGGGGGGTGTTCGGCTCATCCCTAATCACCACCACGGAAATAGTCTCACACATGTGGTATCGCCATACTCCGAAGGAGTAGCAGAACATGTTTTGGGTTGTAATTCTAAGTATGCCCATGCCGTATGTAAGAAATATCTAAATAAATTGTCAGTTTTGTGTGGCAAAACAAGAAGTCTTCAAAAGACTCACCAGGCTTTGGGGTGTTTGCTTTCCAAAATGTGGACATTTTATGGATGTTTCCATTGACCTGGTGCTCCAAGGACTCCAAAAATATCATAAGTAGTCAGGAAATTACATGCACAATTTATGCCCGCTTCTCACCAGCAGAAACTGTGAAATCTACTCTGCATCATAGTCCTTCTAATCTGTCATGCACGCTAACTACCAGAAGTGGCCGTTGGAAGTCAAACCGGACTATATTCTATGCTGTTTATTGAGCCCTGAGCTAAAACTAGCTATAGAATTCCATACCAGAAGCAACAGGGTTAACTAAAATAACAGGCACTGCCTGAGAGACAATAGAAGGGGTTGTCTCTGCTGAGGCATCCATCTTTCCATAATAGCTATGTGCTCAGAGGGCATCACTTTCTGCATAGAGACTGTAGGTTCTTCTCTGACTAGGCCAAGCAATCTTGCAGTCTATGGTAAATGCTTCTTTCCACTGCTGTCTCTGCTGAGGCATTATCTTTCCGTAATGGCTGTGTGCTCAAGAGTGTGTTGCTTTCTCTTCCAAAGAGATCGTAGGTTCTTCTCGGACTTGCTTCATCTCTGAAAGCAGGAATGAAATGAGGAAAAGCCCAATAAGTGCAATGACATTGATGTCCTGGTACCCTAAAGTGAAAATATATTTGTAAAACTACCTAATTCAGCCACACACAAATGGTTATTGTTTATTGAAACTCGGTACAAGCATGTAAATCCAGTTACGTGGGTAGATTTGCAAAAGGTTTGTTTACTAGCTGTATTGCACGTCTATGTATGCTTTAAAAACATGTGCTTTATAATGGTTACATCTAGTGTTCATGGTTCTGCAATATTTTTCAGATGAAATTGTCAGTTCTGGAGAGGAGGGTAAAGAGCCCATGTCTAGTCAACAGATCACTCTGTGGCTACAAGGCCTTTTCCTTTTTGCTTTGGTTTGGACCATTGGTGGCACCATAAATGCTGACAGCAGGAAGAAGTTTGATTGTTTCTACCGGAACCTCCTGATGGGAATGGATGATCAACATCCTCGACCAAAGAGTGTTAAATTGACCAAAAACAACTTGTTCCCAGAGAGAGGTAAACCTACAAAATGTATTTTTTTTTTTTACATACGAGTTTCCTAAATTTTCTAGATGTTGTGTCTTTATATGTATAGCACTACCCTAGTAGGAGCTACTGGTTTAGATTGGGTTTTGGACGTTACCTCTAAGTTTGTTGTCAGGGCAGGGAAGAAAGTCTGTAGAAATTGCCACACAAGATGTAAAACCTTCAACTGTTTTATTTTTGCTGCATCAAACTTATGAAGAAATTGGAAGGTAGAGGGAGAGAAGGGGAAGGTTCAGGTATGCGGTACAGAATGCACAAAAAGTATCTAAGCTCCAGTATTCACCACTCTCTCCTGAGTGGGTATTGCTAACCCAGATAGACCCCTCTCACGTGGCCTAGCAGCCGTAATGATACACGGACAGTATGAGAACAGTCTCTGCCACAGACCTTCTGAGAACAAAAGATGGATAGTTGGGGATCCTCTGCCACAGGATTTAAGCCCTGAACTTCCTGCCTTTTCAAGTAAAAGAGCCTTAAAGCCGATCCGCTGGACTGTAAAACAAATTGGGTAGTGGATCCCTTTATAACGAGGTCACCAGGCCTATCCCGAGACATTAGCTTGCCTTGCTTGGTCATCTCCAGGGCAGGTCCTCCCCTGGTTTCCTTCGTTAAGCAACTTCCCCCACTTGGATGGACAGCTTGAGATCCCCTTTTGAATCATAGGCCCCAGCCAGCATAGCTGGACCTACTCAAAAGAGATACAGCCTCGGACCAACGTGATTCTGGGGCTGGAATCACACACACGTGCCTCGCGCCAGGAGGGCCACTAGGCGAGAGACCCCAAAAAACGGGACCACTCCCACTGGGCTGCTGCCGAGAAGGGTCACTTAATACACCATGGTTCGAGTTCCAACATGGGCCGGAGGTGGTAACGTCACCTACAGGCAACAGGGGAAAATCCTATCAAGCATAACCATTAGCCAGAACAGAAGCCAATTTCACAGAAATTCCACAAAGTCTGAGCCCATTATTGGCTCAAACATCCACTAAATTTACAATAGCGCCCCAGTCATTGGGAGCAAGGCGCTACATATGTTTTAGTTTGTATAATGTAATGCAGCGCTTTTGAACTTTGTTCTATGTCTTTAATCTAAAGGCTTGTACACACGGTTGGACATCCAACAAAATTTCCCTTAGATTTTTGTCCTAATTGATTTGTTCGGTCACACCCATAGCATACACACAGTCAGACTTTTCTGCAAACTTTTCTAAAACGTTTCCATCATCACGTTGTTTTTCTGCTCTTTTCTGCTCTTTACCGCCACCCTTTGGTTAACTTCTTCTTTTGTTGGTTGATTTTAACATTGGTTCTGAGCATGCGCTTTTGTACTTTGTCCTAAAGTCCGATGGTTTGCTGTACACACGGTCGGACAAGGCACTTTTGTTGCCGGAAAGTTGGTCCGTTCGCAGACCCAACTTTTTGTCCGATGAAACCCAAACAAGTTGGTCCGATGGAACGTACACACGATCGGACAAATTCGAAAAGTTGCAGATTTTAAAGTTGGTTGGCCAAAAGTCTGACCGTGTGTACGGGGCTTTAATCTGACCTTTTAGTTGGTTGGTTGTTTTAAATATCCAGCCTCTCACTACTAATATAGAAATATCTCAAATTACAGGAACTGTATATGATTTTTATTTTCACAAACATGCCAGTGGACAATGGAATATGTGGACTGATTACATTACCAAAGAGGAAATGACCATTTCTCCCACTGCCAAGGTAACTATTTACTTCTAGAGATAATGTTTTTTTTATATGTTTATTTTAAGTGAAAACACATTTTCTATACGTCCATACAGTGATTCTGTTTAATTTACCGCAATGTGGCTCTGTTATTCTGAATGGGGGTCATATGAATTCCAGCAGGATAAGCCACTCATGCACGCCCCTGGGGGGGACACAGTTTGGCGGTGGTGCTGTGTGTCACCCCGACAAACCACATCTCGGATCGTGGTAAAGAGCCTATGATGTAGGCTCTTTACCATGTGATCAGCTGTGACCAATCACAGCTGATCACAACGGTAACCAGGAAGTGCCGGTAATCAACTTTCCTTGGTTCGCGCTGACAGGAAAAGTCGATTGGTGGCTCTTCTGTCAGAGGGGGTTCTGCGCTGATAATCAGCGCATTGATTGTCAGCGCACCCCACCACAGCTGTTAATCAGTGCCAGTCAGTGCCCATCAATAATGCCTGTCAGTGCCCTTCACAGATGCCAATCAGTGCCCATCACTAATGAGTGCCAGTACCTCCTATTCAGTGCATATCAGTGACGCTTATCGGTGCCCATCAGTGCTGCATATCCGTGCCGCCTATCTGTGCCCATTAATTCTACATATTAGTGCCTCCTCATCAGTGCCCATCAGTGCCACGTTATCAGTGCCAACTCATCAGTGCCCATCAGTACCTGTCAGTGAAGCCTAGTCAGTGATGCCTTGTCAGTGCCCGTCATTTTATAACAGAAACAAAGAAAACCTTTTTTTCATTTTTTCGGTCGTTTTTAGTTTGTTTAGCAAAAAATAAAAAAACCCTGTTGTGATCAAATACCTCCAAAAGAAATCTCTATTTGTGGGAAGAAAATGATAAAAACATTGTTTGGGTACAGTGTTACATGAACGCACAATTATCATTTAAAGTGTGACAGCGCTGAAAGCTGAAAATAGTCCTGGAGAGGAAAGGGGGAAATGCCTGGTATTGAAGTGGTTATCGCAACCTAATCATCAGTGTTGTAAGTAACAGAGTTACAATAAACGCAGTTACCTAACGCAGCCCCTTTTGAGGGTAATGAGTAATCTACCTGATTACTCTTCCCCTCACGGTAAGGCAGTTCCTATTACTTGGGCGGCATTACCACAATTACATCTACCGCCACTAGATGGCAGCAGAGTAATTGCTTCTGCCGGCGCTGTGAACATTAATATGGGTGGAACTCTGCTTTAGAATCATGTGACCGCTGTGATGGCCTGTCACAGCGGTCTGAAAACTCCCAATCGCAAGGAGTCCTGGATACAATGAGCCCCACCCGCCTCACACTGACCTATCACCGGGAACAACTCAGATCGATCACACACACTGTGTGCGCAACCTGATCAATGATCCAGGGAACACATGGCCGGAAAAAAATGTTCCACAGAACAAACGTTCCCTATACAACACAGTGTACACAGCGACATCTAGTGGTCAACATGGTAAGTGCAGGACACCTATACAGACCAATGATCAGCAGGCTTTTTTTGGTCAGTGATTTCATCTCTTCATCAGACAACAATGAAAAATCCCCATTCCAGATCCCTTGCATCTAATAAAGCTTGTATAAGATAAATACAATAATAAACAATAAACTATAGAAAATTCTAATAAAGCCTAATATAAGATTTTAAATTATAGACTCTGTAAACGTCAAGGGAATGTATATTATAAACATACATTTTAATCCAGCTTATAATTTGGATGTAATATGTAGCAGATGGATAAGGGTTTTAAGTCCTATTGGCTGCACATAGATGGTGGGACGGATGCACCTAGGCTGGGATATACACGAGATCACCGTTTGTTTCCGGTTTTCTTCTCTCAAGGATCTGGCATTCTTTTGTCTTGGAGTATTAACTCGCTGCTCCCTGGCAAGCGCCCGTAACCTGCTTCTCAACAAAGCATTGTAGAATATTAGAAAAAATTATTCAGTTACTTTGCTGAGTAACTAATTACTTTTTCAATGTAGTAACTGAGTCACTAACGCAATTACTTTTTCGGATAAGTAATTTGTAACTGTAACTAATTACTTTTTTAAAGAAAGATGAGCAACTCTGCTAATCATTAGTACTGCTTTTTTTCCTTAGGTGTCAGATCTTATTATACCAACAATCGAAACTGCCAGACAATCATTTTTCTTAAATACATATGTGGAACACTCAGTTCCTATACTGTTTGTGGGACCCACTGGAACAGGGAAATCTGCAATAACAAACAGTTTCTTGATAAAACTTCCAAAAGATAAGTATATTGCCAACTGCATCAATTTCTCAGCAAGAACTTCTGCAAACCAGACCCAGGATATTATATTCTCCAAGCTGGATAGGAGGAGGAAAGGCCTGTATGGCCCCCCAGTAGGGAAAAAAGCTGTTGTGTTTGTGGGTAAGGAAATATTTTTTTAAAGTATCTTTTTTTCATTGGGTACAAAGTCAGTACTGTTGTGCTACAAAAGATAGATTCCAGGTGTCTTAACTTTGGTGCCCGTTAAAAAAAAAAAACTATTTTGACTTTCAATATTACAGAGGTCAGTTAATACCATTTATAATAACAGGAACAGATTCAGTTTACCACCCTTAGTTTGGCCTAAATAAATGTGTTTTTAGCTTTCTACAAAATGTAGCCCTTTGACTATATAATAAGATGAATAGCATTGATGTAATATTGTTAAACATTTGTATGGATACTTACCTAGGACTTACACAGTACTGATTCTGCTCCATCCCTCCCAGCTCACACCATCTGCAGTAATTTTCATAGGACTGATAGCCGCTCACTTAATCTTCACTTAACTTTATTGATCCCACCACCCCTGCACAGGCACCTTCCTTAGTGCATTTCAACCCAAGGGCTGAGTTGAAGAGTAATTTTGCAAAGTGAGGTCAATGTAATAAACCTTTACAGATGCTAGTATCTGCCAAATAGTTTAATATTCTTGGTTCCTTTTTTAGTTTTAGGGTTGGTTTTGCTGGGCACATTCATCTATGTTGATGCGTTGTCCCTCAGTTTGGACTGCTTTGGACATTCCCAGATTGATTATTATCAAAGCTGTGTCTCTCAATGAACAATATAGAAAATATTACACTCATAGTAAAATCCTTTTATTGGAGTTCATTGAGGGACACAGCTCCCTTCCTTCATTTGGTATTGTTTTTGGCGTGCTTATTACAACTGAGCAGGTATGAGGGGCTATATATCCTTAAAGAACTGGCCTTCAGTTTTTTATGTGCCTAACATATATTTCTTAGGCAGAAGTATAACCCTAGGTTGCTTATTATCATCAAAGCTGTGTCCCTCAATGGACTTTTAGGATGAGTTTGCATGTCAGGATATTGTGACCGGCTCTCTATGGAGCCAGTTCACAAATCTCCAGAGCTGCTCTGGTGCGAATGGCAAAGGAGTCATGTGCGTCTTCTGGTCAGTTTCAGTCCTGAATTTGGCTAAAGATTCAGGCTAAAATCGGACCTGAAACGGTGAATGGGGACGCACCGGACCCTACGGTGAGCTGCTCTGTGCTGTGGTGTGAACCCAACCTCAACCTTTGGGGCCTTATGTGCAATGATAATGTCCAAAGTACAATATGCAATAGAAATCTCACTTCATCACTCTACAGATCAATGAAAAAATATTTTTATGTACTTGCTGTGGGTTACTGTACTTTTTAGACATGTGCAGACTGGAATATTTTGTTTTGTTTTTTCGTTTTCGTTTGGAAAATAAATTTATTTAGTTACTCCCGAAAATCGTTGTGATTTATGTCGTTTTCGTCTGGAAAGTTTTCATCCGAAAACAACAATTTTCTTCTTTTTTTTTTTTTTTTTAATTTTAAAGTGTATTTTTTTGTGCGTGAACTCGAGAGAGAGGAGCCGGACTGCAGGAGTTGGGAGTAGGCAGACCCTCCCCCCGGAGGCAATCGCCATCCTTCTCCATGCCCCCGGTGGCAATGGCGGGTGTGAGGGGGGGCCTCCTACTCACCCCGCCCTACCTGCTCCACTTGGGAGCCCAACTGGGGCCCAACAGGACCCCATCGGGGCAGAGGGACTCCCCCTATGAGGGAGTGAGGGGGCCCGACCCACCAAGCCAGCCCCGTAGGTCCTTCGCCTCTCTTTAGGAGACCGCATGGCCAAAGTGCGTGCGTATTAAACCAATTTTTGTGTGCGTGCAAGTGTGGTGGTTTTTGTGGGGGGGGGGTGGGTGTACTAAGCACAGGCGTACCTTGCATAGCACACCCACCGGGAGCCGGGCTGAGACCACCAAACTCAATTCACATGTAGCCGAGACCGGGATCCGAACCCTTGGCTGCAGAGGTGAACGGCTTGTCAGCGCAGTGCCAATCACGTTGAGCCACCACAGCTCCTAAAAAAAAAAAACAACAATTTTCGATGCTTTGTCGAATTTTCGTCGTTCAATTCGACAAAGCATCGAAAATCGTCGTTCTGAATACAGTGAATAGGTGGGAATTGAAAGACGAAAATTCGACAAAGCATCGAAAATCGTTGAATTTTCGTCGTTCAATTTCTACCTATTCACTGTATTCAGAACGATGATTTTCGATGCTTTGTCGAATTGAACAACGAAAATTCGACAAAGCATCGAAAATCGTCGGATCTGAACGAAAATGAAAATAAAGCATTTTTTATGTCGGATCTTTCGGTTTTCCTTTCTTGCGCTTTCGTTTTCGTTCGTTAAAACAATAACGAAAATAAAAGATTTTCGGACAAAATTCCATTCTAACAAAAACGAATGCACATGTCTAGTACTTTTTTTCTCTTGTTACAAGAAAAAAACCTGAGTGTAATACAAAAAGCTATGCTGCCACAAACCTGAAAGGTTCATACTATGCATTCAATAAAATCAATCCAGAAGCAAAACTCACCCACAGATAAATAATAAATTGTGCTCAAGCCTTAAATGTCCTTGTAAAAATGGCATTTGGCTGTTCTTATCCATCCCCTATGCATTCCTATCCAGTTATTTAGGGACTGTTCTCACCAGTCATATCCATCGCTTTGTGTTTAATGTACCCGTGTTTAAACAGGCTACATAACACACCACCACAATGGACACAAAAACTGAACCTGCTGCATTTTGCTAACACTTCACACTGCAATGTGTTACTGCATTATTCAGTGCACATCAACAAATGCACATTGTAGAGGTGCTTCAGAGTGCCATTCACAATTAATGGCAATGCAGCACACCAGATATATGTTGCCACAGCACAGTGGTGTGAAAGGGCCCCTAATGTGAGGATAACCATCACTGAACAATAGAAAGGCACAAGAAGCAATTATTACAGGGGAGGAGGATTTGTATGTAACCTCAGTTTCTTATACAGTGCCTGCCGCCAAGAATGTGTTTATAGCACGACAGCATCGCGCTGATTCTCAGGGACAGGCTGCCGACATCTCGCACTCACTGGAATAGTAAAAGCACATTCCAGCGAGTGCGTCATAGAAGCGACGGGGATCCGACGTGGATTCCCGCCAATTCTACACGTGGGCGGAGTTTGTTATGAATCCTGAGAAGGAAGTCCCCGCCGGATTTTAAATAAAAATCCGGCATGGGTTCCCCCCTCAGGAGCATAACGGGCCCTTAGGTCTGGTATGGGTTGTAAGGAGACCCCCCTACGCCGAAAAAACGGCGTGGGGGTCCCCCAACAGTCCATACCAGACCCGTATCCACAGTCCATACCAGACCCGTATCCAAAGCACGCCGGCCGGTCAGGAGGGGAGTGGGGGGCGAGCGAGCACCCCCCCCTCCTGAGCCGTACCGGGCAGCATGCCCTCAACATGGGGGGGTCAGGTGCTCTGGGGTAGGGGGCGCACTGCAGCCCCCCACCCCAGAGCACCCTGTCCCCATGTTGATGAGGACAGGGCCCCTTACTGACAACCCTGGCCGTTGGTTGTCGGGGTATGCGGGCGGGAGGCTTATCGGAATCTGGAAGCCCCCTTTAATAAGGGGGCCCCCAGATACCGGCCCCCCACCCTAAGTGAATGAGTATGGGGTACATTGTACCCCTACCCATTCACCTGCAAGACACAAATAAACCACACAGTGTATTGAAATATTTTATTAGTTGGCCGCCGGGGGGGGGGTGTGTATGATCGCTTTTATAAAAGCGCCCCCCTCCGGCGGGCTTCTGCGGGGGGGGTGGGTGCAGCTGTTCTTCACCGCCGTCTGGTTCTCTTCCGCCGCCGGGGGGGGTGCTTTGATAAAAGCGCCCACCACCCGGCGGGCTTCCTTCGACATCTTCGGCGGTGGTGGGGTCTTCTCCCACTTTCCGGGGTCTTCTCCCACTCTCCGGGGTCTTCTCCGGCTCTCCGGGGGTCTTCTCCGGCTCTCCGGGGGTCTTCTCCGGCTCTCCGGGGGTCTTCTTCGGCTCTCCGGGGGTCTTCTTCTTTTCAGGACTCGCCGCTGCTATCTTCGTGTTAGCTCAATTACTAGCGGCGGCGTGTCCAATCTTCTGTGACGTCGTCTTCTTCTCTTCTCCAGATGTTGACGCGACGCTTCCTTCTGCTGTTATGGCTGGCGCGCGGCTCGCAGCGAATTATATAGGCCTGTCTTGTGACGTCGCAGTCCCATCATGCTCCGGTAGGTACCACGCCAGCCATAACAGCGGAAGGAAGCGTTGCGTCAACATCTGGAGAAGAGAAGAAGAAGACGACGTCACAGAAGATGGGACACGCCGCCGCTAGTAATTGAGCTAACACGAAGATAGCGGCGGCGAGTCCTGAAGAAGAAGAAGACCCCCAGAGAGCCGGAGAAGACCCCCGGAGAGCCGGAGAAGACCCCCGGAGAGCCGGAGAAGACCCCCGGAGAGTGGGAGAAGACCCCGGAGAGTGGGAGAAGACCCCCCCGCCGCCGAAGATGTCGAAGGAAGCCCGCCGGGTGGTGGGCGCTTTTATCAAAGCGCCCCCCCCCCCCCCCCCCGGCGGCGGAAGAGAACCAGACGGCGGTGAAGAACAGCGGCACCCACCCCCCCGCAGAAGCCCGCCGAAGGGGGGCGCTTTTATAAAAGCGATCATACACACCCCCCCTGGCGGCCAACTAATAAAATATTTCAATACACTGTGTGGTTTATTTGTGTTTACACTTTTCTTGCAGGTGAATGGGTAGGGGTACAATGTACCCCATACTCATTCACTTAGGGTGGGGGGCCGGTATCTGGGGGCCCCCTTATTAAAGGGGGCTTCCAGATTCCGATAAGCCTGCCGCCCGCATACCCCGACAACCAACGGCCAGGGTTGTCGGGAAGGGGCCCTGTCCCCATCAACATGGGGACAGGGTGCTCTGGGGTGGGGGGCCGCAGTGCGCCCCCTGCCCCAGAGCACCTGACCCCCCCATGTTGAGGGCATGCTGCCCGGTACGGTTCAGGAGGGGGGGGGCGCTCGCTCGCCCCCACTCCCCTCCTGACCGGCCGGCCGGCGTTCTTTGGATACGGGTCTGGTATGGACTGTTGGGGGACCCCCACGCCGTTTTTTCGGCGTAGGGGGGTCTCCTTACAACCCATACCAGACCTAAGGTCCCGTTATGCTCCTGAGGGGGGAACCCATGCCGGATTTTTATTTAAAATCCGGCGGGGACTTCCTTCTCAGGATTCATAACAAACTCCGCCCACGTGTAGAATTGGCGGGAATCCGCGTCAAATCCCCGTCGCTTCTATGACGGCTTTGTCTCCACCGGCGCTGGCTCCCGCGATGGAGCTCGCAAGTGCTCAATCTCGCCGAGAAAGGGAGCGAGATTGACACAATATCGCGGTCAACCACTGTAAATCTGTATCTACAGATCATTTTTACACACAGTATTGACTGAAAATAACATCTACCCACACATTTATTTATTTTAGACATATGCTTTTTTCATTTGCCCAGGTTTGAGACACATTTCCTTTGTATTTGGGACCACAGGGAAGTTTTTTAAAACACCTATGAAATGCTACATAGGTCTTTTGTGATGGAAAATTTTCCTGAGATTTCCCAAGGAAGAATACTGTATGTTCTGCAGAACAATCTTCAGACTCCACTATGCATTCTGTGACCCATGATGTTGATCTGCAGCTAGCTGGGGGCCAGGGAAGAGAAAGACCGCAGCCCAGCAGCCACTGATTTATAAGGCTTTATCAAACACTTGGTCGACACAAGAAAAATGTTCATTAAATAGCACACAGCAAGTGTTTTATTACTTCTGCTGTGTTAACGTAATTTGAACATATCTTTTGGTATAAAGTAATCTTCTTCTGAATGTCTCTTTCTGTTTAATGCTATCTGATGTTGCCGCAAACTAGGGATGAGCTTCGCGTTCGATACGAGCGCATGTTCGACTCGAACATTGCCTGTTCGATCGTTCGCCGAAAAACGAACAAAATGGGTAGTTCGCGCCAAATTCGAATGAGGCGCAATGGCCCATAATTCACTGCGGCGTTACGCGCTGATGATTGGCCAAGCATGCACCATGACCCCGCATGCTTGGCCAATCACAGCGCCCAAAAAACGAAGAGCCATAATTGGCCAAAGCCTGGGTGCTTTGGCCAATTATGGCTCAGGGCTTTAGCACATGCCCCACACTATAAAAGGCCGCCTTCCGGGCGGTCGAGAGAGAGAGAGAGAGAGAGAGAGACGATCATACTGCACGTTTGCTCTGTTTTTGCCCACAAACTCAGTCGATCATACTACACGTTTGCTGTTTTTGGTCATAAACTCCGTCGATCATACTACACGTTTGCTGTTTTTGGTCATAAACTCAGTCGGTCATACTACACGTTTGCTGTTTTTGGTCATAAACTCAGTCAATCATACTGCACATTTGCTGTTTTTGCCCATAAATGCAGTCGATCTTACTGCACGTTTGCTGTGGTGTTTTTGCCCATAAACGCAGTCGATCATACTGCACGTTTGCTGTGGTGTTTTTGCCCATAAACGCAGTCGATCTTACTATACGTTTGCTGTGGTGTTTTTGCCCATTATCTATATTGCAGGTACCAAACATTACTTTGAAGCCGCAAGCAGTATTAAATTACTTTTTTCTGAGAGTAATCTCATGTTGTGCAGGGACATTTCTAAACATGTGCCACTACTATAGACACACAGCAGGTACGATATTTAAAGGAATTTTTGTTTTTTCACTTTAAGCATCATTAAAATCGCTGCTCCAGAAAAAAATACAGTTTTTAAAATAAAAAATTCCATTGACACATGTTCCCTGGGGCAAGACCCGGGTTCTCAAAAACGTTTTCCAACAATAACTTGAATATTGGTCTTTAAAATGAATTCGAACGTTCGAGTCCCATAGACTTCAATGGGGTTCTAAATGTTCACGTGAACCCGCGGTCTGTTCGACGGTTCTGGTGCGAACCAAACGCGGGTATGTTCGGCTCATCCCTACCACAAACCCTTCTTAAGAATTTGATTAAGTCCACTTAAAGGGGTTGTGAAGGAATTTTTTTCATAATAAGCATCCTTTACCTGCAGACATTCCTCTTTTCACTTCCTCATTGTTCATTTTGGCTTAGAAGTTGCTCTATTTCTTGTCTGTTCTGTTCACTTCCTGCTTGTCTGTTTTTTACTGACCACCGTGAAGGGAGACTTAACTGCGGTGGTCAGTAACGTGCTCGCCCCCCTCCTGGGAACTACATCTGTGTGGCAGTACGGTCTCTACGTGTTAGACACTTCAAGGAGGTGTAAATTACTGGGCGTGCCACAATTCATACTGGGAAATGTAGTTCTTACATGAACAAGTGATGCAAACCAGGAAGTGAATATGAGAACAGAAACTAAAACGCCGGAGGTGATATAGATGAAGGAATTTAATAGGTATTTACTCGTTTTTTAACAGAATCATTACACTATTCTGTCTGTCTACCTTGCAGACATTAATTTTAGGCAAAAAAAATGTTCCCTTTACAACTCATTTAATAGAGAAAAAAGTGCTTTGTACCGACAGTGGGTTATACTGGAGTATCTGGGAGTGGTGAATATGATTTGTATAAGGTTCTGATTTAAAATACTAGCAACTATATAATCATCATAGTGAACTCATAACCACATTATATAAACCCTGTACTTATGTTGACAGATGATCTAAATATGCCTGCAAAAGAAGTTTATGGAGCCCAACCACCCATTGAACTATTAAGACAGTGGATTGACCATGGGCATTGGTATGATAGAAAAGACACTTCAAGATTGGATATTGTAGATATCCTGTTAATTTCGGCTATGGGGCCCCCCGGTGGTGGAAGAAATGACATTACTGGTAAGTGCGAATTTTTAGTTTAGATTTTTATAAAGATAGTAAATCTTTTTAAAGTTTTTATGTGGTAATACATTACCATGATAGCAGTTTAAAGACTTTTATTATAAATAAAGGCCCAGATTCATAGAGCAATTACGCCTGTCTAACTGGTGTTAGACAGGAGTAATTTCAAATTTCGCGCGCCGTATCACTAGTTTGAATCCTCAAACCATGATACGGCGGCTTCGGGCTTCGATCCGAGAGGCTTACGTCTTCGTAAGCCTTCGGATCTACGCTGCGATATTTTTGCGGCCGCTGGGAGGAGTTTGCGTCGTTTTGATGCGTCGGGATATGCAAATGAGTTTTTACGGCGATCCACGAAGATACGAGCGGTCTCCGCAATCGTTTATGTCTATTTTTTTTTACGTACTGTTAGACCAGCTTTTTGCTGGTCTAACGGTGCGTAGCCCATGTTAAGTATGGCCGTCGTTCCCGCGTCAAATTTAATTTTTTTTTTTTACGTAAGTCGTTCGGGAATAGAAATGTCCGTAAACGACGCTACTCAAACAACGAATGACGTAACGACGTGATTTCGCGCAATGCACAGCGGGAAATTTGCGAACGGAGCATGCGCAGTTCGATCGCCGCGGGAACGTGCCTATTTTAAATGCTTCACGCCCCCTACTCGCGTAGATGGATTGCGACAGGAGAAATACACTACGCCGCCGTCGTTTATTGGACAAAATCTACCTGGATTCCACGTAGAGCCAGGTAAAAAACGGCGGCGTAGTGTATTTCTGATATGCTACGATAATCTAATTCTCTATGAATCTGGGAATAGTTAGAAATTAATCCGCGCTAGGACTGGGGATATGAGCTGCTGCCTTCTGTATAATCTCTCAAAGAGAGATGGTGTGTTAAGATAATTTTTGGGTACAGATAATTGGCGCTGCTGTGTAAATGTGATCTGTATATCTCATGTCGGGTACTTGTAGCAGATGGGTTTATTTGAAATAAAACTCCCCGCTTCACCAAGTGATCCCTTATTTCTGATAATCCCTCAGAGGGATAAGGGTGCTTTTTTGTGTCCTTGTGTGATCCTGATGGTGAGTACCTAGTGGAATTAGTGACTATGAGGCCTTCTGTTTATATTTAATAATGTTTCAAAAAATATCTTGTTGAAAGTTTAGTATTGACAACTCGGTTAGTTGTATCACTCCAAAATCCAGTGTTATGGTATAAAGTGCTGAGTGCTGTATAAAATCAAGCAAGCTATATAACAATATAGGTCAGACGTGATGTCAGAAAAAATAGTGTTTCAGGTATATAGTGACTTGTAAAAAAAATGTTTTTTCTTTTTTTTCCTCTGCACCCTTAGGTTACTGTGGTCCAGTGCATGTGGTCAATGGTCACTGAAATGAGCGAGTGTCGCTCTATTGTATAGTGTGATCATCCATAAAATACAAAAATGAAAATAAAAATAAAAAATGTATAATAGGTGAATAAATGTGATAAAAGAATATATGTAAATATATATACGATAAAGGCCCAATAAGAAGTCCCTGTTTCAGTGATCAACTGAGGTGCTATTCTCAATAAATGCTGTGTTTCTATGTTCTGAGAAATGGAGGTTCCTAAACAATATCTTCCAGTACGATACAATAAGTTAACATCCGTATATTAATGTATATCATCAGTGACCTTGTGGGTAAAGTCCAATTAAAAATCTGCGTGGTCATCTATGGTGTAAATAACAGGTATTGAACTGCAGATGATAGTAGAGATTCCAGTTATCCCCCCACATGTATCCCCACTTACCAGATTGTTGTCCCCACGGGGGGTATGGAGCCTTGGGGATCAGTGGGTAGTAGCTGTTGTTTACCAACCTCTGTGCGTAGTAGGTCAGTGGCGGCACGTGATGAGTTCAGTTGTTGCACGTGTTAGATCAGTCGCCGTGCGTAGTGATTCCTAGGATGTAGCCAATAACTCCAAAAAAGGTTGTGGTGATTATAAGGGGGCAAGAAGAGAAGAAATCCTCATGGTGTAGTACTTCCTGATATTTATTAAAAAAGCCGTTTCCCAATTGGAACAACAAAGTGTAAAATTAAAAAAGAAGAACATATAGTTTAAAAAATATGGAAGCTGCTGCACCGCAGCTTGCCAGAAAGTCCCGTGTGCTGAGCTATACCAGTCGGGTTATGGGAGCCTCTGTGTTCGCTACCCGTGTGGAGCGTGCCGCTGTTTGCGTTCCACTTCTGAGCGCGTCCCAACCCGGAAGTCCTTGCTGGTCTAAGCTGAGCGTAACGGAGCGCGTGACGTAAGAGCGTATGGTCACCTGACCGGTTTCGTCTATGGACGTTTTCAAAGGTGATATCCGCCCTTCTCGTCACTCATTGATATAATGCAAGCGTCATGCGTGGTCCGCCTTTCTGGGAGTGTTTAGATCCCACTATCGAATCGGAATACCCCTGGGCGTATGGTTGCAATTCCCTGGTGCGTGTTTATGTGGTATCTAGTTGGCATCATACGTGGGTTGAAAGGGTGCATTTAAGTCAGATTTGAAGACTATGTGTAAGGGGACATTTTCCTATACAGTCAGGACATTGACAAGATGAATTCCCTTGTAAATTTGGAGCCGCGGATCTCAAATGTCGCTTGTAACATTGTATTTAGGCATACCTTGTTGTGATAATATTGGATGCAGAGCAAAATTAACAATAAAAGTAAAAGTTAAAAATGAAAAATACAATTAGAATCTATATATATGGTAGAGGGTATATATATACATAGTGAGAGAACATTGCCCCTTCTGAGGATTACAACATGCACTACTTTCAAGTGCCTCTATAGTAATTGTGTGTTCATGTCCACCTGAGACATCTAATATTGGGAGAAGAGGTTGCATCTAGGTGTGAGTCATAATGGATGGTGTAGCTTTACTAGGTTGGTATGTAAAGACTTGTACATATATTGATACACTTGTATGTCTGCAAAGTAAACCTGCTCATTACGTATATAGGCAAATGCCTAGTGCTATGTGATTTGCAAATATTATAGGTCCTGGGTTGTTGGATTACTTGTGCTGGTTGAAAAATTATGCTTAGCGTATTGGGAACTTTACTGTACACAGATTATGGGTTGGTTTCTCAGATGTTGTCTCTGTGGAGTTTCTAGTTCTATATTGATGTTCTGTTTTGTGGCCAGTTTAGTTACTCTAGTGATTTGTTTTTCTTTTTCTTTTAAGGGAGGAGTTAATTTCTGATCCTCATTTTTCTGGTGGTCTTCTCGTCATTGTTTTTGTTAGTAGAGTATATAAGCCTTTTTTGGGGATTAGGCTATGACTTTTCTTTATTTGATTTATGTGTCCTAAGTTTTCTTTTAGGTGAGATTTGTACTGTACATCTGTGGGAGGTAATTGGCATCTGCAGGAAGGTGATCTCATTAATGATAAAAATCTATTGATTGGTTATGAAACAGTTGAGGTCTATGTCCAAATTCATCCCTTTTGGTGCTAGGGACCCTAATCGATGGATCCATTCGGTTTCGTTTTGTGATATTTGGATCTTTTTGTTCCCTCCTCTCCAATGATCGGTAACCATATCAATCCCATAGAATGTCATCTGTGATGGATCTTTGAGATGGTATTGGTCAAAATGTCTAGATAGACTATGATCAGGGAATCCCTTTCGGATGTTTTTTATGTGTTCCCTTATGCGAACCTTGAGGGGCCTGGTGGTCCGACCTACGTACTGCATCTTACAGGGACATTCAATCACGTAAGTGACATGGGTACTGTTGCACTGTTGCATCTGGGCCAAAGACTTTTATTATAAATAAAGAAATGTTAAAAGCATTTAATTCCAATGTTTTAGAAATATTCCTGTATGCACCCACAACCCATTAGTGTCCTGGTGTAACTGAAACCTTTGTTTACACAGTATAGCCATTGTGTAGCCATTGTACAATATCTAATACAGTGCAGTTGGTGTACACAGTATCTAAAACAGTGTGTAAAGTTTCTACTACACTTCTGGTGGTGAGCACAGTATACAATATGGTGCAGCCATAGTACAGTTTCTAATACGGTGCAGGCATTGTACACAGTATCTAATACAGTGTGTACAGTTTCTACTACACCTCTGGTGGTGAACACATTATACAATACAGTGCAGCCATAGTTGTTTCCAATACAGTGCAGGCGGGGTATTAAAATATATATATATATATATATATACTCTGCATTCAGTGTAGCCTATATATATACAGTGCATTTGATGGTGTATACTTTCTAATAAACTTCAGGCAGTGTACACAATATCTAGAACAGTGTAGTGTGGTGTTGCAAAACAAAAAATATATCATGTCCGGTAGGCCACCAAAGAGAGGCAGACACTCGGAGGCAACAACTCCAACGCCAACGAGGCAAGGTGTCCTCTAGGGGGCAGCTTAAGTGTACCCACCCTATTGAATCACACCGCAGAGCTCTGCAGGTGCAGGGCGCTGCTGACTCCCCGCTAACTTTACAAAGTTCCTTGGTGTGGGCCTTTTTCAACACGTGTGTAGCAGATCACACTGTTGCTGTTTTAAATCTGTCTGAAGTGCATCAAGAGTGTACAGAACAGCAGCCATTTGGGCACCACATGCTTGACCAGACATATGACAACCTTCCATGCAGTTCATTGGCAACAGCACTAGAAAAAGGCGGACTTCTCCTTGCTCCTTATCTGGGATATCCAACCCTACTATACCTCCAGTCCTCCCAAAAACCTGCACTGAGAGGAATAAAGGTATAGCAATAGGTGTCCCAAGTACTTTCAACCAATCTGCTAGCAGTATACCACCAATTGATTTTAGCGGGCAAATTTCCCTACCTCAGTTGCTGAACCGTAAAAAGAAATTTGTTCCCAGCTATCCACATGCTCAATGTCTAAATGCTTGCTTGGCCAAATTGCTAGCACTAAAACTGCTACCTTTTCAGCTGACAGACCCTGCCACCTTTCATGAATTTGTGGAATGTGTTGTACCTCAGTGGCAGATTCGAAAACACCATTTATTTTCACGGAAGGCCATTTTGGCTCTCTACCGGCATGTGAAAGGCAATGTTTTGGCCTTGTTGGACAGGGTGGTCAGCAGTAAGTTCATATTACTGCTGACTCATGGTCCAGCATGCATTGCCAGGGACGTTACCTTTCCTTCAAGGTGCACTGGGTAACTCTGGTGGCAGCTGGGAAGGGTGCAGGACAGGGTTCAGTGTTGTTGGAGCTTGTTCTGCCATTTATCATTATGTTCCATTTCATGTTGGGCTATCACATAAAACCCCAGTAAAATACATTTAAGTTTTTAGTTGTAACATGACAAAATGGAAAATGTCAATGGGGTATGAATACTTTTTTAAGGCACTGTGTGTATGTGTGTATATATATATATATATATATATATATATATATATATATATATAATGTGTGTGTGTGTGTGTATATATATATATATATATATATATATATATATATATATATATATATATATATATATATATAGTTGTGCTCATAAGTTTACATACCCTGGCAGAATTTATGATTTCTTATAACAAATTTTCTGAAAGGAATTTTAGCTCACTGTCACTTTGTAAATCATTGGACCAGCAACAAATAACACTTATTTGTCTGAGTATAATTTAGACAGCTCTTACAATGTACTGTCAAGGTATCTAACATGTCTTATTACATATTATGTCCAATCAAGCTTTCATACACAGTATGGAGATTTATGAGACTTTTATTAGTCAGAGTAAAGGGTAATTCAGAAAGTAATACTACGGTAATTACTGATTTCTTGACACCTATACAATAACCAAATGAGGAGTACGAGACAAGGATACTATGAAATGACGGTAGTCAGTACAAACAAAACACAGCAGGGGCTTGACACCAATACTAAATGTAAATTACAATAAGGCTAAAATAATAGAGCGTCTACTATTATTCACATTATGTAGTTACAGTATAACAAAACACAGAGCTATGACTATGAGGAGCTTTTGTATTTCCATTTAGTATACAGCTGAAGGCATCCTAGTTTCTAACATTTTTATTTCCATCAAAAACACATTGAATGTGACTTTGTTTGCAGCAACGTGTGCCCTTAGTATCTGAAGTTTGAATTGTACTTGTTGCACTTGTTGTACTGTCATCTTCTACACAGTGCTCTAAGATAATACAGTGCTTCCAAGAAGTGCTTCACTTTTTCCACATTTTGTTATGTTACAGCCTTATTCCAAAATTGATTATTTTTTTTGTCTGCAAAATTTCAGAAACAATATCCCATAATGACAACATGAAAGAAGTTTGTTTGAAATCTTTAAAAAATGTATTAAAAATGGAAAACGAAAAACAAAAATCACATGTACAATAGTCTTTACAGCCTTTGCTCTATACTTTGTTAAAGCACCTTCGGCAGCAATTACAGCCTCAAGTCTTTTTGAGTATGATGTTACAAGCTTGGCACACCTATTTTTGGGCAGTTTCTCCCATTGTTCTTTGCAGGACCTCTCAACCTTCATCAGGTTGGTTGGGGAGTATTGGTGAACCGCCATTTTCAGATCTCTCCAGAGAAGTTCAATTGGGTTCGGGTCTGGGCTCTGGCTGAGTCACTCAAGGACATTCACAGAGTTGTCCGGTAGACACTCCTTTGTTATCTTGGCTGTGTGCTTAGGATCATTGTCCTGTTGGAAGATAAACCTTTGCCCCAGTCTGTGGTCCAGAGCACTCTGGAGCAGGTTTTCATCAAGGATGTCTCTGTACATTGCCGCATTCATCGTTTCCTTGATCCTGACTAGTCTCCCAGTTCCTGCTGCTGAAAAATGGTATTGGCCAGGTGATGAGCAGTGTGTGGTTTCCTCTAGACATGATGCTTGCCATTCAGGCCAAAGTTCAATCCTTGTTTCATCAGACCAAAGAATATTGTTTCTCATGGTTTCAGAGTCCCTCGGGTGCCTTTTGGAATACCCCAGGCGGCTGTCATGGGCCTTTTACTGAGGAGTGGCTTATGGCTGGCGACTCTGCCATACAGGTCTGATTGCAGTGCTATACAAATGTTTTTTCTTCTGGAAAGTTCTCCTCTCTCCACAGAGAAACCTTTGGGTTCTTGCCCATCTCCCTGACTAAGGCCCTTCTCCCAGATCACTCAGTTTGGCCAGCAGCCCACTCTAGGAAGAGTCCTGGTGGTTCCAAACTTTTTCCATTTACGGATGATGGAGGACACTCTGCTCATTGGGACCTTCAATGCTGCAGAAAAAAGGTAATTATAACATGTTTGTTATTTTTATTAAAAAAAAAAAGAAGAAAATTAACCTATAATTTTACTTTAAAGGGGTGGTTCCGCCGAAATTATTATTTTTTTTTTAAATCGTTTCTCCCGCTTTGTTCTTGTGCAATAATCTACTCACGTGTCCCTGGAATGTAGGCGCCAGCATTCTCATTTCCCCCAAATACTTTAGAAATCACAGAGATGGACGTTGCCATCTTAGCTCTGGGCAGACTAAAGCCCAACGTCCTTGTCTTCCGGGATGCGGCGAATGCTGTAGTCCCAGCATTTAACGCGCTATCCCGCACATGTGCAGTGTTGACGGCGAGTCGCGCCGTCAACACTGCACAGTTACTGTGACAACGGCGCAGCGTCCTGAAAAAGACTCACCCCCTTCACAGTATACAGAAGAGCGATCAGCCACAAACGTCACATGACTTGCTTCCAGAGTAATGTGACAAGCGGAAATACCGCAAGATTTGGAGTTCGTGGGCTGTGAATTCTTTCCTGGGCAGCGTGACGCTGTAAACCCAGGAAGCATTGCGGCCAAACAAGCACAGAGCGACACGCCCAACGCCGCAGCTCCTACACCAGGAAGTGCCTGTTTGACATAGCAGAAAAACAGGTATGGGAGTGATTCTAATTTTTTTTAATGGCGGATTGTTTTTAGCCTGACTGAGCCATTTTGTTTTAAAGACTGTTGTTTAGGAGGGTAAACTTCCACTTTAAGTCTTCAGCTTTCATTGAAATAATACTTGCTGATCCTGCAGTGGGATCTTTGTTCAGGCACTTCTATTGTCATGTGATGTCAGAGGGGGATGGGGTCATCTGGTTACATCATCGAGTGGCCCCACCCTTGCCTATATAACAGCTGTCACAGTTCAAATTTTTTGGTCCATCAGGAGGTGTGATTGAAAATGGATGTACATCGTGGGAATTTTTTTTTTGTTTTAAGGAATTGTTAAAAACTGTCTGTGGTTTTTGACCCTTTTTTTAATAAATGGGAAGGGGTACAATGTGCCAGATACCAATTCACATAGGGGGGCCGGGATCTGGAGGCCCTCTTGTTAAAGGGGGCTCCAGATTCTGATAAGCCACCCACCCGCAGACCTCCACAACCACCGAGACAGGGTTGTGAGGATGAGGCCCTTGTCCCTATCCCAATGTTTAGGGCAAGTGGCCTGGTATGGTTTAGGAGGGGGGCGCACACTCACCCCCCCCTTTCCTGGCCTGCCAGGCTGCTTGCTTTGATAAGGGTCTGGTATAGATTTTGGGGGGACCACGGCTATTTTTTTTTTTTGCATGGAGTTTCCTTCCTTTAACCACTTCAGCCCCAGAAGGATTTACCCCCTTCCTGACCAGAGCATTTTTTGTGATTCGCTTTAGCTCAAAATTGCGCAGTGGTGCCACGTTGTACCCAAACAAAATTGACGTCCTTTTTTTCCCCCCAAATAGAGCTTTCTTTTGGTGGTATTTGATCATTGTTTTATTTTTTGTGCTATAAACAAAAAAAGAGCGACAATTTTGAAAAAAAAGCAATATTTTTTACTATAATAAATATCTCCCAAAAATATATTTAAAAAAAACAAATTTCTTCCACAGTTTAGGCCGGTATGTATACTTCTACATATTCTTTGTAAAAAAATTGCAATAAGTCTATATTGATTGGTTGGCACAAAAGTTATAGCGTCTACAAAATAGGGGATACATTTATGGCATTTTTATTATTTATTTTCTTCTACTAGTAATGGCGGCGATCTGCGATTTTTATCGGGACTGCAACATTATGACGGACACATCGAACACTTTTGACACTATTTTGGGACCATTGTCATTTATACAGCAATCAGAGCTACAAATAGCCACTGGTTACTATATAAATTTCACAGACAGGGAAGGGGTTTAACACTAGGGGCAATCAAGGGGTTAAGTGTGTCCTAGGGATGTGTTCTAACTGTAGGGGGGATGGTCTCACTACAACATGACAGAGATCACTGCTCCCGATGACGGGGAGCAGTAGATCCCTGTCATGTTGCTAGGCAGAACCGGCAAATGCCTTGTTTACATCTCCCTGTTCTGCCTCTGTGTAATGATCACAGGCTGTCAGTCGAACATCAAGTTCACAGGACCTGTGTGCCTGCTAGGCGGCAAATTCAAAAGGACGTACAGGTGTGCCCATTTGCCTGCCCGTGCCATTCTGCCAACGTTTTTTTTTTTTTGCGTTCACCATACACTTTTTATGGCAATAACTTGCATATAAGCCTTTCAAATTAGCATTTTTGATCTTTCATGTTCGTGTCCCTTAAACTTTAATAGGGTTTGCATGTTCGCTCAAGCGTTTTGCCTGTTCGCATTTCCTGGTGCGAACCGAACCGGGGGGTGTTTGGCTCATCCCTACCTAAAAGCAAAACGCTATCTGTGACAGAAATCTAACACTGCACATCACCCTGAACACATTATGGTGGCAGCATCATGTTGTGGGGATGTTTTTCTTCAGCAGGGAATGGGATGAGAAGCTGGTCCAAGTTGATGAGAAGATGGATGTAGCCAAATACAGAGCAATCTAAGGCTGCGCACACACGATCAGACCGGTCCACTGAAACTGGTCTCCAATTCGATGGTGTGTACGGACTATCGGACCATTGTCTGTCGGACCAAAGTTTTAAAACTTGCTTTAAAATCTGTCCGACAGACACCTGTCCGTCGGACAGATTCGATGGTTAGTACACAAAAGCATCGGACCAAAAACCCACGCATGCTCAGAATCAAGTCGACGCATGCTTGGAAGCATTGAACTTCATTTTTTCAGCACGTCGTTGTGTTCTACGTCACCGCGTTCTGGTCTGATTGGATTTTTGGTCCGATGGTGTGTACACACATCAGACCATCAGACCACTTCAGCCTGGTCCAATGAAAACGGTCCATCAGACCACTTTCATCGGAGCGGTCTGATCATGTGTACGTGGCCTTAGAACAAAACCTGTTGGAGTCTGCAAAAGACTTGAGGTTGGGAAGGAGGTTCACCTTCAAGCAGGACAGCAACCCTAAACATATAGCCAGAGCTATAATAGAATGGTTTAGATCAAAGCATATTCATGTGTTATGCCGCGTACACACGATCACTTTTTGTGATGAAAAAAAACGTTGTTTTATCTCACGAAACAAAACAAAGTTTTTTAACCACTTAAGACCCGGACCAATACGCTGGCAAATGACCCAAGGGGTTTTTGCGATTCGGCACTGCGTCGCTTTAACAGACAATTGCACGGTCGTGCGACGTGGCTCCCAAACAAAATTCGCGTCCTTTTTTTCCCACAAATAGAGCTTTCTTTTGGTGGTATTTGATCGCCTCTGCGATTTTTATTTTTTGCGCTATATACAAAAATAGAGCGACATTTTTGAAAAAAAATCAATATTTTTTACTTTTTGTTATAATAAAAAACCAATAAACTAAATTTTAGTCAAAAATTTAGGCCAAAATTTATTTAGCCACATGTCTTTAGTAAAAAAAAAAATCGCATTAAAAAAAAATTAGCTACCTAGCGGGAACAGCGACACTAATACAGCGATCAGAAAAATGATCGCTTAGTGATGCTGGCAATAGGGAGTGAAAGGGTTAACTAGGGCGGTGATCAGGGGGTTAAAACTACCCTGACACTAACACTGACTGACTGTCACACTGTCTGTCACACTGACACTAAATACAGTAATCATACATGTATGATTACTGCATTCAGTGACACTGTGACAGGGGGAAGGGGGGAGGGGGGCGATCGCGGGGGTTAAATGTGATTTTGTGTGTGTGTAAGTGTGCTGTTGGTGCAGACTTACTTGATGTGTTGTGATCTCTCCTCAGCGGCGCTTGAAACAAACGCCGAGGGAGAGATCACGTCGCTTCCTCCTTCCTGTGTTTACACAGGAGGAGGAAGTGACAGGGCGGGCGGGCGCGCGCATTGGCTGGGAGCGATCCGGAGGGGGCGGATGAAAACGGATAGCCGCCCCCACTTGTCGTATCGCTCCTGCAGCCGCGCGGACCGCCGCATGTACGGGGGGGGGTCCGATCGGACCCCCGATCCCCCCCAAGGCACCAACGTATATAAACGTTGATGTGCCTGTCGGTGCCATTCTGCCGACGTAAATGTACATGCGGCGGTCCTTAACTGGTTAAACTTCATTTTAACCACTTGCCCACCGCGCCATAGACATTTTACTGCTACAGCGCGGTGGGGTAACTGTGACACGACGTCCCTGGGATGTCCTTGTGCACTTCCGCGTTTTACCCACACACGATCCTTTTAAATGACGTTTTTTAAAACAATGTTTTTTTTCATCACAAAAAGTGATCGTGTGTACGCGGCATTAGAATGGCCCAGTCAAGGTCCAGACCTAAATCCAAATGAGAATCTTTGTTCAAGACTTGAAAATTGCTATTCACAGATGCTCTCCATAAAATCTGTCAGAGCTTGAGCTATTTTGCAAAGAAGAATGGGCAAAAATATCACTCTCTAGATGTGCAAAGTTGGTAGAGACATTCCCAAAAAGACTTGCAGCTGTAATTGCAGTGAAAGGTGGTTCTACAAAGTTTTGATTAAGGGGGTTGAATACCCATGCATGCCACACTTTGCAGATATTTATTTGTAAAAGAAAATAATTGAAAAACATTTATAAATTTTCCTTCCACTTCACAATTATTATTATTTGGTTAGTCTATCACATAAAATTCCAATAAAATACATCTACATTTTTATTAATTATAGTATATGTAGTGTGTATGTAACATTTGTGTTGGCTTTGTGTACCAATTAAATTACATGCTGAGGTTTTCAGCTGTGATCTTTGAGCTGCTTCTGAGCTTATGTGTGTGGGCAGGGTCATCTTTGTCCTGCACATGGGGGTACCTTTCATGCGAAGTGCGATCATCAATGCCCGGACGTGGCGGAGACTGTGGTCATGTGAAAAATCTAATATTAAAGCGGAGGTTCACCCTAAATATAAACCCTCCCATGTGATCCAGCATACTGGCGTCAGCGCCAGTATGCTGTTTTTTTTTTTTTAATCCATGTACTTACTGTATTATGCTGAATTTTATTTTTTTACCCCGCGGTGGACGGCGCCAGTATAGCGCGTCACATCTTACGAAAGTACCCGAAAAGGACTCGGGTAATCTCGGCGAAAATGCGGCGCCTGCGCACAGACCTAGGAGCTGATTGCGCAGGCGCCGTATTTCTCCGAGTCCTACGGCTATGGCGCGTCACGCCCTCCGTAAAAAGCCGAAATAGGACTCGGAGAAATACGGCGCCTGCGCAGTCAGCTCCTAGATCTGTGCGCAGGCGCCGCTTTTTCGCCGAGATTACCCGAGTCCTTTTCGGGTACTTTCGTAAGATGTGACGCGCTATACTGGCGCCGTCTACCGCGGGGTAAAAAAAAAAAATTCAGCATAATACAGTAAGTACATGGATTAAAAAAAAAAAACAGCATACTGGCGCTGACGCCAGTATGCTGGATCACATGGGAGGGCTTATATTTAGGGTGAACCTCCGCTTTAAGTCAGTTCCCCAACCTAGTCATGTGTCCCATGTCACTACACGCTGTAACTTATATGTGGGTTGCATTAGGAGGCATGTGCTGAGCCTATGTATACTCCACTAGTCCAGCATACCCTGGTTACCTTACTCCCAGTAGCAGAATGGGGTCCTGCCGTGTATTAACTTGTCATCTACCATAGATCTTCACCATGCCATAGATCTCTGTAACATAGGTTTGGTTATGGTTACTATGGGACACTGACCACTTAGGCCCTGTACAGATGATCAGACATGTCTGATGAAACTGGTCTGTACGGCCTATCAGACTGTTGTCCGTCAGACCAAAGTTTTAAAACATGCTTTAAAACCTGTCTGATGGAACCTGTCCGTCGGACAGGTTCCATGGTTCGTACACAAAAGCATCCGACCAAAAACCTGCGCATGCTCAGAATCTAGTCGACGCATGCTTGAGCATTGTTTTTTCATCACGTCATTGTGTTCTACGTCACCGCGTTCTGGTCTGATCGGATTTTGGTCCGATGTTTTGTACGCACATCAGACCATCAGACAAGTTCAGAGTTGTCTGATGAAAACGGTCCGTCAGACAAGTCTCATCAGACATGTCTGATCGTGTGTACAGGGCCTAAGGAGGGAGCCAGAACTTTGACCCCCTCGCTACTGGAGGACTTGTAACCGTAAAAGGTACTGTGCCCAACAAATGGTGCTACTTCATGCACCTTAGTGCTTAACAGACCCTTGTTCTTTAGATATGCTAGAACCAACATTTACCCCTTTGAATTACTTCAGACCAGCCTCATAAGGGTTAGTGTAACTTTACTGAAGGAATGTAGCGTAACAGTTCAATGAAAACAACATCTTTTCCCTCAATCTAGTAGTGTGGTCCCCCAGGCATACCCCTGTGAGGCGAGAGTCTATTATGGCACTGTCTATGACTTGGCTGTCTCCAAAAGTCCCAGGGTCTTCAATCCACGCACAGACAGCTAGAAAGGTCTAACAAAGCAGAGCAATCCCTAGAAGAGATGAGCAGAGCCTGTGATGCCTGTGATTAATTTCCTTGTACTTTTCAACTTCCCTCTTTTCCCTACCCTCCTCCTCCCCTAGGAAGAGTGGCATAGAGGTATGATTAATGGTACAACATAGTATTAAAGGTGGTGGTTTATCACATATTGGTTTGGCTCTGAGGAAGAGGACTAAATCCTTGAAACACTTGAACCTTAAACCTTGTTCCAAAGTGTGATGTGATGTATTAAGAATCTGAAGCTGTATGTGTTCTGACAAGCTTTTACTTATGTTGGTATGTGAGTATATCACTTATTATCAGATTTTAATTGATAAAACATATCTGAAGATAATGCACTAGGCTGGTGCACCCTCTATTTTTTTTATGGTTGGTTTGTTTAGACCAGGCATCCTCAAACTACGGCCCTCCAGCTGTTGCGGAACTACAAATCCCATGAGGCATTGTGAAACTCTGACATTCACAGACATGACTGAGCATGATGGGAAATGTAGTTCCTGAACAACTGGAGGGCCATAGTTTGAGGACCCCTGGTTTAGACTATCCTGGTCTGGAGAGGGCTGCAAAGTGTGACTTGTCTGTACAAGCCAGAATGGGACTGTAGACTGGCCTGTAACATCTGAAACATGCTTGTGTCTTCTTCCCATGCAGACTGCTCTCTGTATAGAGCCCTCCCCCTTTTATTAGAGCACAGAGGAGAGGCAGATCCCAGAAAGGCCGGGAAACTGCAGAAACAGGTTTAAACCATTCCCTGGCTGGACCAGCTGCAAACTCACTAAAAACCATGCACAGTTCAACCTGCCTACACGCGTGTTGGAGGATTTCCCTTTTGTTCCCCTGGCAAATATTCTGTCTGATGCCCAACAATGCAAAGCTTGCCAAGGGAGGGCTGGTATAGAAATCTTAGAATGGGACATGGTTGGTACTTGCATTTTCATTACAAGATTGCAGCAGAAACAGCAATAAAGTAACATTCAAATGTGGTTCATCATAGAATGACTAGGTATGTATCAAGCTGTGTTATACTGCCTATGGGGTTAAAAGGATTTAGAAGAAGTGTAAAGACTATACAGTGCATCCAAAAAGTATTCACAATGCTCCACTTTTTCCACATTTTGTTATGTTACAGCCTTATTTCAACGTGGATTCAATTCATTATTTTCCTCAAAATTCTACAAACTATACCCCATAATTAGTGATGAGCGGAATACGCCATATTCGATTTCGCGATATTTCGCGAATATTTCGAAGAATATTCGCGAATATTCGTTAATATCGAATATTCGTGATATTTTATAAAAAAAAAAAAAAAAAATTGCGAATTTTCGCCAATGCGAATTTTCGCTAATGCGAATTTTCGCTAATGTGAAATTTCGCGATTTTTTTTTTTTTTTATAAAATATCACGAATATTCGATATTTACGAATATTCGGTATATTTTATATAAAAAAAAAGCGAAATTTCACATATGCGGTTGCGAATATTCGTTAATATCGAATATTCGTGATATTTGATAAAAAAAAAAAAACTCGAATACTCGAATATGCAATATTCGTAGCGAATATTCACAATGCGAATATTCGTGAGCAACACTACCCATAATGACAACGTGAAAGACATTTGTTTGAAACCTTTGCAAATGTAATGATTTAAGTGGTTTGATATTATTCTTAAAACTTTGCAGAATATGGCATAGCCATATAATAAATTAAATATTGCTAAATAAAAGTAAACCTCTGTGAAGTAGATAATACTGTGTGGTTAAACAGACTTTTTATTTAAATAAATATTTTTTAAGAAGGCTACTCTTCCTATATTTTTGTTAAGATATGACAATGTAAAGAGAAGGCAAAAGTGACAGGTTGTTATAAGGATATATTATGTCTAAAATATTTTCAGTCATTTTACAGCAGCTCGGTAGAGGGATTTTCTACACTGCACTGAACAGTCATTTTTACACTGTATTCTGTTTTTGTCCCTTTTTTGTATGAAAAAAAAAATTCCTCCCCATGGCTATACTTTCGTGCTGTAACTGTGTGCACTAACCACTTTCATACACTTTCGAAGCAATCACTCACTTTGACGTGTGTGCTGTAGTACTGAGAAATAAGCATCTCTCTCTCCGTCATTCTCCTTTATGGACGGTGATAAAACCAATGGAGCAGCTCTAGTAGTTCCCTGTGTGGTATAGAAGCAATGGGATATTGTGTGCTTCAGAAAACTCTCAAGTACTTTCTCTGACATTTTGTCTCTACTAACTATTTTTTTCTTCCTTTTGCAGTTCGTTTCACGCGTCACTTGAACGTAGTCTCCATAAATGCCTTTGATGATGAAACTCTAACTAAAATATTTTGTTCTATTGCTGACTGGCACTTCGGCAATGGATTCGATATTGCATTCTTAAGGTACTTGTATATTATATATTTATATGGTCTGTTATTGTGTCTTGTAATTAACTATTCAAGGATATTAGGGTTGCGTTAGAGACAAGGTTTAGTAGAAGAGCTGCACCCTGATAAGCTGACTCCTATAGTATCATGGAAAAGATCTGTTTCCCATAAAATGGCTGTTGGAGCACTCTATTGCTTTTTCAAGTGCAATCTTAAAAAAAATCTTGTAATTTAAATTTGCATTTAAGGATCCATACACTCACTGACACATACAGTAGGTGTCAAACCAAATTTCACAAAACACCACGTCAAACTTGGTACATGGACTAACTAGGATGAGTGAAGACTATTTTTCACCTCTACGGTAAATAAAGATTATGCTGCATATTAAGCGAAGATCATTGATACACTTCAGCACACACATAACCAAACCTTCATGCATGGTGAGTCTCTTGAAATACATTCCATCACAAACTAGGACTGATCCTTCGTTCACTGTAAAGGTCAATGGGCGCTATCCTGATTTCAATTGCATAAGTCCTAGCACAATCCTGTGTTGAAGTCAGGTTGGTTGCTTGGTTGTACAGTTTTCTAGTGTGTAAAGAAAATAAGAATCTGCTTCAGTTTGTAAACCTTGGTGGTTATCTTAGTAAGCTGTATATCACAAAAATGACAAAAATGTAAGAAACATGCAACACCTTTATTTTCAATGAGCTCAATGAGCTTTAGCTCTCTGAATCCCTATTTAATCCCTGTCCACATCAAACACCTGAGCTTTAACTACAAACATTTATCTCTTTTCAAAGCACAGCAATCTATTTTCATGCTGTAACAATTTCACAAACCACTTGCTATGAAGCAGTTTGATTTCCCATTTGGTATAAAAATCACTATCTTTCTGGTGTGTGGATATAATTAGCGACAGTGGTGTAGAAATGACAATCTAAACTCAATTCCTATTTATTACTAGATTCTTTCCAATGTTCAAGGTACAGTAAATAAAAAAGATATGGGAAACTAGAGCCATTAACTGTAGATGTTTAAATTAACCACTTCAGCCCCAGAAGATTTTACTCTCTTTCTGACCAGAGCACTTTTTACAATTTGGCATTGCGTCGATTTAATTGACAACATTTGTGTCCTTTTTTTCTCCACAAATAGAGCTTTCTTTTGGTGGTATTTGATCACCTCTGTGGATTTAATTTTTGTTGCTCCATAAACAAAAATACTAAAATTTTGAAAGGAAACTTTGTTTTACTTTCTGCTATAATAAATATCCCCCAAAAGTATGTAAAAATACTTTTTTTTTTATGTCAGTTTAGGCTGATATTTATTCTTCTACATATTTTTGGTTAAAAAAAAATTGCAATAAATGTATATTTTTCGCAAAATTTATAGCGTCTACAAAATAAGGGATAGATTTATGGCATTTTTATTATTATTATTTTTGTAGTAGTAATGGTGGTGATCTGCTATTCTTATCGGGACTGCGACATTGCGGCGGACAGTTCGACTCTTTTGACACTATTTTGACACTATTTTGGGACCATTGACATTTATACAGTGATCAGAGCCACTTCTTACTGTATAAATGTCACTGGCAGAAAAGGGGTCGATCAAGGAGTTAAGTGTGTTCCCTCAGCATGTTCTAACAGTAGGGGGGATGGGCTACCACTGACATGACAGAGATCGATGTTCCCGGTGACAGGGAACAGTAGATCTCTGAAACACAAACAATATCCTGCACTCAGGAGTTTAGTCACTAAGTGGTATAACCAGAGCCTTCTAAGGAGTATGGATTGCCTAGAATCTTGCTGCCCTCTACACATCATGGGTCCTAGCCACCCCCCCCCCACACACACACACACACACACTCACACACACTGTTATGTGTCAGTGCAGACAATGGTCCACCGCTCCCTGCCTATGACCTTTTTTTTGGGGGGGCATTACTGTGGATGTGTGTAGGGGGAGTGGCTAGGACCCATGATGTGTAGAAGGTTTAAGGTATGATGTACTATACATCCAATAACAGACGGATATGTTGGGCAGAGCATACTTCGTTGGGTGTGGCAGTCTCTGTGGGGGTCCACCTAGACATGTGATTGCAAGCACTTATTGAAGGTCCTGGGGAAGTTCTGATATCATTGCTGTGGCTCTGAGGAAGAGGGTTCCCCCTCACAATGCGTAAGCCGTGTTTGACACAGCCGTTTTTGATGCTGTCTGGTTCTCCGAGTATTTGGTCCAGGTTGCAGGCATATAGGTGTCATGTCCTGTGTGTTGTGAGAGACACAAGACTGGTCTGGAGCAATGGATGTTTATTTCAGTACAGGCTGTACACTGCAACATGCATCTCAGGACAGTACAGCTTATCTGCTTCCTACATGTGCACTCTCTAAGATGGCTGCTATGCTCCTTGACCCTTGTCATCACTGCTGGGTGGAGCCAGCCTTAAAGTGCCAGTACATGTGGAACCCTTCAGGTATAACACCTTCCATCCATCCCTCAAAAAAAAAAAAAAAACACAATAAAACAATAACAGGCACAAAACATTAACTGATGACTGTCCAATAACAGTCCTCCAAACACAGGAGAATTACAGGACTTCAAGCTTCCAGGGACAGTTGCGGGGTTAATATGTCATCGAATCACTTCCGTCGGCCCCGTCGAAAGTCTCGTAACCGCTCTTGCAACTGAAACCGGTCAGGAGGGAGACAGTGTCGTTGAGGCCGGGCATCCAGTGATTCGGGACCGGAGGAAACAGGGCTGGCCGGAATGGGTACCGGCGGGGCCAAGAAGGGATCCCCCAACTCAGAGGGTAAACAGACCTCTGGACCAGAGCTGGAGGGCTCTGTTGGAGCTGAATTCAAAAGTTCAGAGTCCCCACAATCATCAGTCTCTGTGCATCCTGATCCGCTGGGAGCAGATCCTTGGGACACTGGTGGTTCAGCCGGCATCAGGGATTCGGGCAGTTGAGAACGAGGACGCAGTTGGTCAGCATGACGTCTGCAAATGGAACCATCTTCCAGGTGGACCTTGTACATCTTGGGTCCCAAAGTCTCTGCAATGACAGCAAGAAGCCAACGGGTGTTGGAAGCCCCATAAGATTGGGGCCTATACCTTTTGTTGGGCTGTGAATTGGGGGCGCTCATTGTGTTAGACCATCTTGTCTTGGGACTGCAGTACATGTTCCTGGACTGTTTGAGGGCGGAGTATATCCAAAACAGTCCATGGCTGCCGACCCAGAAGGAGTTCTGCTGGAGTTTTCCCAGTGGTTGCATGTTGCATATTTTTCCCAACTTGTCATCAAAAACCTTTGGGAACCGCTGCTTCAGGGACACCACCCATCCCTCATTATCTCCCAATGGAATGGTGACGGCATTACAGGGACTTATGGCGATGTCTGGCATACCAAAGTGAGCAATCCAGTCTCTCCCAAAGAGAGGGGGTCCCCCATTTTCTAGGATATATAATGGCAGTCTTTGTCTGACCCTTGTACAATACCTGTAGTTTTGCGTAACCCAGTGGGTGGAGTGTAACGGCTACCCAAGTAGTGAGAGGGCATCAGCCGTTGGGGAACGTCCTTTTCCCTGGCAAGTTACTATGCAAGTAAGTCCAGTATAAGCTCATCCACGAGATCCAGAGGGAGAGTCAGGTCCAGTTGTAAAACAAACAGAATAATATTCCCATAGCATACCCTTTTCAAGAACGAGACATGACTACGTTTTGAAGGGTCAAACATCAACAGCTTTAATGAACATCTCCTGGTTTATATCTAGTTACAAGCTTGTGAGTACTCAAGGAACAATGGAACTCTCCGCCCCCTCCCTCCACAGGGGGGCCCCAAGGCAGACACCCTGTCACCAGGTCAAAGAAGACACATTTCTTTCTCACATAGACTTCAATCAACCCCCAGAACAATACTCAATCACTTAAGGATAAACACAGGTCTTTCACACACACAATAGATCAATTAACCTTTGGGGATAGACAGGTGCATGAATATTATAGATGTACAGGCAAAATACATAGTTCCGTTACATGGAGTATCTGCTTTGAGTATGTCTGCAGTTTGATTGGTGTTGGCCGGACAGTTTTTCGGGTCTGAAGCTGTCTCCATTGTTTCTGGGTGATAACTGAAACTGCTGCTCCTGTGTCTACATCCATCTCAAGTTTCTTTCCCTCAATGGTTACATCTACAGTCATTGCGGAGGGTGCTGAATGCATATGATGTATGTCTAACCTGTGGAGTACTTCCTCATCCTCTGACTCAGATGATGATGTATATCTTCCCACCATATATGTCTTGGGGTTCAGAGGTTGTTTATTTCGCACCTTCTTGCTACGGCAAACTCGTTTCAGATGGCCGGTCCTACCGCAATTATGACAGGTCTGATCCTTAAACCGGCAAACTTTGTGGTCATGGTCTGTATACCCACAACGGTAGCAAGCTGACTGCCGGCTTGGTGGGGGTCTGTATTTTCAGTTTGCGGCAGTTGGCTTGACTGCTGTTCTGAAAACTTCCTGCTTCACCTCTTCCTTTCTGCTCTGGGGGTTCAATTGCTCTGTATCTTTCACAGCCATTTCCATCACTGAAGCTATCTCAATTGCCTTTGTAAGGGTAAGGTCTTTCTCTGTTAACAGTCTTTTGTGTCGACTCACAATTCAGTCCCATAACAAACTTATCTCTCAGTGCAGTAGGTAGGTAGCCCCCAAAAGAACGGGTAGAGGCTAGTCTGCCAATGGCGAGCACATAAGCTTTAATCTCTTCACCTGTCTGCTGCTGCCTCTGATAGAAGTGAAATCTTTCTGCTATTTCTAGTGGTTTGGGCTGGAAGTGATCCTCTAGCAGTGTCAGCAGCTCTGCCAAAGTCTTAGCTGCTGGTTTTACAGGGGAAAGCAGATCTCTAAGAGTGTCATAAGTTTTGGCCCCGACCACTGTCAAAAAAACTGCTACTTGCCTGTTGTCTGTGATGGCATTTGCACTGAAATACTGTTCCAGTCTCTCAACCCAGGAACTCCAGGATGTCTGTTCTCCATCAAACTCACTTAATGTCCCGATTAATGACATTTTCCTGCTGGGATCTGTGATTTCTTTTATCCAGGTGACAATCCACACTGTCTTTGTCTCTCTCTATCTCTCAGACTGATAGACACTTTGTAAGTCCCATTCTCATCGCCACTGTCATGTCCTGTGTGTTGTGAGAGACACAAGACTGGTCTGGAGCAATGGATGTTTATTTCAGTACAGGCTGTGTACACTGCAACATGCATCTCAGGACAGTACATCTTATCTGCTTCCTACATGTGCACTCTCTAAGATGGCTGCTATACTCCTTGACCCTTGTCATCACTGCTGGGTGGAGCCAGCCTTAAAGTGCCAGTACATGTGGAACCCTTCAAGTATAACAATAGGCATACGTACTACTATTGCAGGTGGATTGACAAACCCAACAGTAGATCTCTGTCATGTTACTAGACAGAACAGGGAAATGCCTTGTTTACATAGGCAGTTCCCTGTTCTGCCTCTCCTCACTGTGATCGCGGGCTGCCGACTTACGAGTCAGCGGTGCACGTGCACCCACTATCCTGCTTTTGGGGACTGACGTACAGGTACGTCGGTTTGTGCAGGCGAGCCATTCTGCCAACGTATATCGGCAAACTTACATTTTTTTAAGTGTGCACACCCTTAAACTAATTCTTTGAAGCACCTTTTGATTTCTTTTTTTACAGCACTCTTTTTGGGTATGAGTCTATCAGCATGGCATCTTGACTTATTTTTCCACTCTTCTTTCCAAAAACACTCCAAATCTGTCAGATTGCGAGGGCAACACCTGTGTACAGCCCCCCTCAGATCCTATCCTTTATTGATTTAGATGTATGCTTTGGGTTGTCATGCTGAAAGATGAAATTCCTCTTCATGTTCAGCTTTCTAGAAGAATCCTGAAGGGTTTGTGGTATATAGAACTGTTCATAATTCCCTCTACCTTTTAAAAAAGGCCCCTGTTCCAGCTGAAGAAAAACAGCCCCAAAGCATGATGCTGCCACCACCATGCTTCACGGTGGGTATGGTGTTCTTTTTGTTATGTGCAGTGTTGTTTTTGTGCCAAATATATATTTTGGAATTATGACCAAAAAGTTCAACCTTGGTTTCATCAGACCAGAACACATTTTACCACATGATTTTGGTAGACTTCAGATGTGTTTTTGCAACATTTAGCCGGGCTTGGATGTTTTTCTTCATAAGAAAAGGCTTCCGTCTTGCCACTCTACACCATAGTCCAGACATATGAAGAATACAGGAGATTGTTGTCACATGTACCACACAGCCAGTACTTGCCAGATATTCTATTCTCCTATTATAGACTCCTATTTAACATGAATTTCAATTGCTTAATTCTGCAACCACATTATTTTAGTATTTTATTTTATACCCCCCCCCCCCCTTTCCACAAGATTTCAGTTTGTTTCTCAATTGAGTTGTACAGTTTATAGGTCAAGTTAAGTTAGGTGGAAAAAGTTCTGAAATTACTTATCTTTGTCTCATTTTTTTTTACATCACAGAAACCTGACATTTTAACAGGGGTGTGTAGACTTTTTATTTCCACTGTAAATAAAAAATCTATGGGAAACTAGAGCTAATAACTGTAGATGTATAAATTAAACACTTAGGCCCAGATTCACGTAGGCCTTGCGTCGGCGTATCTCGAGATACGCCGCGTAAGTGTAAATATGCTCCGTCGTATCTGTGCGCCGTACCCACAGAACTAGATACGCCTGAAAATAGGCTTCTTCCGACCGACGTAACTTGCCTACGCCGGTGTATTGTGGGCGCATAGTAACGCTGGACGCCCCATTATGCAAATGAGGGAGATGCGTCGATTCACGAACGTAGATGCGACAGGCGGAAAAGATAAGCGGTTTGCGTAAGGCTTACGTCTGGTGTAAAGTTACCCCTCATAAAGCAGGGGTAAGTCATGCAAAGGTATGGACGAGGGAACAGCCGTCGCATTGTACGTCGTTTACGGAGTACTACGTAAATAGGGCTGTGCATAGGTTACGATCAGTGATTCAACGATCTTAGGCGTTAGTCCCGACGTGATTCTGCGCATGCGTACTGGGATGCGTACAAGAGCCGACGCATGCGCCGTTCGTGCGGCCCTTAATTAACATGGGGTCACGCTTCATTTAAATGACACGCGCCCACGTCCTTCCTACTTTGAATTACGCCTTACGAATTTACGTTACGCCGGCGCAACGTTGGGAGCATTTGCTTTCTGAATATCCTGCTTGCCTCTCTGAGTTGCGCCGGTGTAGAGTAAATGAAATGCGCAATGCCGGCATAAAGATGCGCTGATCTACGTGAATCTGGGCCTTATATGTTAGGCCCTAGTATGTGTATGTATGAATGTGTGTTAGGGACCTTAGATTATATGCTTCTTGAGTGCAGGGGCCGATCTAAATGTGCAATATAAATGTAAAGCACTGCATAAATTGATGGCACTATAAGTACCTGTAATAAATAAATAATAAAGATGATATTGCATCCAAAAGCAAAAGTACAGACATAGAAAAGATAAAAGAAATAAACCGCTCTGAGAAGAACTGTATAAATAACTGAAAACGCGTTTCCAATTTATTTAATTGGAAGCTGTGATTATCATGTAAAACATAAATACAAGAGCAAAATTTAGAAGAAGAAATAAATCACGCTAACCCTGTGATCATTCAATAATAAATACTGTATTTATTGTCGTATAACACTCACCTTTTTACCCTGAAAATAGAGTGTAAATTGTGCCTGCGTGTTATACGCAGGGGGTTTTGGAAAATTTGTAGAGAAAAAATAGGATGGCCGCACTCCAAAAACAATGTTGTTCCTTTTTAATAAAACTGGTCACAAAACAAACATGTCACAGCAAAAAATCAGAGTTGACGCGTTTCACACTATCATACAGTGCTTATTCATAGCTGAGAATAAGCACTGTATGATAGTGTGAAACGCGTCAGATTTTTAATCGTTTTTTTGCTGTGACAGGTTTGTTTTGTGACCAGTTTTATTAAAAGGGAACAACATTGTTTTTGGAGTGCGGCCATCCTAGTTTTTCTCTACAAAACTTGCATATTATTGCAGCGCCGGCACCCAAGTGTTTGGATTCAGCCATCTAGTACTCTGGGACCTTGGAGCGGTTAAACTCTTTTTCTCACCATACAGGGGGTTGTGGAAAGTTTTTTTCCTGAAACTTCCCTCTTAAAGTTAGGGTGCGTGTTATACGCCTGTGCATGTTATACGCCGATAAATACGGTAATGTACTATAGAACAAAATATGAGTGATAATTGAACCACCAATGTTCAAAATATTAAAAAAATTCCCATACACAAATTAATAATTGTAACAAATTAAGTCCACAACTGTGTTGGTTAATGAAATCCAAAAAAAATTGTGTCTATAAATATACAACCAAAAATAAGTTATATAATAAAAATGGGTGAAAAACATAAATAAAAAGAACAGACATGGTAACTGCGTGCCAAAACGACATCAACCAATAACTAACAAGAAAATAAAAAATCATATATATAGTTCCTCAGTTACACCAAGTGTCCTATTCCAAAATTTAAGCTATTCTAAACTTATGTGCAGAAAAAATACCCCCAATAACTTACAAGTAGTGAATTTGTGATGCCTACATCCCAGTTTTAAAGTATTAGTTAAAAAAAAAATGAAAAGGTGAACTAACACCCTACACCCTCCCAACCGTGGGTGCACAGCTGTCAGTGACTGTGCAGCCAAGGTAGCCAACTCGGGTTTAAAATCTCTACTTTTCTCCCTCTTCTCTGTGCAGTGCTTCCGGGACAGATCAGAGCAATCTGTCTCCGAAACGTTGCAGAGAGAAGAGGGAGGAGAGCAAGGATTTCAAATTCCAAGACCACTGCACTAGCTGAGTGGGAAGTGGCAAAACTCCCCCACAAAGGTAAGTGGGGAAGAGTATGCGGTGTTAGTTTACCACCTCATTTTTTTTCTGAAAAGGTGAACACGTTTCTGCAGTTAACATCCTGCATATACTGTAAAGAGAAGAAAATCTAGGGGATAAAACATGGAACCAAAGATGTTATGACTATGGAAATTGCACTAAGTGTCTCAGAAAGGACCACTTGAGCTGGATCCCCACTGTGGATGATGAAACCTGATATCAATTATTAAAACCTGTTATATGCTTATAATGGGGTAAATTTGCAGATGTAGGCCACAGTGAAATATCTGGCATTTACAAACCACTATTTCTAAATTTTAATTCTAAAATAAATGGCATGTCAACAGGGGCATTTCTATGGATTGTGAAAGACCAGTGAGACAATTGGGCACTATGAGGAAAGCAACAATGCTGCGTGGCTACAAAGTTCTGCATGTAGGAAGGGCATGGTTGAATATACAGTGGGGCAAAAAAGTATTTAGTCAGCCACCAATTGTGCAAGTTCTCCCACTTAAAAAGATGAGAGAGGCCTGTAATTGTCATCATAGGTATACCTCAACTATGAGAGACAAGATGTGGAAACAAATCCAGACAATCACATTGTCTGATTTGGAAAGAATTTATTTGCAAATTATGGTGGAATATAAGTTTTTGGTCTCCTCTACAAACAAGCAAGATTTCTGGCTCTCACAGACCTGTATCTTCTTCTTTAAGAGGCTCCTCTGTCCTCCACTCATTACCTGTATTAATGGCACCTGTTTGAACTTATCAGTATAAGACACCTGTCCACAACCTCAAACAGTCACACTCCAAACTCCACTATGGTGAAGACCAAAGAGCTGTTAAGGGACACCAGAAACAAAATTGTAGACCTGCACCAGGCTGGTAAGACTGAATCTGCAATAGGCAAGCAGCTTGATGTGAAGAAATCAACTGTGGGAGCAATAATTAGAAAATGGAAAACAAACAAGACCACTGATAATCTCTCTCGATCTGGGGCTCCACGCAAGAGCTCACCCCGTGGGGTCAAAATGATCACAAAAACGGTGAGCAAAAATCCCAGAACCACACAGGGGGACCTAGTGAATGACCTGCAGAGAGCTGGGACCAACGTAACAAAGGCTACCATCAGTAAAACACTACGCCGCCAGGGACTCTGCAGTGCCAGACGTGTCCCCCTGCTTAAGCCACTACATGTCCGGGCCCATCTGAGGTATGCTAGAGAGCATTTGGATGATCCAGAAGAGGACTGGGAACATGTCATATGGTCAGATGAAACCAAAGTAGAGGAGAGAGAATGCTGAGTTGCAACCAAAGAATGCCATACCTACTGTGAAGCATGGGGTGGCAACATCATGTTTTGGGGCTGTTTCTCTGCAAAGGGAACAGGACGACTGATCCGTGTATATGAAAGAATGAATGGAGCCATGTATCGTGAGATTTTGAGTGCAAACCTCCTCCCATCAGCAAGGGCATTGAAGATGAAACGTGGCTGGGTCTTTCAGCATTACAATGATCACAAACACACCACCCGGGCAACGAAGGAGTGGTTTTGTAAGAAGGTCCTGGAGTGGCCTAGCCAGTCTCCAGATCTCAACCCCATAGAAAACCTATTGAGTTGAAAGTCTGTGTTGCCCAGCGACAGCCCCAAAATATCACTGCTCTAGAGGAGATCTGCATGGAGGAATGGGCCAACATACCAGCAACAGTGTGTGACAACCTTGTGAAGACTTACAGAAAACCTTTGACCTCTGTCATTGTCAACAAAGGATATATAGCAAAGTATTGAGATGAACTTTTGATATTGACCAAATACTTATTTTCCACCATAATTTGAAAATAAATTCTTTCCAAATCAGACATGTGATTGTCTGGATTTGTTTCCATATTTTGTCTCTCATAGTTGAGGTATACCTATGATGACAATTACAGGCCTTTTTCATCTTAAGTGGGAGAACTTGCACAATTGGTGGCTGACTTTTTTGCCCCACTGTACACAGCGTACATATGCTACTGTCGCACAAAAAATACTTCTTGCAGAAAGTGAGAGTCTCATAGACACACATAAACCTCAGCATGTTCATATGCTTTTCTTCACATTGAGCAGTTTATCTGATCATATTCTAAAGCGGAACTAAAATAATTACACTTAAGGCATGCCCTGAGTGACAACTGTCACAAATGAACTGTCAAGCCATCAAATGGCCAGTGCCATAACTGATCACATTGGCAGCACCATGGCAACTGCAGATCAAACAGAAGCTAAGACAGCAGCTTCCTTGATTGTAAAGGATAGGAGGGTTTAGTTCTGCTTTAAAGAGGAGTTGAATTAAAGTAATCTGTGACCACTTTGCAACCACCAACTGTTAACCCCTTCCATACAGGGGATTTTCACCCCCTTCCTGCCCAGACCAATTTTTAGTTTTCAGCGCTGTTGCACTTTGAATGACAATTGCGCGGTCAGGCAACACTGTACCCAAATAAATCGTTATGTTTTTTTCCCCACACAAATAGAGATTTCTTTTAGTGGTATTTGATCATCTCTGCGGTTTTTATTTTTTGCGCTATAAACAAAAGAAGAGCGACAATTTAAAAAAAAACACAATATTTTTTTCTTTTTATTTAATACATATCACAATATTTTAAAAAAAAAAAAAAATTTTCCCCTCAGTTTAGACCGATACATATTTTTCTACGTATTTTTGGTAAAAAAAACGCAATAATCGTATATTGATTGGTTTGCGCAAAAGTTATAGCATCTACAAAATAGGTGATAGATTTATGGCATTTTTATTTTATTTTTTTTACTAGTAATGGCGGCGATCTGCGTTTTTTTTTTTTTTTGTGACCGTGACATTGCGGTGAACATATCGGACACTTTTGACACGTTTTTGGGACCATTCACATTTACACAGCGATTATTGCTATAAAACTGCACTGATTACTGTGTAAATGTGACTGGCAGGGAAGGGGTTAACACTAGGGGGCGCTGAAGGGGTTAAAATGTGTCCTAAAGTATGTTCTAACTGTAGGGGGAGGGGGACTCACAGGGGGAGGAGATCGATGTGTGTTCCTCTGTACTGGGAACACACATCGATCTCACCGCTGACAGGAGGTGGATCTGTGTGTTTACACACACAGATCCACACTCCTGACGTGATTGCCGGAAATCGCGCGCGCCCTAGAACGCCGTGAACACAGGACGTTGTGCAACGTCCAGTCTCATCGGCGAGGGGATGACCATAACGTCATTTCCCTATGGCCAGGAATTGAAGTGGTTAAGCAATGAACACTTTAGGTATTATATAGAGTTCTAGGGTGAGAAACTTGTAATATACAGACTGAAGAGGTCAGGAGTATGTAACACACACAGTGCAGGGGTCTGGAGTATGTAATGTACACCTTAAAGTACAGAGTTCAATGGCCATGTGCATGTAATCCTCCACCTAATTAACCCCCAGTACAAAACTCCCCCTAAGCCAAAATAACCCCCACACACACAGAAAACCTCCCCATACCTCTTGCGTACAAATCCTTCCCCAATTAAAAAATCTTCCCTAGAAACAAAAACCCCACCATAAACATCGCTACTGGAAAAAAAACCTCCAGCATAACTTCCCATTATAAGTCTTTCTCACGGTTTAAAATCCCCTCTAGCCCCCATCACATACTGTAAATATACCTGTAAGAATAAACCCCAACATGAAAATTTTACCCAGCATAAACATCTGGCCTGCACATCCCCAATACTAATCCATCTCTAAAATTAAACATCCTGTTGGTGAACGCATGTCTGGTGTGTCATTTTCTCTATATGGTTTCTGCACACCAGACATGTGTATACCAACATGATGTTTAATTTTAGAGATGGATTAGTATTGGGAATGTGCAGGCCAGTCTTTGACATTTAATAGACTAAGGCACATAGCCAGGAGACTGAAAAAGTCACATTGTCCTGTTTGTTTTGCTGAATGCTCTGCTGAGCAGAAACCCAACCATGGAAGAGACTTGGTGTGTGTGTGACACACACTTTTACTGGCTGTAGACTATTTTTTATGGCAGCAAGATGTAGTGATCGTCAAATAGGCAACCTCACCAACTGTAATTGATGCTTTGGAAGTGGAGTGCAGGGGGTCAGGAATATGAATCGTACATAGTGCAGGCATCTTGTTTATGCAGCATACAGAGTAGAGGAGAAAGGTATTTTTAATGTGCATCCTGCGTGGGTCAGGAGTATGTAGCATATATAGTGCAGGGGTCCGGTGCCTGTAATTTGCATAGGGCAGAGGTCAGAAATATGAAATGTATAGCGTGCAGAAGTCAGGTGTATGTAATGTACAGAGTACAGGTTCCAGGCATAACATACAGAGGTCAGAAGTATATACAATCCAGAAAACAGCACCACCTATAATCCTATATAGACATACACATTGTAAACGCATAAATGCACACGCACTATATATATATAATTATACACACACACACACATAAACACATACATTTTATACCCATGTAAGCAGCTGTCAGAACCGCCTCAACGTGGCCCTCCTCAATGTGATCCTACAATGATTTCTAGTTGCCCCGTGGCGACAGTGATCTTCAACGGACAGCCGGCCAGTTGTCTGGTGGACACTGGATCAGAAGTCACTACCATGGCCTATTCGTTCTACCAACAACATTTTGGGCCGACCACAACGTTAGACCCCTCCTGGTTGAGACTGAAAGCTGCCAATAACCTTCCTATTCCAGTAGTAGGGGTCACTTGGATGTCCATGAATGTGTATGAGCAGACCCTCCCTAGGGTTGGAATCGTGGTAACCCGGAATGCCTCTTTTCCAGAGATCCCAGTAGTGTTGGGCATGAACGCCCTAAAGGAACTGGACTTAACACGCCTTCTTCGGGAGGCTTCATCACAAACATCTGGACAATCGGAACAACGGCTGCAGAATCTGATCAAAGCGGGTCGGGCAGTTCAGACGCAGAGCCGTAAACATACTGAGATAGTGGGGCTCATCCGCCTCCCTGCCCGACATCGGGTTACTATACCCCCACGCCAGGAGTTGGTGTGCCCCCTTCTGGTGGCAGCTAGAAGACCCATCAGAGGGGTCACTGTGATGGTAGAACCGCAACGCAATCTGGAAACCAAAGGTGAATGGCTGGTAGCCAGAACTTTGTCTGTTGTCCGTAAGGGACAGGTGTTGGTGCAACTGGTTAACTTGGGGTCCACCCCTATTCAAGTGCCCACAGACATGACCATTGCTGAGTTATATACAGTACCCAAAAGCTGCATTACTGACCCTTGCCCTGGGGTGGAGGCCGTCTGCGCTGCCTTGCAAACGGCTCTACCTGATTCAGCAGAAGACCATCTTCCGAAATTGTTGGAACAACTAGCGCTTCCGGTGCCGGGAATGATTCCTGACCAACGTAACAAGCTCCAGCAATTAGTTCATAGACATCTGATGGCGTTCTCTCAAGGCCCTGAGGACTACGGTTGTACTAACGCTTTGGATCATTCCATCCACACCGGAGCCGCTGCTCCGGTTCGGGAAAGATATCGTAATATACCCCACGCTCTTTGTCAAGAGGTCAAAGACTTGTTACGCGGTATGCTGAAAGGGGGGGTGATTCGAGAGAGTCGTAGCCCTTGGGCTGCGCCCATAGTTCTGGTGCGAAAAAAAAGATGGGAGCTTACGCTTTTGTGTGGACTATCGCAGATTGAATGCCTGCACCCATCGGGATTCTTACCCACTGCCCCGGGTTGAGGAATCCTTGATGGCCTTGGGGCAGGCACAGTACTTCTCCACGCTCGACTTGGCCAGCGGATATTGGCAGGTCCCCGTAAAAGAGGAAGATCGTGAAAAAACGGCCTTTATCACCCCTCTGGGACTATTCGAGTTCAATCGGATGCCCTTTGGCCTGACCAATGCCCCCAGTACGTTTCAACGGTTGATGGATCGCTGCTTGGGAGACTTGAACTTTGAATCTGTCTTGATTTATTTGGATGACATTATCATTTTCTCCAGAACGTTCGAGGACCATTTGCTACATCTTGATCAAGTCCTCCAACGGCTGACCCAGTATGGCCTTTGGCTCAAACCGGAAAAATGTCATCTCATGAGAACCAAAATCCAGTATTTGGGGCATGTGGTCGAGGCAAAGGGGGTGTCCCCCGATCCAGATAAAATTCAGGCTGTACGGGCATGGACAAGCCCTAAAACGGTAACAGAGCTACGCTCCTTCTTGGGACTTGTGGGTTACTACCGCAGATTCATTCCGAACTTTGCTACTATTGCAGCCCCCTTAACCCAGCTGCTGTGTGGTCAGCCTGCTCATCGCAAAGGTAAATCTTCTCCCAGTATCATTGACAGTTGGGGGGCAGCACAGAGTGAGGCATTGGAGGCCCTCAAGGCGCAGCTGACTTCTGCACCCATATTGGCCTACGCGGACTACCATAAACCCTTCCGGGTGTACACCAATGCCAGCCTTCAAGGGTTGGGGGCTGTGCTTGAGCAGGAGCAAGATGGAACTGAGCGGGTCATTGCCTATGCAAGTCGGAGCTTGCGCTCTACCGAACGTAATCCAGTCAACTACAGCTCTTTTAAACTGGAGTTGTTAGCGGTAGTCTGGGCCGTCACCGAAAAGTTTGCTGAGTACTTGGTGAGTGGCCGGGTGGACATATATACTGACAACAATCCTCTCGCCTACCTAGAGACGGCGAAACTGGGCGCGTTGGAACAACGCTGGGTGGCACGATTGGCCCGGTTCAGCTATACCATTCACTACAAACCAGGGCGCTCCAATGGTAATGCTGACGCCCTCTCTCGATTTCCCTTTGATCGGCCTCAGGATGATCTAGATCAACAACTGGAGGGGGAGGAGGTCGTCCCCTCTGGGGTCAACACGCAGGAGCAACTGGCTTCAACGACTCTGCAAAGTAATCAGGGCCTACCAGGAGGGTCCGAAATTCACACTCCTCGGGAATGGTTACAACTCCAACGGAACGATCCTGACCTGGATCAGCTCGTTAGATACTGGGACAGGAATCGGAAGCCAGATTCCAGGGAGCGAAGAAAGCTCTCATCGACGTTGTGCCAGCTGCTAAAACAGTGGGATCGGCTGGAAAGATATAATGGGCTCTTATATCGACAAGCACCGGTTCCTGGAGAGCTGCGAATTGTTCATCAGCTGGTCATCCCTCAATCGGAGGCCTTGGAGGTTTGTCGAATTTTTCACCGGATTGGAGGACACTTTGGTGCGGAACGGACAGAGGCCCTTATTCGTAAGTACATATTTTGTCCGGGACTGTCTAAGTGGGTGAAAAGGGCATGTCAGGAGTGTCAGAGTTGTACCATCCACAAGGGAGGAACAGAGCACACTACCCCTCTGGTGGTGAGAACGGGAGAACCCTTTGAATTGCTGACCATGGACTTCTTGACAGTGGCGGACACATCGTCAGGGTATCGCTATACCTTGGTGTTTGTGGACCACTTCTCCAAGTTTGCCATCGTAGTGCCAACTAAAGATCAGACTGCCACCACCACGGCTAAACTGTTCTGGACCCATGTAGTCCAGCCATATGGGTGCCCCAAAAGGATTCTGTCGGACCAAGGGCCGAACTTTGAGTCTAAGGTGTTTTCTAAACTGTGTCGTCTTAGTGGTATCCGGAAGTCGCATACTACTCCTTACCACCCCCAAGGAAATGGAGCATGTGAACGTTTTAATCGCACCTTGTTGGGATTAATTCGCACCTTAGAACAGGAGCACCGAGTACGTTGGCCACAGTATGTAGGAGATGTCGTTTGGGCTTACAATCAGACTGTGCATAGAGCCACTGGTTATACTCCTCATTTTCTGATGTTTGGGCGTTACGGCCGGTTACCGGTGGATTTACTCCTAGAAACCCCAGAGCCTATTATGTCAAGGACCCCGGATGAGTGGGTCCAAGATCACTGGCATCGGCTGGATCAAGCCAAACAAATAGTGTTGGGAAAACACCAGGAGTTAGCAGAGGAAAGTGCTGTCCAATTGTTGCCACTTGCACCGGGCGACAGAGTCTTGGTGAGGAATCCCAAACATCTGAGGGGCAGTAAGCTGGAGCCTAAGTGGGAGCCATGTGCGTATCGAGTCGAACAGCAACCTTTCACGGGGCGGCCTGTGTACGATCTGGTCGCAGAGAAGCCAGATGGGCCGCGCAAAAGACGGCATCGTAATCTCCTCCGTCCCTGTGTGTTCAGTGCGGAGTCACGAACGGATAATCCTGTTCCTGTCTTTCCACCGTCGGCTAGACGGGACTGCAGCCAGGAAATCCTCAACAATGACTCTGCAACATGGTGTTTGCCTCCTCTGCCTGCAATAGAGAGCTTATCCCCGGCAGAAGGAGAAACAGAGAATCCGGCTGCTGTAACTGAATGGAACTTGCTAGCAAGGGAACCAGATGTGCAAGTGGCCCCCATCCCTGAGGAGGATGAACCTCTTATGGATGAAGTACCTATTGACCCTGTCGTGGGTGAGGAACAGTACCCTGCTGTAGCTGATAGAGATGGACATTTGGGGGATCTGGAGCCTCGCTTTCCAAGGCGTACGACACAGGGACGGAGACCTGTCCGCTTTGCTGACTATATCTTGAACTGTTGTGTTGCTTATTGACTCACATGTTATCTTCTTGCACTGTGTTAATTGTCTTCCCCTAGGTAATGCAAGGGATTGCACTTTTCAAACGGGGGGAAAATGTAAGCAGCTGTCAGTGATAGGGTATTTCAGTGCTGCAAGAGTAAGTGGTAAAGCATCGTTATGTATTTCACGCTGTAGCTAGTTGTTATGTTTATTATGTTACCACTATTTACCTCTATAGTGTCTCCAACACCATTTTGCAGGAGCCCTGCGTCCTGATAGGCCGCACTAGATCTCGAGAGATTTGGGAGGCCATTTTTGGGTGGTTTCCTTATATAAAAAGCTCAGGCTCGTTTTTGGGGAGGACACGTGTGGATGTAGAGAGGGACAGAGACCCTACTTGTGAGGGAGAGGTAGAAGAAGTCAGGGAGAGTGTTCCGGCCCGTAGGGATAGTTCAGGGCTCCTACGGAGTCGCGCAGTGGTAACCTGGGTCGGATGAAAGACTCCCAGCTGCTACAGGTAACGTGTTTCCAGCCTCTTCCAATCTGCATTGGGTGCCGGGGTATATAGCGTACCATTGAGTGAGGAGTGCCTGTGTTACCCAGAAAGCCACATCGCTTAGGACAATAGCTGCTGTGATGCATATGTGTGCCTCCGTGCCTGGAGAAGAACCGTTTGCTGTTTGATTATAAAGACTGTTGTTACTACCGCCTTCGGTAATAAACGTTACCTTGTTCAAAGAACTTACTTGGCTTCCTCTGTGAAACGCAACACCCTTTTCCCGCTTACACCCATACCTAGACAAACATTGTATAAACATAAGCACACACATTGTTACACACACGTACACACACACACACTCAATCACTTACCTTCTGGTGACATGGCTGGCTGTCCCTCAAGGCTCTTTAGTTCCCCATGCTCCCACTCTCTCTGCATCTGGAAAGCATGCAGATGGCAGCGGTAAAGGAGCACCCTAAAGGGCGATGTCCTGTTTAAGGCCACCCTCCTTTATACAACAACTTGTTGGTAAGTCACAAGCAGTAAAGAAATGTCATGGGCAGCAGCAGTGTGGGGACCCATAGAACCAGTCAAGACATGGAAGGAATGTGCCCTGAGTGCCCAGAGCTAGTGATGCCCATGTCATTCAGAATCCCTTTGTGGCGACAAATTAAAGCCCACCCTTCTAAGACTATAGAACATTTCTTATAAGAACAAGAGGTTACAAGGTCTGTAGCAATTATATATACAGCAGCTTTCACACGCAGAAAGAAATAAGCGATATTTGAAGCCAGTCAGGTGTCCTGCATTCACAAGTGCTGACAAGGAGGATACTGATAGGGGGGGGGGGGGAGCAGAGAGATGACCTCATCAGGTTGTTTCTGCTTCTTCACTGTCCAGTCACAGGCAGCAGAGAGGTGACCAGGTTGTGTTATGTAACTGAAGCAGAGAAAAGTCAGATGTATAGACTGGCCATTCTGTGTGACTGACTCTTGGGAGTCCAGTTTGGTTCCATGGGGCAGTCCTGTGAGGTAGCCGTCGGGCTGCAGTTTGGAAACTGGCAGGGGAACAGACAGCCTCAGTCCTTTTTTCAAGTTGTCGATAGCCAGAGAGCCAGAGCTGGCAAGGAAAAGCATCTCCAACTGTGATCCTCCTACTGCATTGGTAACTCCAGCAATGACCACAGTAGAATTTCAGAAAGGCAGTGAAATGGCTGGCCACACTGTACCTAGTCAGCAGAAGCACTTTGCAAAACTAGGCCTTTTTTTTGTCTGGACACCAGCTTTTCCATGACTTCTAATTGTACTTTTAACCAATGTTGTTTTTTGCAGATCTGGCAAGCTTATGATACAGGCCACCATGGCAATTTACAAAACAGCTGTCGAAAACTTCTTGCCAACTCCATCAAAATCTCATTATGTTTTTAATTTAAGAGACTTCTCCCGGGTGGTGCGAGGAGTGTTGCTGTGTCCACATACACATCTTCAGGTAAGATAGGATGTTTAAATACACCTTAAATACATTTATAAATGATCAATTCCAACTAATGCCAGTATAGCTGTACTTAATTCAATAACCATTCTCTTAGTATGAGACTATTTTAACCTTTAGGCGTCACATTCAAAAGCCTAACTTTCTTCAAAACTCACATTAAAATTAGGATTAAAAGTAATAATATACAATTTATTTGCCATACACATACAGTATAAGACATGAAATACTCATAGGGCCAGATTCAGGTAGATGGGAGCATCTTTAATCTGGAGTAACGTTTCTCATTTACGTTACTCTGGCGAAATTTTAGGAGCAAGTGCTGTTATTCATGAAGCACTTGCTCCTAAAGTTGCGGCAGCGTATCGAAAATGAGCCGGCGGAATTCAAATTGGGCGGGTACAAGGCGTGTATTATTTAAACTAAGCGCGATCCCGCGGCGAACATACTGCGCATGCGTCGACTGTCAATGCATCCCAGTGCGCATGCTCCAAATTCTGTCAGTGAACGTCAATGACGTCAAATCCCCATTCATGGACGTTTTACGCAAGCGCCGCATAGGATACTCCACCTAGGGGGCATGTATTTATTTACGACGCGTATCTCTTACGGAAACGTCGGAAAGTCACTGCGTCGCGCCCGAATACGATCGTGAATTGCCGATTCCCGCTGATTAACATATTTTTTCGGCGTTAATCAGCGGGAACGCCCCCAGCGCCATTTTTAAAATTAAAGTTGCGATGCGATGGCGAAATTCAATTACGCCGCTCGCATCGGAACTCCAACCCGGCGTTTCTTGTTTTCTGGTTACAGAAAACAAAAACGCCGGCTTAAAGTGACAGTTAGGCTGGAGTATCACTGATACTCCAGCCTAACTCTACCTGAATCTGGCCCATACTGTTCAACTCAATGGACTTGTCTTTTTTCAACCTATTTAACTACAAAAATTTACAAACTATCAATCAACGATGTACTGATGATTTTTCTTTTTTGTGTATTCCAGGACAATGATAAATTGATCAGGCTCTGGATCCATGAAGTTTACCGTGTATTTTATGACCGTTTAATTGACCCCGAAGACAGACAGATGTTCTTTAACATGGTAAAAGAAACAACATCCAATTGCTTTAAACAAAGCGTCGACAAGGTATGATATACCTATTACTTTTTTTAATATATTCTTTTTCAAAATGATGCTGTTTTTTGCCGAGGTTCTCATCTGACCTCATCTGACCTAACGATTATGTTAAAATGTGGATGGTGGACAGAATCTTCTAAAATACATCATCACTGAAACAGTATTGTAAACAAAATTCTCTGGCATTTAAGTAGTTAATTGCTTCGGGTGTGAATAAATAAATATGTGCAGGCGTCTTGTTCGATGTAACCTGCATAGGTTGGATGCATCCTTTTTTGCGGCTTCATGATGTTACATATCCAAAAAGCAGACTGCACACGGTAGCATGCGTTGTAGCTTTTAGTTTATTCAGCTCTATTTTTGTTTATAGCGCAAAAGATTAAAATCGCAGAGACGATCAAATACCACCAAAAGAAAGCTCTATTTGTGGGAAGAAAAGGACGCAAATTTTGTTTGGGAGCCACGTCGCACGACCGCGCAATTGTCTGTTAAAGCGACGCAGTGCCGAATTGTAAAAATGCCTCTGGGCATTTAACAGCATATTGGACCGGGGCTTAAGTGGTTAAGGTTGTAAAAAATGGTTGTGTGTGGGCTTTAACGACGTGAAAAAAAAAACAATGCTCAGAAGCAAGTTATGAGATGGGAGCGCTCGTTCTGGTAAAACTACTGTTCGTAATGGAGTAAGCACATTCATCACGCAGTAACAGACTGAAAAGCGCGAATCGTTACTAACACAAAATCAGCAAAAGCAGCCCCAAGGGAATGGGACTTCCCCTTTATAGTGCCTTTATAGTGCTAGAGCATTTTTTTTTCACGACTGTGTGTAGGCAAGGCCGTTTTAATGATCGGGTTGAAAAAAACTTTGGCCCAGATTCACAGAGCAATTACGCCTGTCTAACTGGTGTTAGACAGGAGTAATTTCAAATTTTGTGCGCCGTATCACTAGTTTGAATCCTCAAACCATGATACGGCGGCTTCGGGCTTCGATCCGAGAGGCTTACGTCCTCATAAGCCTTCGGATCTACACTGCGATATTTTTGCGACCGCTGGGAGGAGTTTGCGTCGTTTTCATGCGTCGGGATATGCAAATGAGTTTTTACGGCGATCCACGAAGGAACGAGTGTCCCTCGCAATCGCCTACGTCATTTTTTGGCTACGTAATGTTAGAGGAGCTTTTTGCTGGTCTAACAGTGCGTAACCCATGTAAAGTATGGCCGTTGTTCCCGCGTCGATTTGAAAATATATATATTTTTTTAACGTAACTCGTTCGGAAATAGGAATGTACGTAAACGACGCTACTACGACGTGACGACGTGTTTTCGCGCAATGCACGGTGGGAAATTTGCGAACGGAGCATGCGCAGTTCGATCTCCGCGGGAACGCGCCTATTTTAAATGCTTCACGCCCCCTACTCGCGCAGATGGATTGCGACGGGAGAAATACACTACGCCGCCGTCGTTTACTGGACAAAATCTACCTGGATTCCACGTAGAGCCAGGTAAAAAACGGCGGCGTAGTGTATTTCTGATACTCTACGAGAATCTAATTCTCTGTGAATCTGCCCCTTTGTTTTTTCTAGACCCTTAAAAAAGGCCTTTTTTTAGAACCTGAAAAACGGTCGTGTGTACGTGGCATAAGATACTTCTGATCATTCAGAGTCAGGTGCAGTTGACCTATAGTTTCTTTAACCTGTTACAAGCTGTTTTTGCCTTCCCATTGATTTGTATGGGGAGAAAAATGGTGGCACCATCAGATCACAAAACGCACACATTTTCAGATTTTCAAAAGAAAATTCTTTAGATATTTGATAATGTATGGCCTGCCTACGATGCACTAGCAAATTTATTTTGATTTGACTAACACAATAAACCTGAACTGCTGAAAAAATGTTACTGCAACAATTTTTTCCTTTACATAAAGGTTTTACATAAAAGGAATAAAAGCTGACTATTGTAAGCACCCCTTCCAGTGTTAAATGGTGTGTCTCAACACTATGGTTGCCCCTTTTGCTGAAAATAATGTAAAATAAGTAAGAAAAAAAATAAAGAAATGCAGCCACTAGATTTAAAGATTGGTAAGCTGCAATATATTACATTTTTGCTTTTTGGATTTAGATACACTTTAACTGCAGTTTAGTAATCAGAGGCATTCAGCACCTGGCATTGTGATGTGACTGGGGTAATTGGATTAAATGGCTGACTGCAAGTCCATTGGTAGGTAACACAGTTGAAAATTATGTTTTTCAACCAGTCCTCTGGTGATAAACTTGATATAGCTGTTGTAATTTTATCACTTCAATAGAAGTTTTTTTTAAATATAATTGTGTGAGTATGCAGAGAAATGAAAATCTTCCCTTTGTATATCTGTGGCCAGCTGTGCATTCAGAACCTCTGGCGTATGGCACAGTCACATCCTAAATGATCAATTTATCCAAATTGCAAACAGCTGTCTTTTCTAGCATCAATCCAAGATACATGAGGAACAATTTGTTTTGAAGTTTAGCAAAAGCAGGTAAATGACTTGCTAAAAATTTTTTACTTTATACTATGGATGTTTGTGATTTGTTTAATGCACTGTGACAGTGGGATGGAGATTCTGAACACACCTACCATATTTGTCGGCGTATAAGACGACTGGGCGTATAAGACGACCCCCTAATTTTCCAGCTAAAATGTTGGTTTTGGGATATACTCGCCCTATAAGACGACCCCCTTTCCCCCCTCACTGTATCATTGCCTCACCTCACTATGCCTTTGCCTCACCTCACCTTGCTGTGCCATTACTTCACCTCACTGTGCCATTGCCCCACCTCACCTCACTGTGCCATTGCCTCACCTCACCTCACTGTGCCATTGCCCCACCTCACCTCACTGTGCCATTGCCTCACTTTACCTCACTGTGCCATTGCCTCACTTTACCTCACTGTGCCATTGCCTCACCTCAATTTGCCGATCTTCATTCCTTTATGCTTGACACAGTGACTCTGACTGCGGGCCTCCATTTTTTAAAAGCCGCGCCTCCTCCTCGTGCTGTTTCGTGATAGGCGGAACACTCAGTTTCCCAGAAGAGCCTCTGTTCAGTGTTCCGCCTATCAGGGACATCCTCTCGTCCGAGGCCAAGGACGAGACGATGTCTGGCGTATAAGACGGCCCCCGATTTTTGAGCCATATTTTTCAGTGTAAAAGGTCATCTTATACGCCGACAAATGCGATAATACATTTTTGTAAACCAGAGTTCCGATCCATCCAGGCTGATTTTGTTGACGCTGTTTTTTTTTACTTTTGGGAAAGTATACAGTTAATAGGATTTACATGTATGCTTTGATCTTTATTCTCCAGGTTCTAAGCCACTTGGCACCTACAGGAAATGTGGTTGATGACAATATTAGAAGCCTCTTCTTTGGAGACTATTTTAAACCTGACAGTGATGTTCGAGTATATGATGAAATCACTGATCTGAAGCAGCTGACAAATGTCATGGAATACTATCTGGATGAATTTAATAATGTCAGCAAAGCACCAATGTCCTTGGTAATGTTTAAGTTTGCTATAGAACATATCTCAAGAATTTGTCGGGTGTTGAAACAAGACAATGGCCACTTGCTGCTGGTCGGGATTGGTGGAAGTGGGAGGCAGAGTGCTACCAAACTGGCCACTTTCATGAACTCCTTTGAGCTCTTCCAGATTGAGATATCAAAAAACTACACAATAAATGAATGGAGAGATGATGTAAAGAAAGTTATGCTGCAAGCAGGTGTGGCGGGCAAGAGCAGTGTCTTTCTGTTCTGCGATAACCAAATCAAAGATGAAGTGTTTGTAGAAGATATCAACATGCTGTTGAATACTGGGGATGTCCCTAATATCTTTCCAGCAGATGAGAAGGCAGATATAGTTGAGAAAATGCAGTCTATCGCAAGGACAGAGGGGAAGAAAATTGAAGCAACTCCTATGGCTATGTACAACTTCTTCATTGAGAGAGTCAAGGCCAATTTACACATTGTGTTAGGTAAGAACACAGCAATGTTATCTTACTCTAACATATCTAATATGTACTTTAACAATGTTTCCAGATTATGGTTTTTTTTATGAATGTTGTTCAGGTTGATCACGATTTTTGTGCACTCTTATGCCCCGTACACACGATTGGAAATTCTGACAGCAAAGTCCGATGTGAGCTCTTGAACAGAAATTCCGACCGTGTGTATGCTCCATCAGACTTTTGCAAAAGAAAAGATTGAGAGCTGGAAAATCCGATCGTCTGTAGCAATTCCGATGTGCAAAATTCCGACGCATGCTTGAAAACAATTCGACGCATTCTCAGAAGTAATTTTCTCGGCTCGTCGTAGTGTTGTACATCACCGCGTTCTTGACGGTCAAAAGTTCAGAGAACTTTTGTGTGACCGTGTGTGTATGCAAGCCAAGCTTGAGCGGTAATCCGATCGTGTGTATTTTGAGGCTGTTCATGGAGCATGCAGGGTCCTTATCCTCTCTAATATTCTCCCTGCACTGGTGGTTCCTGAGGATACAGAAAGCATCACGGATGTTATGATGTTAGTGCTGCTCTTTGTAGTAATACAAAGAGCAGGGAACCATAGTGACATACTCTAAGGGGAAGGGACCATGATGCCCTGCAGTGTGTGCTTAAACTTCTGGGTTGAATAATACAAAACTGAGTGGCAAATTAAGATACAAAGATTTGAAAACAGTATATTTTTCAGTGATAATTGCTTGTAATATGCAGTATTTTAGTAAACTAAATGTCATTCAATAAAAGTGGAAGAAACGTGGAATTAAAGTGGAAGAAAAGTCTAACACTAAGGGCGCGTACACACGATCGAATATATCTGCTGTCCGTAGAAGTATTTTACTTCCTGGTTCGGTGACGTGGCAGCGTCACCGCCACGTCACCGCGCTGTCTGTCCGCGGGGATTTTGGTTTGATCGTGTGTACACACATCAGACCAAAATCTCCAGGAGACATATCCGATAAAATCGGTCTGTCAGACCGTTTTCATCGGATAAATCTCATCGTGTGTACGTGGCCTCACTGTTCTTAACCACTTCAATACAGGGCATTTTCACCCCCTTCCTGCCCAGGCCAATTTTCAGCTTTCAGCGCTGTAACATTTTGAATGACAATTGCACGGTCATGCATTTTTATCATTGTTTTCCCCACAAATAGAGCTTTATTTTGGTGGTATTTGATCACCTCTGCGGTTTTTATTTATTTTATTTTTTTGCGCTATAAACAAAAAAAGAGCTACAATTTTGTAAGAAAACAGTATTTTTAACTTTTGCTATAAAAAATATCCCAAATTTTTTCTTAAAATAATTTTTTTCTCAGTTTAGGCCGATATGTACATGTTTTTGTTTTAAAAAAATTGCAGTAAGCATAAATTGTTTGGTTTGTGCAAAAGTTATAGGGTCTACAAAATATGTTATTGATTCATAGCATTTTCATTATAATTTTTTACCAGTAATGGCGGTGGTTTGCGATTATTATCATGACGGTGACATTGTGGCAGACAGAACGGACACTTTTGGCACGATTTTGGGAACATTGACATTTATACAGCAATCGGTGCTATAAATATGCACTGATTACTGTTTAAATGTCACTGTCAGGGAAGGAGTTAACAATTGGGGCGATCCCCTGATCTAGAGCCACTGCTTGCTTGACATTGTTTATGACCAGCTCACAGTTCACAATGTACAGTCAATATAACATCATTTCTGTTTCTGGCCCACTAGCTATGAGTCCTATTGGTGATGCCTTCCGTAATCGACTGCGCATGTTTCCTTCACTGATAAACTGCTGTACAATTGATTGGTTCCAGACATGGCCAACTGATGCTTTAGAGATGGTGGCCAACAAGTTCTTGGAAGATGTGGACCTTGATGATGACATTAGGAAAGAGTAAGTGTTGTGTTTATAACACCATACCCCCATTTAGAACTATGTTGTCTAGGAATACTATTTTTCTTAGATATATAAACAGTTTTTTTCAGTTGCATTAAAACATTAAAGCAATATGTGAATGCCAATTATATAAAGAAAATTACTTTTTCAGAGAATATGAATAACAACCCAAACTTTTCTTTCACTCATGGTTAGTAACAAAAAGGGGGAGTATAGCCTCAGGTAACAGAAGAATAATGTGGATAAAAACGTACCATCATCCAGGTTATATTGAAAAAGGGGAGGGTTAGGGCAAGAAGGATAGTGGCTGAAGCTAACCTTGGGGTCATGCCCACCCAGAAAAGGGGAGTGTGGACTATATCGGTACAGATGAAAATAATTAAGAATGGTTGAGTTAAAAAAATGTATTGCATAAATAAATAATACAGAACAATCATACAAATAAAGGATTTGGCAAAGTCTCTACTAGTTTCGCGGGTGTACCGCTTCTTCAGGAGAGCCAATCCAATGGGGGGTAAACCCATATGTGAAGGCGTGCCGCCCACTATTTCCTCCTGCGGCGGACAAGGGGGAGAATAACGCGTGATACTCAGAACAGTGAAAGTTGTAGGTGGTTTGTTTAGCCCCCACCACCTACATCTTTCACTGTTCTGAGTATCACGCGTTATTCTCCCCCTTGTCCGCCGCAGTGTAGGGACAACACGCATGTTGATAGGAGGAGAAATCAGTGTGACAGGGGATAAGCTTATCACAGTGCTGCTTCTCCTTTTGCAGTTCAGTCATAGGCTGGGGTGGGTCCAGGACAGTCTGGGGCTCAGAGGAAGTAGGTTGAATAATGCTGGCCATCAGACTGAGGAAATTATGTGTAAAGTACTGAGGGGGAGGGCTCCGGACTAAAGAGGAATATTACTATAAAACCTGTTATTTATTTTATTTTACCATTTCATAGCCTGTATTTTATTGGGATTCTATAAGATAGACCAGCACAAAGTGGCACATAATTGTGTTTTCTCCCAAGCGTCTTCCAGGACAGCCCATGAGACCTAGGGCTCCTCCCACCAGGACAGGAAACACGTTAACCCCCACCAGATAAAAGGGCGGTCCTCCAGGCCCCATGCCAGTATTAGTGTTTCCTCCGGACGGGGGGTAACATGTTTCCTGGAACTGGTTCCCCTAGGTCTCTAGAGCCAGGCTCCTGGAGCTGTGCTGGAGCACAATGGGTGAGTGTTGTTTCCTACCTCTTCCTACCCAGAGCGGCACATCCATCGGGGAGTTGGTTTGTGGCTGCTGTCCCTGTTCTCGGTGCATGGGGAATGTCTGTACCGTCATGATTGTCCGTGCTCCCCCTGCAAAGAATCGCTGGTTCTTTTTTCAGCGCTGCGCTGGAGCAGCAGAGCGGCTTTTCCCCTGCCAGTACAGCCAGGCTAGAACATGCAGGGGAAGGAGGAAGCCGCGCGGCAGGAAGGGGCGGAACTTGCGTTCCACGCTGGTTCAGGAAGTCCCGGAGGGGTCACTTCCGGGGCGTATAACGTCATTGGCGGGCGCCGGAGACGCTGGTTCCTGTCTCAAAAAACGGCGCGAACAGGGACGCTGGGTGACTGGCGTTTTCAAAAAGCGGTAACCCAGCACAGGCTGCGGACCACGACGGGGGCAGGATGGACTCCTTTGAAATTCCTGCACAGGCAGTGGAATCAAGCCCAAACGCCAGCTCCTCACAGGTAAGCCTGAAGTAATACTTTCTTCTTGCACAAACCTGTGAGTGTCTTTTCTTCCCCTTGTAACTAGTAAGGACTAGGTGAAGGGTGCACATTTTTCTTTTCTCCTGCACGGGGTGTGATGGAGGGTATGTGGCAAGTGTATTCATAGGGTTATTTGTTCTCTTGCAGGCCAAGATTCAGGACAAAGCCCAAGCGCAGCCACCAAAAAGAAAGTGTGCAGTGTGTGGTAGTAAACTGAGCTCCTCATGGAGTAAACCAGTTTGCCGCTCCTGTATTTCAGGCCTAACTAAAGATGAACCGGTAGCCTCATGTCAGAAAATTCTGACTTCAGTTAGTGATGAGCTTAGATCTACCTTTAGCTCTTTCAGAAATCTAATTGATAAATTGCAGGCTCCCTCAGAGGGTCCGTCTTCAAGCAGAAGATCCACAGTTAGTAACATTACACAACAAAATGTGGAGAGTGAAGACTCTGAGACTGAAGCTAGATCTACCCGTTCCTCTCCAGAGGAATCAGGGTCAGATTCAGGACCCAGGGATAGAGAATCCTCTAGGGGCTCAAGATTTAAGTTGTCTCTGGAAGAAGTGGATAGTTTATTAAAGGCCATTTATGCAACTCTGGAAATGGAAGAGGAGGAGGTACATTTGTCTAAACATGACCTTATGTACAAAGGTTTGCACAAAAAGAAATCTAAAGTTTTTCCTGTGCACAGTTCCCTCCTCGATACTATCAAGCTGGAGTGGGAAAATCCAGAAAGAAAACCTTTCTTTTCCGGTAACCTAAAAAGAAGGTTTCCATTTGATGAGGATACAGCGCAGCCGTGGAATAAAAGTCCAAAGTTAGACGCACCTCTTTCAAAAGTTTCAAAAAATTCGGACTTAGCGTTTGATGATATGGGTACGCTTAAGGACCCGATGGACAAAAGAGGAGATATTCTCCTTCACAGAGCCTGGGATTCAGCTATTGGAAATCTCAAGCCGGCTCTTGCCTCCACTTGTGTAGCCAGAAACCTGGAAGAATGGCTTACACAGATAAAAAACCATCTGTTGGCAGGTACCTCTAGGGAAGAGATTCTGAAATCCTTTCCGATTCTTTTTAATGCTGTGGGTTTTCTAGCAGACTCTTCCGCAGAGTCAGTAAGAATGACGGCTAGGACTTCGGCCTTAGTGAATTCAGCCAGAAGAAGCCTTTGGCTTAAAACCTGGTCAGGCGATGCAGCCTCTAAATTACGCCTATGTGGGCTTCCCCTAACGGGGGATCATCTTTTCGGCCCAGGGCTGCAGGAAGCACTGGAACGTACGGCCGATAGAAAAAAGGCCTTTCCAGAGAACAAAAAGAAACAGACAGCCAGAAAAAAATTTCGTGGCCAATACAGGCAGCAGGGTCCTAGAGAAAAGGACAATAGGCCCAAGAAGCATTGGGACGGGCACAAGGGCAAAGGTAGAGGGGGTGTTTTGTTTCGCACACCTCAACAGCCCGCCAAGCCACAGTGACCAGCATCTCCCCGTGGGAGGAAGATTGAGGGCCTTTCTCCCACAGTGGGCAGCAGTCACTTCAAGTCCCTTCATCCTGGATCTAGTGGCAAATGGATACAGGCTGGAATTCTCCTGCCAACCACCAGAGCGACTATTGATCACCTCTCTTCCCAAAGATCGGGAGAAAGCGAGGGCTCTGGGTCTCCAAATAGGAGACTTGCTAGATCAGAAGGTCCTGGTTCCTGTTCCCCAATCAGATCAAGGCAAGGGGTTCTATTCCCATATTTTTGCGATCAGAAAGCCGTCAGGAAAGTATCGGCTTATTCTGAATCTTCGGTCTCTAAATCGATCGATCAGGTACAAGCATTTCCGTATGGAGACAGTATTCTCAATCCGAAATCTGCTTTACCCAAACTGCTTCATGGCCACTTTGGACTTAAGGGATGCTTATCTACATGTCCCGATCCATCCAGCATTCCAAAGATTCCTGAGGATAGCGGTCAAATTAGGAACAGGAATCCGGCACTTTCAATTTCAAGCCCTCCCCTTTGGTCTGTCTTCAGCCCCACGCATCTTTACAAAGGTGTTAGGGGAAGCGCTGGCTCCGCTAAGGTTGAAAGCAATAACTGTCATCCCTTACCTGGACGACCTGTTAATAGTGGCAAATTCTTACCAGAAATTACTAGGAGATCTCCAGACGGTACAGGACTTCCTTCAGTCCTTAGGCTGGCTCATAAACAGGGAGAAGTCTTCCCTAAATCCAGCTCAGAGGGTGAAATATTTGGGCTACGACATCTGCTCAGTAAACCAGAAGGTTTTTCTCCCAGGGGAAAAGGTCTCCAAGATGGTGCAAGCAGTTTCAGCTCTACAGACCAGTCAGTTGGTCACGCTGAGGGAGATTTCAAGTACTGTAGGTCTGATGACCTCATGTTTTCCGGCAGTGCCATGGGCAAGATTCCATCAAAGACCGTTGCAGATGTTTCTCCTGAGAAACTGGGATGGAGATGTAAGGTCTCTGCAGTCAAAAGTTCTGTTACCTACCAAGGTGAAAAGAAGCCTATGGTGGTGGAGGACACATCTTCACCTAACAAGGGGCCTGCCATGGTCCATTCCTGTGTCCAAAAGGATCACGACGGACGCGAGTTCCTGGGGATGGGGGGCCCACCTCAGCGACCAGGTCGCACAGGGAAAATGGTCTGGGAAAGAAGCCAAAGCTTCATCGAACCAGAGGGAACTACTAGCGGTTCAGAGAGCCCTGCAAGCCTTTCAGTCGGAGATCAGGGGTCACAATCTCCAGATCCTATCCGACAATATTGCAACAGTGGCGTATCTCAACAAGCAGGGAGGCACGAGGAGTCGGATACTTCAAGAGGTTGCTCAGGGAATTTTTACTTGGGCAGAAGTAAATCTAGCCTCAATATCCGCTGTGCACCTGAAGGGGACAAAAAACTGCCTGGCAGACTACCTCAGTCGCCACAGGGTGGAGCGAGACAACTGGTCGCTTCATCCAGAAGTATTTGCAGAGATCACCAACAAATGGGGTTGGCCCGAAGCAGATTTATTCGCAAATCGGCTCAACCGCAAGACGGAGGAGTTCTTTTCTCTGAACCCAGAAGATCGATCACTGGGGATCGATGCACTGGCGAATCCGTGGCCATTCGACCTCTGCTACGCCTTCCCGCCGATCAGGCTTATTCCAGAAGTACTACGGAAGTTTCTCCTAGAAGAAACGGACCTAATTCTGATCGCCCCCTTCTGGCCCAAGAGGTCATGGTTTTCCCTGCTACAGTCTCTGGTCTCGAAGCCTCCATTAAGACTTCAGGAGAGAGAGGACCTGTTATCTCAGGGTCCAGTGTCACACCCACAAGTAGTGTCCTTAAGCTTGACGGCTTGGTATCTGAAGAGAAGATACTGAAGGCTCAGGGGTTTTCTGACAAAGTGATCAAAACTTTGGTGAATTGCAGAAAACCAGTCACTAGAGCCATATATTCCAAGGTTTGGAAAAAGTTTAATTCATGGTTGTCTGAAAACCAAAGATCAACGCATGATGTTCCTTCTGTTTTGGAATTTTTTCAAGAGGGTGTCGACAAGGGTCTTTCGGTTAGTACCTTGAAAGTACAAGCGGCAGCTATTAGTGTTTTCCTCCAGGTTTCTCTTCTGGAAAATCCCACGGTAGCGAGATTTTTTAAATCCATTTCCAGGGCCAGGCCGGTAGTGATAAGAAGTTGTCCAACTTGGGACCTGTCCCTGGTGCTTCAAACTCTGGTAGAACCTCCTTTTGAGCCCTTAGAGGAGATTTCTGTTAAATTACTTACCCTAAAAACTATTTTTTTGGTAGCAATTACCTCAGCTCGTAGGGTAAGCGAGTTACAGGCTTTGTCAGTAAGGGAGCCATTTCTCACAATTTTTAAGGATCGTGTCGTGTTAAAAACGGATCCAGGGTTTTTACCCAAAGTAGCTAGTGCATTCCACAGATCACAGGATATTGTACTGCCATCCTTCTGTAGTTCACCGCAGGGTGATCAGGAAAAGAAATTTAGTTTTTTAGACGTAAGAAGATCCCTTCTCATCTATTTAGAGGTCACAAAGACCTTCAGAAAGACAGACGCTTTATTTATCCTTTTCTCAGGCACACACAAGGGTAAGAGGGCATCTAAAGCCACATTGGCTAGATGGATTAAACAGGCCATCTCAGAAGCCTATAAAATTAAAGAAATTCCTACCCCTTTTGTTACTGCGCACTCAACGAGAGCTTTGTCCGCGTCTTGGGCTGAGAGGGCTGGTGCTACACCGGAACAAATTTGCAAGGCTGCCACATGGTCCAGTTATTCGACCTTCATGAAACATTATCGCCTGGATTTGCTATCTGCTCAAGAACAGGCGTTTGGTCGAAAGGTCCTTCAGGCAGTTGTCCCACCCTAGACTGGTAAGTTCTGGCTCATCGTCTCATGGGCTGTCCTGGAAGACGCTTGGGAGAAAAGATGAGTTAGGCTTACCGGTAACTCCTTTTCTGAGAGTCTTCCAGGACAGCCGGATTCCCACCCGGTTTTTGTATGGAAGTTATGTGTATTAATGCATATGTTTTTCAGGGAAGTCCTACGGTTCTCGAGAAGACTGGCATGGGGCCTGGAGGACCGCCCTTTTATCTGGTGGGGGTTAACGTGTTTCCTGTCCTGGTGGGAGGAGCCCTAGGTCTCATGGGCTGTCCTGGAAGACTCTCAGAAAAGGAGTTACCGGTAAGCCTAACTCATCTTTTTTTTTTAGTTTTTTTTATAAATATCTGCAAAGTGTGGCATACATTTGTAGTCGACCCTCTTTACTCTGATACCCCTAACTAAAATCAAGTGGAATCAATTGCCTTCAGAAGTCAACTAATTAGTAAATAGAGTCCACCTGCGTGTAATTTTAATCTCAGTATACATACAGCTGTTGTGTAAAGCCCTCAGAGGTTTGTTATGCCTCGTACACATGGCCGGACTTTCCGAGAAAAAAAGTCAGACAGGCTTTTTTTCTCATAAAGTCCAGCCATGTGTAGCCTCCATCTGACTTTTTTCCCGGAAGTCCAGTGGACCTTAGATAGAGAATCTGTTCTCTTTCTTTCCGTCGGACTTCCGACGGACTCGCGGTGGACTTTTGCACGGTCAAAAGTCTGACCGTGTGTACAAGGCATAAGAGAACCTTGGTGAACAAACGGTATCATAAAGGCCAAGGAGCACACCAGACAGGTCAGGTGCAAAGTTGTGGGGAAGTTTAAAGCAGGGTTAGCTTATAAGAAAAAAATCACAAGCTTTTAACTTCTCATTTAGCACTGCTAAATCCATCATCCGAAAATGAAAAGAGTATGGCACAATTGCACACCTATCAAGACATGGCCGTCCACCTAAACTGACAGCCCAGGCAAGGAGAGCATTAATCAGAGAAGCAGCCAAGAGGCCCATGGTGCACTGCACAGATGTGTCCTTTATGGTAGAGTGACGAGAAGAAAGTCATTGTTGAAAGAAAGCCATAAGAAGTCCTGCAGTTTGCGAGAAGCCATAAAAAGAGCCACATCTGGCTCGCGAGCCATAGGTTCCCTGTGTTAGACTCTGCAAAAGACTTTAGACTGGGGCGGAGATTCACCTTTTCAGCAGGACAACAACCTAAACATACAGCCAAAGCTACAATGGAATGGTTTAGATCAAAGCATATTCATGCGTTAGAACAGCCCAGTCAAAGTCCAGCGATAAATCCAATTGAGAATCTGTGGCAAGACTTGAAAATTGCTGTTCACAGACGCTCTCCATCCAATCTGACAGAGCTTGAGCTATTTTGCAAAGAATGGGTAAAAATGTCACTCTAGATGTGCAAAGCTGGTAGAGACATCTAAAAGACTTTAATTGCAGCAAAAGGTGATTCTACAAAGTATTGACTCAGGGGGGCTGAATACCAATGCATGCCACACTTTTCAGATAATTATTTGTAAAAAAAAATTGAAAACCATTTATCATTTTCTTTCCATTTCACAATTATGTGCCACTTTGTGTTGGTCTATCACATAAAATCCCAATAAAATACATTTACATTTTTGGTTGTAACATGTGACAAAATGTGGGAAATTTCAAGGGGGGTGAATACTTTTTCAAGGTACTGTATGTATAAAAGAAACCTAAACATAATTTAGAAAAACTGAAATCATGTTAGCAGTTTTTTTAACATCAATATAGTTTCTGTAACCACGAAGAGGAACACAAAATTTATTTTTTTCTGTTGGAAAACCAAATGTAGTCGAAAAGCCTTTAAATCTGGAACACTTCACTGTGGAAATGTTGATTTATAGAAGCTTCCTGACAAGCTTTAATTTATTTATTGCTGTGTTGAAGTATTATGGCAGCCCTCCTTGTGACAAGCAATATATGTATTGCTGTGTATTATCCAGGTGTTTCTCGTGACAAGAATTAATTTATGTCTCACTGTGCACATATATTTTACAGGGCCTTCTTGTTGCAAGCATTAATGTATGTCTTGCTGTGTATATGTATTATACAGACCATTTGTTTTTTATGATAAGCAACAATGTACTTTATATACTGCTGTGTATATGTAATATGCAGTTCTCCCCAACAGAAGGATTGATAGTATGTATTGCTTTGTGAAATGTCCTAGGGTTGTTTCCATGTGCAAATATTTCCAAGAAAGCGTCAAGGAGCTGTCAGACAGTTACTACAACACACTGCGCCGACACAACTACGTCACCCCAACCTCGTACCTGGAGCTGATCCTCACTTTCAAGACTTTACTAAACCGCAAACGTTATGAGGTGGACACCATGAGAAACCGATACCTTGTTGGTCTTGAAAAACTAGAATTTGCATCATCACAAGTAAGCACAGAAACCGGCAGGATAATGTGTGGTTGTTATTTCTGTAATAAACAGAATATAGTTAGTTTTTAGACCTATTTTAGCCAAGTATATAACCTAACACTTTATGCATGTTTAGGTAGATTAGGTTTATTTGACTGAAAATATATGTATTTGTCAAATAATATCCAGTACATCTCTCTAATATCAGCACATTTTGTTTTGTCTCTTTAAAAATGCTGCAAGTACAGAAAAATACTCGGTAATCCTGGCAGAAATCCAGTGAGCTTGTAACTTCAGTTATCAGTCCTGTTTTGTTGATTTCTGTGGGCTATAAAACATTCTTTCCCCCGAGATTATGGTGATAAGTTAAAGGGGATGTGCCCTGTAGTCCTAACGCTTTTCCTGCCCTAGGGTAACTGTTGTTTCTCCATTAAGCTGACCAGGTGTCAGGTCACCTAAGTCCAGGTAACAGATGCACCTTGTTGGGGTCAGGAGTGCACCACAAGGTAGTGGACCCTATGGCTGACTGCTGCAGGTGGAGTTCTGGGTGATTCAGGAGAGCAGGTATTTTGGAGCACCAACACGGATCACACTGGGAGCTAGAGCTTGAGATTTCCCAGGGCACAGAATCTAAAAGCCAGCAGGTGTTCACCAGAGGCCCTTAGTGGTAGGGATGGATTTAGCTACAGTCTGGCTCCAGGTCACGATCCACAGGGCCTCCCAGGTCACTCTCACGGTAGAGTACAGGAAGGTAGAGCGGAAGCAGCAGACTGCGACAACAAAGGATAGTCAGGAGATGGCCAAAGGTCAGGGCAACAAGCAGGTGCGGATAGTCGAGGAACACGCCAAGGTTGGGATATGAAGCAGACAAGGACAGTCAAGAGCAAGCCAAGATGGGTAACTAGAATCACACATAGAACAAGCAGCAAGGAGCACACGGAAGCCAAAGACACAATATTGATTAGCAGGGCTGGCTTGCAGTGCACAGGTTCTTATAGTCTTCCCTAAGAGAACCTGGGGTGGAGCCATGCTTTAAGGAGAGATTACTTAAGCAGCACATGGAAAGGTACGCTGACAGACAAACATTACTATTGATCCATCACACCAGGTCTTTTCTGGAACTTTTTGTTTACAAGTTAAAATTTGTAATTGTTTTACCAGAGACCCTAGAGAATAAAATGGCAATCATTGCAATATTTTAAGTCACACTCTTTCAAACCGCAATTTTTAATGAATAAAAAAAAAAAACACAATAGTACCCCCAATTTTTTTTGTATAATGTGAAAGATGATGTTACGCTTAATAAATACATATCCAACATGTCATGCTTTAAAATTGCGCACGCTCGTGGATTGGGGACAAACTAAGGTATTTTAAAATCTCCATAAGCGGTGATTTAAAATGTTATGTAAACATCGCTTGTAATAGAACCGGAAGTGATGTCAGAGGTCGCTCTGGTCCTCCAAGGGCATAAAGCCAAGTGGGAGCTATCTTGCCCTCACTTGACTATCTGCCTACCACACGGCTACACCGGATCACTTCTGGGTTAAGTAACAGCTCTGGTAAGCTCGGAACTGACCGGGAAGCGGCGGGGGGGACACCTATCCAGCCACCAATAAAAGTGATTCCAGTGAATGGTGTAAGAAGGAAGGGTTTGGGTTTCCTGAGCACTGGGCTGACATTTCATTGGGGGGCAACCTTAATGCTAACAATGGTTTGCACCTGAATGGAAGGGGGTCTGCTGTACTGGGGGAGAGGTTGGAGGAGGAGTATTTAAACTAGGATTGAGGGGGAGGGTGAACTAGAATTCAATTGGGCAGACAGGTCAGTTAGGAGTCAGACGTTAATGAAGGGTGGAATGGGGTTAGATGGGATGAGGGTTATTGCAAGTGACTAGTGTTAACCCCTTCCCTGCCGGTGAAATTTTTACAGTAATTAGTGCATTTTTATAGCACTGATTAATGTATAAATGCCAATGGTCCCAAAAATGTGTCAAACGTGTCCGATGTGTGCACCATAATGTTGCAGTCCCAATAAAAAAATCGCATGGTAACAAAATGTTCCTTAACCGCTTGCCGACCAGCCGCTGCAGTAATACGGCGGCAGGTCGGCACGGGTGCGCGAGAGCCCGTAGCTCTACGTCGCCACCTTCGACGGCCACTAGGGGGCGCGTGCGTGCCGCCGCCGGGCCGCGCGCGCGCGCCCCCCGCTCGCCCCCGAGTCCCGTGCGCGTGCCCGGCGGGCACGATCGCTGCCGGGCACACGCGATCGCTCGTTACAGAGCGGGGAACGGGAGCTGTGTGTGTAAACACACAGCGCTCGTTCCTGTCAGCAGGGGAAACGCTGATTTTCTGTTCATACAATGTATGAACGGAAGATCAGTGATTCCCCCTAGTAAGTCCACCCCCCCATACAGTTAGAACACAAATAGGAACACACTTAATCCCTTCCCCGCCCCCTAGTGTTAACCCCTTCACTGCCAATGGCATTTTTATAGTAATCCAATGCATTTTCATAGCATTGATCGCTAAAAAAATGCCAATGGTCCCAAAAATGTGTCAAAAGTGTCCGAAGTGTCCGCCATAAGGTCGCAGTACTGAAAAAAAAACGCTGATCGCCGCCATTACTAGTAAAAAAAATAATAATAATAAAAATGCCATAAAACTACCCCCTATTTTGTAAACGCTATAACTTTTGCGCAAACCAATCAATAAACGCTAATTGCGATTTTTTTTACGAAAAATATGTAGAAGAATACGTATCGGCCTAAACTGAGGAAAAAATTTTTTTTTTATATATATTTTTGGGGGATATTTATTACAGAAAAAAGTAAAAAATATTGCATTTTTTTCAAAATAGTCGCTCTGTTTTTGTTTATAGCGCAAAAAATAAAAACCGCAGAGATGATCAAATACCACCAAAAGAAAGCTCTATTTGTGGGAAAAAAAGGACGCCAATTTTGTTTGGGAGCCACGTCGCATGACCGCGCAATTGTCAGTTAAAGCGACGCAGTGCCGAATCGCAAAAAGTGCTCTGGTCTTTGGACAGCAATATGGTCCAGGGCTGAAGTGGTTAAATTGGGATTTTAAATGGACCACAGGCAGGTCATTCATTCATTCAGAAATGTATATAAAATGTACCAATTTATTCAAATGTATAAATTACATATAACATGAAAGACAAAAAATTTGATGATGATAAAACGAACACATAAATTGGGGGCAGATATAAAGCCAGCTGAAAAGGAAGCCTGAGAGCTGTCAACCGACAGAACATCCAACGTATTTCAAAAACACACAGTGTAGATCTTCTTCAGGGACTATACGGGCTTGCTGCTTCCAGAGCTGTGACTTAAATCCCAAGTGTAAACATTTCACAAACAATAGACAATCACTCAAAAGGTGAAGAATAAATGATCCGTCAGGGCCATACACAGATACAGGTTGAGGTGTCATGGACCGAAATGGTTCCCATATGTCCTAATAGACTTTGTATATATAATACGTTTGGCCAATACATTTAGCTGAGCCTTGTTGTTTATAACAAAATTGTATACAAAAAATTTGAAAAATGAAAAATAAAAAGGGAAGAAGAATGGGGCAGCGACCCAGGGATGGGCATGAATTGAAAGGGAGAGAGGAAGGAAGAAGAAACAAGGGAGGCAATAGATAAAGATATAAGTAAGGGTTGCTGTGGAGACATCCATAGAAAGAAGTTACCAGAGGACAGCGGGGGGGGGGGGGGGGGGACTCGTAAGTACATGCCCTGCCCATCCCACTGTCAGGTTGTATGTAAGGGTGATTGTATCAGGGTTGACAGCATGTTGACGAGAGTATCAGAGGCGGAGAAGTGGAGCCACATGGGCCTTGTATTTATTAAAGGTGTCATTGTCAAGGGCCAGCATCTCCTCCATTCTCATGGTATAGTTCATAATCGAGACCCATCGTGACAAGGGAGGAGTGGTGGTTGTCTTCCAAAATGATGGGATGAGCTGTCTCGCTGAGAACATAAAAAAAACGAAGGAGATTCCGTTTCTGTGATGTTATTGACCCAGGGAGTATTGAAAGAAGGGCAATCTTATGGGAAGGTGTCAGAGGCCGGGGTAGATGGGAAAATATTGTGCAATGTGGAGGAGTCCCTGTACCATCTTGACAGAATCTTGCAGTTATTTTCCTGAGACTAGCAGGATTTTGTGGATTTGTGAGTAAAATGAAACGAGATCTGCCAATCTGGTTGGGGGATGTCCTCTCCCAAGTCTGCAGACCACATTCTGGTGTAAGGTGGTAAGTCATCAGGTGTAAGAGCTTGTAGGAGACAGTATATGGTTGAGAGAAGGTGTCTGGACATTTTAGAGAGGGAGCACAGCCGTTTAAATTCAGTATAGAAGCTGTGGATTTGGGAGGAAGAATGTAGATGTTTTGTGAATGTGAATAAGTGGAGAGTGGTGAGCCAGTCATGGGAACCTGCCACGTGATCGGTGTCCCTTGCAGCGGGTGGACAAAAGAGTGTGCTTGGGGCCAGTCGGGGCGTTTAAAGGGCCCCCATGTTGTCGCTCCTATGCCCTAGGGGAAAGCGGGGTTGTCAAACAAGGAGGACAGCAGGGAGGGGTCAGAGGACAGAGTGGCGCACAAACCCCTATTATACCAGAGCCTGAGAGACGCGTTAGCGGTGAGGGAGAGGGCAGATGGGCAAGGTCAGTTTTATATCCCCAGACAGGTGCCAGAGGTCTACGGGTGCTAAGTCCTGTTCTATGGCGACAGAAGCCTTCAGGAAGGGACGGGGGAACCATTCCAAGATGCGTGCCACATGGGTGGCTTTGTAATAGGTCTCGTAATCAGGTAGGCCCGCCCAACTCTGCAGCTTCGGAAGGCTAAGTAATTTGTATTTTACCCTAGGCAAGCTATATAAATCTAATAGCTAGTGAGCATAGGGATGTAAAGAAGGATTTAGGAACCATAATGGGGATCGTTTGGAAGAGGTATAAAAGCTTGGGCAGTGTGTCAATTTTAAGGGTATTGATCAGCCCAAAACACGGCAAGGGGGAACCACACCACTCCTCTAGGTCCTTCCGTATGCAGGAAAGCAGGGAAACATAGTTCAAAGGAAATGAGTTGGAAAGGTTGGAGGGGATCCTACCCTAGGTAGGATATTCCCTTCATCTGCCATTGAAAAGAAAAGTTTGACTATAGTGATGACATTGTGGAGGTGGGGAGGGAAATATAATACATATAGTTTTGACACATCATAACAATAAGCACAGAATTACATAGTTAGGTTTAAAAAAGTCCATCTAGCTTAACTAAAAAAAATAACAAATAGAAAACCTCCACATGCACAATACTATACACAGAGTTGATTCAGAGGAAGGCAAAAAAACGCAATAAAGCATTTGATTCAGAAAATTTAAAGAAATGCATCCTGATCCTCCCGTGGGCAATCAGATATTCCCTGATGATTTACAAAAGTGATCTTCTAACTGATGTTCTGTCCTGGTATTAGTACTATTCCACTGTGGAACCTTTCAGAGTCAGCACAATTCCTAACATATTTTTTAAATATTGCCATACATAATACTTGCAAAACCTTTATGAACAGATCTTCATATTCTCCAGAAACTCATAGGGGTCCTGATCGTTGCATTATTTTGTAAATGCTCTGTTGGATGTGTCATCTGTTGCTGGGTTCCAATAAATGCTACACTCTGCACCAAAGGGTGTTCGTCCTGGATATGTTGGACTGAATAATATTTTTAAACAAAAGGTTTTTATTGGAAAACAGTGTATACATTACAGAAACATTTCCAGAAGAATTACAATCAAATATGCACAAAATACAAATGGTGTCGTGTTGCGTCAACCAGTTCGACCAGTGCTCACCGGCAAATGTTCCAGCTGCGACTGTAACATCCCTATCATCATACAAAAAAATTGGCCACACTACAGTGTCAATACTCAACATTCTATCCAGCGAGAAGATACTGACTCTCATGAGCAGGTGTCAGGGTCCTGCAGCCATTTATCCCAGATTTTGTAATATTTATTCGAGCACCCCCTATTTATATAGATGCATTTCTTGTAGGGCATAGTCGCATTAATCTCAGCCTTCCACTCTGACAACGTAGGGGGAATCGGCCTCATCCATTTCCTTGCTATGAGTTTCCTAGCTGAAAATAACGTCTCTTGTAGAAGTGTTTTTGTGGGTCTGTCTATAACGTCAGGGAAAATCCCGAGAAGGCACTGTTTTGGGTCCAGGGCCAAAGGGGATCCCATGTTGTCATGTAAAAATGTGACCACCTGGGCCCAAAAGCCCTGGATCTTGGGACAAGCCCACAAGAGGTGAAAAAACATACCCGTTTCCACACCACAGCCTGGACACAGGACAGACTGAGCTCTCCTATACCTGGCCACTCTGAGCGTCGTAATGTGCGACCTATGGGTAATAAAGATCTGGGTCTGACACCTCTCTGTATGTTTCAAGCGCCTCCTCCCATTCCTCGTTCTCAAGTGGGCCCACCTCCCTCTCCCAACAAGGTTTCAGGTTGTAAGCTATTTTGCTGGACATAGGCGCGGACAAAATGGAGTAAAAGGAGGAGATCAAACCCTTAGGATCTGTGCTCCTGACCACGGCAACTATAGGGTTATGGGTAGACTGCGGAAATGTCCTCTGAAACTGTACCTGGGCCGTGTGACGTATCTGGAGAAAGCGAAAGAACATGTGATTCTGGAGCGAGAATTCATCCCTGAGTGTATCAAAGGTCTTGAGAACCCCGTCAGAAAATATGTGGTGCAAATAATACACGCCTCGAGAGCACCAGGCCTCCGGGTTTTGAATACGTTTAAATTCCTGTAGTTGCTTGTTATGCCACAAGGGCGTGTAGTCGTTATGAACAGGGATCCCCAGTCTAGAAGAAGCCAGCCCCCATATGCGTTTCCAGTGATATAGAAGGGATTTTGGGTCGCCCTCCGATCCTGCACCACCCATCCCCGTCATTATCACATACAGTGGGTCGCTAGTTCTCTGGGCCCATCTCAGGCATAAGAGAAGTTTAAAGCGTTTACCGTCGGTTTTGTCTATATGGAATAACTGGGAAAGTTGGGCCGCTATATAGTAATGATTAAAGTCCGGCAAAGCCAAACCCCCCATGTCAGAGACCCCAGGCTCAAGCCTCTGATATCTGGGTCTGCTCGAATAGCTATGGCCAAGGGCTCCACCGCCAGAGCATAGAGCAGTGGGGAGAGCGCGCAGTCCTGCCTCGTACCTCTACTGAGGTCAAACTCCGTCGAGGGCCAGCCGTTCGCCACCACCTTGGCAGTCGGGTTGTGATATAGGAGCTGAGTCCACCTAATAAAATTGGGGCCGAAGCCATAACACTCTAAGCATCGCCACAGGTATCCCCATTCCACCGAATCAAACGCTTTTGCAGTGTCAAGTGACACCACTACTCGCGTTCCCACCGTGTCATGCATCGCCTGTAAATTGATGAAAAGTCTTCGGAGGTTGAAAGAGGTGTTTTCGACCAGGCATGAAACCAGCCTGGTCTGGGTGTATAAGCGAGAGAATAACCTGATTTAGTCGAAGGGAAAGGACCTTAGCCAGAATTGACGGAATAATATTTTAAATACTCCTCCAATAACACATATAACTATGATTACAACATTTTTACAATTGCAACATACAGGTTACGGCACCTTATTGTTATAACTAGAGTAATATGTTTCATTAGAGGAGTCTTTCAAATATTATTCAGTCCACTAATACCACTAATGCCAGTGATGAGACACTATTCCTCCTCCTACTAACCACTATGCATGTGCATTCGTTTTCGTCTGAATGCACTTTTGTCCGAATTTATAGGGATTTTTGCGTTCGTTCTAACAAACGAATGTGCAGAGTCCGAAATCCAAAAGATCCGACATAAAAAAATGTTATTTTCGTTTAGTTGCGACAACAGTTCGATATAGATAGAAGATTCAACATGATGGTGACAATAGCGATCTGTGTCTATCGAATCTGCAGTTGAATGTGCCTAACCTAACTCTATTATTACAAAATTGCTCGACATATAGAGAAAAGATTCAACATTATAGAGGCATGAAGAGTCGACGAAGCAGCTAAAACATACGATCGCCACGAGCGGACATTTATGGTCAAATGCTCTGCCCATAGTCTATAGAAGAATTCTAATGTTGGTTGACTAGTAATAATAATTAATATAATTATTACTAGTCATACAGCATTAGAATTCTACTATAGCTTGTGGGCGGAGCATTCGAGCGGAAATGTACGATTGTAGAGTCGTACAGTTTAGCTGCTTCTTCAAATCTTCTTAGAACATTCGACAGACACCATAAGCCTTCAATGACAGATTCGACCTTAAAGCGGAATTTCACCCTAAATATAAGATCTCCCATGTGATTCAGCATACTGGCGTCAGCGCCAGTATGCTGTTTTTTTTTGTTTTTTATCCCACACTTACTGTATTATCCAGTAATTTCATTTTTTTCCCCCGCGGTGGACGGCGCCAGTACAGCGCGTCACATCTTCCGAAAATACCCAATATAGACTCGGGTAATCTCGGAGAAAATGCGGCGCCTGCGCACAGACCTAGGAGCTGACTGCGCAGGCGCCGTATTTCTCCGAGTCCTACGGCTATGGCGCGTCACGCCCTCCGAAATAGGACTCGGAGAAATACGGCGCCTGCGCAGTCAGCTCCTAGGTCTGTGCGCAGGCGCCGCATTTTCTCCGAGATTACCCGAGTCCATATTGGGTATTTTCGGAAGATGTGACGCGCTGTACTGGCGCCGTCCACCGCGGGGGAAAAAAATGAAATTACTGGATAATACAGTAAGTGTGGGATAAAAAATAAAAAAAACAGCATACTGGCGCTGACGCCAGTATGCTGAATCACATGGGAGATCTTATATTTAGGGTGAAATTCCGCTTTAAATAATTTGGATTTTTCAGACAAATGCATTTTTTAACAGAACAAAATATAATATAAATCAAAACAAATTTTTCAGTGTGCACATGTCTACTAACCACATGTCCTATGTAATTTTTTTACTTTCACTGACTGCTGATCCTGAGACACTATTTACTCCGACTGACCACTAACACTGGGGCATGTTCTACTCCCACTGGCCATAGCCCCCCCTTAAATTCTGAAGGACAGTAAACAGACCCTTCCATCATCCACTTTTTAAGTAGTCAAATGTTCCTATTGATAAAGGCGTCTGATATAGGAGCTCTATATTAGACAATCCACAGCCCCTACTATGGATCACCATGAACCAGGAAATTCCTGTTTCCGGGATTGTGAGACAAATGCATAATACAATCATTTAAATTTAAATTTAAATGTATTACGCCCACTTCCAGCCCACTTCCACCTACTTTGACTTACGTTGGCTTACGCCGATGAATATACGCTACGCCGGCGCAACGTTGGGAGCATTTTCTTTGTGAATTCCATACTTGTCTCCCTGCGTAGCGCCGGCGTAGCGTAAATAAGATGCGCTACGGCGGCATAAAGATGCGCCGATGTACGTGAATCTACCCCATAATGTCTATATGTAGTAAAAAAAAATTAATGGTTTGTTTTGCATCAGGAGTAGACATAATTATATGTTAGGGGCTATGCTTATGCATCTCACATATGCCCCTTTGCCTTCCTTTGCCCCCACTTAGGTAACCTGGGGTTCCCCCCTGTATCGCCCCGCTCTCTATTTCATTTTTGGGTGGAGGCAAGTGGGGATTACACCCAGGATACTATGCATATTATTGCCTCTTGTTCATTTAACAGTTTTTTGCTTTGTTTCTGTTAGATTTTTTTACTTCTTTTCTATTTCTCCTCTTTTCTTTCAAAAGCCCTGTAGGAGAGTTTCACACTTTAAGTCCGTCTTTGTGGCTATTTTTAAAAGGGTTTTTTTTTTCTTTATAATGCCAGCAATAGTGGTCACCTCCTATACTCTCAAAGGACTGAATATGCCTAAAAAACACACACGCTTACTGAATGACTTGTGGTAGATGAAAACTCATACAGCTTTTTTTTACGAGACTCACTTTACTGCTCAAAAGATACTCAAATTATCTAATTATCATTATCCTATCTCCTATCATTTACTCTCTTTAATGTCAAAATCAAAGGGCGTAAGTATTTTGATATCTCGCAAAGTTCCCTGGCAATTGAAAGTGAATTGATTTGAAGTGCTGGATTTGGAGGCCGGCAGATTATTAATAGTCAAGGGCACTCTTCTTGAATAAAATGTCACGCTGGTGAACCTATATTTGCCAAATAGCAATCGGGTCAATGTTCTAGAAACACTACTAGACTAAATTATTAAGGGAACCTCACATTTATTACATCAATAACTATGCAAAGCTAAAGGAATTTTACATAATTTGAGATTGGTTGATACCTGGAGATCAGTTCATCCTGCTGATAAAGATTTTACATTTTTTTCTAGTGTCCATCAATCTTACTCGCGTATCAACTACATTTTTATTTCTTAAATGCTACTGCCCATATTATCAATGGCTGTTATTGTCTCTTTAACCTTTTCTGACCATGCTTGTTTCTGTTTGATTTTTTTTTTTTTCTTACCTTGTTATCTTTTTCTCTTTTTACTTTCAAAAGCCCGTAGGAGAGTTCCACACTAACTTTATTTGAAGTGCCTCTTTTTGGCTATTTTTAACCACTTAAGGACCTTGCCTGTTTTTCAGACTTGGTGTTTACAAGATTAAAACAGGTTTTTTTGCTAGAAAATTACTTAGAACCCCCAAACATTATATATATATTTTTTAACTCCTGTAATGTTTGGGGGACCAGCTTGACCGCAGGACACAGGCTCTTAAATCACAAGGGAGGTTTATTGAACACAAATGGCTTTACAGCAGCAAAACAAAATAAATCATTAGTCTCACCGACTTGTAGATCTCAGTACTGTGATTGCAATTCAACAGTCCTTGCAGCTAAAGTACTCCAGAAGCAGGCTTTCAGGCAGGCCACTGCCAAGTCCTTTCAAAGTTGTTCCCAGCTTCTCATAGCTTTTGCAGCATTTACTTGTCCAGCATTACCATACACAGTCCCTGCTACACTCCTCCACTCTCACCTGCAACTTCCTGTCCTGACTTAAACCATTTCCTGGACAGGTGCATTAACCCTTTTCATCCTCTTAAAAGGACCACAGCCCAAATAGAGGGGAAACATAACGTCCTTCCAGGACGCAGCCACGGCGACCTGTACACACCCTAGAGAATAAAATGGCGGACATTGCAATACTTTGTCACGCCCTATTTGTGCAGCGCTCTTACAAGCGCATTTTTTTTGGAAAAAAATCCCTTTTTTTAATTAAAAAATAAGACAACAGTTAAGTTAGTCCAATTTTTTTTTTATGTTGTGAAAGATAATGTTATGCCGAGTAAAATAATACCCAACATGTCACGCTTCAAAATTGCGTCGGCTCTTGGAATGGTGTCAAACTTTTACCCTTAAAAATCTCCATAGGCGACGTTTAAAAAATTCTATAGGTTGCATCTCTTGAGTTACAGAGGCGGTATAGGGCTAGAATTATTTCTCTCGCTCTAACGATTGCGACGATACCTCACTTGTGCACTTTGAACACCATTTTCGTATGTGGGCGCTACTCACATATGCGCTCACTTGCCTGCTTCATAATTAAAATACTTGGGTATTAATGTTCCAGCCAACTTGAACTGATTTTTTTTATTTAATTTTAAAACGTTTGTTGCAAAATATTAAAAGGGATCTTGCCAATTGGCAACAGGGTACCTTTGCCTGGTTTGGTCATAACAGTATTCTCAAAATGAATGTAATGCCCAGGTTAACATACCTTTTTCAGAAGTTACGAATCTCTCTTTGCTGCTCCTTCCTCAAAGACCTACAGGCCACTTTTCTAGCCTTTTTTTGGGCCAAAAAAATAAGAATTTCTTTCCATATTCTTAGCTCCTCGAAACATAGGATGGGGGGATCAACTTCTCTGACCCAGTAAGATTTTTACAAGGGCTCTCATTCGGCTAGAATACTCGACTGGAACATTTCTTATTCCTAGCCATCGATCCCTTAGCCCTGGATCCAAGAACATATACTGTACCCCATCCCCCTGGTCCCACTGCACCGGAGTCCCGCAACCACCTGCTATGAGACATCAGATAGCTGTTTCACCAGTCAGGGGATTTGAAATTCCAGCAGCTTAATCTCCTAAAGTGCCTCATAAAGGTACGTATAGGAGGCATTCCAATTGGTCAGCGCCGACCAATCAGGACCCACCTAGCCCATCCTGTCAGCGCTGGAAAAGACGGGAGAAAGCCACTGGGATTTCAAATCTCTGGACCTGGAAGTGGCAACCTAATGTTTTACAGCGGGTGATCGTGGGACCCGGGTACAACAGGACGGGGGGGGGGGGGGTCCAGTGTAAGTTCACCTTACAGATTTTACACAAAGGTGAAATTACACTTTAAGCACCCGTTGATTTGTCCTACATGTATGGTAGCTCAAAAAAATTCAATCTGCTTAGATATCTTCATTTCCGACTCCTTTATCTCCTATCTTGGGCTGTTCAGCCTTTATCCCAGGTTATACGAATTCTAAGTTTCTTAACCTAATCTGTGCTGGTATAAACTGTGTGCAATTGCATTCCCAATTGTTGGAAGATTGCCTTTTGTTGCAATAAACCTATTGTTAACGATCTGTACCCTTTAATAATAGCCTGTTTTGGGATACTACAACAAGTTCTTCTCCACAGAGGCACACACTCTTTAATATATACTGTTCCTCCAAATGCGGAAATAGGACTTTCAAATATGGAATTAACTGTAAATTGTGTAGGTTATGCTCTGTGTTTTATTTTTTGCTTACAGTGTTGAACTGTGGAAGTGTAGTACATTCTATTTTGACGTTCCAGTTATACAACAGTTATTTTTTGGGGTTTTGGTTACTATACAATTGATTCACGTTTGATTTGTAGGACTATGGTATGTATTTGAGACTTTTTTTTTTTAATAATTTTTTTTATTAATATATATATATATATATATATATATATATATATATAAAAAAACTTTGCATTGATACACAAGTTAATGCCAATCACTAACACTGGATGGGTTTCTGATTGAACTAAAATATTCAAATTTGTAGATCATCTATCATAGCACTTAACTAAACAGGTTTCCATTCTCTACAACTGTTTCCATTGCGTACAGTGGAATCTTGGCTTTACGAACCTGAAAACAGTCTTATTGCAAGCTCAGCTGGACATAAAGGTTATAGTAAATATACCTAATTAAAATATGGCTGAGATGTCTTTACTAGGGATGAGCTTCGAGTTCGAGTCGAACCCATGTTCGACTCAAACATCATCTGTTCGGCCATTCGCCGAATTTCAAACATTATGGGCCGTTCGCACCAAATTCGAGTGGCGCGTCACGGCCCATAATTCACTGCGGCATCACAGTACATTGCTGGCTGATGCTGGCACATGCTTGGCCAATCACAGCGCCATAAGCAAAGAGAGCCATAATTGGCCAAAGCCAGGTGCGGGCTTCCCCTTAATATCCATACACGGGGCATGTAATGGGCTGGGGGGTACCTATACCATTTCTCAATGATTTTCATCCATATTGCCAGGACCAGACATTACATTAAAGCCGCAAGCAGTTTTAAATTACCTTTTTCCTATAAAAATGTCACTTTGTGCAGGGACAGTTCTAAACACGGGAAACACGTTCCACTTCACAGGCATACTATAGACACCCAGCAGGTACGATATTTAAAGGAATATTTCACTTTTTTTCACTTTAAGCATCATTAAAATCGCTGCTTCCGAAAAAACTTTAGTTTTTAAACCTTTTTTGCATTGATACATGTCCCTTGGGGCAGGACCCGGGTCCCCAGACAATTTTTAGGACAATAACATTTGATTTCGAACGTTTAAGTCCCATAGACTTTAATGGGGTTCTAAAGTTCACGCAAACTTTTGGTGCGTACGCAGGTTCTGGTGCGAACCGAACCGGGGGTTGTTTGGCTCATCCCTAGTCTTTACATATCAGCTACAGAAATCCTTGCCATTATATGCAAAATATATTTCAATTTATACCACAAATATTTGCATTAACACCAATTATACAATTACCCCATGAGCAACATACATTGGTGTAAAATGCTACTATTGTAGCATAAGTACATTAATGAAGTACATTTATACCATGTGTATGCGCTGACTTGCATCGATAAACACATGCTGGCATATCTGATGTAAATAGATTCAAAATAGTATTTTTGTCTTCTAAAAATATTTTATAAGGGTAAACAGAAATAGAGAAAGAAAGAGATAGAAAGAAAGAGATAAAGGGAGAAAGAACAAGATAAAGGGAGAAAGAAAGAGGGAGAGAAAGGAAGAGAGAAAGAAAGAGTTATTTTTTTTGCAAGTAAAGCATTGCACCAACAATCTGCAAATGGCTGGTGCTATGCAGGACCCCTGCAGACTATTAGCCGGATTCACATACATCTGCGCATCTTTATGCCGCCGTAGCGTTTCTCTTTTACGCTACGCCGACGCAACGCATAGAGGGAAGCATGGAATTCACAAAGCAAATACTCCCAACGTTGCGCCAGCGTAGCATATAGTCGTAGGCGTAAGGCAGCGTAAGTGGAAGTGGGCGTGATACATTTTAATGAAGCGTGACCCCATGCAAATGATGGGCTGAGCTTCAGACAAGTACTTAAAATGAACTGCGCATGCGTCGTACCTTGGACGTATCCCAGTGTGCATGCTCACAATCACGTCGAAACAACTGGCTAAGATACGTCCAATCACTGCCTAAGACGTGAACGTAACCTACGCCCAGCCCTATTTAAGTACTACGTAAACTACGTAAAATTCGATGGCCTTCGTTTCCTGGTCCATACCTTTTGCATGAGTTGCGCCTCCAATATGGGAAATAACTTTACGGCGGACGTAAACCTTACGCAAATTACTTAAAACATGCGCCGGGCGCAAGTACGTTCATGAATCGGCGTATCTCCCTCATTTGCATATTTGCATCGAAAATCAATGGGAGTGCCAAAAGCGTCCAGCGTAACTATGCGCCCACTATACGCCGGCGTAGGCAAAGTACGTCGGTTGGATGAAGCCTATTTTTCGACGTATCTAGCTTTGTGGGTCGGCGCATAGATACGACGGCGCACATTTGTACTTACGTCGGCGTATCTGGAGATACGTCGGCGTAAGTGCTTTGTGAATCCGGCTAAATGAGTGTAATCTGTCAGTCCATACATTGTACTGGCAGGCAGTTTCACACTGACAGAAAGACTCAATGCACTACCACAGTAGTCAACAACTGGTTCTTAGTTTATTCATTTACAAAACTCTCTGAATGAATGATGTGGGTGCAGCAAATGGAGCGCTCTTTACAAAAAGTGACAGCTAGTGCGGGGAACCTCTCCCCATATTGCTGCCACACACAGGGGTCAGATCGCCAAGCAACTGCAGGAGCTGGAACATGTTACATGTTCCACCCTAAAAGTGGGTGGAATATGTTGCATGTTCTCAAAAGTGAACTTATCTTTTAATTGCTATAAGTTGCACTATCTCTTCCCAATAAAGGATTTGTGGGGATAACCAGGGAACAACTACATGGAGAGGGAAGTTAAAGCGGAATTTCACCCTAAATATAAGATCTCCCATGTGATCCAGCATACTGGCGTCAGCGCCAGTATGCTGGGGTTTTTTTTTTTAATCGCACACTTACTGTATTATGCCGGAATTTCTTTTTTCCCCCCGTGGTGGACGGCGCCATTATAGCGCGTCACATCTTCCTAAAATACCCGATATGGACTCGGGTAATCTCGGCGAAAATGCGGCGCCTGCGCACAGACCTAGGAGCTGACTGCGCAGGCGCCGTATTTCTCCGAGTCCTACGGCTATGGCGCGTCACGCCCTCCGAAATAGGACTCGGAGAAATACGGCGCCTGCGCAGTCAGCTCCTAGGTCTGTGCGCAGGCGCCGCATTTTCGCCGAGATTACCCGAGTCCATATCGGGTATTTTAGGAAGATGTGACGAGCAATACTAGAGCCGTCCACCGCGGGGGAAAAAAATGAAATTCCGGCATAATACAGTAAGTGTGCGATTAAAAAAAAAAAAAACAGCATACTGGCGCTGACGCCAGTATGCTGGATCACATGGGAGATCTTATATTTAGGGTGAACCTCCGCTTTAAAATCACTTGATTTGCATTTATAATTGTATACATTAAATGAATTTTGTTGGTGTCAGAATATCGATGTATTCGTTCTCATGGCTAATCTTGCTCTTATAAAACCAATAAAAACATTGAAAGATAAAATAAAGGATTTGAGTGAGGTGTGACAGTATAAAAGGAAACTGTAATATCATTCTGAAAACTAAAAAATTATTAAGTATCTGACAACTTTTTAATATCTTTTGTTATGTTCATTTTTTCACTATGTTTTTTTTTTTCAACTTTTTGAAATGGGTACAAAGAAAAAAATACTTAAAATGTATAAATAATGGAATGAACTAACAGTGGGAGTGAGTTGTGTTCAGCTCCTTTGTTGTGTTATGTTTTGATCTTTATCGAGCCTTACATTTGCTAATCAGTACTATTCTTGATGTAATTTGTATTAGGTTTCAGTTATGCAGAAAGAGCTCACTGCGCTTCAACCAGAATTGATTAAAACTTCAGCAGACACAGAGAAGATGATGATTAAAATAGAAAAGGAGACTGTGGACGTTGACGCTAAAAGAGAATTGGTGTCTGCTGACGAGAAGGTGGCTAATGAGGCAGCTGCAGCCTCTCAAGCAATTAAGGTAATCACAGGATCAATGTTTGGTTATAGTGTGTTGTTAATTGTATTAGTGGTTACCTGTTAACTGAGATTTTAAAACAATTTTGTCAACAAGTTTACAAATGTAACACAATTTACCAGTTTTGGCAGTGGGGAACTTGAGGCTAAATCTAGACAAATAAGCTTTTCCACTCACTTCTTGTAGCTAAGCACTACTTATTTTGTTCCAGATGTAAAGTAAATCATCTAAGCACCATACTCTTGTTTACTGGGCCCATTACTGTATTTGATTTGTTACATGTACTCATTCACATAGCATAACTTTAAAATATGCTGCTTACTTTTTACGTACATTTTAGAGTGTGGTACAGTTAGCTCTTCTGTCATCTATTTATTACTATTGGGATATTTCCTTTCTCTTCCTCTTTGGACAAGAGAGTAAAGGAAATCTCTAGAAACTTAGGCTCAGAGAGTAAAAAACAATGTGTTGAGTGGGGAAGTGTTAGAACCTCGGTGTGCCTTCTATAGGGAGATTCCCCTTGACTACCTTGCCAGGTAGCTAGTGTCATTCAGAAAAGGAAGTGACATGTCTGCAGGCAGTAATACAGTGCCTTGAAAAATATTCACACCTCCACATTTTGTCTCATTTTGAAAATGATAAATGGTTTTCAGATTTTTTTACAAATACATATCTGGAAAGTGTGGCATGCATTTGTATTCTGCCTCACCCCCTCTCGAGCCACAGATTCTAGATTGGATTTAGGTCTGGACTTTGACTGGGCCATTCTAACACATAAATATGCTTTAAACTAAACTATTCAATTGTAGCTTTGGCTGTATAGGGCCGTTAAACTGCTGGAAGGCGAACCTCCGCCCCAGTATTAAGTCTTTTGCAGACTCTGACAGGTTTCCTTCTAGAAAAGAAAAGCATCCCCACAATATGATGCTGCCATCACCATGTTTCACAGTGGGCATGATGTGTTCAGGGTGATGTGCAGTGTTTGTTTTCTGCCACACTTTCTTTCAACAATGGCTTTCTTCTTGCCACTCTTCTATAAAGGCCAGATTTGTGGAGTGCATGACTAATGGTTGTCCTGTGGACAGATTTTCCCACCTGAATTGTGGATCTCTGCAGCTCCTCCAGAGTTACCATGCACCTCTTGGTTGCTTCTCTGATGCTCTTCTTGCCCGGCCTGTCAGTTTAGGACTTTAGGAGGAAGATCATCCATGTCTTGGTAGGTTTACAGTTGTGCCATACTCCATATTTAGACGATGGATTGAACAGTTCTCTGTGAGATGTTTAAGCTTGAGATATTTATTTATAACCTAACTCTGCTTTAAATTTCTCCACAACTTTATCCCTGAGCTGTCTGGTGTGTTACGTGACCTTCATGATGCTATTTGTTCACTTAGGCAATGTGTTTGCACTAGATTTTAATTAGGGTATCAGAGTAAAGGGGCTGAATGCAAATGCACACCACACTTTTCACGTATTTATAAAAAAAAAAAATTGAAAACCATTTATAATTTTCCTTCCACTTCACAATCATGTACCACTTTGTGTTGGTCTATCACATAAAATACATTTACATTTGGGTTGTAACATGACAAAATGTGGAAAATTTTAAGGGGTATGAATACTTTTTCAAGGCACTGTATATAAGGCTTGTATGTATGGGTGTCCTCTAATTAAATATTCTGGAGGCTTTAAAGGAAGTTTGTAAAAGTGTGATGTAAGAATGGTCAATAATGTTTTACAGCCACCAAGTATTAAACTTTAATTCTCCATTCGTCATTTGACAATGTAATATCCCACTATAAAAATTGCCAGATTTTTCTATAGTATAGCAAATAACAAAGAAATGTATGAATTTCATTTCTGCCCATCACAAAATTATACGTTAAATTCTGCTGTCGTGCATTCTTCAACAAGAAATTATTTTGCATGCTTTCATCTATTTTGTGCCTTTAAAAGTCCTTGTTTAGCATTACAACGCTCAAGAAAGCACTGCAGTCATGGTTCCTTCAGTCATATATTGTCTTTGCAACTCCAGTTTTTTTTTTGTTAAAACCTATTTTTATCCAAATTTTTTTTTTGTACGAGTTCAACCCTCTCTGTCTAATACAGTATAATGAGCTTATGTTTCTGGAGTGATTGCTTATCATTTCCTATTCTGCATAGTAGAGACAACCAAAAAAAAGAATAGGGTTTGCACCTTGGCACATGCTGTCCACCTATCATGTACTCTGCATTGTTTTGGCCAAACTGAAAAATCCCAGTTAAAAGAGAAGTTATTTTATTTATTTATTATTATTCATACTTACTTAAGTGGATGCATGCGACTAGCTGTCCCCCGGTGCCTCTACACTGAGAACGGAGTGATCGAACACTGCCGATTGATTGGTTCTCACAGCTCCCCGAGCAGAGTGCTGGTGACTGTCGGTCACAGCTCTCTGCTCTGCCACCTCCTCGCTCGCTGAGAGGCTGAGCTGGGTGTCGGTCCAGGGATCTAGGCGCATCCTAACTCTATGGTCGTGATAACACCCGAGCCTTGACCAACTCTGTGATTACTATCAGGGTCAGTTAGTTTTTTAGCGTGTTTTAGTTAAGATAAAAAAAAGCAAATTGTGCCCTACTATAGGTACAAACAACAAAGAATATACACATATGTAGTATCGTCAGGAGCAGGAGAATTAATTTGGAGTTGTTTTTTGGCAATAGGCTATAAAAATAGCAAGAAATATACAGCTAAATAAAAAAATATATGTATTTTTTTAACTATTTTGGGCCAGTTTTCATTTGATACAAAAAAAAAAACAGGAGATACCCATTACCATTTACCACCAAATAAAAGCTTGATCTGACAAGGTATAATTCACCTGGATACGGTAATTAGTTGCAATGATATGTACCGCTTTACTTCATGTCAAAATTTCAAAACTGTGTTCAGGCGTTAGGATTTCTTTTACCCTCCATTATGAAAGGGTTAAGCATTTATTAAGATGCACAGGTGTTCTGTGCTTCCACATACAGTCAGCCACATTCATGTTAACTGGGACGCAAGAGCTGCACGGGCACAGTAGCTGCTTCCAATTTGACTTCCTGCATGAGGAAGCACAGAACACATGTGCATCCTTTGCAGGCCAAACATGGCCCTCACACAGGTGTATGTCTAAGTGTGCCTGTGTGATCAAGGCCTTACTGGGCACAGCTAAAAAATAGGTGATTTTATATGTTGAGTGTTTTTGATGCTTCAACTTACAAAATAGTCAGGTGTAAATTGGTCCTTAAGATCAACCCTCCTGTAGAGTATATACCTCATTCACACTGTAACCTTTTCATAATGATCAGTGCCTTTCTACTGGCAGCCTCTTTTGGATAAGTGAATAATGTGACAATACAAGGGGAAAAGGTTATATACTAGCACTAGCAATACAGTTTTGACATATACTCTGTTACTTACTATGAATATCCAATACAGCAGTCGTTTCCAATGTCTGTAATTATTTTTTAATAGAATGTGCTCCTTATAAGTTATTCTGAATTATACATAAAAGAGTTAACACATTCTTCTCTTGTCAGAATTGTATGCCTTCCATTCTATGCCCTTTTAAGATGTTATTTAAGAATATTTCAGAGGAAATATAAATGACAAAAAAAAATATTTCTACTTTCCTGTTTAGAGATATGCCACTTTAAATGTGCTTTGAAAATTGTACCTATTTTTGGTTATTATAACTAGCTATAGCAACTGTACTGTAAATATAGTATAGGATATACTGCATACATTCTTTAGAAAGTGCATTGCCGAACTCCAACGTGCCTTAGTTCGAAGGAACAGTTCCAGATTTCAAATCTCTAAGGGTAAAGAGGGGAGTAGGTATCAGTATGGCTCTGGCTATGTGGCTATATGTCGTCAAATAAGACAGAGCTTAGTCAGGTGTGTGTAGCAGTTGACAGTATGGCTGGATAATATAGAATTATATTATACCACTCAATGTGGAATTATACTACTTAAATAGTATATTTACTAGATCATCCAGTAGCACTTTATCTCCAGCAGCATTGTACACAGCTCGTAACATTGGTGCCTACGCAAACTATTGACGCCTAAGTACTATCATGTGGGCAGGCATGTGTATTCTTATGCAAATACCAGCATTCGGAAACTCTATCTATGAGTTTGATTTTAGGGGAGTAGGACTAGAAAAGTAGGAACAGACATTGGAATAGGACAAGAAAAACCGTGCTAGACCATTAACAAGATGTAGGCAGCAGCTTAAAGTGTGATACACACATATCAATTGGAAAACAAAAGTAGAAAGCTGTCCCAATAAGCCACATTAACCATAAAAAATGCATATATAAAAATGACATAAATAATAATTGGAACATGAAGTATAATTCCACAAAAAATTATTATTATGATTGATTTCCACACCAGCCCATATCTTGAATCGATAATGTCCAACCAAAAATTATCTATAGGCTGTATACTGAGCGAACCAAAATTAAGTCCTTAAATTCAATCCAATCTTCCTAAGCAGCACCGAAGGGATTCACACAATTGCAAGTGCCCACCACTGTATTAAATGGCTGCTTACCGAAAGGCAAACACAGCCGCTGCCTTTGGCTTGCACACAGAGTAGGAAGGAATCCGGATTGAACCAGAAAGTGGAATGACCAGCTAGATGTTCCTCACCGTATTATAGGTGTCCGTGACAGAAGGATGGATAACTCAAGAAAAAAAAAGAATATGGACCATAGTGTGATACCATCTAAATGTTTTAATATATAAAAGTATTGCACTTACATGAATTAGAATAAATGATCACATAAAAAATGTTGCCGGCCGGCAAATACAGGAGCCCGTCCTCCTCTTAAGCAGCGTGGTGACGTCAGTACATCGCACTCAAGCACGTTTCGTCACAGTCTGACGTTTTCAATGCGAACGGACATTTCACTTTGCTAATTTTTTTCTATTAGTAGGACACAATTTAAGGGAAAAATCTTTCAAATAATATAATCCACAGCAATAAAGACAACTTTTATAGGTTAAACACAGTAGGTAAGATTGCTGTTATTATTCCACCTTTTTATGGAGTTGAGTTGACATACCACCATCATGTACACAGACAGCATTTAAACACCGTGCATATGTTCGAACCTTACCCCTCCCTATCCAAAACTAAAAAGTTGCATTGACTTTTGCAGTCTTTTAATTTGTAACATTTATAAATATCATTCCCCTGACATCTGCTTAAAATGGAGAGGCATGGTTTCTTTCTTGGAGTGTATTTCCAGCACTTTCTTTTTGGATTATGAAGGGAGCAAATGGCTTCTTTATAGACCTGGATATTATAAATCAGCCCTCAAAATTTGTGCTCGCTTGCTCGCGAGTGAAAAAATGTGCAGGGCGAGTGTGGACAGTGCCCCCCACTGCGCTGCGAGCCCCTCTCCGCCTCCCACCTGCCAGACATCCCCGCCCACACAGGCACATAGAGTGCATTTCCATAGAAGTTATGGAACCACCTGTCTCTGCCTCCCACCTGCCCGATATCTTCTCCCACCTGCCGGACAAAACCCACACATTCACATAGAGTGCCCTTCCATAGAAGTGTAAGAGACGCCCAGTAAATGTCTCTACAAGGCACTCCCATGTGGGCAGGCTCAAACCCTCTAAGTCCGCCCTCAGTGTGCACCCTCGTGTGCTGGGAAGAAGTGGGGAGGAGAATAGGAGCATAGATGTGCTGGATTGGGGGGGGGGGTGTAATTGGAGGCATAGATATGATGTCTGAATCATACCTATGCCTTAATGGTCACTGGTTATGGTTCATTGATGGGCACTGGTTATGGTTCATTGATGGGCACTGGTTATGGTTCATTGATGGGCACTGGTTATGGTTCATTGATAGGCACTGGTTATGGTTCATTGATGGGTTCATTGATGGGCACTGGTTATCGTTCATTGATGGGCACTGGTTATGGTTCATTGACGGGCACTGGTTATGGTTCATTGACGGGCACTAGTTACGTTTCATTGACGGGCACAGGTCAAGCTACATTGATGGGCGGGGGGCGTGGCCGGATGTGAACGAGGCAGCAAGTGTTTCTCAGGAGCTCCGTGCTGATCCTGATTTTTATCCGATATTCGGACGACTTATTGCATTTTTCAGGCTCTGTAAGGCTGGGCAGTGCTGGTGACATCCTGGTCATGAGAAGGAGTGGGCACAAACAGGGGAGGACACAGCAGAACACGCAGCGCCAGACCCGCTCTGCACGTGGCATTGAGCAGGGAGCACCTGCGGCCATCTTGCCTCCCATTATACCTGCCAGGAATGTGGGGAGGAAGGACAGGCGTATGGAGGTACCAGCAGTGAATAGCGGTCACGGTCTGGAGGACCCCCTGTCTGATGCCCAGGATCGTGGAGCGACTCCGGAGGATATTACCGGCCCCATCCTGGAGGCCATTGAGGCCAGCAAGGCGGCGGTGATGGTGGGAATTGATCATGTCGCCACAGAGTGCACTCTCATCCGGCATGAACTCGATAAGTTCAAGGGCCGGCTTACTGAGGCTGAAGGGCGGATATCTGAGGTAGAAGATGTGGCTCATTCACATGGAGCGCAGCTGTTGGAGCTGAGGGACCAGGTGAACTCCCTTCAACGTAGAGCCTGCAATTGGGGGATCTCCCCCCCACTTATGTGGCGGAGAGGGCGCATAGAGTGCCCACGGGGGTGCGCCCTCCGGGGGCATTCCCGCGCCCTTTTCTCGTCCGGTTCCTCAACTACAGAGATCGTGACATGATCTTGCGGGAGTCCCGGAAGCATCAGGAGCTGCGCTTTGAAAACACCAGGGTGATGCTTTTCCCGGATTTTTCAGCGGAAACCCAGCGCAAGCAGCGTTCCTTCAATGACATCCGCAAAAGGCTGAGGGAGAAAGGTATCCAATACAGTATGCTGTACCCCAATAGGCTCCGGGTTCAACATGGTGGATCTGTTAAGTTCTTCGATTCCCCGGGGGAGGCGTGCGAATGGCTGGACCATAACCCGTGATCCTGGCGACGACTGAATATGTGGCATTCGTTTTGGAGCTATCACTTAGTTGGGGGGCCTGAAGTATCCTACCTTCGTCTGGAGTGGCTGTGACTGTGACTGACCTGCATTCCCTGGACTTCAGAGAGGTACTTTTTTTATGGTCTGGATGCGTCTGGTGTTCCCCCCCATTCTTATTTTTGTGCTTTATACTTTTATATTTATTTTTTGTTTCTTCATCTTGCCCTATATTTTTGTCCCTGAACTAACGTCCCACATATTGTTTTCTGTGCCCAAATCTTCCTGACAGTGGCTACCATGTGGCCGCTAGGTGGCGCTCTTGGACTGCAGATCTGTTTTAAACAGCTTGGCCAGTGAACAGAGCTTATTCATGCTTCTCATTCGTCCATACTTTATTGCGTGGAGCTCCATGGAGAACCAAAGGATTTTTGTTATTTTTTCTCTTTTTTTCATTGCTGAACTTTTCGTTACAAGGTCAAGGATTCTCCACTGTATTTTTGTTCTCTCCCAATTTTTTATTGGGAGTCTGGGATTAAGCTGCGTACCAAGTTGTTAGTTTTTGTTTTACCGTTGGGTTTTGGTATGATAGCAGGGGGGGAAGTTCTAGTTCTAACTCAGTTCACCACCTACTGCAAAGTGCGTGCGTTACACATCTATGGCGAGGGGATGAGGTATCTGACAGCTCAGGTTGTATTATTCAAATGTCACACCTTGATCGGAGGCAGTTTGTATCCTGTGTGCCTAGTTTTCCATTTTATTTGTACATTATTATTTTCAAGTTGATAAATGGCGGATAAGGTTAATGTAGTGTCATGGAATGTCCGGGGTCTGAACAACAAGTTTAAGAGGGCCTCAGTATTTCAAATGCTTAAACAGTGCAAACCGCATATCGCCCTTCTGCAGGAGACGCACCTGGACGGCAGTAGGGTCCTGGCTCTGCGAAGGGCCTGGGTCCAGAAGTCCTTCCACGCCACCTACTCCACCTTTGCAAGGGGGGTGACTATCCTGATTAGTAAAACTCTGCCGTGCACTATACATCAGGTGTTTTCGGATCCGGGGGGCGATATGTGGCGGTCCTTCTAGATATATTTCAATACAAAATGCTATTGGTAAATGTTTATCTGCCCCCACCTGTAAATATTCAAGTGTTGTATGACATGTTTGCCCGGCTGGCTCCCTTTGCTCACCTCCTTCTGGTGGTGATGGGCGACTTCAACGCCATTTTAGATGCGTTGGACTCGTCCAACCCTGGGAGGCAGGGGTCAGCTGACCTACTTGCATGGGTATCGGTGGCTGGGCTGACGGAGGTGTGGCGGGCTCGGAACCCTCTTCAAAGGGCCTACTCCCACATCTCTGCGGTTCACCACTCCTCGGCCAGAATAGATTTGGCGTTTGGCAACTCAGCACTGTTGCCGCTGGTGCAGGAAGCCACATACCTGGCCGGGGGAGTGTCCGATCACTGCCCCCTGTCTCTCACTCTCGGTCTATCCGCTGGGAGGGGGAGGGGGGGTGGCGGTTGTCACCAGGGTGGCTGCAAAATGACCAAGTGGTGGACCACTTAAGAGAGGCGGCTGCCTCCTATTGGCCAGTCAACGTGGATACAGCGGATCCACCGGTGGTGTGGGACTCCTTTAAGGCAGTAATGAGGGGTGAATGTGTATCGGCCATTAAGGCGGAGAGGGTGACTCACAATGAAGAATTACATAGGTTGCGGGAGGTTGAACAGGAATGGACGGAGAAATATGCCAACTGCCCCTCTGATGCCTCATATGTATCCCTGATGGACGCCAGGCGTTCTTTATCCCTGCACTTTTCAGATCTAGCACACACGGAGATTAGACATAGGACCGAACGGGTTTTCTCGGAGGGTGACAAGAATGGGAAACTGCTGGCAAGGCTAGTGGCGATGGACAATCAGGTCACTAATATCCCCGTAATTAAGAACAAGGATGGGGCCCTGGTCAGTGACCCCTCTGAGGTGCTAAAGGTGTTCCAGGACTATTTTTCTGAACTATATGCGCCGATCCCGAGCTATGATACCACCGAATTGGATACCCTCTTGGGGGGCTTGGCCCTCCCGGGGTTGTCCGACGAGGACCGGGAGTCTCTGGATGCTCCCATCACTAACAAAGAAATAGTGGCGGCAATTTTCGCCTTTCCCCCTCACAAAGCCCCGGGACCGGATGGTTTCCCGGCGGACTTCTATAAATGCTTTGCTGAGGAGTTAGCCCCTAGATTAAATGCCCTGTTTGCTCAATGCTTAAAATTGAATAGGCTCCCGGCCTCCATGTTAGACGCATACATGGTATTACTGCCCAAGCCCGGCAAGGACCTGTTGGTCTGCTCTGCCTACAGGCCAATTGCCCTTCTAAATGCGGATCTAAAAATTTTGACAAAGGTCCTGGCCACGCGGCTTGTGGGGGTGATTTCCTCCCTGGTCGATATTGACCAGACGGGGTTCATGCCCGGAAAGTCTACTGACACGAATCTGAGGCGATTGTTCACACATCTTCAGCTCCCCGGGCCAGTGGGGGGTACCAGGATTATCGTATCGATTGACATCGAAAAGGCATTCGATTCAATTGATTGGGGGTATATGCATCGGGTTCTGGAGAAGATGGGTTTTGGGCCAGTTTTTAGGCACTGGATAACATTATTGTATAGTGCTCCCAGAGCCGCAATTAGACTGGGCCACTCGGTCTCCCCCTTTTTTTCGGTGGGTAGGGGAACTAGGCAGGGGTGCCCATTGTCCCCTTTTCTTTTTGCCCTTACCATGGAGCCCCTGGCTGTAGTGCTTAGGAAATCTACTGAGGTGGGAGCTATTCGAGTGGGCACGATACGGGAATGTTTGGCATTATATGCTGATGACATGCTTTTGTTTCTCGAGGACCCTGGTCCCTCGCTTCGGGCGGCCCTGAGGATTCTGAATGATTTCACTATTTTTTCTGGCCTGAAGGTAAATTGGGGCAAGTCCTCAATTTTGCCATTGGACGAGGGAGCCAGGGGGGGAGCAGATCCGAATTTGCCCCTACAGTGGGTCTCGTCCTTCACTTACTTAGGGGTCAGGATCACGGCGAACAGCGCAGATTACTTGACCCTTAATTTGGTCCCCCTGTTATCCTTTTTTAAGCAGAAGGCCCTGGCGTGGCAGAAACTCCCACTCTCACTGATAGGAAGAATAAGCCTTCTTAAGATGAAAATCCTCCCGGTAGTCTTATACTTCCTACGGCACGCTCCAGTGCGCGTCCCTAAGTCCTTTTTTAAACAATTAGATGGCATCACTAGTTCCTTTCTATGGGCCCCCAAAATGCCGCGTATAGGGCTCAAGGCGCTTCAGGAACCCTGGGGTCAAGGGGGGCTAGCTCTGCCAGACTGGAGGAAGTATTACCTCGCAGGCCAAATGGTTTTCGTCCACAGGTGGCTCACCTCTGATGACGGGGACTCTGCCACAGTACTAGAGGCAGCTCACCTGGGGTCTTACGAGACTTTGAGACTGGCTATACATAGGGGAGTGGGGTCTGACCTGCCGCTGATGTCGGCCATGCGGGCGACTGTCAGAACGTGGGGCGATGCGGTGGCTCTGGCCTGCCCCAGCTACTTGGGATTCTCGCCACAGACTCCGCTGTGGGGGAATCCCAAACTGCCACACTTCTATTCCTATCCGGATCCGATGGTGTGGGCAACTAGGGATATTAAGCTTCTCAAGGACGTGACTAGTTATGGGGAACTACTTACCTTTGACCAGCTTAAGGCGCGGTTTGATCTCCCGAACTCCTATTTTTTAAGATACATCTAGCTTCGCCATGCTTTCCGGGCTCAGTTCCGGGAGAGGGCGATTAAATCCATCAGATCGTCTCTCGAGGACATGCTCATGGAAGAGGACCTTCCTAAGACCCTGTCTGTCTCATATAAGGAAATGTTTAAAAAGAGCCCGGCAGCCTTGATTAAATGCAGGGAGAGGTGGGAGAGGGAGGTCCCTGGTATAGATGTGAGGACTGGGATGACATGTGGGACAGTCCCTTTCAGCACTTGGTATCTGCGAGGGACAGGCTGATACACTTTAAATTTCTACACAAAATCTATTTCACCCCAGCGAGACTCTCAGTTTTGTTTCCCTCAGTCACCCCGGAGTGCTGGAGGTGCTCCTTTTCGCCGGCTGATGCCAACCATATCTTCTGGGAATGCCCGCAAATCAAGGTATTTTGGGAAGGGGTGGTTACTTGCCTAAAAAATATTCTGCATGTGCCTGTTCCACTGTCGGTGCAGGTATGTCTTCTGGGCTTAGTGGATGAGGTGGTCCCCTCTAGGGCCCTGAGAACACTGCTGAACATAGTACTGTTCTATGGGAGGAAGGCCATATTACTTAAATGGAAATCACCCGCCCTGCCGGATCTAGCCTTCTGGAAGGGCCTGGTAAACTCAATGATGCCCCTATATAAGGCGACCTATATCTCTAGGGGGTGCGGGAAGAAGTTTGATAAGGTCTGGCGGGCCTGGTTCAATACTGACGTCACTGCAGGATAAAGTGGAAGGCTGAACAGGGGTTTCAATCCTGATCTACTCAATTTACGTGTGGCACAGATGGGGTTTCTTATGCTGTAGCGATGGAGGGGAGGCCGGGTTGATTTCTTCTTCGGATCTCACGCATGGTGGGAGCATGGTCTAAGTACTGAGTTGCCTGTTATATACAGGAGCTAATAACTGTCTGTATTGCCAAATTTCAAGGGTATGACTCTCCTTTTGCATGCACTAACGCCGAAATGGTGGTGAACTGAGTTGAGGGGTCATGGGAGGGGGGGGGGGAGGGTGGGGGTTTTGTTTGGTAGGCAGTCACCTATGTTAGGTGAGTTATCAATGTTGCGACCATGTTGGTCGCGAGAGACATGGTGTTGTGCCATGGTACTCTCTATTTTGTTTGTGTCTGTATGTCTTGTTGAAAAATCTCAATAAAAATTTAAAAAAAAAAAAAAAAAAGCTACATTGATGGGCAAAGTTCAAGTTACATTGATGGGCACTAGTCGCACTGCATTAAATGGCACTGGTTATGCTGCATTGATGTGCACAGATCTGCTGCATTAATGGGCACTGGTCAGGCTGCATTGATGGGCACTGGCTACGCTGCATTGATGGGCACTGGTCAGGCTGCATTGATGGGCACTGGTCAGACTGCATTGATGAGCACATGTTACACTTCATTGATGAGAACAGGTTACGCTTCATTGATGAGCACAGGTTACGCTTCATTAATAGGCACGAGCTACGCTGCATTGATGGGCACTGGTTACGCTGCATTGATGGGCACTGGTTACGTTGCATTGATGGGCACTGGTTACGCTGCATTGATGGGCACTGGTTACGATCATTTATGAGGGCGTGTTTAGGGGCGGGATTAGGGGCGGGCATGGTAGGAGTTGGGTGGAGCAACTGGTGGCGAGTAACCCTTATGGCCTGGCTAGTAGCTCAGGACTTGAAATGTTGAGCCCTATTATAAATGGCCTGGTATTAGTTGCCTGGTAGGGGTTGGTCTTGTTACTCTATATTGTTTTTCCTATGTATATAAGCTGTCCTAATAGCTATTTAATATGTTTACTACCAAAGAACTTCATGTTGGCATCCAATTCGTCTTCAGCATGCTGAAATCAGAGCCATGCTAATGAGATGACTGTCAACATTTTAATAATATATGCATTCAATCTCTGCAATACATGCACGTGTCCCAGGGTTATATCCATTTATATCCAACAAAAAATACATGTTGATCCTAGCAAAAACGCACCCAGGTCCTATTTTTCCACTGTGGATAAATTTTCTTGTCTGAATTCAGAAATGGTATCAGCTTTGCCCAGTTATCTTGTACTACACTAGAGGATCCCTCACCTTATCACCACAGCATATAGTATAATTGCATTGTAGTTCAAGAGAAGAACTGGGGGAGCTGGTTAGATTCATTGAAATGACACAGTCGGGGAGAACAGAACCAGCTGTTAATTTCTTACAGGATCAATATGTATTTGTTTTGGTCAATTAAAATATACACTTCCTGCCCAGTGTTGGTGTTAATAAAGATTATATTTTAAAAAAAATACACTTCCTTTGGTATATTTAACAGACCAAAAGGGACAGCATTTTAAAAACATTTTTTTCATACACTTTGCACCTCTCCATGGCAAACAGATTTAACGGCACCTTTGAGGCCGCGTACACACGGAGGGACATATCCGCTGAAACGGTCCGACGGACCGTTTCCAGCGGACATGTCTCCTCCGGATTTTGGTCCGATGGCGTGTACACACCATCGGATCAAAATCCCCGCCGGCAGACAGCGCGGTGACGTGGCGGTGACGTTGACGCCGCCACGTCACCGCACCAGGAAGTAAAAAGCTTCCACGCATGCGTCGCATCCTTCAGACGCTTGTGCGGGCAGATATGTCCGCTGGTTAGTGTACTAACCAGTGGACATATCCAACGGACATGTCTTGAGCGGACAAATTTTAAAGCATGTTTTAAAATCTGTCCGCCGGTCGGACATGTCCGCTAGCCCATACACACAATCGGATTTGTCTACTGAACTGGTCCGTCGGACCAGTTTGAGCGGACAAATTCGATTGTGTGTACGTGACCTAAATCAGGCTTAATTCTGTCTAAAGAGAACTCAATCAATCAACAAATCCTGTTATGCTAATCCAGTCATTTCCTTAATTTAAGTCATTGACCCAGAACAAATATGCAAAACTACACTTTTATTTGACTTGTTGCAAACTTTCAGACAATCATTATCTACCATTTTCTCTAGGCCCAGTATAGGTTGCTTACTTAATTCCCACTGGTTTCCTTTAAGTGCAAGAACCCTTAACAGCCAATCAGAATTAATCTTGTATTGCTTTGATTATAGCCAACTGTTTTCTGATTGGTTGCAATGCACTGTATTGGACAGAGGGTGTAAAAAATGCAAGATCTTATATTCATTACAGAAAAACCTAATATATCTGATCTGACTACAGTAAACTGGTTGGTATACCTGTCTAATTCCTTCCAAAAAATCCTTTTTGTTCTTTCTGTTAACACATTTGTGGAAACTTTTCATCTCTGTAGGATGAATGTGAAGGAGACTTAGCTGAGGCCATGCCAGCTTTGAAAGCTGCAATATCAGCTCTTGACACCCTGAACCCTTCTGATATTACACTTGTGAAAGCTATGCAGCATCCTCCAGCACCTGTGAAGCTGGTCATGGAAAGCATCTGTGTGATGAAAGGTATAAAGCCTGAGAGGAAGCCTGACCCAACTGGAACAGGTGAGAATGTGTGTGCTACATAATGAGATTTATTCTCATTGCTTTCATTGATATTTCTTCATAGAAGACTACAACTAAAACGAAAATACCACCAAGTGCTATAATCAATACAGATCAACACAGCTGAGTACTGTTTATGATCCAAGGCGATTTGAATCGTGGACGGAATCGCAGCGCGTCTGCCCAGGATTCCAAATTGTAGCAAAATCCAGGACGCGTTTACGATGCTATGACTTCTTAATGGCACTCTAATAGCGGTGCAATTTATTTAACCATCGGTAAAAAAAAAAAAGAAGCAAACTTGCTTTAAAATTTTACCGATGGATTGATAACCAATAGGTCAAAACTGATCGTTAGTATGCAAAACCCGCGCATGCTCAGAATCAAGTCGACGCATGCTTGGAAGCATTGAACTTAATTTTTTTCAGCACGTCGTTGTGTTTTACGTCACTGCGTTCTGATACAATCGTTTTTTTTTTTAAGGACTAGGTGTCTCATATGAAATCATTATTTTATTTTTTTATTTTATTTTTTATTCAATGTTTGCAATTATCATTAAGGACTAGGTGTCTCATCTGAACTCATTATTTTTTTTTTTTTTATTATTTTTTTTTTATTCAATGTTTGCAATTATCATACACTTTGTGCGCATATTCAAATACAGTACATATTAAATAGATAATAAAATGTGTATAACTCTAGTTCCCAAACTATGGGATGGTGTGTAGGCCCATCAAACCATCAGTCAGCTTCATCGGTTAACCTAAGACAACTATCCTTCAGACCGTTCTCATCGGTTTAAACGATTGTGTGTACGCGGCTTTACAGTTACATTTTCATCAGAATCTTTTGAGGTGTCCCATTCTTAGTTCGAACAGTACTAATACACAAAGATTTAGCAACTATCTAAGTACCGTATTTATCGCGGTATAACGCGCTCCCGCGTATACCGCGCACCCATAAAATGACCCCCAATCCTGTGGAAAAAAAGTTATTTTTGTACTTACAGTTTTAGTGTCTTGCGCGGGTCCGGTGTCCTTCTGTGGCGGGTCCGGTGTTTTTCTGTGGCGGGTCCGGTGTTTTTCTGCGGCGGGTCCGGTGTCCTTCTGCGGCGGGTCCGGTGTCCTTCTGCGGCGGGTCCGGTGTCCTGCGACGGGTCCGGCGTCTTCTACGGCAGGTCCGGCGTCCTCTTCGGCCGGTGCGGTGTCCTTCTGCGGCGGGTACGGCGTCTTCTGCGGCGGGTGCGGCGTCCTCTTCGGCGGGTGCGGCGTCCTCGCGGCGTCCTCCCCGCTTGTTTCCCGCGCCGAGTTTTGAATACTACGCCAGCATATAGCCAGCGCAGTACACTCGGGCAGGCTCGGCAACTGTCGCGCTCACGTCCTGTATGTCCAGGACGTGACCGCGGAAGAACCTGAGACTGGCCGAATATACCCGAGTGTACTGCGCTAGGTATATGTCGGCGGAGTATTCAAAACTCGGCGCCGGAAAGCGGGTATCGGCGTATATCGCGCACCCACGATTTTGCCCTGATTTTCAGGGCAAAAAAGTGCGCGATATACGCCGATAAATACGGTAATAATCTGCAAAGGCAACAAACGCTGGGAAAAAAAGCAGACACACAAGGCAATACAATATAAGTCAGTCAGGATAAGGAGTAGAGAAGAGGGCTATAAAGGTGAGAATGGTCATTAAATTGGCTTATTGTGGTTTCAAAGGCTGAGGTCCACATTTAGTCGGTTATCTCTTGTATCAAACAGAATTTATCATTCGAAGTTTAATGCAGGAGACACCCGAAAAGCTTGAAAATTTATTTGTTAGCACTGTGATATGGTGATAGCAGGTTAGCTCAGGTAGTAGATGTGTTTTTAGTGAGTTGATGCCAGTTTTCACCTGGTGATCTTGTTAGTAACACAACATCCTGTCCTAGGCTGACAAGGCTTAGTGTACAGTATGTATGGGAAAGTAGCAGTATCGTCACCCTAGGCTGCTAGCACCTGATTTGGACTACAAACCCCTTCCCCTCTTAGCTTGCTACATAGGGGGATGTGTTCTGTAATCCACAGAAGAGAACTGAGAAAGATGCTATTGTTTGAGATTTCAGTTCTGTGTACAGAAAGTTACAAAGACACCAGATTTCTGGCAGGATCAGTAGGTATTTTTTTACTTGCAGAATAGATAGAAAAAGATAGAAAAAGAAAACGAATGCAGACACCACATGACATTTTTGTTCTTAAAATTGTGTTTTTTTAGGTGTGTTCATCTGCATGCCACATTTTTCATTATGTGTTTTTTTTTTGTATTAGGAAAAATGGTGGAAGACTTCTGGGGTCCTTCAAAAAAAATACTTGGAGACATGAAGTTTCTGGATAGTCTAAAAGCGTTTGATAAAGACAACATTGATCCTGCCTGTATGAAAAAGATCCGTGAGAAATTTATCAACAATGAAGACTTTCAGCCATCTGTCATTAAGAATGTGTCATCGGCTTGTGAAGGTTTGTGCAAGTGGGTCAGAGCTTTGGAGGTGTACGATCGTGTGGCAAAAGTAGTTGCTCCTAAACGTGAACGCCTTAAAGAAGCTGAGGCTAAGCTGGCTGTACAGATGGAACAGCTGAACATCAAGCGAGCTGAACTAAAGGCTGTGGAAGACCGCCTGCAAGCTTTAAATGATGATTTCAATGCCATGAATAACAAGAAGGAAGAACTAGAAAAGAATATTGAAATCTGTTCTCAGAAACTGGTCCGTGCTGAGAAACTGATCAGTGGACTTGGTGGAGAGAAAGACAGGTGGACAGAAGCTGCACGACTCCTAGGGAATAAGTACATAAATCTTACTGGAGATGTCCTCCTATCTTCGGGAACTGTGGCCTATCTAGGTGCTTTCACTGTAGATTATCGTCAAAAGTGTCAAAGTCAATGGCATGTATTGTGCAAAGAGAAGAAAATACCCTGCACAAATGACTTCAGCTTGAGTAACACCCTGGGCGAGCCTGTTAAAATCCGTGCTTGGCAGATAGCTGGTCTCCCAGTTGATTTTTTTTCAATCGACAATGGAATTATTGTTTCAAATTCAAGAAGATGGGCTTTAATGATTGATCCTCAAGGGCAAGCTAACAAGTGGATAAAGAATATGGAGAAAACCAACAAACTCTCTGTCATCAAGTTGTCAGATTCAACATACACAAGAACATTGGAGAATGCAATACAGTTTGGGTATCCAGTTTTAATTGAAAATATCGGGGAAGAAATAGATGCCATTTTGGAGCCTTTGCTTTTAAAACAAACTTTTAAACAGCAAGGGGTTGACTATATTCGTCTTGGTGAAAATATTATAGAATACTCAAAAGACTTTAGGCTTTACATGACCACTCGATTAAGAAACCCACATTATCTCCCAGAGGTGGCTGTGAAAGTGTGTCTTCTTAACTTCATGATTACCCCTTTAGGTCTTCAGGACCAACTTCTTGGCATTGTAGCTGCAAAAGAAAAGCCTGAACTAGAAGAAAAAAAGAATCAACTAATTATTGAAAGTGCAGCCAACAAAAAGCAGCTAAAGGAGATAGAAGACAAAATATTGGAGGTACTGTCATCTTCAAAAGGAAACATATTAGAAGACGAGACTGCTATCAAAGTTTTGTCTTCATCAAAACTGCTTTCTGAAGAAATTTCAGAGAAACAGCAAATTGCTTCTGCCACTGAAAAGGAAATTGATGAGACCCGAATGGGATACAAACCTGTTGCTATTCATTCATCCATTGCATTTTTCTGCATTTCTGATCTGGCCAACATTGAGCCAATGTACCAATATTCACTTACCTGGTTCATTAACCTGTATGTTCACTCAGTTGCTCATAGTGAAAGGAGTGAATACTTAAACACCAGAATATCAAATATTATCCAACATTTTACTCAAAGCATTTATAAGAATGTCTGCAGGTCCTTATTTGAAAAAGATAAGCTCCTGTTTTCTCTTCTTCTTACCATTGGCATAATGAAAGGAGAAGATAAAATAGATGATGAAGTATGGCGCTTCCTCTTGACTGGCGGAGTAGCACTTGACAACCCTTACCCAAACCCAGTTCCCCAGTGGTTGTCTGATAAATCCTGGGCAGAAATTGTTCGGGCATCTAACCTTCAAGCACTTACTGGCTTTATGGATCATTTTAAAAACAATATTTCAAAATGGAAGATGATTTATGACTCCTTTAAACCTCACGAAGAAACGTTTCCAGATGAATGGCAAGAATTGACAGGAATAAGTCGCATGGTGATACTCAGATGCCTACGACCTGACAAAATGGTTCCAGCAATACAAGAATTCATTTCAGAAAATATGGGCAAAGCTTATATTGAGCCACCAACATTCGACCTTACAGGAAGTTATAATGATTCTAACTGTTGTGCTCCATTGATTTTTGTGCTATCTCCTGGTGCTGATCCTATGGCAGGTAAAACATTTTACATCATTGCTTGTTTAGGCAAATTTATAATAGCGTATCATAATGCAGTTTTTGGCTGACATGTTTACATTCTCTAATTTGTGTAGGCTTAGTATACCTTTAACAGTACAAAAAGCCAGCAAATATTAAAAATATCAAAATAATAAACAATAAGTTTATTTGCTTCCTGCACCAATCTGAAAATGAATGCTCCACTCCTACCTAATGTTAAGGGAGTGATGAACTACACTCTTTTAGAACTAGAAATCTGCAACAGTGCTACCTTTCTCTTCTGGAACCACACTGTCTCTGACAGCTCTGTTGAATAATCAGTAACCACTCTGAATAGTTCCAGATTATGTGACCATATACATTTATGTACAAACAAGCAAGTCGGCTTAGCTGTCAAGGTGCCTCACAGAACGTCACTTTGACAGCAGCAGACTGAAGCCATTAAAGTGTCTTTCAGACTTTAAAACACATAGTTAAAGAATTCTAGATTAATTAACTGACACATACTAATATGTATTCATGCCATGTGATGGAGAGAAACTTCTGATGACAATACAGTTAAAAGGTACTTTTTTAACAAAAAAATCACATTCAATAATAATTAGGATACATATAGTTCATTACATAACACACTCATTCATGCCTAAATAGTAAACACATAACACAATGAGTTTATTCAGTATATGCCCGTTAAAGAGAATTACCTTTTGGCTGTACATACACTTTAAGATAATTACAGGATTACCATTATGATAACGTGGATGGGTTAAGGAAATTATGGGATGCCCAACTTGAAAATGTTGAAAATTATCAAACACGGGGACAACTTCCTCCCTATTTACACAGATCTTCTTTTTCCTTCCTCCTGCACAAACTTGGTTCCTCTTTACAGCACCTGCTGCTCACTCCTGGTGGAACTAGCAGTATACTGCTAGTTCAGAAAAGACCCATTACAGGCAAGAACTCGCAGTCCCTTGACAAAAGTATCACAAATGGAGTGAACAGCATAACATCTCTCCTTCTGCTTCCATGTGGCCACTGATCCCAGTTTTACTTGCCTGCAGAATGCTAGCTGACCTGGCTGCTTTCTCCCACTCCTACCGACTGACTCTCTGCACCAGTCCTGCCCGACTGCCACACGCATGGACATTCCCCAGGGCATTGTTAGATGAAGACTTGGCACACCGCTGATGTCCAAGAGAGCTCTGTTACAGCTGACAGTCCCTCCCCTTGTCTTGTCCCTGCACCGTGCTAAACTACTTACTATCTCTGCTTGCTCCTTCCCACAGCCTCTGTGGCTTCCCTCCAACTGCCTCCTGTGGTAGGATCCTTCTAGGCCAGATTTCCTTAGCTCCCAGCCCATGGTTCACCCCCCTGATAAGGGGTCCCTCAAGGACCACGACAGCCTCCCTCAGCATTGCTTCTTCATCTTCCACCCAACTCTCCTGTTGACATGGCCTATGTCTATTTATGGGTTTCTCAGTCCCCTGCCAGGCCCACTCCTGGGGATTGGCTGAGGGCCCATACATTTTCAAGGCAGCTCCTCCTCACCTCTGCCAACTAGCTCCAGAACCCTCTCCAATATTCTAGAAAACAGGGGAGGCACCACATAGCTGCCAGGATAAGTCATCCAGACCTGGCCTCTAATAACCCTGACCCAGACTCTACGACTCGTGAGTTTATCCCTGGGCCAGGAAAAATGCTTTTTCCTAAACTCACTTCTAGTAGCACATACTAGAGGGTGCTACAATTAGATGAGGGGATTGTTAAAAACCCAGATAATTTTTTTATGTATTCTGCAGGGGGGATTTCTATTTGTGTCCTGCGCTGGGGAAGCAACAGGAAATTATAGTAAATTTCACCAAAGTGCGGTGTTCCCCATAGACACCAAAACATCCTTAAAGGATCACTAAAGGAATTTTTTTTTTAGCTAAATAGCTTCCTCATTGTTCGTTTTTGCTTTGAAGTAGCTGTAATACTTCTCTGATCTCCATGCTCCATGCTTGTCTGGCTCCTTATAAAAAATCTCATTGCAGCTTTTCACTGTGGTCCAAGCTGTGTCTCTAAAACTCCTCAGACCCAATCAGATTCATTTTAAAAACAAAACACTGCCCTGGGATTCAATTTAAAAACAAAACACTGCCCTGGATTTGTTTGCTTTTGTTCTGTCTCTCTCTCTACTAAACATAAACACTTAGGGCCAGATTCTCCAATATTTTCGGCGGCGTAGCGTAAGCCAGTTACACTACGCCGCCGCTGCGTACTGGAGCAAGTGCTTTATTCTCTAAGCACTTGCTCCGTCGGTTTCGCTTACGTCGCGTAAATCGCGCAGCGTAAACCCGCGCAATTCAAATGGGGCGGCTTGTATTTAAATTAAGCGCGCCCCCGCGTCGAACGAATTGCGCATGCGCCGGCCGGGGAAAAAGCCCAGTGCGCATGCTCCAAAGGACGTCACATTTTCTCAATGTAAACGACGTAATCGCAGCGTACGCCAGCCCCATTGAGAATCGACGTACGCAAACGACGTAAACGACGCACAACACGACGCGGTCCCGAGGCCATACTTAACATGGCATCCGACGGGACACGACGGCATCCGACGGGACCTCGTAAGGTTACTCCACATAGAAGCTGGGGTAACCTTACGCGAACGAAAACGACGTACGCGACGACGGGGCGGCGTAAAAGCGATCGAGAATCGGCGTACTACTTAATTTGCATATGAAAAAACAACGTAAAGGCCACCTAGTTGCCGGAGTTGTCATTACACCTACGATCCGAAAGTGTAATTGGATTACACTTGTCGGATGTAGAAGCGTATCTATGCAAAAGTGATGCACAGCATCACACGCATAGATACGACTAAAAAAAAAAGGCGATACGACGGGGTATCTAAGATACTCCGTCGTAACGCCTCTGAGAATCTGGCCCAAAACCTTTTTAAAAACGAAAGTGAAACTAGAGGCATATTATATGATTGATTTTTATCTATTTTTAATCATTTTTAAAAGGAATCAGTTAACTTTTATGTCTCTATACCCTGTAAACAGTCATTTCAGCAAAAAATTTTTTTTCCTTTAGTGATCCTTTAACTAAAGTTTTGGATTTCCAAAAGACTTTCTGTCTTAGTTACAATAGTGACCAGGGTGAATAGCAGGGTTAATATCCCCAACATGGACAAAGACTGCAACCAAAAATATCATACTCTAAATTTAAAAAAATGGCCTTTACAAATGCTTTGCTCTTTAATCTTGAATTGTTATAATGCAGGGGACTTATCTCTCAGGGATATTTGATATTTTTAATTACACCAGAACCTTGGATTACGAGCATAATCCGTTCCAGCAGAATGATTGTAATCCAAAGCACTCGTATTTCAAAGCGAGTTTCCCCATAGAAGTCAATAGTTTCCCCATAGAAGTCAATGGAGATGAAAATAATTTGTTCCTCATTTACTTCTATGGCATGCAATAACGTATGTGGCCAGAGGTGGGTGGCACCGGAGAGCCTCAGACATACTCGGGGACAGCTCGGCTGAATTGTTTCTGAGTATTTCCGAAAGGCTCAGATTGGCTTCGGTATCCCCGTACCTCTGACCAAATGCGGTACTGCACACCACAGAGGCTTGAATCTTGCTTATTTAGCGAGACAACACTCGCAAACCAAGTCAGGATTTAAAAAAAAAAATGCTTGTGTTATTCGCAATCCGAGGTTTCACTGTACTTGTTTTCTCTCCCTATCAGAGCAAACTTTTTAAAGATATATAACATTATCTAGTCTCCAGTATAAGCTCAGTGCTGATAACAGACACATTTAAAATACAAAAGTGCTGTTAAAATCACATAAAAAAACTGTAATGGACAGTTTTAGCCTCTCCCAGCAGGCCAATTGAGCTCAGGCAGGAAACGGGTCAACTTCCTTTGGGGCCTTTCACCCAGAAGTGGGGCTAACAGGAGAGAATACAAGTATGTAACACAACAGGCCTAATAAATGTTGGCTGCAATGTTATAACAAATTTAGAGTTCATGTAAAAAAAAAAAAACTACTGTCAAACAATTAAACCCCTTGTCCAGTAAACCTTTGCTAAAGATGCCTGATTTGAATTTGTACACTGTACAGACTTCTAGGAAAATAGAAAGCCAGGAAAAGAAAATATTGTAAACAATGGAAAAGGACTTTCTGGCAAACATTGTTAAATTGCAAAGTGACTTGTGTAGCAATTTTATATTGTGTATCCATAGTTAAAGAAAACTGGAATTTTATTCTAAACCTCAATATTTTTTTCTCTTAGGCTTGTTAAAATTTGCAGATGACCTTGGCATGGGAGGAGAAAACATCCAGACCATATCACTTGGGCAGGGTCAAGGGCCCATAGCAGAAAGGATGATCAATCAGGCCATAAAAGATGGGACCTGGGTGGTCCTCCAGAACTGTCACCTTGCTACCAGCTGGATGCCCACTCTGGAGAAGATCTGCGAGGAAACTATTGTACCAGAAAATACCAATGAGAAGTTCAGGTATGGAGCCCTAGTCTGTGCCATGTTAAAGCAGATGTGTGCCAATGGATGAACAATTTAAAGGGAACCTCTGTGGATAGAAGTATGGCTGCTGCCTTTCCTGACTTATTTTAAGGGCTTGCCTAGAAAGAGAAACTGCATTTCAGACATAGAAGCTAGTCAAATGCAATATGCTTTCCGGAGTCCTTTCAGTTTATCCCCGAGTTGCATTGAGTTCCTAGTGCATTCATATTGAATTTATGGGGAAAGATAGGCAGTTAATGCCAAATCATTGCCCTGATCCTGCTTTATTTATTTATTATTGTGGATAGGTCACAACACTGCATATAATGGACATAATCCAATAGAATAGAAATGCAGCAAGTCAACAATTACTGTAAAATTAGAGTAGACAAAAGAAGATGATTTCAAAAAGGTAGAGTAAGTAAAAAAAACACCATCAACATATTACTTGGTCTGCTCAACAGGCTAGGATTTCCTAAAGACCAGTGATGGCCATAACCCAGATATATCAGAGAGAACAGAACTTATGATAGTGTGATAAGAGTGATACACTGAACAAAAGAGAGAAGGTTCACATAACCAGTACACTAGCTGCACGTAATTATCAAAGCATGGTGTATATCATTTAGGGTAAAGAGATGTTAACAGATTTTTAAAGCTTTGACAGATGTGTGGGGAAAAAACAAAAAAAAGCAAAAAGGAATAGATCGATAAAGAAAAAGCAAGCATGTTACTCTCTAGGAAGTTACAGCAATATGCCAACGGGCTGAAAAGAGGCCAATGGGTGGTTCGACTCAATGCTAACTCGGAACAGGTCAGTTCCTGTAGATAGTCAACAGTACAAGTACATTATCCCCAGGGCCTTCACCTATGCCTGAACTGTTCCCAGAGTTGTTGAGAGTGGTAGTCCGTTCTTTCATATGATGGATGTCGTTGATTTTGGAATACCACAAGACTTTAGTCAGCGGTTGTGTCTGCTTACACATAGACAGAACACAGGCTTTTACTGCATTAAGTAAGTGGATAGTAAGAGATCTCTATTTCCGAATGGGTCTTTCCATCAAATGGAGTAAGCAGGCAGATGGCTTCCCACTAAAATCATGTTTTTGTTTTTACCTTTTTTGTATTCCCACTAAAATCAGGAGAGGCTAATGCCGCGTACACACGATTGGAATTTCCTAAAGAAAAAGTCGGACTGATTTTTTCATCGGATATTCCGACTGTGTGTATGCACCATCTGACTTTTTCCTTCGGAAATTCTGACGGAGTTAGAAAAAGAACATGTTCTCTTTTTTCCCGACGGACAAAATTTCTATTTAAAATCCTGTTCGTCTGTATGGAATTCTGACGGAGAAAAAAACATGCATGCTCGGAAACAATTCTACGCATGCTCGGAAGCATTGAACTTAATTTTTCTAGGCTCATTGTAGTGTTGTACGTCACCGTGTTTTTAACGGTCGGAATTTGGTGTGTCCGTGTGTATGCAAGACAGCTTGAGAGGAATTCTGTTGGAAAAACTCGGAGTGTCGTGTGTATGCGGCATTAGTGTTTAATTTGTGTTTAATAGTGGTCTTCAAGTCCTCCAAAAAATCTGAAAATATGGGACATCTTGCCCATCTCCCTATTGCAATGCTGAAACTTTGCTATCCATTTTGTGGCGCATGTAAAGTACTTGGTACTATATAGAAAGTATTTTGTACCCAACTTCTTGGTACTGATTTGCATTAGATGATTTGTGGGCTAAAAGGAGTATTTTTTCAGCTTGTTGTGGCATGAGCTGGATTTCAGATCTGATTTCCATTGGTGCACGAATGCCTGGTACGGGACATCAGTGAGTGCTGCCAGGTAATCATAGAGGAGTGACAGCGTATGTCTAGACGGTTCCACTTTCCTGCAAATTAATTTGAAAGGTGTGAGTTTACGTGGGGTGCAGTGAACTCTCTAAATTAAACATCTGTAAATAATGTCTGAGTTGAATAATGATTCAGCAATCCAAAGGTCGGTCTAAAAGCTGGATAATATCCGCAGGAGAGGGAAACCTGCCTTGCGGCCTGATCGTGCCTTTACTACCTAGTGACTAGGGATGAGTCGGTTCACACCAGAACCTGCGAACAGACCGAAAATTTGTGTGAACTTTAGAACCCTGTTAAAAGTCTATGGGACTCAAACGTTTGAAATCTAAAGTGCTCATTTTAAAGGCTAATATGCAAGTTATTGTCCTAAAAAGTGTTTGGGGACCTGGGCCCTGCCCCAGGGGACATGTATCAATGCAAAAAAATGAATTTAAAATCATTTGCGGCTATAAAGAATTGTCGACTCCCGGCAATTCAGAGAAAAGTCATTCATAAAAAAAAAAAAAGTGGGGGTTCCCCCAAATTCAATTACTTGGCCCTTCAGGTCTGGTATGGATTTTAAGAGGAACCCCACCGCCAATTAAAAAAAAATGATGTGGGGTTCCACCCAAATATTCTTTCCAGACCATTCAGGGTAATAAAGGACTTTTTCCACGGTGTGTGTGTTTTAGTATTACAATTCTTTACACGTTCTTAGTGAAATGGTAGAGGTACAATGTACCCCATTACCAATTCACATGGGGGGGCCGGAATCTGGGGGTCCCCTTTGTATAAGTGGTCTTCCAGATTCCGATAAGCCCCCCGCCCCCAGACCCCCACTACCACCAGGCAAGACCCCCAAAGCATCTTCCCAATGTTGAGGGCATGTGGCCTGTTATGGTTCAGGAGGGGGGGGGGGGTGATCTCTCGTCCGCCCTTCTTTTCCTGCGACCAGCCAGGTTGCGTGCTCGGATAAGGGGTCTGGTGTGGATTTTTGGGGGAACTCCACGCCATTCTTCTTAAAATCCACACCAAAACTGAAGGGTCTGGAATGGATATTTGGGGGGAACCCCACGTCATTTTTTTTTTAAATTGACAGCAGGGTCCACCTTAATATCCATTCCAGACCTGAAGGGCTGGGTAATTGAATTTGAGGGGACCCCACGCTTTTTTTTTTTTTTATGAATTACTTTTCTCTGAATTGCCGGGAGCCGACAATTCATTATCGCTGCGAGTGATTTTAAATGACTTTTTTTCCTTCAGAAATTACACTTTGCGCAGAGACAGTTCTAAGCACGGGAAACATGCGCTGCTTCACAGGCATACTATACACCCCCCAGGTACGAAATTTAAAGGAATATTTCACTTTTATCGTTTCACTCAGCATTGTTAAAATCACTGCTCCCGAAAAAACGTCAGTTTTTAAAACTTTTTTTTGCATTGATACATGTCCTCTGGGGCAGGACCCAGTTACCCAAACACTTTTTAGGACAATAACTTGCATATTTAGTGGGAATGCTATAAATGGCATTCCCAGTATTGATATTCATTTTTTATTAGTGGGAATGCTATATATAGCATTCCCGGTATTGTTATTCGTTTTTTATTATTCTTAATTTTTCTTTTTCTTTTATTCCGTTCGTTTTTTGGCTCTGCGTAACTTCTGCATACTTTAAGCTATTGAGACCATTCATTTTTTTAAATGTTCAGCTCTTTTAGCTAATGATTGGACTTGTTCAACTTTTTTTGTACTATTTATACTTTTTAAAATATTATGCTTTTAGACACTATTTTTTAACATTGAAGTCAATGAGAACATGCTTCAAATCTTTAAAACATTCTCCGGCTACGAAAAGTTTCAGCTCCTTCATACTTTCACCTACAGACACCAAACAAACTTTAAAACGTTCACAAAATATTTAGCTATCTGGCTATGACTTTTCAGTTTGATTAGTTTTACAGTTTTTGTGAAAAAGCAGTTTAAGTTTAGTGATCATTTCAGAAAATGTTATCGATTAAACAGAGTGTCTCTGGGGCTGGTTAGAGTGGATGATGTCATCGCTACAGTACAGAGCTTTAAAAAAAGATCTTGGTTCCTTCTCTATAAATTGCTCTCACGTCCACAAGATCTACTTGTTTATAAATCAAAACGTAGGTATTTTTGTCTAGTTTCAGTCAATGTGCTCAGTTTTGTGATGCTGGTTGAGCTTCCAAATGACAAGAGTTCTACACTTTCTTCCATTGACTGTCCTGTATAAAATTCTTCAGATTCAGAGCCGGTTCACACTGGGGCGGCACGACTTTGGGGACGACTTCAGAGGCAATTAGCAAAATGACTTCTATATAAAAGTCAATGAAAATTGCCCCGAGTCTCCCCCGAAGTCGTACAAGAACCCTTTTCTAAGTCGGAGTTACTTGCGTCGCTCCTATTATGCCGCGTACACACGGTCATTTTTTGCGATGAAAAAAACGTCGTTTTTCAAAACGTCGTTTTTTGTTTCACAAAAAGTCACCGTGTGTAGCACAAACGTTGTTTAAAACAACGTTTTTCAACCCGCGCATTCCCAGAAGCTAGTTATGAAGCGAGCTTCAATGGAAAAGTGTGGTGAACGTAACCTGGTGTGTATGCAACATCGTCTTTGAAAGTGACGTTTCAAAAACGTCGTTTTTTACTTCACAAAAAAATGCCGTGTGTACGCGGCATTAGAACGGTTCTGGTGAAAAGAATGGGACACGACTTGTCAGACGGCTGAGTCGCCTGACGAGTCGCCCCAGTGTGAACTGGCTCTTAGGCTGCGTACACACGATTAGACCAGTCCGATGAAACTGGCCTTAAGGCCAGTTTCATCGGACCAAATTGATCGTGTGTACGGCCCATCGGACCGTTGTCTATCGGACCAAAGTTTTAAAACTTGCTTTAAAATCTGTTCGATGGACGCCTGTCCGTCGGACCAAAATGATGGTTAGTACACAAAAGCATCGGACCAAAAACCCGCACATGCTCAGAATCAAGTCGACGCATGCTTGGAAGCATTGAACTTAGTTTTTTCAGCACGTCGTTGTGTTCTACGTCACCGCGTTCTGACCCGATCGGATTTTGGACTGATGGTGTGTACGCACATCAGACCATCAGACGACTTCAGCGGTGGCCCGATGAAAACGGTCCGTCGGACCGGTCTGATCGTGTGTACAGGGCCTTAGACATAAATAACTCAACACACAGCCATTAGTTATACAAGCTGTACACTCACTACACAACATTGTAGCAAAGTGTCATTTCTTCAGTGTTGTCACATGAAAAGATGCAAGAAAAGATTTACACAAATGCGAGGGTTGTACTTACTTTTGTGACATGCTGTATGTGATCTCCCGCACACAGAGGGGTGTACTTACTTTTGTGAGATGCTGTATATATTTATTGTGGTCTATAAGTGGTTACATCACACATGGCGTGTGCTGAGGTCTGCAGCAATGAAGGATTTTTGTATTTTGAAACTTTAATGTTAATCCAGACAGTTGAGGGGGGTGTAATATTCCTGCTGGGTGGAGTATGCGATCCCCTTACTTTCAGTATTGCCCCAAACGAGGCGTGTTTTTTGCGGCGATTGTCGCCTGACAAATCGCAGGACTGCTTTTGGGAAACAGGCGTCCCATCATTTTGTTTGTGTGATTTGTCAGGTGTCAATATTGTCCCGTGATTGGGGTGCCATTGAAAGTAACGGGATCACAAGCGTGTCGCCCGATTTTGCGGCAACTCTGGAAATCGCAGTAATTCTGCCCGCGGTCCGGAACTCCTAGGTGTGATCGCAACATTCCACACGTTCTCTTCATTCTTTATTCCACCGCTAATCTATACTCAGCATTGACCTTGTATAGTGCTTTTCTCTCTGAGGACTCCAAGTATTGGAGATGGCGTTGGCCGGGAATCGAACCCGGGTCAGCTGCTTAGAATGCAGCTGTGCTTACCACTGCACCACCAACGCAAAAGTAGCATGTCTTTGTAGTGTGGGAGGAAACCGGAGAACCCGGAGGAAACCCACGCAAGCACAGGGAGAACATGCAAACTCCATGCAGATAGTGTCCTGGTCAGAATCTGAAACAAGGACCCCAGTGCTGCAAGGCTCACCACTAAGCCTCTGTGCTGCCCATATGCGACCTCTGTTCTCTAAGACCCACCCCCGCTGAGCGGGGTAAATCACTTATGTTCATTTAAAGTGCCTTCAGAAGAAATCCAAACTTCTCCTAAATTACAATATATAACACTCTATAATAAATAATGCCCAAATAACAATAAAGAGGGGTAGAGTGTTCCCCTAATTAGCAACACAATGGAGGTAAATATTCCATTCACCCTAAGGCCTCATTCACACAGAGGGGGTATGAATCCGTACCCCATTGAAGGGCTGTGTTTACCGGTATGGGGATGCACAGGTGTTCCCAGCATCCCGTGTAGGCAGTCCCATTGCTGTTAACTGGGGTGCAGTGACTTTACCCAATTGTGACATGGGTGTGGGTGCCGGTGCACGGCCCCGAACGCACCCAGGGTGCGTCCGCACAACTGCACCCACATGGATGTCTTTTTTGGGGTTAACGCAGCCATCACACAGGGTACAGATTCATACCACCGTGTGAGTGAGGCCTTGGACTTCTCCATGAAGGACCTCACTGACTGGAAGAGTTCTCATTTCTCCAACACACGCCTCAAAAATTTACCGGCCTCCAACCTCCCCTTAGCCGGTCCAACACACGCCTCAAAAACATACCGGCCTTCAAATTTCATAATCAATTTCTTTATGCCGATCGACAATACATGGATCAAACATATCACCTGTTAAAACGTGCTTGAGATGTTGGTGGTAAACAGCCTGCTAGGCCCGGGGGAATGAAACCAAGTCCTCCAAAAGCTGCCTCATATCCAAAAGTTGCCAAGAGTGTAAATGTAGATATTATGCTTTAAGGTTAATCAAAAATATAACATTCTAAAGGGAACAAGGGGAGTGGGAGTATGGAAGAGGCAGAGAGGGAGGAAAATAGAGGGGATGGAAGGTTGTGGATAGGGAAGGGGTGTGGGGGTCCCCCCAAACCCTCACCCCCTTCTTCCTCCAACCTTCCCTTCTCCCCCCTTTCCTGCCTCTTCCATACTCCCCATTTGTTCTACCTTTCCCTTTAGAGTGTTATATTTTTGATTAACCTTAAAGCATAATGTCTACATTTACACTCTTGCCAGCTTTTAGAGGGCTTGGTACGGTTCCCCTCGGACAGGCTGTTTACCACCAACATTTCAGACACTTTTTTTTTTTTTACAGGTGATTATGTTTGGGCAATGTATTGTCGAACCTTAAAGCTTCTGCAGAAGCTGCAGAAAGGCAAATGGAGGTCTGATGGAAAGACTCTCCGGTTACTGGAGTGGCAGCCGCCACCAGTGTAGGGACCTGTGTTGGTACAGCCATACCTGGCCCCTAGGAGGGTCCCTCAAACTTTTTGTTGAGTCTTCTTCTAGAACAGTCAATTGTCTTGTTTGTCCAGCTACATTGATAGTTGGTAATTCAGAAGCTGCAGAAAGGGAAATAGAGGTCTGATGGGAAGACCCTCCGGTTACTGGAGTGACAGCCGCCACCAGTGTAGGGACCTGTGTTGGTACAGCCGTACCTGGCCCCTAGGAGGGTCCCTCAAACGTTTTGTTGAGTCTTCTAGGAACAGCCAATTGTCTTGTTTGTCCAGCTACTTTGATAGTTGCTGCTTATGAGAATCTTTTAGGAGATTGATGACATAGTGGATTCCTGTCATAATGGCTTGAAATGAAGATCCTCTCTCTTATATTCACTAGCAAATCGTCCTCTTCTCATCACCTAGTTTAAATTTTCTTCCAACATTTTGGCCATCTTCCTTCCCAAGAAAGCTGCACCCCTCTCATTTAAGTGCAATCCGTCACTACTATAATGATGGTAACGGCCTGAAAAGTCAGTCCAGTTCGCCATGAAGCCAAACCCCTCCTCCCTGCACCAGTTCCTCAGCCACTTGTTAAGTACCATAAGCTCTTGCTGTCTCTGTGGTGTGGCTCGAGGGGCAGGCAGTATTTCAGAAAATATTGCCTTGGCGGACCTTTTCTTCAATATGGCCCCCAAGTCCCTGAAATCATTTTGTAGGGCGCTCCATCTCTCTCTAACTTTGTCATTAGTACCGATATATACCATGACAACTGGGTCCTTTCCAGCACCATCCAATAATCTATCCATGCAATCTGCAATGTACTGAACCCGAGCGCCCGGTAAACAACATACTGTTTGGCGATAATGGTCTTTGTGACGGATTGCCCTCTGTATTCTTCCAATAACTGCATCCCCTACCACTAGTATTTGCCTATCCTTTGTGGTAACTTTGCCCACATCTTCGTCACATGCTGGTGAAGTTTCCGTCTGACCCTCGCAGGCTGCTGAAGTCTCCGCCTGAACCTCACAGGCTGCTGAAGTCTCTGTCTGAACCTCGCAGGCTGCTGAAGTCTCCGTCTGAACCTCGCAGGCTGCTGAAGTCTCCGTCTGAACCTCGCAGGCTGCTGAAGTCTCCGTCTGAACCTCGCAGGCTGCTGAAGTCTCCGTCTGAACCTCGCAGGCTGCTGAAGTCTCCGTCTGAACCTCGCAGGCTGCTGAAGTCTCCGTCTGAACCTCGCAGGCTGCTGAAGTCTCGGTCTGAACCTCGCAGGCTGCTGAAGTCTCCGTCTGAACCTCGCAGGCTGCTGAAGTCTCGGTCTGAACCTCGCAGGCTGCTGAAGTCTCGGTCTGAACCTTGCAGGCTGCTGAAGTCTCGGTCTGAACCTTGCAGGCTGCTGAAGTCTCGGTCTGAACCTTGCAGGCTGCTGAAGTCTCGGTCTGAACCTCGCAGGGTGCTGAAGTCTCGGTCTGAACCTCGCAGGGTGCTGAAGTCTCGGTCTGAACCTCGCAGGCTGCTGAAGTCTCGGTCTGAACCTCGCAGGCTGCTGAAGTCTCGGTCTGCACCTCGCAGGCTGCTGAAGTCTCGGTCTGAACCTCGCAGGCTGCTGAAGTCTCGGTCTGAACCTTGCAGGCTGCTGAAGTCTCGGTCTGAACCTTGCAGGCTGCTGAAGTCTCGGTCTGAACCTTGCAGGCTGCTGAAGTCTCGGTCTGAACCTTGCAGGCTGCTGAAGTCTCGGTCTGAACCTCGCAGGGTGCTGAAGTCTCGGTCTGAACCTCGCAGGGTGCTGAAGTCTCGGTCTGAACCTCGCAGGGTGCTGAAGTCTCGGTCTGAACCTCGCAGGCTGCTGAAGTCTCGGTCTGAACATCGCAGGCTGCTGAAGTCTCGGTCTGCACCTCGCAGGCTGCTGAAGTCTCGGTCTGCACCTCGCAGGCTGCTGAAGTCTCGGTCTGCACCTCGCAGGCTGCTGAAGTCTCGGTCTGCACCTCGCAGGCTGCTGAAGTCTCGGTCTGCACCTCGCAGGCTGCTGAAGTCTCGGTCTGCACCTCGCAGGCTGCTGAAGTCTCCGCCTGCACCTCGCAGGCTGCTGAAGTCTCCGCCTGCACCTCGCAGGCTGCTGAAGTCTCTGCCTGCACCTCGCAGGCTGCTGAAGTCTCCGCCTGCACCTCGCAGGCTGCTGAAGTCTCCGCCTGCACCTCGCAGGCTGCTGAAGTCTCGGTCTGTTATAGTGTTATAGTGCGTGTGCTGTGTATGAAATATCTGGCTGATCCTACCAGTTTCTACCCTCCCCCTTTCTGCACTGACTCCCATATATCTGGGCTGCAGAGTTCTGACACCGGAGTCCTGCTCCAGCGTTCCAGTGACGCGCCGGCCGGGGCTCCGCTCCTCTCTCCCCCTCCCTGGCCGACGTCCTCATCGCAACTGTGGGCACCCGGCTGTGACAGCCTTCGGCTTCACGGGCGGGCACCCACTGCGCATGCGCGAGCGGCACTGCGCATGCGCGAGCGCTGCGGCCCGACGCTGATTGGACAGGCGATTACATGAGACCTGTCATGTGTCCCATGCGATCGCCTACAGGGAGGGGCTGCTGTAGGCGATTAAGCTTAATCAAAACAAAGAACGATAGAGGGCGCTGAGGAATAGACTAAGTGTTCCACCTGGCTCTTATTGAGTGGAACATATACTAGGTAAGTGAGAATAAGCAATAAAACACCATTGGAAAACAATTGGTAATACGATAACATAGGAAATATTAAATTTTAAACAGATAATCTGTCTACGTGCAATAGTGGCATATACAATTGGCCAGTGCTAAGAAAAATCAATTAAATAAAACCAGTGTATGGAAACTAAATTGGGTTAGCTTGTTAAGAAATACAGTGCAAAAATCTTCATTGTGCAAAGTGAAATCTTGGTTGTGCAAAGTCCCATATAGACCGTAGACAGATCTGTGACTGAATTTTAAGAAGTTGATTCCTTCACCAATGTATTAAGTGCTCCACCCAAAGTGTTGAGGAGATGCTAAATTCTTACCAAACAGCAAGACCTCTTTGTTACAAGTAGGTCAGATGGGCAGGACAGGATAAGTGCCTGTTCACACTGAGGGCGTGCTGGATCTCGATGGGACTAAACGTGCGACTGATATACTCATAGATTAGCAGAGAAAAATACGGAAAAAATCATGGTGCAATACCGTTTATTAAAATAAAATTTGCTCCCCTTCTGCTTTCATAGGCAGCTTCTGCTTTTTGTATTTTGTGTTTTCAGTCATCGTCTTGGAAGTGCTGTCCTTCCTTCCTTCCAGGGAGCTGGCTGGAAGAATGACTTCCCAGGAAAGCGTTTCTTTCTCAGCTTAGGAACGCCAAGACGCACCTGGAGAGCAGAGCTTACGCAACAAAGAACTTTACACCTTGCTGGGCCACCTGAGAAGTACAGACTCAGTAAGATGGTGAGGTTGGTATGTATTGCTGCTGTCAAGGTTTTCTAACTATCCACAATTCTGCACGTGGAGATGAATTCACACCCACGACGCATCCGTCTTAAACCATGGCTGGTAGCACAGGTGGACAGTGGGAACTATCCAGGCCTACACTGGGAAGATCGGGACCACAAGCTATTCCGCATTCCATAGCGTCATGCAACACGTCACATACCAATGCAAGACGATGAGAACACCATATTTAAGGCCTGGGCAAAGGAAACAGGAAAATACAATGAGGGGGTGGATGAACCTGACCCTGCAAAGTGGAAGGCAAGTCGAGAGTTTAAATTGTTGTATGATGGCACTAAGGAAACCCCCATGCAGCCTTTCAAGATCTACCAGCTATGTGACCTTTCTGGGCAGAATGAAGATTCTTTACATGTGGAAGCCTTGCCTGATGAACCTATAAGCGATGATGAGAAAGAAATCAACCACATGTTCCCAATGCTTGAAATTCAAGATGCACTTCCTCCTTATACCTGGCCCAAGTCTGAACCTGTTTTTAGTTCCTGTCCAAATCTTATACAGCCCAACCTTGCAATAGCTGATTCTGTGCCCTCGGCATCTCCTGTAACCTACCCTGGTGTGGAGCTGTCACCCCAACCTGTAGTAATGACCCATCCAGAGCTGGTTGCCCCAACAGGTCTGGAGACCACGCAGAATGCAGAGCTTCCTATACCCGGAGTAATGCCTACACCTGTTGAGCAGGGGATTCCAGGCTTGCTTATCAGTCCACAGATGCTGCCATTGACTGACCTGGAAATAAAGTTTCTATATAGAGGGAAGCAAGTTGGAATGTTGACTGTTAGTAACCCTCACGGCTGCCGACTTTTCTATAGTAACCTTGCGCCAACCCCAGAGCAAGTGGAGCTGTTTGGCCCAACTACACTAGAACAAGTTCGATTTCCTGGAACAGATGAGATTAGTAATGAGAAACAGAAGTTCTACACTAACCATCTTCTGGATGTGATGGACCGGGGTCTGATCCTTTGCCTACAAGGGCAGGATATATACGCCATTCGCTTGTGTCAGTGCAAAGTCTTCTGGTCTGGGCCATGTGCCCCTAATGTAGGTGGACCCAACCCTATAGAAAGGGAGAAGAGAATCAAACTATTCAGCCTTGAGACTTTCTTGAATGAGCTCATTGCTTGCCAGAAAGGTCAAACAAATGTATTGCCTGCATATGAGATATTCTTCTGTTTTGGTGAAGAATGGCCGGACCAAAAACCAAGGGAGAAAAAACTCATCACCGTACAGGTTATTCCTGTGGCTGCCCGCTTGCTTTCTGAAATATTCTCAGGGGAGCTGTCGTGGTCTGCAGATAGTATAAAACTCCAGATATCACATCCAGATCTAAAGGACAAAATGGTGGAACAATTCAAAGAACTTCATCAACTGTGGCAGAGCCAGCAGACCCAGGTGCTTGCTCCACAAGGTGCAGGAACAAATCCAGGGGTAGATGTGGCATCCAGTCCCTGGCCCATGCACACTGAAAGCATGCAATAAGCTCTGTATGATCACCTGTGTTACTTCATATGACTTGAAAATTACAAACCGGTTCATTCTCATTTGGACTTGGGGTTGGCTAGTTAAGGTGTCTTCCCACTGCCTCACCTTGGTTTGTATAGAGAACACCCAGTGAATCTAATCGTCAGGATGTATTAGGAATAAACAGAAGTCTGTTGAAGCTTGAGAACAGACCTGGAAAAAAATAAATCTGGTAATATATCCTTAGCTTAAAAATTTTCACTGATTACAGGTTATTCTCTTTCAGACATTTAATGGAATGTAATACAGCTCATTCCTGGTCTGGTTTCTGCAGTCCTCTAATGCCATGTCGTACCTCGCTGTAAACTGCCTCGCTGCAAAAACTGCTTCTTTGTAGTTTGTTAAATAAAATCGCTGTGAGCAATGATGTGTAATAAACCAAAAAATAAAAAATAAAAAATAAAAATAAAAATAAAATTTGCACACAAACAGCCAATTTGCCCCTTACTCTGGCTGGTGCCTGCCTGGCACTGGGACTGTAGCGTGTCAATGCTCTCCAATAGGACGTATCAACGATATCGCTGTTTGCGTCAGGATGCCAAGGTTTAGAAGGCACTATTAGGTTTGTTGCGTGTGCAGGAAGCCAGATGTCGCCGCCGACATATGTTTCATACTCATGTACGTCATCAGGGGGGCGGCGACATCTGGCTTTTTAGTCCCATCGAGATCCAGCACGCCCTCAGTGTGAACAGGCACTTATCCTGTCCTGCCCATCTGACCTACTTGTAATAAAGAGGTCTTGCTGTTTGGTAAGAATTTAGCATCTCCTCAACACTTTGGGTGGAGCACTTAATACATTGGTGAAGGAATCTCGCACATCCAAAAATCAACTTCTTAAAATTCAGTCACAGATCTGTCTACGGTCTATATGGGACTTTGCACAACCAAGATTTCACTTTGCACAATGAAGATTTTTGCACTGTATTTCTTAACAAGCTAACCCAATTTAGTTTCCATACACTGGTTTTATTTAATTGATTTTTCTTAGCACTGGCCAATTGTATATGCCACTATTGCACGTAGACAGATTATCTGTTTAAAATGTAATATTTCCTATGTTATCGTATTACCAATTGTTTTCCAATGGTGTTTTATTGCTTATTCTCACTCACCTAGTATATGTTCCACTCAATGAGAGCCAGGTGGAACACTTAGTCTATTCCTCAGCACCCTCTATCGTTCTTTGTTTTCATTATTTGTAGTTAATCATTACACCACCGAGGAGCAGCTTACTATTATATTATACCACGCTAGGGTATATATACACAATTGTCCACTAATAAGGTTTATTTAACATTGGCGCGGAATTATATTTCTTTCCAGATTAAGCTTAATCGCCTAACCAGCCCCTCGGCGGAAGGAGGAAGTGGGACAGGAAGTCCCACTCCTCCTGAAGCCCCCACTCCCCCCCCAAAAAAAATTACATGCCAAATGTGGCATGTAAGGGGGTGAGGAGTGGGATAAGCGGAAGTTCCATTTTTGGGTGGAACTCCACTTTAAAACCATTCAACTTTTTTTTCTACTATTCATACTTTTTACAATACTAAGCTTTTTAACATTTTTGTTTGTTTTTTAACCACTTAAGGACCGCCGCATGTACATGTACGTCCCTGCCTAGACGTGGGTCGGGAGTCCAATCTGGACCCCCTCCGGTACATGCGGTGGTTCCCGTGGCTCTGGGAGCGATCCGGAATGAGGGGGCGGCTATTCGTTTTTGTCCGCCCCCTCTGGATCGCTCCCAGCCAATGCGCGCGCTCCCCTGCTCTGAACTTTCTCCTCCTGTGTAAACACAGGAAGAGGGAATTGATCTCTGCTCTCGGCGGTTTTTTCAACCGCCGCTGAGGAGAGATCACATCGCACAGTAAGTCTGCACAACACTACACTGACACACATAGGCACATTAACCCCTTGCGATCACCCCCACCCCCCTGTCACAGTGTCACTGAATGCAGTGATCATATATGTATGATCACTGCATTTAGTGTCAGTGTGACAGGCAGTGTTAGGTCCAGGGTAGCCCCGTACTGCCCCCCTAATAAAGTTTTAACCCCTTGATCACCGCCCTAGTTAACCCTTTCACTCCCTATTGCCAGTGTCACTAAGCGATCATTTTTCTGATCGCTGTATTAGTGTCACTGTTCCCGCTAGGTAGCTATTTTTTTTTTATTGCTATTTTTTTTTTTACTAAAGACATGTGGCTGAATAAATTTTGGCCTAAATGTTTGACTAAAATTTAGTCTATTTGATTTTTCTTATAACAAAAAGTAAAAAACATTGGTTTTTTTTTCAAAAATGTCGCTCTATTTTTGTATATAGCGTAAAAAATAAAAATCGCAGAGGCGATCAAATACCACCAAAAGAAAGCTCTATTTGTGGGAAGAAAAGGACGCAAATTTTGTTTGGGAGCCACATCGCACGACCGCGCAATTGTCTGTTAAAGCGACGCAGTGCATTTACCAGCGTATTGGTCCGGTCCTTAAGTGGTTAACATTGAAGTCAATCAGAGCATGTGGCACTTTTTAATGGGGCGCACTTTTTGATGGGTCCAGTTTTTGATGGGGCCATAGGATGGGGGCAATTTTGATGGGGCAAAAGGATTGGGGCAGTTTTTGATGGGGGGCCAGTTTTTGATGGTAGTTTGATGGGGGAAATTTGATGTAGGCATTTTGATGAAAGCAGATGGTAGAAATGTTATGGGACAATTTTATGGGGCAACTCCTGCTAAAGGTAATCACTTTTAAAAAGATGGTTATTAGTGGGATTGCTGATTCTCGCTTCAATTTTTTCTTACGGATTTAAGCTATTCATCTAGTTAGCTTTAGCAATTTAGCATTTCCACACATTTTCTGCAGGAAATGCATTTTCTAGTTATTCTTATTCCTAATTTTAATTGTATTATTCTGTATGTTTTTTGGCTCTGCGTAACTTCTGCAATTTTTCAGCTATTGAGACCATTAAACTTTTAAAGTGTTCCGCTCTTTCAGCTAATGATGGGACTTCTTCAACTTTTTTGTACTATTTATACTTTTTAAAATATTACGCTTTTAGACACTTTTTTTAACATTGAAGTCAATTAGAGCATCCTTTTCCCCCTTAAAATCTTATCTGCTACCAAAAGTTTCAGCTCCTTCATACTTTCACCTACAGACACCAAACAAAGCGAAGTGGGGTTCACCGCTCCAGGGAAATCCCAAGTTCACTCGTGGATCAGTCCAGGTATATGCGGGTGCTGGCAATGCACTAGGCAATGGAAATAACAAAGAACGGATGGATGGCCATGAATAAGCACTAACTAAGTGTGAAACGCATCGGCTGTTTTTTGATCCTTGCTGTGTATCTGTGGTGCCTGCTTATGCTTTTTCAATAAAGACAACTCAAGAGTTTTCCGGTGTGCGGCCGTCCATCCGTTCTTTGTTATTTCCAGACACCAAACAAACTTTAAAACGTTCACAAAATATTCAGCTATCCGGCTATGACTTTTTAGTTTGATATCTTTTACAGTTTTTGTGAAAAAGCAGTTTAAGTTTAGTGATTTTTTCAGAAAATGTTATCGATTATACAGTGTTTCTATGGAGCTGGGGTAGAGTGGACAATGACATCATTAGAGCAGAGAGCATTAAAAAAAAAATGATCTTTAAAAAAGGGGGAACAAATTGCTCTCACGCCCACAAGATCTACTTGTCATACACAATTTATATAACAAAACGTGGTATTTTTGTCTGGTTTCAGGCAATGTGGTCAGTTTTGTGATATGCCTTTTACTTTTGGTTGCCGGAGCTTCTAAATGACAAGAGTTCCAATTTTTCTCCCATTGACTGTCATGTAAAAACGCACAGAAAACCCCCCTTTTTTTAAATCGCTGACATGCCCACATTTTTAAGTTTATCAACATAAATTTTATACCGATACGTTCACAAAGGCCGTATGTCTCTAACGCTGAAGTCGCTGTTTCGATAGCATGTACGGTTGTGGATTTATTAAGGTTTTTTTGAAGGCTTCTCTCAGTCATTAGGTGTGTGGATTAAAGGGGTTTGTAAAGGTATTTTTTTTCCCTAAATAGCTTCCTTTACCTCAGTGCAGGGGGGAGGGGCGACCAGGCCAGTCAAGACACTCTCTACTTTGCAGATAGAGAAAGGAGCTGTGTGTTATTAGGCATCCTGCTCGCTTCTCCCCCTCAAGAGGCTTTCTCCACACCAGGCAAAAAGCCTTGCATTACTGTTTGTAGTTAGACAGAAGATCAGGAAGTGAGGATTTCTCAGAAGAAATAAGGACATTTAAAAGCAAAATGGAAGGATAAGGTAAGTGAAAGAGGACTGCACTAAGGTAAAGAAAGCTATTTAGGGAAAATATTTTTACCTTTTCAACCCCTAATGATCAAAGAGAGGCTTAATAAGTACTGAAGAAACACTGCTTGAATGTCCTAAAGATAGTGGTTTTGGTCAATGGCTTTGGTGTGGGCTTAGCAATTCAGCTATTCAGCATTCCCACGCATTTTCTGCAGGAAATGCATTTTCTAGTAGTCTTTAAAATTAGCACTTTAGATTTCTCCCATAGACTTTAACAGGGTGTTCCGCGGCTTTTCCAATTTGCCGCGAACACCCCAAATTGTTCGCTGTTCGTGGAACAGGCAATGTTCAAGTCGAACATGAGTTCGACTCGAACTTAAAGCTCTTCCCTACTAGTGACTAACCATTTTAGAACAAGGATAAAGGTGGAGAATGCAGATTTCCCAGACTGCAACTCAGTATTGGTGCAATATTTCTGTCTTCACTAGTTCACTTTAACTAGGCTGCATAATTAAACAATACATTATGTACTTTGTTGCATCTCCCCTTCTTTTCACAAAAACGTCAAAGGAAAAAAACAAAAAAATAGATTTTGTTGGTAGTTATAGACTACACAAATATTCCAGAAGTTAAAAACAAAGATTACTTTTATTTAAGCAGCATAGCATCTTACAAAAGTCGTACCTGTATATCTTCAGGGTCTCCGCTACAGTCAATAAAAGTATAGGGTTTGGAAAGTATTTCTGGGCTCCAAATGGAAGGGGGCAGGGTTCTGATGTGACACACTGCACAGCATAGAGGAGGGATCTGAGAGTAATCTGAGCCCTGAGTGGAGGGAAAGAACACCTCCTCCACACAGTCTCATAAGGAAACGGGCACAACTAAGGCTGTCAATTATCTGTGTGCTGGGGGGGCTGTCTACTGGGATTGGTGGTCAGAAGTGACTTGTGCAGATAGTAGAGGAATGACAGAGGAGACATTAATCCCACTAGGTGCTTTGCATAGAGGCAAGTATACACTATAGAAGAATATGCTTTGTTAATTTTAGTGGTTTACAATCACTTAAAGACAAGCACACTGACATGTGTTGGGTAAGGGCAGCCCATTTATTTAATTTACCAAAGATTTTGCATTGCACTCCTCTGCAGTGCATGTCCATCTGCACTGCAGCATGCGTACACATGCAACACATGACAGTAGCATGAATGCACCCTAACATAAAATGGCATGAATGCAATTACAAATGTTTCTTGTTGTTTTCCTTGGCTACAATATGTGTTCAGAGAACTGGGTCTACATAGGTCTGCAGTTTTATAATTATTTCTTCTTTGCGGGTCTAAAGAGAAATTCTAAGAGGAATAAAAATCCCCTATTTATTAGGGACCCTTGTAAGAAGTAACACAGATGGGTTCCTACCAGCAACAGTCCCACCTGCTTGTGTTACTTGGTTGACTGGAGTCTTAACAAACCAGGCCACTATTCAAACATAATCTAGAAACATTTATGTATAGGGATTTTCTGTATTGTAGATGTTATAAAGAAAACATTATGCATCTTTCCACAATATTGTCTGCTGCATTCAACACTACCCACGTTTTTATATTCTGGCCTTTGTACAGTGCCTCAACTCTGTGTCCTATGGCTATGGCCGTCCTTTTGTGTTCCAGCTTTTCTATCATTTTGGGTTCCCCATTTTTCAAAATTCTGTCCTTTTCATGGTATGTTGTCTATCCCCAGCTCTATCACCAGCTTCAGGACAATCCACAAAGCAAATATCAAATGCCATCTGACATTATTTACTGTATGTATGCTGGGGTTCCCAGCCTTTCCCACTAAGTACCAACCCTTTCCCACTAAGTGCCAACCCTTTGGCCCACCCATTAACAGAAGTGCATCATGCTGCAAACAGATGCACCACTACACATCAGGAAAAGGGTATGACTCCGGAGAAAGAAATGAGGATTCATACACAAGCCCTTTCCCTAGTCCACGGGCAGCAACCTCCTGTCTTTTCAGTCTCCAGCACATGACCAACTCCTTCGCTGCATTCTCCCAGTGGAGGATCTTTAGGCCCTTTGTCAGATTTTTACTGCTGCCTGCTGAATATTCTTGTTGATTCCCTTCCTTTTGACCACCAGGGTGTTTTCTGTGATTGCCTGTTTTTCCTCTCAGAGGTCAATCCTCCATATATTATTTTGGAGAATCCACAGTGTCACAGTGACATTGTCTTTCTAGTGGATTATGTCTGTGAATAGATGTATAATGCACTAATGAGAATTTCAGTTAACAACAATGCACTGGTGGTCAATGAGGTGGGCATAAGGGAAAGGTAAAGCAGACAGCAAGACCTTGTCAATTTTCTACAAAACGAAGAAAAAAGTTTTGGATTATATTTCACTTTAATGATGTGTTGCTTTTTTGAGGAATGGTATGGCCTAGTTTACAGATTTTGTTTCAAGGCTTGTGTTGGTGATTTAAGCAAGTCTTGTGTAATGGCACATGAATGCCTTGAGTTTATTAATGAAAGTACAGATGTCTTCTGATGAGCTGCAGCACAAGCAAATCATATAAGACATTTAAAAAGGATATCCTCTGAGGTTTATCAATGTTTAATATGGCCACATAACATAAGCACATTGATATCCTAGAAGGAAGTGTAACCATTTCTGTGGATCAAATTTTGTTCTGTGCCCCTAAGGCCTCATGCACACAGGGCTTTAAAAAAAAAAAAGAGCTGCAAAGCCAGTACCGACATCAGGAAAAAGTGGCTGTAAAAACGCACTTTTAGAATCGTTTTGCATTGGAGTTAATGTGCCCTCCCAAATCCAATTACTACCATTTAAAAATGCCTGATACTGCGTAATGCTGTATACATCGTTAACACACGTTCAGTAATTTTTCAAGCTGTAACGCTGCTGTTTTGCACCGGCACTGTTTTTTTTCCAACTTTAAAACGCCAATGCCATTTAAAGCTCTTAAAAGCCTATGTGTGCATGGACACATAAAATAACACAGAGAGGTGTTTTTAAGTGTAAAAAAAAAAAAAAAAAAGCCTGACACTGCTAAAATCGGCTGTATAAACACCCTGGCCCAGATTCACAAAGCACTTGCGCCGACGTAAAGCAAGTTACGCCGACGTAAGTGCAAATGTGCGCCGGCATATCTGTGCGTCAAACCCACATACCAACATACGCTTAAAAACTGGCCACCCTACGCCGACGTAGCTTGCCTACGCCGTCGTAGTGTGGCCGCACATATAGGCTGGATGCATGTTGCTGCCCCCATTGATCAGACATTCAAATATGCAAATGTGGTAAATACGGCGATTCCCAAACGTATGTGTGCCCAGGGCATACTACGCGAGGTGCGCGTAAGTTTTACGTCCGGCGCAAAGTTATTCCCCATAAAGGAGGTGCAACCCGGCAACAGATGTGCACAGGTCATCTGGAGAGCAGCTGCAGCAGCACCGTTACGGACGAGCTGAGCAACCACACTTGCAGGACAACACATCCGTATGCCAACATGCCAGGGGCAGCCATGGTCATAGCACTACTGCGTCCACAGGGACGGAGTAGAGCACAGGAGAGGATATACCGAATGCGCATTAACGTCTTTGGCATGGGGGAATCAGAGGTATACCGCATCTTCAGATTCAGCCCTGATGCCATCCTGGAATTAGCCACAGCCCTGCATGATGAAATTACCAGCCAGACGGGACACTCACATGCAGTGCAGCCACTGGTCAAGGTACTGGCAACACTCGATTTCCTTGCCAGTGGATCTTTCCAACATACAAGTGGAGTCATGTCTGGAATGTCACAATTAAGGATGAGCTCTGGCGTGTTCGCATGGTACACGTGCAGAGCCCGCCAGGAAGTGTGCACGGCGCTGTGCTATTCACAGCCAGGGAGACATTTCCCGATCTCTGCAACCGAGCATCGGGAAATGTCTCCCCGCAATCCTCACATGAATGTCCCACCACATCATCAAACCGACCCATGAGCATCTGCGGCAGAAGGCAATGCAGGACTTCTACAGAATTGCTGGATTCCCACGCACCGTCTGGGCCATTGATTGTACACATGTGGCACTACGGCCCCCCCATGCCACAGAGCACATATACCGCAATCGTAAGCGGTGGCATTCCATTAACGTACAGGATAGCCTATGCCCAATGCCTCATCTGGCACGTCTGTGCCAAACACCCAGGGTCCAGCCATGACAGCTACATATACCGTCAAAGCAACATCCCAACAGAATTCAAACAGAACATGTACAGGGACAGCTGGCTGATTGGTGAGTGACATGGGAGTCAGGCATGACTGTCCGCCCCCATGATGCAGACATCACGAGGGGCACATGCACGGCTAACATCCTCCTGTCTTTTCCCTTCCAGATGACTCGGCATATGCACTTGGGCTCCATCTCCTGACTCCATACCGGAATCCCCAAACCAGAGGAGAGAGAAGATACAATGCTGCACACATACGCACCTGTGCAGTGGCGTAGCGCACATTTGGCATCCTGAAGTCACGTTTCCGATGCCTGGATAAGTCCGGGGGGGGCCTGTTGTATGCCCCAAACTTTGTGTGTCAGATCATCAGTGCATGTTGTGTGCTGCACATCTATGCCATGAGAAAGGGCCTGGAGATTGACATATGTGATGACCTGACCCCCGAGCCACACAGTCCCCCCCTGCCCGAGGCTACCCCATCTGCTGAAGGTACAGCAGTCAGGAGTTGCCTCGTGAAATGTATCTTTGCATGTTAAACACACACATTCATTGTGGCACACAGACAATGCACGCATGCACACCGCTGTGGTCCCCTGCTCACACACACCACATCCACCTCACATTGGTTTAGCCCAAGTCTACCGCACAGGACTTGGGAGCAGCAACGCCACGCCAAGGCCCTAATAATGTTGCTGTCCATTCATACCACATTCACACGGTCGTGGGAATAACCTCTCCCCGAAGAACCAAGGTGACCCCTGCCAGCTGACACGCCTAGCTGGCAGAAATGTCACACATACACACACCAGTCACACAGTCTCAATGACCTCACTGGGCAAACCCTGCACCTGAAAAACGGTGTCCAGTCCCCACCTCTGCACTCCTCACCGTGTGCATGGTGCTGTGACATCTGAAAAAAAAAGCGATCATGCCATTTACAGCCATGGCATGCCCTTACAGGTGCACAGCACATGCATCTGTGCACGTGACCAAAAGAAAAAGTAAAAGCTCAAACTCTGAGCGGCACTTATCCTGAGGACAGTCATTTGCCCTCTCGCGGGCCAGGCCTCGTGCCAAGGGTTCGGCTTCGTAGCTGTCGTAGTAACGACTCGGGTGGAGGGGGTGGGGCATCATCTGAGCGGACGCTCCTGGATCTTGTGGCAGATGTTGCCTGCATCCCCTCCAAGGCAACTGCGATGTGTGTGAGCACACTGTTGGTGTCTGCCTGCAAATGCGTCTGCCTGGCATTATGCTGGCGCTGGAGGCGCCTGTTCTGCCGACCCTCCGTCTGGATGGCGGCAGTGTTGGCCCGCACGACCACGGCCAGGCTCTTAACCTCCACCACGATGTCAGCTGCTGTGGCCTGCAGCTCCCCAATAGCCATGGTGTTCCGAACCAGGCTGGCCTGCATGTCCAATCCCTGGTCGCCAGATGTGGAGGGACCCCCTGCAACCATGTGGTGACGCATCGCATCTAGGGTCTCGGACTGGTCATCCTAGCATGTGGCCATGGCAGCGCAATTTGCACTCACCTTCTGCAGGCAGTCTGAGATGGTGCTGGTATGCTCAGCCTGAGGCACTGCTGCATAGCGGCTGCGGTGCCCGGCACAGCCACTGTGCACTCAGCCTGGGTCTTTGCTGAGGACCCAACAAAGGAGGCCAGGCTGTCAGCCACACAGTGGAGGTCACCAGCTATCTTAGCCATGTGGCGTGTCTGCTCCCTCTCCAGCCCTTCTTGGAGGGATCCGGCTACAACCCTTGTCTTCCTCAGAGCCTTCCTGGGAGATGGGGAGGCTTGTGTCTGTCTGGACGGGGTAGCCCTTGAGGGGGTTCCCCTGATGGGGTGGCCCTTAAGGGGGTTTCCCTGGATGGGGAGGTCTCGCAGGGCCGACGAAAGATGTTATCCTCCTTGAGGTAGGGACATTCCTCAAGATGGATGTCCACCTGATCCTCCTCAACTACCTCTAGAGCAGAGGTGTGGGCACTCTCCTCCACCGGTGGTACGTGGCTTCCCAGAGGGTCAGGCTCAGGATGATGTTCCGGGGATGGCGTGGGTCAGATACAGGCAGAGGATGGCCCAGCTCCCACCAGCACATCTGTGGATGACACAAAGCATTCACATGTTGGTGAACCCACACACTTGTCACATGTCCCCTTGCACCCCGTCACATGCTACACACCGGATGGGGGATAAACACACTTACCTGTCCTCAAGTCCTGTTCACTGGAGTCAAAGCCCTCCAGGCCCTCCACCTGCTCCTGCACCAGGCAGCTGGCAATCACCTCCTCCTCAGCAGTGAGTTTGACAGTACTGGCTAGTCTGCCTCCCGTGCCCCTGAGGTGCCTCTTCACCTTGGCCAGCTTCTCCCTGACCCGCCGACGCATATCATTAATTTTCTTTTGTATATCCCTCCAGGTCCTGGTCTCATGGCCAAGGGCATTGATCTCCAGGGTGATCTTCTGGAGGATCTCCTGCTTCCTAGCCTTGCTGGTCCTGGTGCTCTGTGCCCCATGGAGGTACACATCATATTTGGAGATGGCAGAGGTCAGAATCGCCCTCTCATCTGCCGAGAAATTTTTCTTTCTCCTCCCTGTCCACCTCAGTGTCTTGACATGGCACACCTAGCAAAAGTACCTCTGCACCACGGAAGACAACCTGGTGTACTTTTGCGCTCGATGGGCCTATGTCTGGGCGTACTTATGTCCTCGGCGTACGCGGTGGGCCGGCGTATCTCATGTAGTTACGTCCGCGTGGTTGTGCGCAGGCGCAGAGGGGTGCTGTCCATGTGTCCACGTCATGGCGCATGCGCGGGTTCAGATACGCCAGGCGTAAATCACTGCACTGCACTACTCCGGCATAAATGTGCAACCCACTCTCTGTGAATCTGGGCTCCTGTGGGCATGAGGCCAAACTGGCAGTGACATATGGTGAAACGTTCACATATATTATTGGTTGTGGCTACTCTGTTTATCATCAGTATATCAAAGATGAGCAGTTTAGGTCAGGTAGAAGGAAGGACCTAGATTCTGTACTGGTTTTCAATTCACTTCTCTAGGCTAACTACTTCTAGACTTTTTCTGTGCTTTTCAATTTTAACGCTGACCCCTGCAGAAGACGCTAGTGATGATGATTCCCCCGTTATGCCACGACTCTCTAAACTGCTCAGTCCCCACTGACACAATTGGTCATATACTAAAGCCATCAACATCTGTGGACTTAGCAGTCTACCACCCTTTTTAGAATACACAAGAATAAGGTCACAAACTGCTTAGTGGTAAATCAATAAAAAATATTATGGCAATTCAAACCAACATGGTATAAATCAGCAAACAGACAATTATACTGACATAAAGGCACTTTGGTCAATGACTCACTAACTGGCACTCAATGGCTATAGCAACGTTAAGTTAAAGTCTGTATGTAACCTTTATAGTGCGTGGGTGTTTGTGTCTCTAGTGAATGGGGTACGCCTGAACATACTTGGTGCCTGATATTCAACATTGGCCAGCTTTTAGTGGGGCCCTTTTTTAGGTGGTGCACTGTCTTTCTAAGATTGTAGTAGATAACAGAGGCTAAGCAGCTAAGTGGGAGCTGTCTCAGTTTGGGCTAACAGAGTACGGCAGGTGTTTAAGACATGTAATTCAGCTAATCTGGTCCCAAAGGCTTGGCAATCCGCAGTTCCCAGCAATCAGGGCCCAGATCCTCACAGAGGGCACATTCTCTCAGTTTGGATCATAACAATGCAGCCTCTCTCTCCCTGAATTAAGGGCAGCTCTAGAAGGGCCAGGTGCAGGTCCATCCTGTCTCCCTGACATGGGGGTACAGTAGGGTGACCAGACATCCCGGTTTCAGGGGACAGTTTCAGGATTGAGGACACTGTCCCCGGACCAACTCTGTCCCCAGTTTTGTCCCTGGATTGTTTTTTTTTTTTTTTCTGCTTCACTTCAGACTCCGCCTCATAGAGTTTTCGTATGTTTTATATTTTACGAAGGACACTCATTTTATGCCTTTGAAGCCGTCTTGAGCGTCTCTCTTTAGGTTTCGCATCATCAGTGAAAAAGAAAAACGTGAAGTTTTTTTTTTTTTTTTCTTTTTTTTTTTTTTCCTTTTCCCCCCCTCCTTCCCCCCCCCCTCCCCCTCCCCTTGATCTCGCCAAATTTTCCCCCCTCATGTATTCTTTCTCCTATCTTTCCCACATTTCCTTATGTTTCGTCCCTGAGGTTTTCAGCATAGCTCCAGGATCTCTTAAAACTCCTCCATTTGTCCCATTTCTGGTTTTGGTTCATTTCACTGTCCTCCATACTACTTTTAACATCTTCCATAATGTACGTCCCTTCCACCATATCAATCCATTCCCATATCTGGGGGGCTTCATTCTCTTGCCATTTACAGGGGATAAGCCTTTTGGCCGCATTTAGTAGGTGCGGAGTTAAGGAGTTTTTATACCTTTTTATACCTTCTTCCCCTCCATGGAAAAGAACTGTCCATGGGTCCATCTTAATTTTTATCTCTGTGATTTCCTCTATGAAGCCTATGATCGTCTCCCAGTATTTTCTTATTTTGGGGCATTCCCACCATAAGTGGGCCATTGATCCTATGGATCCGCATCCCCTCCAGCACTCTGCTGATTGTCCTTCTTTGTATTTGCTTAATTTGTCCGGGGTGATGTACCACCCGGAGAGGCACTTAAAATTCATTTCTGCCGTCCTGATGTCGGTAGCCGAGGCATGTGTCAGTTTCAATATTTTCTTTATTGTGCCCATGTCCCTATGTGACCCTAATTCCCTCTCCCATTTTTTAATATACGGGGGTACCTCCAGCTCTTCCACCTTTAGGAGAATTTTATATAGCTTTGAGATCGTTCCTTTGGTATTTTCTGGAGAGCATAACTTTTCCAGATCTGTTAGCTGATCTCCTGTCCTTAAAGGTTGTGGCAGTTTTACTATAAAGTGTCTGAGCTGTTGGTACCTCCAGTCATTTATCTTCAAAAAAGAAATATTTTTTTTTATTTCATGCAGTGAGAGTAAGTGCCCATCCTTTATAACTTCTCTTAATTGTGCTGTGTCCTTTTTAATCCAGTTTCCTCCTACTGAAACTTTACCTGGTTCAAAATAATCATTATCTTTTAAGGCTATAAAAGGTGAGTTGTATTCTTTGTCAATTCTTTTATATACAGTGTCCCAAATCTTAAGTGCATTCCTAGTGATCTCGTGTGTGCTTTCACCCAAACGCCTTATTTGCGAGGGATTCCATATTATTTTTCCTAATTCCACCTCTGATAGTGCATTTTCAATACTGATCCATCGTTTTTCTCTATTTCCTCTGGCCCATTCCACCACTCTCGATAATACTACCGCATCATAGTACTTTTTGATGTCGGGGACCGCCAGCCCCCCACTTCTCTTTTGGTTGTTTTAGGACCTGGAGCGATATTCTATGCTTTTTATTCCTCCAGATGTATTTCATGATCATATTTTTCATAGTTTGTAGCCATGCGCTTGGTAGTATGATAGGGAGCATCTGGAATTTATATAGGACTTTTGGCATAAGGACCATTTTACAGAAATTAATTCTGCCGATCCATGATAGTGGCCTGTTTTTTACCCTTGTTATTTCTGCTTTTATTTCGTCCAGGAGGGGGATATAATTTTTCTCGTATATTTTTTTAATTGAGTTTGTTAACTTAACCCCTAGGTACTTAAGTTTTTCTACCCATGGGAATTGATACTTAATTCTAAGTTCTTGTTCTTCGGATCTAGACGTGTTTACGTTCAGGACTTCTGTTTTTGTCATATTTAATTTAAAATTATATATTTCTCCATATTGGCTACATATTTCCAGTAATTTGGGGATTGATTTCTTTGGATTGACTAAATAATAGAGGACATCGTCCGCAAAGGCCGAAAGTTTATGTTCCTCCTCTTTTATTCTCACTCCTTCAATTTCTGTGCACCTACGTATCCTGGCCAGCAGGGGTTCAATTGATAGCACGAACAGCATGGGGGACAGGGGGCATCCCTGTCTTGTTCCGTTTTTCATTTCAAACCTTTGCGAGAGACTTCCATTTATTTTTATCCTTGCTGTCGGGGCTTGGTATAAGGTTCTAATCCTCCCCATTATTGTCTGACCAAAGCCCATTTCTTCTAGTGTATTTAACATGAGTCCCCAGTCTACCCTGTCGAATGCTTTTTCGGCATCTATCGACAGGAGTAGACTGGGGCGGCCACTTTCTTTCATTTTTTTAAGAACAAGGAGAGCTCTTACTCCATTGTCTCTTCCCTCTCTCCCCTGGATAAAACCTGTCTGGTCAGGATGGACAAGTTTTGTCATCTCCTGTTTCACTCTCCCAGCTAACACTTTTGCGAAGAGTTTCGTGTCTATATTCAGCAAGGATATCGGTCTGTACCCTGCACAAGTTTTACCATCATTCCCTTCCTTGGGAATGAGTGTTATAGTCACCTCTGCTGCTTCTCCACTTAACGGAAAGTCTTTCCCTAACCCATTGAAGTACTGGCAGAGTCTGGGGATAAGTATCTCCTTGCATTTTTTGTAGTATAGAACAGTGAAACCGTCCGGTCCTGGGCTCTTTCCTAGCGCTGTGTCTGCTAGGGCCGTCCTGATTTCATTTTCTGTGATAGGCCTATCCATCTTTGATCTATCCTCTTGACTACATTTTGGGATCCCTGCTCCTTTTAAAAAATCTATTATTTTTTCCTCTTTCTCTCCCTGCTTCCAATTTCTCTGTTCCACTGCGTACAGCTTCTCGTAGTACGCTCTAAATGTTTCTGCTATTTCTGTTGTTGTGTGCACTATCTCCCCTTTCTCGTTTTTAATTTTTTCTATAAAATTTCTTGTTTTTTTTTTCCGGACCATCCTAGCCAAGTGTTTATTTGTTTTATTCCCCCACATATATCTTTCTTTTGCTATTGAATTAAATTCCCTTTTTGTTTCTTGGTCTATCAGCTCTTTTAGTTCATTTCTTTTATTCACAAGGGCCTGATATACTTCTCGTTGTTTTACCGCTTTTTTATGTTTTTTCTCCAACTTTAATATCTCTTCTATTATTTTTTCTCGTTTACGGCTTTTTTCTTTTTTTTTCCTTGTCCCTTCTGATATCAGGATCCCTCTTATTACCGTTTTGTGAGCGTCCCAAAGTGTTGCTCCCGAAATTTCATTTGTATCATTGATCTTAAAATATTCCTCTAGCTCTTTTTTAATTCTCTCTAAGCTATTCTCGTCCATCATTAATTCCTCGTTGAGCCTCCAATTTTGGAATATTTTCTGGTTTCCTTGTATTTTTAGGGATACACTAATTGGGGCATGGTCTGAGAGTGTCATAGCCCCTATCTCCGCACCCTCGACCATTTCCAAGCAGCTATGGTCCACAAAGATGTGGTCAATACGGGAATAGCTTCCGTGCACCGGGGAATAAAACGTATAATCCCGCTGTTCCGGGTTTAGGACTCTCCAGACATCTACCAGTTGGCTTCTAAACAGGCTATTTTTTATTTTTTTTAAAAGCGTCTTGTTATCTCCTTGTGGCGTGGTCTTATCTATCCTCGGGTCAAGGCAGAAGTTTAAATCTCCTGCCATAATGACCTTCCCTCGTTTGAAGTCATTCAATTTCACTAGTACGTCCCCAAGGTAGTTTATCTGCTGCGTGTTAGGGGCGTAGATATTCACTAATGTACAGTCAATCCCTTCTAGTTCCCCTTTAAGGAAGAGAAATCTCCCCTCTGGGTCTGTCAGCCTGTCTGCTAATGTGAACCGCACTCCTTTAGCTAGGCCTATTGCAACCCCCCTTGCCCGTTTGAATATGGTATCTCCATAAAACCAGACAGGGAATTCTGTTGAATATAACTTAGTATTGGATTCTATTGAGAGGTGTGTTTCTTGCAAGAAGGCCACGTTTGTTCTAAGGCTTTTCAATTCCTTTAGGACCTTGTGTCTTTTTGTTGGACTATTCAAGCCTTTCACATTGTATGATATAAATTTAATTATCGGCATCTCTTCTTTCCCTTTCTCTTTTCTCAGGGGACACTTCTATCCTTCTTGGGTTGTTCTTACCCCTTGGCATATTTGGCGAGATACTACCTCTACCCTCCCTCCCTCCCTCTCCTCCCTCCCTCGTATCCCCTCCCCTTCCCTCCCTCCACCCTACCTTCCCCCATCCCCTCCCCGCCCTCCCATCTCCTCCTCCCTCCCTCCCTCCCTCCCCCCCCTCCCCTCCCCTCGTTGGCCTTCTAACGGCCTCTGGGCCAACTCCAATTTGAGTGTGGCTCAGTTTTCTCTAGGTGGGGCCTTGGGATTTATCTCCCCCCTCCCCGTGTTCTCGGGGTCGGGGGGAGGGAAGCCAGTCGTCGCCTCCAGTTGGTGCTTCCCCTTGCCCCTCCCCCTCTCTACCTCCCCTTCCCTACTCCCAGCCCGGGAGGTCTGGGATTTGGATGTCCAATCTGGTGCAGAACATTTTAAGGTCCTCCGGGAATCTCAGAATTGCGGATTTTCCTTCTTTGATTCCTACTAGGCAGGCTGGGAAACCCCAATTATATTTTATTTTCTGAGTTGTTAATTGATTCAGCAGTGGTTTTAGAAGTCGACGTCTTGCCAATGTCTCTGGCGCCAGGTCTGAGAAGACCTGTAATTCTGCTCCTCTGAACACCAGTGGTGGTTTTCCTTTTAAATTTCTCCAGATCTTATCCTTTTCTTCAAACCCCCTGAATCGGACTATGATGTCTCTTGGCCTCTCGGTGTCTGTTCTTCTGGGATTTCCAATGCGATGTACTCTTTCTATCCCAATTGGATCCTCTAGGGATTTTTCCAGTAATGGATTGAATATATCCTGCATCTTCTTCCTTAACTCCTCCCCTTGCTCCTCCGGTATAAGTTTAATTCTTAAATTTTTCCTGCGGTTCCTATTTTCCTGATCTTCCAATTTGTACAGAATCTGCCTCTGCTGTAATTTTATCTGCTCTATTTGATCGTATAGGTGTGTTGAGTCTTGTTCTTGTTTTTCCGTTTTTTCTTCAACGGCCTCTATTCTAGATAACAGATGCCCAAGATCGGCCCGTAGTGATTGTATTTCTCCCTTGATGGTGTTTTCCAGGCTCTGCAACATTTCTGCCATTTCTCTCTTAGATGGTCCTAGTTCTTCTAGCCTCTGCTCCTCTGTCCATCTTTGCTCTGCATCTTTACCTGATAGTCCTTCTCCTTTTGGATCTATAGGTTTGTCCTTCGACAACTTATTTTGGGGGTTCTTGTTGTCTGTCTTTTTGTCTTTATTTATTTGATGTTGTTGTTGTTGTTTTTGTGTTTCTTGGGTTCGTGGACTGTCCTCTTTTGTCATATACTGTCTGATAGAACTTGTTGTCAATGAGTTATTTGCCACACTTGGGGGTGTTTTTGGGGGGCCTCCCCTTGTAGATCTACTCGTCATCCTTTGCATAGTAAATGCACTTCTTCGAATTCTCTTCCCCAGTTTGCTCTCTTGGGTTTTTCCTTCCTATGTCCTGCCACTCGGTCCTAAAGCGCTTCAGGTGGTCTTTTAGCTCCTTTTTTGCGCTTTATTCACTATGGGTCCTCTATAAATCTTCAGGTGGCGGATCCCTCTACTCGTCCCAAGTGCAAAATCTGGGTAGGGATGGGTCTGGGGGCGCACTTCTTGTTACCCCTTGGTAGTATTGGGTCCTCACCTCTCTCTCCCGCCTTATTCGTTTGTTATTTAGGCAGTCCCTATACCTTTCCAAGCAGCTCCCACAGCCCGTCTCTCCTGACCTCCCCTCCCCCCAGTCCTGTTGCTTTCCCTGTATAGCCGATAGGCGAGGTAGATGTTGTTCATGCAATGGTCATTACAAATTTTCCCCTCTATCCCCTCTTTTATGACCTTTTATATCAGGACTGGACTAAGAGAGGCACAAATGACAGGAGAAAAAAAAAGAAAGAAACAAGCAAAAAGCATATAGATAAAAAGGAGGAGGGGCCCAAAGAGGGGGATGCATAAATCGGAGTTAGCAGACTAATTTTACTGCCCCTTTAAGGCCACCCAACACACAATTCTTGCAGGTGATAATTTATTCCTCAATCGAATATCAAGCAAACAGTGATCGCAGATGTTTCCTGTGGAAGCGTTTTTCATTTCTAAAGTCCCCACTTTTTAATTTTACACCTTTTGTAGACACATTTTGTAAACACGTGGTAAAGACATGTTAGAGAAAACTCAGAAAAGGGAAACGTACCTTCTGTATCTTCAGTTTTTTTTAGTAGTCCATGTTGATTGTTCTCTGGGAATGATCCCAGGGATGCTTACCTTTTCACCTTTTCTATGGTGTCTTCAGCCTTTTTACCTTGTTGAGGCACATGCGATGAGGAGGAGGAAGGGGTTAAGGAGTGATCCTATTCGGTTCTCCCTGTGACCGGCAGCGTTGGTTCGCATTTGTTTGCTGAGGTGTTTATGTTTTTTTTTTTTTTTCCTCCGCGAGGAGCCAATGTCTTCTGTGGAGTTCCCTGGTCCACGTCCACGTTCCCCGGAGGTAGGGGGGTGAGAGGGGGGGGGGGGACGCCAGCGTCCGTTACCGCGGCGTGTGTCTCGGCATGTAACTCAGCACGCCGAGTATCCAGCGGGACGGGCTGCTAGCCGATGTCGGCACACAGCTGAGCTACTCGGGGGGCTCCAGGCGGGGAGGTTTCCATCCAGCGCGCTCTAAAGGCATTGCTCGCGGCTTCCCTCTACCCCTCCGCCCGGCCCTCCCTCAACGCGGCGTTCCCGCGGCTACTCCCACCTACAGAAGCGTCACGTCCTTACGTGCACGCCATCACGGATTCAGGCTGTTTCATGTTCTAAACATTTGCAGCAGGTCCCTGGATTGTGAGTTACACACCCGCGCTCTGCTGCGCCTACTAGCTTAGGGGGGTGTATTTTTCCATTATCTGTGCCCCTCTCTGATGATCATGTGCTGGTTGAAGATGAGGGAATATTTATTTTGTTTCGGGTGCATGCCCATTCGGCTCCACATGTCCTTCTGCCTTGCCTTCTGTATCGGAGTGATCTTCCTCCGCACCCCAATCAGCATTAGCTAGGGTCCAGAGAGTAATGCCGCGTACACTCGATCATTTTTTGGCATGAAAAAAAACGTTTTCAACATGTAGAAAAAACAAAGTTTTTCCAACTTCATCATTAACCACTTAAGACCCGGACCAATACGCTGGTAAATGACCCAAGGTGTTTTTGCGATTCGGCACTGCGTCGCTTTAACAGACAATTGCGCGGTCGTGCGACGTGGCTCCCAAACAAAATTTGCGTCCTTTTCTTCCCACAAATAGAGCTTTCTTTTGGTGGTATTTGATCACCTCTGCGATTTTTGAAAAAAAAACACTATTTTTTACTTTTTGTTAAAAAAAAAATCAAATAAACTAAATTTTAGTCAAACATTTAGACCAAAATTTATTTAGCCACATGTCTTTAGTAAAAAAAAAAATCGCAATAAAAAAAAATAGCTACCTAGCGGGAACAGCGGCACTAATACGGCGATCAGAAAAATGATCGCTTAGTGACGCTGGCAATAGGGAGTGAAAGGGTTAACTAGGGCGGTGATCAGGGGGTTAAAACTTTATTAGGTGGGGTGGGGGGGCTATCCTGAACCTAACACTAACTGTTTTTTACACTGCCTGTCACACTGACACTAAATGCAGTGATTAAATCACTGCATTCAGTGACACTGTGACAGGGGGGTGGGGGGGGCGATCACAAGGGGTTAATATGCCTATGTGAGTGTGTGTCAGTGTTGTGTTGGTGCACACTTACTTGTGATGTCTTCTCTCATCAGCAGCGCTGGGAAACAGCGCTGCGATGAGAGAATACATCATTTCCTCCTTCCTGTGTAAACACAGGAGGAGGAAGTGACAGGCTGGGAGCGCGCTCCCATTGGCTGGGAGCGATCGCGGTGGGGGAGGAAATCACGGACATCCGCCCGCAGATGCCGGATCGCTCCCAGAGGTAGGGGGACCCCCGCACACCGCGGAGGGGGTCCCGATGGGACCCCCGAACCGCACTCAGGCGGGGACGTAAATTTACGCCCTTGTGCCTGTACGTGCCATTCTGTGGCCGTATATGTGCGTGCGGGGGTCCTTAAGTGGTTAAGAACGACGTTGCCCACACACCATTGTTTTTTAAAAATGATGAGCAAAGCGCGGTGACGTACAACACGTACGACGGCACTCTAAAGGGGAGGTTTCATTCAAGCTCCCATCTCATTGGATCTGTCCAATCCCGAGAAGGGGAGTGTCTATATATGGCGCGGCGGGCATTACAAGAATTCAAACGAAAGGTGCCTGTAATGCCTGCTGTGATGCACGGGGATTAACATGGCAGCAGCGGCGGCGGCGGTGGCATCGGCTACTACTACTAGGTATGTGGGGACAGGACATGGCTGCAATATGGGGGACAGGACATGGCTGCAATATGGGGGACAGGACATGGCTGCAATATGGGGGACAGGACATGGCTGCATCTATGGGGGACAGGACATGGCTGCATCTATGGGGGACAGGACATGGCTGCATCTATGGGGGACAGGACATGGCTGCATCTATGGGGGACGGGACATGGCTGCATCTATGGGGGACGGGACATGGCTGCATCTATGGGGGACGGGACATGGCTGCATCTATGGGGGACGGGACATGGCTGCAATATGGGGGACAGGACATGGCTGCAATATGGGGGACAGGACATGGCTGCATCTGTGTGGGACATGCATGGCTGCATCTGTGGGGGACATGGTTGCAATATGTGGGGGGACATGGCTGCAATATGTGGGGGGACATGGCTGCAATATGTGGGGGGACATGGCTGTATTTGGGGACACATTTTAAAAAAGTATCGGTATTCGGTGTCGGCGAGTACATGAAAAAAATTATCGGTACTAGTACTCGGTCCTAAAAAAGTGGTATCGGGACAATCCTAGTTACTATTGATAAATGCAAATGTCTTTATTTAATTATGCATATTAATGATTTCTCTTTCAGGCTCTGGTTAACTAGTTATCCTTCAGACAAATTTCCTGTGAGCATCCTCCAGAATGGTATAAAAATGACCAATGAACCCCCTAAAGGACTGAGGGCTAATCTGTTGCGATCATACCTGAACAATCCTATATCAGACCCAGTCTTCTTCAGCAGCTGCCAGAACCCCAGGATGTGGCAAAAACTCTTATTTGGCCTGTGCTTCTTTCATGCTCTAGTTCAAGAAAGAAGAACCTTTGGCCCATTAGGTATGAGAGTTTTAGTCAAAATTGTGTTGTGTTTCTAGTAAATAATAATTTCAAGCTAGTATTGTAAAATGTATCCAATAGTCATTTTTGACATGCTTTAGTTTATTTGCTTGCTTTGCCCTTGTTTCAAAATGATACTGTACTGTACTTCATATAGAAATATGTACGTTTTTAGCCTAACACTCAGTATGTCAGTTGGTTCAGTCACCAGTCATAAACTGAAGTAGAAGGTAAGAGTGTCCTTGTATGTAAAAAAGAAAAAAGAAAAAAAAAAAAACACCAGCCTTTACACTGAAAATGTTGTCACACCTTTTTCATTTCTTTCACCATTTCCCCTGATTAAAAATAAACATATTCTAAATTGATATCTCTATGCCCCCCTTCCTAGTCTTTTCAACAACCATTGTCTACACTCAAGCCAAACTTGCTACCAGTGTCCTTTGGAAGGTCCCTGTGCCTCCATCTCTAGCTCAGCATCACCTTATATGAGCAAACCTCCATGCACTGAGAGAATGAAGCTGGATACACACTATAAAACCTTTGTTGTTCGATTTCCTTTAGATTTACTTTCAACTATGTAGTGTAAGGGCCTGCCTGATTGCATACAAATTTAAAGTGTTTAGGTTTGACCTCCTATTATACGGTTTTGGTAAATCTAATGGAACAAATCTAAAGAAAATTGTATAGTGTGTATCCAGCTTTAGACTCCTTTGGGAGGTTTGTATGGATTTTTTTCTCTCAATTTTGCACTATTATAATTTTTTTAGCATGGTACTATATTCGTCTATGTTTTGTATCCATATTCTTATGCCTTGTACACACGATCGGAATTTCCGTCGGTATAAACGCCGACGGATTTTTCCAATGGAATTTCGTTCAAGATGTCTTGCATACACACTGTCACACCAAGAACACAGTGACGTACAACACTACGATGAGCTGAGAAAAATGAAGTTCAATGCTTCCGAGCATGCGTGGACTTGATTCTGAGCATGCATGTTTTTTTCTCCGTCGGAGTTCCAAACAGATGAATGGAATTTTCGATTTTTTTGCATTGGAAAAAAAGAGAACATGTTCTTTTTCTATGTCCGATGAAATTTCCGAAGGGAAAACTCAGATGGCGCACACACACGGTCAGAATATCCGATGAAAAAATTCTGTCTGACTTTTTTCATCGGAAATTCGGATCGTGTGTACAAGGCATTAGAGATATCTATACAGCACATAATTATTTGTAGACTTATATTTATTAGCATGTACCAATATAATCTAGAATACAAATCATACATTTGTAAAATCTACACAACAATTTTTTTGTTTAGAAAGGGTATTTTGGCGACCCTTGCACCTGCAATTCTGGACAGCCAAATGAGAGTTTTACACAGGTGTGTGGCACATATAACACTGAAGATGAATCAGAATTTCACTCCAAGACACACAATTTACAGTTGGAATAAGCTGTGAATTATCTTGTGTCACAAGCAGCTGGACTGGGGCTGTAAATTATCACATGCTATGGGTAGCTGGTGTGGTCTAATCATTCAGATGTTGGCTCTGTTTAGAGAATGGAGAATTGCCAGGTAGCACGGCCAGAATCCTTTGTGAAGAAAGAAAGTTTAAATGAAATCTTTGTTCACAGCATAAACAGTCTTGTTGTAACATCATAACAATAGTTATTTTTGGTTTATGGATAGAATGAACCTTCTCCACCCCAAGCCCCACTCTGGTCTCTGCACTGGCTGCAGGAGAATCAAGAAGCCATCCATGCTTCAACAAATAAACAAACAGCCATTCTCCACAGTCTGATATCACATAGATCCGATTTACTGAAGCAAATAATCACCATGAAGTCCTCACCTTTAGGATCTCCCCTCTAACAAGTTTCACCTGAAAGGGCTTACTCATGGCGATCTCTATACATAAGCCCATTTCCAGTGAAATGTGTGAAGCCTTGTACACACGTACGGGGTTCCTGTTGGGAAAACTGCCTAGAGAGCCTTTGGCTGGGAAAACCAGTCATGTGTATGCTCCATAGCAGTTTTCCCGACAGGAAAACTGCCGGGAAAAAAAGAGAACCAGCTCTCTTTTTTTTCCTGCCGGGATTTCCGGCGGTTATTAACCTGGCAGTTTTCCTATGGGAAACACTGCAGTGGAGCATGCACACGGACGGAATTCCTGACCAAAGCTCTTATGGCAGTTTTCCTGTGGGAAAAACCAGTCATGTGCAGGGGGAAAAGTTACCAAACAGGTTATCGGTTTTCCCCTCGGCTGGAAAAAAGTCCATCTGGAAACCCGTACTTGTGTACAAGGCTTTAGAGAGAAGATTACAGGGACTTCATAGTCATTGTTTTCTATAATAAATCAGGATTCAGGTGATGCTATTAGAATGCAGAATTTCTCTGTTCAAAAGTTATCTATGACAAAACAAGATAAGCTTGCTTGAAAATTCTACTTTCATGTTGTGAGTTTTTCTTGTCTGCTGGTCATCTCTTTCCACAACTTACTGGATTCATTACATACTTTTCAGCTTCTCCCCTACTTTCAATTTATGCTGACTATATATCCCATGGTACCTTGCTGCCCACAAGCAACAATGTTTCACCTCCTGATACTACTCCTCTCAGTACCTCTGTAGTCCGGAGGGCAGGCTCTGTAAAATGTGTGATGTAGCGTAAGCAATTTTACAAACTTCAAGATCATTCACAGTAATGTGGGTTACAAATAACTAAAACCAAATGTGGAAATGAATATATAGATTTACTTTAAGTCCCTTCATCAACTTTTCAGGTCTTTAAAGGCATGTGCATATTTACAGCATTGTCACTTTCCATTACAACAGATTACAAAAATAATTGTTGTTGGCTAATGCCTGTGATTTTTATTTGGCTAGGGATATATTACTTGTATGCATTCAGGGTGCAGCTGGGAAATCCTGGCCATAAAAATGTGCACATCTCATGTATTCCAATTAAAAAACAATACATGTGTAATCATATGAATATTTACATACGTTATCTAAGATTTGGTCTTCTATATGTGCATCTATTTGAAGTCTTGGTTTTTAATGTGATTTTCATTTTCTCTTTCCTAATTCTTACAGGTTGGAATATCTCGTATGAGTTCAATGAATCAGACCTAAGAATCAGCATGAGGCAGATTCAGATGTTCCTCAATGAGTATGAAGCGGTTCCTTTTGAGGCTCTTACTTACCTAACAGGTAATCCAGCGCAATTCACACTCCCATGTTATACACAAAACCTTCTGGGTTGTTAAAGTATTAAATTTTTTACTGAATTCCAAATTAACATTGTAGTTGTGTAAAAATTGGGACTGGAGACAGATACAATATATTTTTTTTTAAAGTGCATTTCTTTTTCACTAGTGTTGTTAAATGGGTGTTTCCACAGCTCTGCACATTTTTCATTCACTAAATTAAAGCATTATTAAACCCAAAAATCAAACATTTATTATGTTGAAGCTTACCAATTCTAATGGCGCGTACACACTTTTTTCGGGTTGTAAAAAATTATGTTTTTTTTAATGTCATTAAAAACGATCGTGTTAACAATTTCGAAAATGCTCTAATTTTTCACGATGCTTTTAACGTTGTCGTTTTTAACGGCGTAAAAAATAGTCGTGTGTGGGCTTTAACGAGGTGAAAAAAAAACGTGCATGCTCAGAAGCAAGTTATGAGACGGTAGTGCTCGTTCTGGTAAAACTAGCGTTCGTAATGGAGATAGCACATTCATCACGCTGTAACAGACTGAAAAGCACGAATCGTCTCTCATCGTCTTTTACTAACACAAAATCAGCAAAAGCAGCCGCAAGGGTGGGGCCATCCGCATGGAACTTCCCCTTTATAATGCCGTCGTTTGTGTTGTACGTCAAAAAAACTTTGTTTTTTCGAGACCATTAAAAATGTCATTTTTTACAACCTGAAAAACGGTCGTGTGTACGCGGCATTGAATGTGATGGCGGCATTAGAGTGTTTTGTTTAGGGAGGCGTGGTCTGGAGCCGCATGTAGCAGGACGTGCAGGGAGAGAGCTCCGCTCGAGGCAAATCCTTTCTGCTAAATCCTGAGGGACTTATTCCCCTGTACCTGGACACCAACGATCCCCGAGCACCCTAGCCACCCCCAGACCTCATGTCTCCTACCAAAAGGTCCGGGGCAGTAGCCAAACTGGCTCAATTCCGTCATGAAGGGGCCGACACGGAGGAGGAAGATGGCGCCGACCAGCCTCGTGGAGCCGAGGCTCCGGCCTCGGGTGATACAGCTAAGGTGCTGGAGGCGATCGCCCTTTGCCAGTCCACCCTTACAGCCCGGATTGAGGAGGTGAAGGTCGACATTTCCCTGATCCGCCACGACGTCCAGAAGCTGCGGGAAAGGGTGTCAGAGACGGAGCGCAGGATCGACCATGTGGAGGAAGGCCTGCATCCCCTCCAGGTGACCACGGAGCAGCTGCAATACCAACTAAACGCCGTCCTCTCCAAGCAGGACGACATGGAGAACCGCCTCAGGAGGTGTAACTTGCGCTTCGTGGGGATCCCTGAGAGAGCGGAGGGCGCCGACCCCCCTACCTACCTCGAAAATCTGCTGGTCAGGTCGTTTGGCAGAGAGGCCTTCTCCTCGACATTCGTGGTGGAGCGCGCCCATCGCCTTGCAGCAAAACCCCCTCCCTCTGGAGCTCCGCCGCGCACTCTAATTGCGAAGTTCCTGAACTACCGGGACCGTGACGCGATCCTCCGACTCACCCGTGAACGAGGTAACATCCCCATCGGCAACATACATGTGGCCGTCTTCCCGGACTTTTCGGCCGAGGTTCAGAAAAAGCGGGCCCGCTTCGTCGAGGTCAAGAGGCAGCTTCGCGCCCGCCACCTTCCCTACGCGATGCTTTTCCCTGCTCGCCTCCGTGTGGTGTGTGAGGGCAAAGCCCAGTTTTTTGAAGACCCGCAAGCTGTCTTATCCTGGCTGGAAAACCTTGGTGCGGCCACTTAGGCCGTGCCCTTAACCCTTGCCTGTCTGCCTGCCCCCCCCTGCCGTGACCTCCAGCATCGCAGGCACCCTGCACACCTTTACCCTCTTGCAATACCTTACCGTCATTCCCCCCGTGCCGTGGTGCACCCTGGACCCTTGTGCTGCCTCTTCCCACACTTACCAGGTCACTGCCGCTATGGACGCCTGCTTTGAGAACACTCTCCCCGCCTGGACCTCCATACAGAACCGTGAGTTGCCCTTTCCCATTACCTGCCCCTCCAACTGTTTGACTGTGCCCTTGAACTACACTGATCGGTGGTAATCTTACCCTTGTTTTATGCCCCCCCACATCCCCCCTGTTTACATGTGCCTCGGGCGGCTCACCCACGCCAGCATCCACCTTGCCTGGCTGCTCCCGCTGCATTGTTGTGTGCTCTACAGCTATTTGGTCGCCCCCCGACCTGTACCGGTGTCATGACACCTGAGCCACCCACCAGGACTGTCCCTTATGTTTTGTTTCCCTGGCCAGCCCCTGCCCACCCTTGTTTGGTGAATGGCAGGGTGTTTCTTCTGCACTGCTGGTCCAGAGTCTATGCAGACTGTTGGGCTCCTGCCCATGTGCACATATGTTTAACTTTTTTATTTTTCAGTTTTTTGTTTTTTTTCTGCTCCATTTTGACATGTACCTTAAGCCAGGGCCTTCCCTGTGCGTTCACTGTGCTGAGAACTGTTTTATTGCTCTATGTCCTACTGTGCTCTGTGGTATGCCTGATTTGCTGTTTATTATGTACTGTGGTCCCCCCTGGGCGTCCGACTGCTCACATCACCCCCCCTATCCCAATATGGCTTCCCTTAAGGTACTAACATGGAATGTTCGTGGCCTCGGTGAGAGGGCCAAGCGTGTTGCTGTCCTTTCCCACCTTAAATCCCTCCGCGCAGACATCTCCATCCTGGTGGAGACTCATCTCACAGGCCAAAAACAACTATGCCTGAAAAAACCCTGGGTGGGCTGGTTGTACCAAGCCCCGTACACCTCCAACTCTCGCGGTGTTGCCATACTTATAGCCAAGACGGTACAATTTTGCCTACACTCCCTGCAGTCGGACCCCCGGGGTAGGTCTCTGTTTTTGCATGCAACTGTGGGGGGCCTCGAACTCGTCCTCCTTGCTTTCTACATCCCCCCCCCCTTCCAATTCGAGGCACTGAGAGACGGGGTGGCCTTTATGGCCCAACACCCCCTGGTACCGGCCATCTGGGCCGGGGACTTTAATATGGTGATCTCCCCTAGCCTTGACAGGCTAAGCCCTACCATCTCCTCCCCTCCATCGCCTAATATCACCAGATTCGGTAAATTCCTCCTTGAATTCGCCCTCACAGATGCTTGGCGCCACACACACCCAACACAAACACACTTCTCGTGCTTCACTCCCTCGCGCTCTGCTATGTCCCGCATAGACCTAGTGCTCCTTACCCCCTCCCTCCTCCCCCACCTTCTAGAAGCTGACATTGGCACTAGGGTGCTTTCTGACCATTCCCCCTGCTGGATCAAATTGCGGCTCCCAGCACCCCCCACAGTCAGACTATGGACACTAAATCCATTCTGGCTCAATATCCTACCCGACCTGGACTCGGTCCAGCTCGAGTGGGACCACTTTTTCCGCATAAATGTCGGCTCCGCTTCGTTTGGCTCCGTCTGGGAGACCTTTAAATCGCATGCTCGCCTGATCTTGTCCACCCGCATCAACAGACACAAGGCCGCATCCAAGGCACTGCTCTGTCAGGCAGAGGAATGCCTTGATGCCCTGGAACAGGCCTTTCGGGACACCCCCACAGCAGCCAACGCTGCCCGCGTCCGGGTACAGGCCAGACTCACTGACCAACTACACTTCGAAAAGGCCAAAAAGGGCATCTTTTTTAGCAAGCAGCGTGTCTATGAGTTTGGTGAGCGTGCTGGCAAGCTTCTTGCGTACCTCGCTCACCTTGAATACAAGCCCCCGGTGGTGGTCTCCCTCCAGTTGGCCTCCGGGGCCAGGATCACTGACCCGGACCTGGTGGCCATGGAGTTCAGGTCATTCTACTCCGATCTCTACTCTTCCACGGCCCAACACACCCCCGATGAGCTATCGGCCCTCCTTTGCGACATTGAATTCCCTACACTTACGCCCCCACAGGTGGCTCAGCTGGAGCTACCCATCACTGAGACCTGCATTGCTGAGGCCCTGGTGTCGCTTCCCACGTCCAAAACACCCGGATCCGACGGCCTTCCCCTCGAATTCTACAAACAATTCGGCGACACTCTCGTCCCGCGCCTTTGCCAACTATATACGCACATATTCACTACAAGCTCACTCCCACCGTCCATGAGCGAAGCCCTCATAGTCCTTATCCCCAAACCAGGCAAAGACCCACTATTTCCCGAATCCTACAGACCTATTTCCCTCCTACAACTCGACATTAAAATTCTGGCCAAGATTCTAGCCCTGCGTCTCAATAAAGTTATCCTTAGCCTTATACACCCCGACCAGTCTGGATTTATGCCAGGCAAAAACACTGCCTTTAACCTCAGACGTTTGCACATGAACCTTCAGGCGCAACATGAAGACATGGGCTCCAGAGTGGTGGTTAGCCTAGACGCCGCCAAAGCATTTGACTCTGTCGAATGGACATACTTGTGGGAATGCCTCCGCAGGTTCGGATTCGGCCCCAACTATGTCAAGTGGCTCCAACTCCTTTACCAGTCCCCTTCGGCACGCATCCGAGTCAATGGTAGGATCTCGCCCCCCTTTCCCCTCTCCCGTGGCACACGCCAAGGATGCCCTGTCTCTCCCTTACTCTATGCCCTAGCTGTCGAGCCCCTGGCCATGGCCCTTCGGACCCACCCCGGCATCAGGGGCCTCCGCCACGGCCAATTGACCGAGGTGGTCAGCCTCTATGCCGACGACATGCTCCTCTACCTAGCCGACCCGGGACCCTCACTTCAGACGGCCCTCCAGGTTATCACTGACTTCGGGAAATATTCGGGGCTCCGGATAAACTGGACTAAATCCCACATTCTTCCCCTAGACTCAGGTGCCCCCTCCCTTGACCAGGCCCGGCTACCTCTCGTGAGAGCTAGCACTATTAAATACCTTGGTGTCACGATCTCTAAATCCCTCTTTGACTATGCCCCCCTCAATGTCGAGCCCTTATTTGCACTACTGAAACAAAAAACTCAGGTTTGGTCCCGACTCCCCCTTGGAGTGATGGGTCGAATCAACCTGATAAAGATGATTCTCCTCCCTAAGCTGCTTTATGTTTTCTGGCACGCCCCTCTATACCTCCCCCAGCGCACCCTGAAGGCCATGGAATCCATCCTCAACACATTTGTCTGGGGCCCGTCTCGTCACAAGCTGTCCTGGCGGGTCCTGAAGTGCCCGGCCGACTTAGGCGGTACTGCACTCCCGGACCTGCTCCTCTACTACATTGCTTCCCAGCTCTCTCACTTTTTTCATTACAATCAAACTGACAAAGACCGCTACTCTGCCCTGGTCTGTTCCCACGCCCCGGGACCCCTGTTTCACCCCTTCCAGCTCCTGTTCTGCGAGCCACGGGCCCCACCTCACACCGATGTCACCGGTCGGATGCTCTTTCACCACCGTAGAATATGGCAATTAGCTCTGCGTACTGGCGCAGCCCCCTCCCCTCACTCCCACACCCCCCTGTGGGACAACCCTCTCCTGCCCGAGTTGGCCTCCGTCCCCGACCGTGGCCTGTGGATCAACAGTGGTGTTATCTATCTGTCACAGGTGTTGGCCCGGGGCTCGGTCACGTCGTTTCAAGCTCTTAAAGATAAATTTGCACTACCTAACCACATGCTCTTCCGCTTCTTTCAACTCCGACATGCCCTCAACTCCCAATTTATAGGCCCCGCACCGACCCTCGAGATCCCTCTCCTGGTTGACATTGTGACTGGATCTGATCACAAGAAGCTCATCTCCCAACTCTATTGCTACCTTATACAGCCCTCTGCGGCGGCCACAGCATACCGCCTCAAAGACCGATGGGAACCTGATATTGGCACTGTGTCCGATGCGGACTGGGGTGAGGCTCTCGCCAACTGCAAGACGGTCTCCCCTAAACTATCCGACCGCCTCACCCACCTGTTCATTCTTCACAGATCATACCTAACACCCCGCCGCATCTCCAAATTTAAAAACGACCAAGACCCCAACTGCCCCGGCTGCGGCCACCCTGATGCCTCCTTTTTTCACCTACTCTGGGCCTGTCCTCCCGTCCAGGGGTTCTGGACCCAGGTGGTCCGGTTCCTACACGACCGAATGGGCTCCCCTGTGTCCCTCTGCCCCCGCCAATGCATACTGGGACTTCTCTCCCTTCCTGAAGAAGAAAAATATCTCAACACATTTCTACAAGAAACGTTATTCCTTGCTCGTCTGCAAATTGCCAGGCACTGGATGAGAGGAACCCCGCCCTCCCTGCAACAATGGATCAGTGCTGTCAATGCTGCCCTCCCTTACAAAAAAATGTTGTATGCCAACAGGGGCTGCCCACAGAAATATAACAAGGTCTGGGACAGATGGCTGGGGGACTCCTCCTCCTGCACAGATGAGGGCTAGATATGGTCCCCACACGCTGCCTGCCAACTTATCCTGCGGCATGCCCCCCCGTTTCCCATACGGTTGTTTGCTGCCCCCTAGCCTGTACCACACCAGTAGTGAACCCCATTGTTACTTCCTGTTTACCCTATTCACGTTTATGTACATGCACAATGTCAAATGGATCTACCTGTACCTGTAGTGCATGTTGCACTTCTTACCCGACTGTACTCCTGTCTTTACCTTATGCTCAATAAAAGTTGTTTTGATTTAAAAAAAAAAAAAGAGTGTTTTGTTTAGTAAAAGCTCTCTTGCAGTTTCAGGGATGAAACAGCCGTTTACCACTGACCGCTTTTATTTACGTAAAACCTTTATCCTAAATAGAAAATAAACTGTTGTTCTACTAACTGATTATAAAGTATTAGTTGGAGTTCAGCTTCAAGTTGTTAGTGTATCTAAAGGCCCATACTATCGGACTTTTTGACAACAAACTTAAAAATGAGCAGGTTTTTCAGAAAAATCCAACCGTGTGTACGCTCCATCGGACAAACGTTTTCGGTATTCATCAGACAAATGTTCGCTCTGCAAACAGACAAACTTTCCGGCAACAAATGTCCGATGGAGCAAAGTCTTGTCGTGTGTACAGAAGTCCATTGGACTTAAGTACAAACACGCATGCTCAGAACCAATGCAAAAGATCAACCAGCAATAGCAGAAGTTGCCCAAAGAGTGGCACTAAAGAGCAGAAAAACCACGTAGTACGTCAATTATGTCACTACGTTCATGTTTGTTGGCTGAAAAAAGTCCTACCGTGTGTATGCATACCAAGTTCACGGCCAACGCTCTTCGAACAAAAATCCATGGAAAAGTTTGTTTGAAGTCCGATCGTGTGTATGAGGCTCAACACTGCTAGTACTCCCAACATCCCCCTCCCTTAGACTGACAATGCTGCTGTTCAAATCTGTGCCCCGTACTCATTCATCCAGAGATGGTGTCTGTATAATACAGGATATTTGTTGCTGTGTAGATCACCAGGGAAAACAGAGAGGAAAAAAAGCCTAGAAAAATAAAACGAATACACCTACCACATCTAATGATTGGTAAGCTGCAATGTCACATTACGAGCATAATCCGTTCCAGGAGAATGCTTGTAATCCAAAGCACTTGTATATCAAAGTGAGTTTCCCCATAAAAGTCAATGGAAAAATAAATAGTTCCGCATTGACTTCTATAGCATTTAATACCACATGTAGCTAGAGGTGGTGGGCACTGGAGAGCTTCAGAAATACTCGAAAAGGCTCGGGGACAGCTCGGCTAAACTCGGAAAACCTCGGAAAGGGAACGGAGTATTTCTGATTATTGGAAAGTGAAGTGATTTCCGCGCCAAAATTAAAGGAATAAATTAATAAATTGATATAGTGTGTCTCTCTATATAACAAAAAATGATTTACTGCGTTGGCCAAAACAACGTAGCAAACAGCTGCTCCTCAGTGTAAACAGTGGTGTACTGTAAATAGTGGATAGTGAGTGGATGAGGGCGCTAAGAAAGGTATTACCTTATCTATATGGTAGAGAGGAAAAACCCAATTAGGAATGTGGATAGATGCATCATAGGGATGCCAAATTAGCAACAATCCAAAGTGACATTTACAAAGGTGCAAAGTATCAATCAATCTTGCAATCAATCAAACTTGAAAAACTGGCTTGTGAACACAATATAAACAAAATAAAAAAATATAAAAAAATATTGTGCATAAAAAAGATTATCGTTGACGTGAATTAATAGAAGGTGTCAACCATTACATTCATAGGACAGTAGAGGATCTGTCCTACACAAATAATTAATGTATTAAAATAAATAATGTTGTAAAGTCCAATGCAAACTGAGATGAAGATAGGTGTGCAGGAATGCAGGGTATCTGATCACAGACGTGCTTGTTAGCCTTTCACCATGGAAATTCTTAATATCACCAAAACGTGCTGGAGATTTATATTGCGCTTACCACAAATAAAGACCTCTTAGTTAAAAGCAGGTCATGCGAGCTGAACAGGATAAGTGCCTGTTTCACTGGAGGCAAAACCTGGATTCAGATGCAGCAGGATCTTGGAACCGTAGCACTCATAATAAAACAGAGAATATGGGGAAAGCCCATAGTGCTTTATATTTATTTAAAAAAATTAAAATGCACAAACAGCCGAGTGGCCTCTTACTTTGTGACGTGCCTGCCTGGCACTGGGACTGACAGCGTATTGCTTGGTTCTCACCGGGGACCCGCTTACGCGCACAGTACAACCCGATGGATGCTGATTGAAGTGTTGTGTCGGGCAGGACAACACTTCAATGTGGTGGAGATATTTTGTATGGTGGGATGCTTCACCACCTGAGAACTGTCTTTCCCTTGGACATGTCAGATTTTCCTGAAGGCTCCTCTTGCTCTGTTGCCCAGCTGCCTGCTTCTCCCTCTAATGGTAGCCTACTGTGGGTAGAAAAGAGGGGGGCATGTGCCCACTAAGAGCAGAGCTCCTCTGTTATACTCAGGCATAGCACACAGTATATGTGTTTTTTTTAAAAACGAGGCTTGTAAATACCTATTTAGAGCTATCTTCAGGCTGGTCACGTGACTTGCGGTCGCTTTTCAGCACCGATGCATGGCTACTGCAGGAGGGGCCGAGATCTCTCTCTAACATCAGTCAGGGAGATCATGTGGCCACTAAGCCCCTCCCGTAAAAGCCTTGTCTTGGAGCAGTAGAGTGGCCGTGAGTCACATGACCAGCCTGAAGATGGCTCTAAATAGGTATTTACAAGCCTGATTTTTAGAAAATACATATACTGTGTACTATGCCTAAGTATTAAAGACGGGCTGCCAGTGACCATTTAAAAGTTTTGGATTAGTACTAAAAGCGGCAGGGGGGGCGGAGACGGAGACACACAACAAGGAGCTGACAGGCATATAGGAGGAGGGGATGAGGGGAGAGATGAGAGTAGAGCAGGGCTGTGGATGACGTAGGGAAGTCTCAAACAACTATGGTCAGGGCTCAGCAGCCCTGATTTTCATGGTCAGAGCAGAGAGGGGATACAGGAAGTGGCAGGTTCAGGAAGGTTTTTTTTACAGTTTAGAGGGGGGCAGATTACATAGCAGAAGCACTGTGCTATTTAATCTGCTTTAACCACTTCAGCCCCGGAAGGATTTACCCCCTTTCTGACTAAGCTCTTTTTTGCGATACGGTTTTAACTGATAACTGTGTGGCCCTGCGACGTTGTACCCAAACAAAATTTACATCCTTTTGTTCCCACAAATAGAGCTTTTTTTTTGGTGGTATTTGATCACCTCTGCAGTTTTAATTTTTTGCACAAAAAAAAAATGGCGACAATTTTGAAAAGAAGCAATATTTTTGTACTTTTTGCTATAATAAATATCCCCAAAAAACATATATAAAAAAAGAATTTCTTCCTTAGTTTAGGCCGATATGTATTCTTCTACATATTTCTGGTATAAAAAAAAAAAAACGCAAAAAGCGTATATTGATTGGTTTGCGCAAACATTTTTGCATCTACAAAATAGGGGATAGATTTATGGCATTTTTATTATAATTGTTTTTTTTTATTAGTAATGGCGGCGATCTGTGATTTTTATCATCACTGTGACATTGCGGCAGTCAGATCTTTTGACACTATTTTGGGACCATTGGCATTTATACAGCGATCATTGCTATAAAAATGCACTGATTACTGTGTAAATGTCACTGGCACAGAAGGGGTTAAACACTAGGGGGTGATCAAGGGATTAACTGTGTTCCCTCAGTGTGTTCTAACTGTAGGGGGGATGGGCTCACTAGGACATGACAGAGATCATTGCTCCCAATCGCTGTTTACATAGGCATCTCCCTGTTCTGCCTCTCCATGCCACGTTTGCGGGCCACCGGCAGACATAGAGCCTGGAACACCTGTTAGCTGCCGATGACGCAGCAACGTAAGGGTATGTCGTTTTGCGCACCTGTGCCACTTTGCCGACGTATATTGCGTGAGCCAGTTGGCAAGTGGTTAAGGGACCAGAATATCTTTTTATTTTTTGGGGGGTTACCTTAGGAGTTCCCTTCACTGCAACTAAGGGGCCAAGCCCAACCCCTGAAATTCAACCCCACACCATAATCTCCCCTCCACCAAATGATTTGGACCAGTGTACAAAGCAAGGTCCATAAAGACATAGATGAGCAAGTTTGGGGTGGAGAAACTTGACTGACCTGTACAGAGTCCTGATCTCAACCCAATAGAACACCTTTGAGGATGAATTCGAGTGGAGACTGCGAGCCAGGCCTTTTTACCCAACATCAGTGCACTTCAGAAAAAATGGTGAAACATTCCCTTAGACACATTCCTGAACCTTGTGGACAGCCTTCCCAGAAGAGCTAAAGCTGTTACAGCTCTAAAGGGTGGCCCAACTCAATATTGAACTCTATGGACTAAAGCCCTGTACCCTGTAGTCAGGAAAAGAAACGTTTTTCCTATTGAGATTCTTGGCAAGATTCTCTTGCCGGCCAAGTGTACACACGCTCCATTCAAAAGAACCGCCGTTCTTTTGAATGGCACGAACGCAGTGACATCATCGACTACGACGAGCATGCGCTCGTCAAATTCAATGCCGTCACCCCCCAAATTCTTGCTACACCTTACCCCCCATGCCTTGGAAGCTACCACGCATGCATCTAAGTCATTTCAAGCATTCGCGGGCTTCCACGACGACAGGTAAGTATACAGACGCTCGGGTTTCTCAGAAGGAAAACACTTCTTGACGAGAAACCTCAAAGCCTCGTACACACGCACGGTATACTCGGCAAGAAAGCTCTGCCAGCAGTTTTCTTGCTGGTTCTTGCCGAGAAAACCGAGGCTTAAGACTGGGATGCCATTAAAGTTCATGTGCGTGTAAAGGCAGGTGTCCCAATACTTTTGACAATATAGTGTAGCTCAAAGTGTAAAAACTCTTTACGTTTGGTCACTATTTGTAACGTGGAACAAGTATAAATCTTTTAATTAAAGTATGCAAATGAAATTTACTATTTGTGCTGATGGAAGCTGAATACATCCACCATTTCCCAGAGTTATGCAATTATTTATACAGTTCTGTTTGCCAACAAAACTTCAGTTTTCAAGAAAACATTTAAAAAATGCTTACATAAGCATATATTCCTTTATCCACATTTTGACATCTTAATCTGTTTCAAAATGATTGATTTTCATAATTTTGTTCATGTTAGATGAGTACAATACAAATATTTTTTTGAAAAACATTTTGTTGAAATACACTGCATTAATGGGTACATTCTGACAATAATAAATGTTCCATTTTCATTCTTTACTGTTTGATTTATATTCCAAGGGACACAGGTAAAATGCATTTTGTAGTGCATAAAAAGAGCATGCAATTTTGTTCAAATATAGAACACAACATGCAATTAGAGATAGTTACATTACTGTTTTGTTCTTAAAAACAAGCATACTGACATATTTCTATGAAGATACAGAACATATGAAAATGTAATGTATTTTTTCTTGTCCTGGAAAAGTGCCAAAAGTAATACAGTGCTCTTTGCATAAAGTGTGTATGTTTTTATTTTTTCCTAACCCTAACATTTGACACACACAGTTGTGCACATACGTTTACATACCCTGGCAGAATTTATGATTTCCTTGCCATTTTTCAGAGAATATGAATAACACATTTCTTTTTTATTTTACTCATGGTTAGTGTTTGTCTCAACCCATTTATTATCAATTAAATGTGCTTACTCTTTTTAAATCATATTGACAACAGAAACTACCCAAATGACTCTGATTACAAGTTTACATACCCTAGTGATTTTGGCCTGATAACATGCACACAAGTTGACACAAAGGGGTTTGAATAGCTATTAAAGGTAACCATCCTCACCTGTGATCTGTTTTCTTGTAATTAGTGTGTGTGTGTGTATAAAAGGTCAATGAGTTTCTGGACGCCTGACAGACCCTTGCATCTTTCATCCAGTGCTGCACTGACGTTTCTGGATTCTGAGTCATGGGGAAAGCAAAAGAATTGTCAAAGGATCTGCGGGAATAGGTAGTTGAACTGTATAAAACAGAAAAGAGATATAAAAAGATATCCGAGGAATTAAAAATGCCAATCAGCAGTGTTCAAACTATAATCAAGAAATGGAAAATGAGGTGTTCTGTTGAAACCAAATCATGGTCAGATAGACCAACTGAAATTTCAGCCACAACTGCCAGGAAAAATTTTCAGGATGCAAAGAAAAACCCACAAATAACTTCAGATGAAATACAGGACTCTCTGAAAACATGTGGTGTGGCTGTTTCAAGATGTACAATAAGGAGGCACTTGAAGAAAGATGGGCTGCATGGTCGAGTTGCCAGAAGAAATCCATTACTAAGCAAATGCCACAAAGTATCCCGCTTACAATACACCAAACAACATAGAGACAAGCCTCAAACCTTCTGACACAAAGTAAATTTGAAGTGATAAGACCAAAATTGAGCTTTGTGGCTATAACCATAAATGCTACATTTGGAGAGGAGTCAACATGGCCTATGATGAAAGGTACACCATTCCTACTGTGAAACACAGAGGTGGATCGCTGATGTTTTGGGGATGTGTGAACTACAAAAGGCACAGGAAATTTGGTCAAATTTGATGGCAAGATGAATGCAGTATATTATCAATAAATACTGGAGGAACATTTGCATTTATCAGCCAGGAAGCTTCGCATGGGATGTACTTGAACATTCCATCATGACAACAAACCAAAACACAAGACCATGTCGACCTGTTATTTGCTACAGCAGAATAAAGTGAAGGGTCTGGAGTGGCCATCTCAGTCTCCTGACCGCAATATCATTGCACTACTATGGGAAGATCTAAAACATGCAGTTCATGTAAGACAACCCAAGAATGTACATGAACTGGAGGCTATTTGCCGAGAGGAATGGGCAGCTTTACCATCTGAGAAGATAAAGAGCCTCATCCACAAATACCACAAAAGACTTCAAGCTGTCATTGATGGTAAAGGGGGCAATACAGGGTATTAAGAACTGGGGTATGTAAACTTCTGATCAGTGTCATTTGGGTAGTTTCTGTTCTGATTATGATTTAAAGAGTAAATACAGTTGATTGATAATAAATGGTTTCAGCCAAACCCTAACCATGAGTGAAAGAAAAAATGTTGTGTTCTCATTCATATTTTCTGAAAAATGGCCAAGAAATCATAAATTCTGCCAGGGTATGTAAACTTATGAACCCAACAATAACTAAATGTCTTCTATTTGGTTAGTTTTGTTTAATACAGAATAACACGGTCGAATTTCGACCGATTTTTTTTTTTTTCAAAATCAGAAAGTTCGTTTTTTTTTGTGATCCGATTATGCCACCATTGATTTTCGAAATGCGACCGACAAAACCTTCATGTTGCCGGAATCTTCGTTTCTCTCCAGGAATATTCTTTTCTTGCACATGCGTATTTTTTTTTCTATTACATTTCTCGTACGATTCTCCCATCATTGATCCGAAAATCGTTCGATTTTCAAAAAATTTCCAACATGTCGGATTTCTCAAATTTTGTTTGCCGCACGAAAATCGGCTGTTGCTGCAGCCCACTAACGGTGCGAAATTCATACGAAAATTCTTTGATACGATTTTCGAAAGAAAATTCTTTCGAAATTCGAACCGTGTATGGCGTGTATTACATTTCATTTAAAAATATGATTAGTAATACTGTTGTTTCAATATTTTTAAAGGGTCGCAAATTCAATTAATTAGTTATGATTTATTTATATTACATTATCTCTCTCTCTCATTCTTGGACTTGTATCCTACTTTTTGCTGTAGTGACATATCCATATTCCTAATTTGTGTAGGTATGCACATTGCAAAGACTCATGCTGATAGGTATCACAAGCATTTGCTTTTAAATATCAAAAATAAAATATGCAATAATTCTGGTGTAAATCACCTGTTAATTCATATTCACACTTTTTATTACGTGGGTTACAATTCATCTGTATGACAGGTGAACTTTTGTAAAACCACTGTAATTTGCATGTGTAGTCATCAAAGATGCACATTAGATCTGCTCTGCAGCACCCGGGCACATCTAATAAAATATAAACATACAGACGGAGTTCCTGTATCCATAAATTACTGGATATATAAAGAATGTTAGTCTTTGGGCTCAACTAAAGCTATTAGCTTTCGACTTCTGCAGTGTCTTAGCTGGAGACCATTACAAATAAATATACTTAGTGCCTCACATTACATCAATTAACCAAAATCTGTGTCAAAGGTGTCTGCAATTGCCTTTATTAACTAGAAAACCATCCCCTACAGCTGCTGAGTTGTTTTCCCTTTGTTACTAAGGGTTTGACTTTCTCGACTTTGAGGCAATGATTATTCTTAGCCCCGTTATTAGGAACGCCAATCCCTTGATAACCAAATGAAACCAGCAACAGAAGTGCTCACATAGGTTTCAGTGCTCAGAGGCTTTCTAGCTAAAAAAAATAATAAGATAACAGCAGAAACATTGTGTTAAAAGGACCAACATGATGTATATGAACCAAGGTCAATGCTACACGCTCACAGAAAAGGGGAAGCAAGTTTACAAAGTACCTGCAAAGTGTAAGTCTATTTTTTTTTGCAGGGGAATGTAACTATGGTGGAAGAGTAACCGATGACAAGGACAGGCGCCTCCTTCTGTCCCTGCTTTCCATATTCTACAATGAGGATATCCAGCAAGATAACTACAGACTTTCCCCCGGAGACCTTTATTATATGCCTCCATACGGCACATATCAGGTACTGAAATTATACATGAGCTTACTGTTAACTTATTTATTAAATTGCTAAGATAACATACAGGCAGGAAAGAATTAGGACAGGGGTCTTCAAACTGTGGCCCGAGGGCCAGATGTGGTCCTTTGCTAGCCTTTATCCGGCCCTTGGGCACTATTCCTCCCACTGACACCAACAATGTGGCACTATATCTTCTACCGATACCAATGATGGGATACTATTCCTTGTACTAATAAGGGCACTACTTCTCCTTCTATTGACCACAAACCCTGAGGCCATATTTATTTTCACTGATGCTAAGCCGTGACATTTTCTGCCTCTGCTGGCCACAATCCGGCCCTCCTAAAGTATGAAGGACAATAAACTGGCCCTTTGTTTGAAAAGCTTGGATACCCCTGAATTAGGACATGAAAATATAGCTTTTTTTCTGCATTCTAAATGTCCTGGTAAACATATGACAAAAAACAATCAGCAGTTTCAGAGATAAATAAAGCTCAGATTCTGAGATAAATAAAGCTATATGAAAATCTGGACTTTTATTGCAAAAATTTAGGTCTCACCCTACCACTTCCCCACTTTCCCCGTGTTTGAAATTACTTAGCAAAGCAGAATAGCAAATAGCAAGAAAACGAATCAATTGTGAGGGCCAACCTTATTCCCAAAGGAAGAGGTCTCAGTCTTGATAGTAGGAGATATTTTATTCAAAAGTTGGGAGGAGACAATGCTTTTTAAATGTCTCTATATTTTATTCATCAAAGATCAGGATTCACAAATCAATCATGTGGTACAAGTAACATTGCAATTTAGGAAATGTGAAATTATAGTAAAAACATAACCATAATAGTTCATCATTCACAATTGCAACAGTATTGTCTAAAAAGTTAACAGGACAATAGGAATTATTGTGCATGTGCATATAATATATGGCACAATGTCATGAGAGATTAATGGAAGCTGCCATTGCTGCACTTTCCTTTGAGAATACTGGTTCCATGGCTGTTATTCTGATACTTTGATTTTAATGCTTTTTGAGTTGTTGACCCAGAAACAAGTAAAGACATAGGTAATTTTAAACATTTTCTGAAATCTATTTATAGCATACTTGTTTTGAGACTGTAAATGAGACACAGCCAAGCATCCAACATTTTCAGAAGGCCTGCAAGGATAGGTCCCCATACTCCTGCCATGATAGAGTGACTTTGATAATTAGCACAGCTACCAGCACCCACAAAATGAGGTATTCACTAACTCATGGCCTGAAAATCCTGTAGATTGCTTGGTGTTTTTTTATATTCTCTTTCCTACACTCTCTGTACTCTTTGTTGAAGTATAACTAAAGGCAAAACACTTTTTTCCATTTTGAATATAGTGGGTTAGAACCCCTGTTAGGTTGTTATTGCTACTTCTGCCCCAACAAAGTTGATTAACCCTCTCCATGTGTCCCGTTTACCATTATCATCAAAAGTTAAAGTAAAAGAAAATTTGGGGTTATCCCCAGAACAGTAATAGAGGGAATATCTTCCAATGAAGACATTAGTTCTGGTGACCTGGGGGCTATTGTCTCCCTTAAAGGAGTTGTAAAGGAAAACATTTTTTTGCCTAAAATTAAAGGGGTGTTCCAGCCAAAAAATGTGTTTATTAAAAGTCAGCAGCTACAAAAAGTGTAGCTGCTGGCTTTTAATAAACACTCACTTACCTGCTCCTGCGTTCCAGCGATGCGCCGACCGGGGCTCCGCTCCTCTCCCCCCCTCCCCAGTCGGCGTCTCCATCCCGACTGTGGGCACCCAGCCGTGACAGCCTTCGGCTTCACGGCCGGGCACCCACTGCGCATGCGCAAGCCGCACTGCGCATGCGCGCGCGGCGCGGCTCGTCGCTGATTGGACAGGCGATTGCCTAGGACCTGTCAGTGTCCTAGGCCATCGCCTACAGGGAGGGGCTGAAATAAGGCGATTACGCCTCTCGCCTTATCAGCCCCTCGGCGGAAGCAGGAAGTGGGACAGGAAGTCCCACTCCTACTGAAGCCCCCACTCCCCCCAAAAAAAATTACATGCCAAATGTGGCATGTATGGGGGTGAGGAGTGGATTAAGAGGAAGTTCCATTTTTGGGTGGAACTCCTCTTTAATGTCTGCAAGGTAGACAGACAGAATAGTGTAATGATTCTGTTAACAAACGAGTAAATACCTATTAAATTCCTTCATCAATATCACCTCCGGTGTTCTAGTTTCTGTTCTCCCATTCACTTCCTGGTTTGCATCACTTGTTCATGTTAGAACTACATTTCCCAGTATACATTGTGGCATGCCCAGTAATTTACACCTCCTTGAAGTCTCAAACACGTAGAGAGCGTCCCGCCACACAGATGTAGTTCCAAGGAGGGGGCAAGCACGTTACTGACCACCGCAGTAAAGCCTCCCTTCACGGTGGTCAGTAAAATCAGACAAGCAGGAAGTTAACAGGACAGAGAAGAAATAGAGCAACTTCTGAGCAAAAATGAACAATGAGGAAGTGAAAAGAGGAATGTCTGCAGGTAAAGGATGCTTATTATGAAAAAACATTTTTTCCTTTACAACCCCTTTAATTTGCAGGGATTTTGGTTATGGGATGAGAAGTGAAGGTAAATAGCCCCAATGAGGCACAGATGGATGAAAAAAAAAACCTGCCAGGGGTATAACATTCCCTTACTCTATCCAAAATGGTTCTACTTTAATGTTGCACAACTGGTATTTTTCTTCAGAAACGTCAAGGTACAGATACTATGTTATCATTAACATTGGAGGAGGGCAAGTGCAGTCTGTAGATAGGACCCTCTGGCCTGGAGACTGCCATTGCAGAGGAAAAAGCAGGAGGAGAGGTTTCAAGAATACAGGGATAATCATGTGTGGAGGAAATGGGTGTGGTGTGAATTACTGCGCTGCTACAGAGTGTATGTATCTAGCTGCTGAACACGGCTACTGAAAATAAGAAGCAAAAAACAAAATGTGAAAAAAATAGAATAGCGCTCAAATACAATAAAATACAAAGTATAACAGTAAAGTCAAAATCGCATAAGCAATGTGAAAAGTGTATGTTACACATGAGGTGGTAACCAATACATTAAACACTAAAGTCCAACATGAACCTTATAGTAAAAAAAAAAACACAAAGTTCAAAATCAAAAAATTGCGTGGAGAAAAAAGAATATTCTTGAGTTGCAGTGACAGAATGGGGCGAGTTGAAGTTTGGTTTTTCAAACGTGAAGAGATATCCCACCACCAGTAAAGATGCAGGCTTACCAGAAAGGGTGGACTCTGAGAAAATTCCATTTCCAGAGTCGATCAGGCTTAGTGAATGCTCGGAACTTGGTGTGGAATATCTTCAGAGAGGGAATCTGCAAATAGCTGTGATGCAAAATTTGGTAACCAGGAGACTAGCTGTAAAATCTCTCGCTCATGGAGTACAGGAGATGGTCATCCGTATCAAAGGTTACATATATAAATGGAGAGGAGAAGAGGGAACGCCATAGTGTAACACCGTAAAATCAATAAATAAAATTTATTAAGGTTGCACTTACATATTGGATGAAAATACAGCGCATATCAATCAAAAGGTGGCAACGATGGAGTCATCCCTGGCGCGTTTTGTGTCAATACACATTGTCAAAAATGTGTGGAGGAAATAGCATTAAAAGAAGAACTAAAGAAATGTGGGCATATACACAGTGGTAAATGACAGCCCACTCCCTCCTTCCTCCTCCATGCCCACTAACAAGCTAAACACAATGGGGGTGGGATATTACATGTAGATTGATGAAAGCTTTATCTCCCTCTTATTCTAAAACACAGGCTGGAGGGGCGAGACAAAGACTGTGACTAGCAGAAATCCACCCACGTCATGTTATTGCCAAAAAAATAATAAATATTTTATCTCAAATATATATTTGTATGACAATTTAAAAACAGTTAATTTATATTATCGTATTTATCGGCGTATACCGCGCACTTTTTTGCCCTGAAAATCAGGGCAAAATCGTGGGTGTGCGGTATACGCCGATAGCCGCTTTCCCGCGTCTATTTCGAATACTGCGCCTGCATATACCGAGCGCAGTACACTCGCGTATAGTCGGGCAGGCTCGGCTCCTTTCGCGCTCACGTCCTGTACGTCCAGGACGCCAGCGGGGGAAAGCGAGGAGGATGCCGCAGAAGGACGAAGAGGACACCCGAAGCCGCAGACGGACGCCGGACCCGACGAGGAGGACACCCGAAGCCGCCGATGGACGCCGCGCAAGACGCCAAAGCTGTAAGTACAAAAAACTTTTTTCCACAGGAATGGGGGCAACTTTAGGGGTGCGCGCTATACGCGGGAGCACGCTATACCCCGATAAATACGGTAATTATTTATTTTTAATATTCCAAAGGCTGTTTTTGATTTTTTTTTTTAAAAAACATGTGACCAGCAGCAGAGGACTAGAAGCTTATGTTTTCCTGTAGACAGGCTGGAAAAGGGGTGGGTTATGTGATAGCTGTGTATTGATTAGGAAACTGAGATTTTTACTAAAATAATTAGTGCTATCATCCATATGCAGAAATTGAAGGAACAGCGCAATATAAACAGTGTGGGCCAGATTCAGGAACAGTTAGGCTGGCGGATCCAGTGATCCGCCAGCCTAACTGTGACTTTGAGCCGGCGTTTCTGTTTTCTGTAACCAGAAAACAAGAAACGCCGGGTTGAAGCTCCGATGCGAGCAGCGTTACTGAGTTTCGCCATCGCATCGTTACTTCAACTTAAAAATGGCGCCGGGGGCGTTCCCGCCGATTTACGCTCAAAAAATATGTTAATGAGCGGAAATCGGCAATTCACGATCGAATTCCGGCGCGACGCAATGACGGTACGACGTTTCCGGACGGGATACGCGGCGCATAGATATACCTACATGGGGTTGGAGTATCCTATGTTAGGTATAGGCGTCGTCATCGCGTCGGGAAAAAAAAAAATCACGTCGCTTGCGTAAAAAGTTCATGAATGGGAATGTGACGTCATTGACGTTCATTCACAGAATTTGGAGCATGCGCACGGGGATGTTTGGACACTCGACGCATGCGCAGTACGTTGGCGGCGGGATCGCGCTTAGTTAGAATACTACACGCCCCGTACCCGCCCAATTTGAATTCTGCCGGCTCATTTGCGATGCGCTGCCGCAACTTTAGGAGCAAGTGCTTCCTGAATAACAGCACTTGCTCCTAAAATTTCAGCAGCGTAACGCAAATGAGATGCGTTACTCCAGAGCAAAGATGCTCTGCTCTACCTGAATCTGGCCCTGTGTGTTTAGTATCACTTTAATGGTAGAATATTTTTTTAGGGATTCATATGTTTTATATAAATATGTTAATTAAAAAGCATCATTCAGAACACTTGCATATCTATATTTTACATATCATACCAGTATTTTATTAAGCTATGAAGGCTAAAAAAAAAGTCTAAAACAGAATCATAAGAGTTGTACAGGTCAAGTGACTGGGCCTTCTTTCTGGCACTTCTTTCATGAATTGTAATAAATAGGACTTGTTGCTGGATTGTGAAGCATTACCTCTTAATTATTCATAAATTGAACCAGGTATTCTATTTTATTTCAGTCCTTTGTGGATTACATAAGAAATTTACCTCTTATCGCTCACCCAGAGGTGTTTGGATTGCATGAGAATGCCGACATCACCAAAGATAACCAGGAGACTAACCAGCTGTTTGAAGGGGTCCTTCTTACTCTGCCCAGGCAAACATCAGGGAGCGGTAAATCTTCTCAAGTAAGATTTTTTTTTTTTTAACAATTTCTGTTTATTAGAAAAGATAAGGCTCCAGATATAGTGATATTTATACATGCAGAGGTAAGACCACATAAGCACTAATCTTCTTCAAAGAGAATTTGTAGGTCATAGACATGCTAAAGTAATACTAACATACTGTACATATGGGGCAATTCATAAAGGGTGTAGTAGGCACCCTTTAGAATTCTCTTGGGGCGCAGCACCGAAAGCGTTGGTGCTTGCAATAAATTCTTGTACACGTCACAGACCCTGACAAGCGCTTGGCCAAAGAGTTTTATACTAGGGATGGAATAATGAGACTCGTTTCACATCAGTTCTGTTCCACTTTTGATTTACAGTGAATGGGAGTGGGCAGTGGGCAAATCACTTGGTGCTATTCAGTCCAATATCAACTTTCAATCCGCCCACTGCTGTACACACTCAAAGGTAAAGTGGACCTGATGGGGTACTAATCGCTTTCCAGCACAGGCACCAGATCAAAGTTGGTCTTAATTACCGCTGTGCTGTGGGGCAGAGTTGTGTAGATCTCAGGACTGGAGGAACAAAACAAATTCTTCTACGGTAAAACAGCTCCCATGTACAGTGCCTTGAAAAAGTATTCACACCCCTTGGAATTTTCCACATTTTGTCATATTACAACCAAAAACTTAAATGTATTTTATTGGGATTTTATGTCATAGACCAACACAAAATAAATACTTTGTAGAAACACCTTTCACAGCAATTGCAACTGCAAGTCTTTTTGGGGGATGTCGCTTCCAGCTTTGCACATCTAGAGAGTGACATTTTTGCCCATTCTTCTTTGCAAAATATCTCAAGCTCTGTCAGATTGAATGCAGAGTGCCTGTGAACAGCAATTTTCAAGTCTTGCAAAAGATTTTCAATTGGATTTAGGTCTGGACTTTAATTGGGCCATTCTAACATATGAATATTCTTTGATCTAAACCATTCCATTGAAGCTCTGGCTGTATGTTTAGGGTTGTTGTCCTGCTGAAAGGTGAACCTCCTTCCCAGCCTCAAGTCTTTTGCAGACGCTAACAGGTTTTCTTTTAAGATTGCCGTGTATTTGGCTTCATTCATCTTCCCATCAACAGCAGCTTCCCTGCTGAAGAATAGCATCCCCAGAACAATAGCTGTGCTGTGGACAGATTCTCCTACCTGAGCTGTGGATCTCTGCAGCTCCTCCAGAGTTACCATGGGCCTCTTGGCTGCTTTTCTGATTAGTGCTTTTCTTGCCCGGCCTGTCAGTTTAAGTGGACAGCCATGTCTTGGTAGGTTTGCAGTTGTGCCATAATCTTTCCATTTTTAGATGATGAATCGAACAGTGCACCATGAGATGTTCAAAGCTTGTGATTTTTTTTATAACGTAACCCTGCTTTAAACTTCTCCACAACTTTATCTCTGACCTGTCTGGTGTGTTCCTTGGCCTTCATGATGCTGTTTGTTCACTACGGTTCTTTACAAACCTCTGAGGGCTTCACAGAACAGCTGTATTTATATTGAGATTAAATTACACACAGGGGGGCACTATTTTCTAATTAGGTGACTTCTCAAGGCAATTGGTTCCACTAGATTTTAGTTAGGGGTATCGGAGTAAAGGGGGCTGAATACAAATGTACTCCACACTTTTCAGATATTTATTTGCAAAACGTTGAAAACCATTTATCATTTTTCTTCCACTTACAGTGCCTGCCGCCGAGAATGTGTTTTCAGCACGCCAGCATCGCGCTGAATCTCGGCGACAGGCTGCCGATATCTCGCACTCGCTGGAATAGTAAAAACACATTCCAGCGAGCGCGTCATAGAAGCGACGGGGATCCGACGCGGATTCCCGCCAATTCTACACGTGGGCGGAGTTTGTTATGAATCCTGAACGAGAAATCCCCGCCGGATTTTTAAAGAAAAATCCGGCATGGGTTCCCCCCTCAGGAGCATAACGGGCCCTTAGGTCGGTTATGGGTTGTAAGGAGACCCCCTACGCCGAAAAAACGGCGTGGGGGTCCCCCCACAATCCATAACAGACCCGTATCCAAAGCACGCCGGCCGGCCGGTCAGGAAGGGAGTGGGGGCGAGCGAGCGCCCCCCCCCTCCTGAGCCGTACCGGGCAGCATGCCCTCAACATGGGGGGGTCAGGTGCTCTGGGGCAGGGGGCGCACTGCGGCCCCCCACCCCAGAGCACCCTGTCCCCATGTTGATGAGGACAGGGCCCCTTCCCGACAACCCTGGCCGTTGGTTGTCGGGGCATGCGGGCGGGAGGCTTATCGGAATCTGGAAGCCCCCTTTAATAAGGGGGCCCCCAGATACCGGCCCCCCACCCTAAGTGAATGAGTATGGGGTACATTGTACCCCTACCCATTCACCTGCAAATACAAAGTGTAAACACAAATAAAACACACAGGGTATTGAAATATTTTATTAGTTGGCCGCCGGGGGGGGGGGGGTGTGTATGATCGCTTTTATAAAAGCGCCCCCCTCCGGCGGGCTTCTGTGGGGGGTGGGTGCCACCGTCTGGTTCTCTTCCGCCGCCGGGGGGCGCTTTGATAAAAGCGCCCACCACCCGGCGGGCTTCTTTCGACGTCTTCGGCGGCGGGGGGGTCTTCTCCCACTCTCCGGGGTCTTCTCCCGCTCTCCGGGGGTCTTCTCCGCTCTCCGGGGGTCTTCTTCTTCTTCAGGACTCGCCGCCGCTATCTTCGTGTGTTAGCTCAATTACTAGCGGCGGCGGCCCCCTCTTCTGCGACGTCGGCGTCTTCTTCTTCTGCTGTCCAGATGTTGACGCGACGCATCCTTCCGCTGTTATGCCGGGCGCGCAGCGAAATATATAGGCCTGTCTTGTGACGTCGCAGTCCCATCATGCTCCGGTAGGTACCACGTGCTACCTACCCACGTGATACCTACCGGAGCATGATGGGACTGCGACGTCACAAGACAGGCCTATATATTTCGCTGCGAGCCGCGCGCCCGGCATAACAGCGGAAGGATGCGTCGCGTCAACATCTGGACAGCAGAAGAAGAAGAAGAAGACGCCGACGTCGCAGAAGAGGGGGCCGCCGCCGCTAGTAATTGAGCTAACACAGGAAGATAGCGGCGGCGAGTCCTGAAGAAGAAGAAGACCCCCGGAGAGCGGGAGAAGACCCCCGGAGAGCGGGAGAAGACCCCCGGAGAGCGGGAGAAGACCCCCGGAGAGCGGGAGAAGACCCCCCCGCCGCCGAAGACGTCGAAAGAAGCCCGCCGGGTGGTGGGCGCTTTTATCAAAGCGCCCCCCGGCGGCGGAAGAGAACCAGACGGCGGCACCCACCCCCCACAGAAGCCCGCCGGAGGGGGGCGCTTTTATAAAAGCGATCATACACACCCCCCCCCCCGGCGGCCAACTAATAAAATATTTCAATACCCTGTGTGTTTTATTTGTGTTTACACTTTGTATTTGCAGGTGAATGGGTAGGGGTACAATGTACCCCATACTCATTCACTTAGGGTGGGGGGCCGGTATCTGGGGGCCCCCTTATTAAAGGGGGCTTCCAGATTCCGATAAGCCTCCCGCCCGCATACCCCGACAACCAACGGCCAGGGTTGTCGGGAAGGGGCCCTGTCCTCATCAACATGGGGACAGGGTGCTCTGGGGTGGGGGGCCGCAGTGCGCCCCCTGCCCCAGAGCACCTGACCCCCCCATGTTGAGGGCATGCTGCCCGGTACGGCTCAGGAAGGGGGGGGCGCTCGCTCGCCCCCACTCCCTTCCTGACCGGCCGGCCGGCGTGCTTTGGATACGGGTCTGTTATGGATTGTGGGGGGACCCCCACGCCGTTTTTTCGGCGTAGGGGGTCTCCTTACAACCCATAACCGACCTAAGGGCCCGTTATGCTCCTGAGGGGGGAACCCATGCCGGATTTTTCTTTAAAAATCCGGCGGGGATTTCTCGTTCAGGATTCATAACAAACTCCGCCCACGTGTAGAATTGGCGGGAATCCGCGTCGGATTCCCGTCGCTTCTATGACGGCTTTGTCTCCATCGCGGCAAGCCAGCTCGGCGCTGGCGCACGCGATGGGGCTCGTAGGTGGTCAATCTCGCCGAGAAAGGGAGCGAGATTGACACAATATCCCAGTCACCTACTGTATGTGCCTCTTTGTGTTGGTCTATCCCAAAAAAAAAAAATTAATGGCTGTGTGTTTTGAGGGGACATCAAATTTATACTGTTATACAAGCTGAACACTCACTACTTTACATTGTAGAAAAGTGTAATTTCATTAGTGTTGTCACATGAAAAGATATAATAAAATATTTACAAAAATGTGAGGGGTGTAAATACTAGAAGGAAATCAGGTTCTGCAGAAGTGTAAACCATTTACTGTCATGGTCTGTTCAGGTTATATGACAGGTAACGCCAATAAAAGACATCTGAGGGAGAATATATTCATTTTAAAATGCTAAATTATTTATTTACACTAGTCAAAAATGTAGAAGTAGAATTTGATTTTCAGCAACTACTGCTTAATGCCGAGTACATACGATCGGAATTTCCCACAAAAAAAGTCAGATGTGAACCTCATTATGCTCTATTGGACTTGCTGTCGGAATTTCCGCCAACAAAAGATTGAGAGCTGGCTCTCTATTTTTCCGACGGAAAAAGTTCCTATTGGAAAACTCGCTCGTCTGTATGTAATTCCGACGCGCAAAAAAAACATGCATGCTCAGAATCAAGCAGAAGAGCCAAACTGCCTATTGAACTTTATTGATCTTGGCTTGTCATACGTCTTGTACATCACCGCGTTCTTGACGTTCAGAATCTCCAGATAAGACATTTGTGACCATGTGTATGCAACACAACTTTGAGACAACATTCTGTTAGAAAAAAATCCACTGTTTTCTTGTCGGAATTTCCGATCCTGTGTACAAGGCATTAGACTCCCTATTCTGAGAGCCAGGATTTCTGGGCTTGTCGTAGATTTACACACATCTCCAGATTGTCTAGGTTCAACTCCATTTGGTGAACTTTTACTAGCGCATACTCTCCAACTGTGGAGAAATCCAAATACCCCTAAAGTTTGGTATATATTCTGAAAGGCTTTGTGACCTTCTATCCTTCTATCTATGTTACCATGATCAAATGGAATATTATGCACTAAACATATTACTATCAGGTGGCAAGTTTAGCGTTTACCTTTCGATAGTCCTCAGACAATCTCTGCCCACCCAACATCTATGCTGCCATAATACTAATATTACTTTTTATGATCTTACTGACCTTATTGGAGAAAATGTATATAAGCTTTTGAAGAAGCGGTTCCTGTGAAACATGTAGAGCTTGTTTTCATGCTACAGCTTAAAGTGGATGTAAACCCACTCTCATCCTTTATAAACTACTGCCATAGTGCTGATCTATAAGAATATACATGCCTCCTGCATGTATCCTTACCTGTCAAATGTCTCGCCTCTGTCTGTTATAAGAACTGAAAAACTGCAGATTCTGTGGGTGGATCTGTTGTCTGGAGCTCTGTGGGTGGAGTCGTGATGTCAGTAGACTCCCCGCCCTCTTCTACACTCCCCTTGTCAACATGCATTTTTTTCTGTGTATTCCTTATACTAAATTCTGCTATGATCACTAACATCCAGTCAAAATCCAGAAAAGTAACCACATGACTTCAGAAAAGAAGTGGGGGTGGGAATTAAAAAATAATGATAGAGACAGGCTAGTGCATGAGATATGTAAATAACCGGTCAACCCAGTGTGTGCTGCCATGAAGATGCGTCATGAAAGGAAAATTACGGAAAGGTGAGTATACAATTTTCCGTTTTTTTTTATCAGTGGTGTCTACAAAGTTAATTTTTTCGTCTTTCAGCCCAGGTTCACACTGGGCTGCGGGAGTGAAGCCGTGAACAGTGAAGCCGATTTCACTCCCGCTGGCAGTCCTGATTTTGGCCGCGATATCAGAGACATCAGTGCAGCTTTCTGCACAGATGTCCATGTAAATCGCGGCTCAAAATCGCAAAAAGTAGTACAGGAACTACTTTTTGAAATCGGTGCAGCGCCAGCAGATGCGGTGTCGCACCAATTAGGACGGTACCATTGCAGGCAAATGCCGGCGATTTGAGATGCGATTTGACATCTCAAATCACATCTTAAATCGTACCAGTGTGAACCAGGCCTCAATCGTTAATATTTCATGATTAGGACATTGCACTTTATGTACACCCACAGCATCATCCTGTGGTGGTGTACATAGCTCTTTATATCTAAGCTGCTAATGTGGCTGAGCAGGATCGTGCAATTCTATCATAATAAAATGTGTCAACTTACCGTATGGCCCCCCAGCCTGGAACTTTGAAGATGGTACATTGCAGGATAGATAGAGAGGATGATTTTTCCCAGTGGGGACATGGACATCACTAAAAAGCTGCCAGAGGTTCTAACCCTTTCCTACTCCATTAAAAACTAAAAAAACTTTCCTATACATACACTTTATATGCAGTATTTGGAACACATCATTAACAGTTATCTCAGGTAAGTTTTTTTTCTTCTTCTTCTTCTTTCTACATCATGATAAAGCAGGCAAACCAAGGTTTTGTTGAAGCTTTAACTGCTGATCTGACTATTAAAGTATCCATTACAAAGCTGTTTTATATGCATGAAAGAACCTATAACAGAAAGTTCCTATTTATCATAAATGACCATGACTGTCAGCCACTGCTTTCTGGCTTTGATTATATTATGATGAGATATAGACAGGGATTGATGGAATTAGCAAGGAAAGGGGCAGAAGGATTAAATATCTGTATTCCTTCTCACCCTGTCATTACTCGACTGTCATCATGTGAACTGTATTGTATTCACTTTCCCCTTTGCACATCTAATGATCCTTCCAGAGACTAATTTCTACTACAGTGTTTACTGACATGTCACCCATGACTGAATATGATATAAACACAATTAAAAAGCTGCTCTGTGTAATTCTTCTTAAAGGAAACCTACCGTATATTGAGTGTAATCTGTAGGGCGCCATTGTAGTAATGCTGATCTAATGGTTTTAATACTTTCTGAATCAGTGATCCAGAACAAGTCTTCAGATCAGTTCTGACTTAACCTGTTATATACTTGGCCCAGGTCAGTATTTTAAAGGCAACTATTGTCTTCAGACAGAGTTGGGTCATTCACAGGGCATTCTATGAAAGAGTTTAGGGCTAGTGGATGTTCAACCAGGTGATTTATGTTTCTGCAGTTAGTCAGGAGGTTGGTGTACTTGGTTGAAGCTGTGCACCTACCTGTCACTCTACAAGGGGGCATGTACTATAGGCAGTTAATGTCTGATGGGGCCATGCTTGTACAGACAATACAGATGGGGAAGCTTCTCTGTGCCTATTGTAGTCCTAATCAATGTCAGTTAAAGAGATGGAGACCAAAGCTGTAACCTAGCTGTCAAGTTGCCAGCCTGTACTTTTTATGGATCACTTGAAAGCTGCAACCTTGCTTAGCGCCCCATTCTACCTTAACTAATCTCTCTCTTCAGAAGTCAGCTAGCCTGACCCAAGATGACCTTCATTACAGGTTAACTTTAAAGTATACCTGTCACTTCAATAATCTTTGAAAACAAATCCTATAAAAATGTTACAAAGTCTAGGCATCACCAAGTTCCAGTTGGTACCACTGGTTTAGTAAAATGTTGCTACAGGGTACTTGTACCTGAAGTGCCTATAGTATGCAAATATTAACTTTTAGGAAAATCAGTGCTAAGGCATGCCCTATTCACATGACACAATGTAACAAGGCCTTTAAATGGAATCGCAAGTTTGGTAGCTTGCAAGCCACCTACAGCAACACTATATTGAACCAATTGTGTCAGTCAGGGCTGGTGGTTACCTCTCTTCAGTTGGAAAGTTTGTTTTAAAAAGAAATTCTAACCCTATTGTAATGCCAGTGAAACACATGCCATTCCCTGTCTCCCCCTATCCCGGCCCTGCTGTTCTGCCCTCATATTTCTTCAATCTCGCTATCCAATTAGTGCCTTCCATATCCTCTCATTCTTCCCCTCGACCTACCTATAGCATGCTCTCCCTTCCTTTCCTGTCATACTTTAATCCTACTCCCAAAACTGTGATTTGAGGCTTGTATTCAGTTCACAGGGCATTGAGATTCGCCCAGAGAGAACGGACGTTAAAATAAAGCTAGACATCCAATGATTGCTAATACTATTCAAACACCATGGATGAAATATATTTCAGAGACTGATTTCTATATATTTGTTGGAATATAGTTGTTTATATCACACTATATCAGTGTGGTTTGGGAAAATCCTCTAAAACAAATTACCTTGTAAAAAAGGTAAATCATTTCAGGAAAACAACTTACTTTTTATGGTTTTCCCATGCATTTAACTACTCGATACATGTTGACATCTTCAGCTTTTCTTAGGCCAATTTTCCTCCTTTTTCCTAGAGGTTCATAGGTTCTTATTTTTTTTCCTGTGTTGCCTATTGTGTCATTAAAAACCATATGAATAGGGTGGAAGTGTGACTGTGAGATTTTTATCTCATTTCCATGCAGTATGAAAACACTTAATAAAGTGCTTTCATACTGCATGGAAAGGAGATAAAAATCTTAGTTACCTATATTTAGCTATTTCATTGGTCACCTATCTTATATTGGGTCTTGGTTTTTGGGTGGATTGTTCTCAAATGCAAGCAGTCTTATACGAAAAGTCTAAAAAAGTGTCTATTTTGTACCTTTCGGTCAAATATAATTAGAAGTCAAAAAAATTGTTTGCTCGGGACAATATACTGTCCTTTCAAATACAGACATGTATGTAATTTATAGGGTAATGCTTTACTATTCTGTATATTATACATGGACCTTATGCCCCATACACACGATTGTTTTTCGGCATGAAAAAAAACTACGTTTTTAAAAACGTCATTTAAAATGATCGTGTGTGGGCTTCACATCGTTTTTCACCTTCTGAAAAATGACCAAAAAAAATATTTGAGCATGCTCCATTTTTTAACGTCGTTTTTAAAAATTTTGTTTTTCGGGTTGTAAAAAATGATCGTGTGTGGGCTAAAACTACGTTAAAAACAATGTTTTAAACCCGCGCATGCTCAGAAGCAAGTTAGGAGATGGGAGCTTGAATGGAACTTCCCCTTTAGAGTGCCGTCGTACGTGTTGTACGTCACCGCGCTTTGCTCATCATTTTTTTTAAAAACAATGGTGTGTGTGGGCAACATCGTTTTTAACCACTTGCCGACCAGCCGCCGCAGTTATACGGCGGCAGGTCGGCACTCCTGCGCGAGAGCCCGTAGCTCTACGTCGCGCTTTTCCCGGCCACTAGGGGGCGCGTGCGCGCCGCCGGCGGCCCGCGCGCGCGCCCCCGCTCGCCCCCGAGTCCCGTGCGTGTGCCCGGCGGGCGCGATCGCCGCCGGGCACACGCGATCGCTCGTTACAGAGCGGGGAACGGGAGCTGTGTGTGAAAACACACAGCGCTCGTTCCTGTCAGCGAGGGAAACGCTGATTTTCTGTTCATACAATGTATGAACAGAAGATCAGTGATTCCCCCTAGTGAGGCCACCCCCCCCATACAGTTAGAACACAAATAGGAACACACTTAACCCCTTCCCCGCCCCCTAGTGTTAACCCCTTCACTGCCAATGGCATTTTTATAGTAATCCAATGCATTTTTATAGCATTGATCGCTAAAAAAATGCCAATGGTCCCAAAAATGTGTCAAAAGTGTCCGAAGTGTCCGCCATAATATCGCAGTACCGAAAAAAAAACGCTGATCGCCGCCATTACTAGTAAAAAAAAAAATAATAATAAAAATGCCATAAAACTACCCCCTATTTTGTAAACGCTATAACTTTTGCGCAAACCAATCAATAAATGCTAATTGCGATTTTTTTTTACGAAAAATATGTAGAAGAATACGTATCGGCCTAAACTGAGGGAAAAATATTTTTTTTATATATATTTTTGGGGATATTTATTATAGAAAAAAGTAAAAAATATTGCATTTTTTTCAAAATAGTCGCTCTGTTTTTGTTTATAGCGCAAAAAATAAAAACCGCAGAGATGATCAAATACCACCAAAAGAAAGCTCTATTTGTGGGAAAAAAAGGACGCCAATTTTGTTTGGGAGCCACGTCGCACGACCGCGCAATTGTCAGTTAAAGCGACGCAGCGCCGAATCTCAAAAAGTGCTCTGGTCTTTGGACAGCAATATGGTCCGGGGCTGAAGTGGTTAATGATGAAGTTGGACTTTGTTTTTTCTACATGGTGAAAAACGATCGCGTGTACGCGGCATTAGTCATTGTCTGTGAACCTTAGATACATGTGACATTCAACTGGTTGTTAATATTTTTTATTATTTTTTCATTCATAGGAGATTGTTGAAGATTTGGCTAGAGATATACTCAATAAATTGCCAAATGATTTTAACCTGGATGAAGTGATAGAAAAATATCCCGTGGTCTATGAGGAATCAATGAATACAGTGCTTAGACAGGAACTGATTCGCTTTAACAGGTAAAACGGAAATGTATTTAAAGGGATTGTAAAAGCAGAATTTTTTTTTTTTTTTTATCTAAATGCATTCTATGCATTTAGATAAAAACAAGCTTCTGTGTGCAGCATCCCACTTCAACCCCCCTAATACTTACCAAAGACGTCCTTAATTCAGGGATATTGCAGGAGTGACTAAGCTGGCCGGGACTCACCTCCTCATTAGCTGAGACAGCAGCACGGGCACGATTGGCTACTGCTGCTGTCGATCAAAATCATTCAGCCAATCAGGAGAGAGAAGGGCCTGGGTTGGGTCGCAGCTTTGTGTCTGAATGACACAGTGAGCTATGACTCGCTCGGGTGCAATAAACAGGAGGGAGGGGACAGGATCACAGAAGGGGGACCTGAGAAGAGGAGGATACGGGCTGTTCTGTGCAAACTGTACAGAGCAAGTAAGTATAACATGTTTATTATTATTATTTTATTGTTTTAATTAGACTTTACAATCACTTTAAGCTTGTTAAGCTTGTTAAATAGCAATTATAGAAAACAAATGATATATTGGTTAAAACAACGTGTATGTAATATTAATATTATTACTAACATACCTTGCATGAACTAGAAAAAGCCAACAGACATTAAAATTATTCTTTTTGTCACAAGAGAGCAATTAAAAATGCTGATATTACACCTCAAACTTTTGGTTCTTTAACAAGCTACAGTGCTCAACACTTTTCTTTTTATATATTTAAATGTGAAGTACCGTAAATATAATTTATAAATATAGATGCAAAGCACCTCACTCTGTTCTTCATAATCAAGTTATTAATACTCATGTACATTGCACTATTTATACCCAGTGTTCTGTACAGACTGTATTATACAAACAAGCGTTCATTAATCTTAAAGAAAAAAATTAATTCGTGCTAGGACCTAAATAAATTTAAAAATAAGCAGCTAACACAATATTTGGATACACAGTATACACAATTTACAAACCAAACAGTATAGTGCTATATCAAATATTACAAAGTATGGTGCAAAATAATGCAATAAATAATAGCATATTAATACATACTTGGGATCTGAAAGGTTTCTATTCCTGACTTAAACTGATTTATGTAAAGATTCCCCCTCTCTCTGTGGATTTGTATGTCTTTGGACTCTTTTATCTTGCTGTATGAGCTCTTCTATGGATGTTTTTGTATACATATGAAATGTCACTTTTAATTTACTTATTGCACACATTAATATGAATGTATGCATTGCTAATTGAAGTATAAGCTTTGAGCGCTTTATTAATTGCATTAATTTGCACCATACATTGTAATATTGGATAAAGCACTATACTTTCTGGTTTGTAAAGCATTAATTAATACAGTACATTCTATGCACAAACAGTACTGGAAAGTATTCTTAGAACTTCACTTTTTCCACATATTGTTATGTGAAAGTCTTATTCCAAAATGGATTAAATTCATTATTTTCCATAACCACTTCCATACAGGGCACTTACACACCTTCCCGCCCAAGCCAATTTTCAGCCATGTCGCACTTTGAATGACAATTGCGCGGTCATGCTACACTGTACGCAAACAAAGTTGGCGTCCTTTTTTCCCCACAAATAGAGCTTTCTTTTGGTGGTATTTGATCACCTCAGCGATTTTTTTTGTTTTGTGCAACAACTAAAAAAAGACTGAAAATTTTGAAAAAAAATAAAGTTTTTATTTTTTTCTGTTAATTTTTTTTTTAAATAAGTAAGTTTTCTCTTTCAATTATGGGCACTGATATGGCGGCACTGATGGGCACCGATGAGGTGGCACTGATGGACACTGATAAGGTAGTACTGATGGGCACCGATGAGGTGGCACTGATAGGCAGCACTGGTATGCGGCACTGATGGGCACTCATAGGCGGCACTGGGCACTCATAGGTGGCACATGGGCAGCACATATGGGTGGCACTGATGGGTACTTATGGGTGGCACTGATGGGTACTTATGGGTGGCACTGATGGGCACTGGGCATGGATTGGCACTGTGGGGTGGCACTGATGGATCCATGTTTACAATCAGTGCCCATTTGTGGGCACTGATTGGCATCTTTTATTTTTTTACTGTTTTTTTTTTAATTTATTTTGACGATTTTTATTTGTTTCTGCCCCCCCCTTTTTTTTTTTTACTCCCTGGTGGTCTAGTGTGGGCTTCCCTGGTGGTCCAGTGTGGCGATTCGAGGGGGGCTGCGCTGATAAACAATCAGCGCGAACCCCCCCTGTCAGGAGAGCCGCCGATCGGCTCTCCTCTACTCGCGTCTATCAGACACGGCTGATCACGGCTGATCTCGTTACCGAGATCGGGGATGCAGGGTGTCAGACTGACACCCCACACCACAGTTCGCCGCGATGTGCGCCCCCGGGGGCGCTCAGCGGCTCAATATCCTGATCACGTCATATGACGTGAGGTCAGGAACTAGTAACCACTTTGCCGCCGTCAATATGTCATTGGCGGGCGGAAAGTGGTTACAATTCTACAAACAGTACTCCATGATGACAACATGAAAAAATTCTGAGCTTTTGCCATGACACTAGAAATTGAGCTCAGGTGTATCCTGTTTCCACTGATCATACTTGAGATGTTTCTATAACTTTATTTGAGTCCACCTTTGGTAAATTCAGTTGATTGGACATTATTTGGAAAGGCACACACCTCTCTATATTAGGTACCACAGTTAACAGTGCATGTCAGAGCACAAACTAAGCCATAAAGTCCATAAACGGAAGTTTGTAACCACCAGGACTCTTCCTAGAGTGGGCAGCCTGGCTAAACAAAGCGGTTGGGGGGAGAAGGGCCTTAGTCAGGGAGGTGACCAAACCCTATGGTTACTCTGACAGAGCTCCAGCGTTTCACTGTGGAGAGAGGAGAACCTTTCAGAAGAACAACCATCTCTGCAGCGCTCCAGCAATCAGACTTCTATGGTAGAATGGCCAGACAGAAGCCACTCCTCCGTAAAAGGCACATGACAGACATCCTAGCGTTTCCCAAAAGGCACCTGAAGGACTCTCAGATCATGAGAAACATAATTCTCTGGTCTGATGAAACAAAGATTGAACTCTTTGGCCTGAATGGCAAGCATCATGTCTGGAGGAAACCAGGCACTGCTCATCACTTGGCCAATTTCATCCCTACAGTGAAGCATGGTGGTGGTAGCATCATGCTGTGGGGATGTTTTTTAGCTGCAGGAACTGGGAGACTAGTCCGGATTAAGGGATAAATAAATGCAGCAATGTACAGAGACATCCTTGATAAAAAAAACCTGCTCCAAAGTGCTCTGGACCTCAGACTGTGTTGAAGGTTCATATTCCAACAGGACAATAACCCAGCTAAGATAACAAAAGAGTGTCTATGGGACAACCCTGTGAATGCCCTTGAGTGGCCCAGACTTGAACCTGATTGAACGTCTCAGCGTGCAGCTATAGAGGTCCTGGGAGAAACTGCCCAAAAATAGGCGTGCCAAGCTTTCAGCATACTCAAAGAAACTTGAGGATGTAATTGGTGCCAAAGGTGCTTCAACAAACTATATACTTATGTTCCTCCACCCCAAACTCGCTCATCCAGGTCTTTATGAACCTTGTTTGGGCACTAGTGTGCAGCGATATTGGAACAGGAAGGGGCCATCCCCAAACTGTTCCCACAAAGTTGGGAGCATGAAATTGTCCAAAATGTCTTGGCATGCTGATGCCTTAAGAGTTCCCTTCACTGGAACTAAGGTACCAACACCCAACCCCTGAAAAACAACCCCACACCATAATCCCCCTCCACTAAATGATTTGGAGGGGTGGACCAATACTTTTGGCAATATAGTGTGGAAGAGTGAATTTGGGGTAGAGGAACCTGACTGGCCTGCACAGAGTCCTGACCTTAATCCGATAGAACACCTTTGAGATGATTTAGACTACGAGCTGGGACTTTTCGTCTGGACTATGGACTATGCCATTAAAGTTCATTTGCGTGTAAAGACAGGCTTTCAAAACTTTTGACATCCTAGCGTGTGTACATAGTATTTATCAAAGCATGCAAATAAAAGCATTTGCATAATCAAGGAAATTGCGGTCTGCATCCCTACTGGGTAGATTAACCCTTCTATTTGTCCTGCTAATCGCTGTCACCAAGACGGAGACTAAAGCCCTGTACACACGGCCCAGAATTTCATCTGGAAAAAAAAATGTTTTTCCTGATGAGATTTTTGGCAAGATTCTCTTGCCGGCCAAGTGTACACAGGGGCCATTCAAAAGAACCAGCGTTCTTTTGAATGGCACAAACGCGGTGACGTCATCGACTACGACGAGAAAGCTCTGCCACTCAGCTTTCTTGCCGAGAAAACCGTGCGTGTGTACGAGGCTTTAAGGGAAATCCTACATGTTTGCGCTATAAACAAAAAAAGACAGACCAATTAGAAAAAAATATAAATTTTTTTTACTTTCTGCTATAAAACACACCCAATAAAAATTTTTTTAAAAAATCTAATTTATTCATCAGTTTAGGTTTTTCCGACGGAATTCCGCTCAAGCTTGGCTTGCATACACACGGTCACACAAAAGTTCTCGGAATGTTCGACCGTCAAGAATGTGGTGACGTACAACACTAGGACGAGTCGAGAAAATTAAGTTTAATGCTTCCGAGCATGCATCAGAATTTTGCTACAGACGATCGGATTTTCTGATAGGAATTTTTTTCAGAAAATTTGAGAACCAGCTCTTAATCTTTTGCTGGCTCAAAATTCCGAAACAGCAAAAGTCCGATGGAGCATACACACGGTCGGAATTTCCGTTCAAAAGCTCACATTGGACTTTTGCTGGTGGAATTTCCGATCGTGTGTACGGGGCATTAGAAACATTGAACTGCAGTTTCCACTGTTTTAACCAATCTTGGAGCAATGACAAATCTTGTTCTATGTTGGACACCTCCAGGGTTATAACCCTATTACACACCTTTGTGTCATTAGCAAAAAAACATACCTTACCCAACAACCCTTTAGTTATATCACTTGTACATAGATTAAATAGAACTAGTGGTACCCCACTAGTGACTGCTCTCTGTTCTGAGTGAACCCCATTTACAACCACACTCTCGTATCTATCATTTAGCTAACTGCATATCCACTGAATCACCCAAGTGGAACTGTATCAAATGCCTTGCTGAAGTGAAGATATTTGTCCATAGCGCCACCCGCATCCAATTGGCACTAGTGTGAACCCAGCCTTAGTGTTTTGGAGAAAACAAAATCGGCGCTATTTGTTGGTTGTGAAAGGTTTTCGTTTAACTGAGTGACAAGCATTTGTGTACAAGTGACTTTGCTGACCTTGTTATATTAAGAATCTAAAATGACTGCACTGCCCGGAATTAGCGGCATTGCTGCTGGATTCGCATTTGTTTAATCTGCCTTGGCTTTAGACATTAGTGTCACCACAGTCACTTCTAACTTTAAACAGACTGCATGTGTCGTATCTAATTTAATGGCAACAAAATATATTGTCATTTTTACTTAATGTCTATCTTGTTTCCTTTCCCAGGCTCACAGATGTTGTACGGAGCAGTTTGATCAATTTAGGCAAAGCTATCAAAGGCCAAGTGTTGATGTCAGCAGAGCTGGAGAATGTATTTAACAGTATGCTGGTTGGGAAAGTACCCACAATGTGGGCTGCTAAATCCTACCCCTCACTGAAACCCCTGGGCAGCTATGTATCGGACCTTCTCTCCCGCCTGCAGTTTCTACAGGTAAGACTCAAGAACAATTGGGTAAAACCAGTTTCATAAATGCACTGGTTACGCTGTAATTTGCTACACACAAACTGCGGGGAAAAAATACTGAATCGACACACCATTAATTGCGGATTTTGTAACCATCTGCAGTTGTCTAAATGACACATTCCACAGGGACTCATGATACAGTAGGTGGTCACAACAGAGCCATTGCAGAGTGTTTGCAACTGTCGCTGAGAAGCAATTAAACTAAACCTGAACTCCAGGCACACATCCAAATACACAAATGAAATGCATATATCAGAACATTTAGTCCAGTGGTTTACACAGCCCCATCCCATAACAATCACCAGGAGGGTGGCAACACTTACAGATAAGGAATACAATGGTGCCCTCTACCTGATGCCAGCCTGCTGACTGGACAGAAATAGGAGCAGGAACAGACTAAATACTGTCTCCTCCTATCTCTAAAGCCGCGTACACACAATCGGTTCAAACCGATGAAAACGGACTGAAGTTCGTTTTCATCGGTCCAAACCGATCGTGTGTAGGCCCCATCAGTCCGTTATCCTTCGGTCCAAAAACAGAGGGCTTGCTTTAAAATTGAACCCATGGACGGCTAACCGATAGGTCAAAACCGATCGTTAGTGCGCACGAGCATCGGTTAAAAATCCACCCATGCTCAGAATTAGGTTGACGCATGCTTGGAAGCATTCAACTTTGTTTTTTTCATCACGTTGTTGTGTTTTACGTCACCGCGTTCTGACACGATCGGTTCATGAACCGATGGTGTGTAGGCACGTCAGTCCGCTTCATCGGTGAACCTATGAAAATGGTCCGTCGGATGGACCGATCGTGTGTACAGGGCTTTAGGCCTCATGCACACTGGGTGTTTTTACATCTGCTGTTTTTGCCTTCAGACGCTTGCTTGCTGCACACCTGATTGGCTCCTGGGGCTACCCTGCAATTTCCAAATTTAAGTACTAATGTGCAGAGGATTGTAAGAAGCTGTTCACATGTTAGATTCCTACACCAGTTGTATTTAAAAATATATTTAATGACCTATAAATAATTAAAGAGCTGCATTAAATAGTTTCCTGTGTAGCTATCTGGTGTGCAGCTTTAACTGTAGTTGCAAATCCCACATGGATTATCCATATGGCAATATCCTTTCTCTCTTCTAGTTTGCATACATTTACTGCTGTAAAAGGATACACAGATGGGGGTGTTGAGAGAAAATATTGAATATTTCATATACTGCAATAGCTCAGAGAAATAGTACAGAAATTAAAGGGGGTAGATGGAGCCATGTCCCTCAGATGTACAGCAATACTTTGTCTTGGTCCACTTGCATCACTGTGTTGCACTTTACATCCAATTACAGTTTTGCATTTATAGTAAAACCTTGGATTGTGAGCATAATTCGTTCCAGAGGGGAATGGGGGAGGGGAGGGGGAGAGGGAACGGGTGGGAATAGCTGGCTGCCACTGACGCTCATTGTGGCCCGCGACCGGTTACCATGTCGATAAAGTGGCCCTCGCTCCTCAAAAGGTTGGGCACCCCTGTACAAGGGGATTAGAAGCAAAATCCAGCAGGAGCTACAAAGTATAAAAGAGAAGAGAGGCGCCTCTAAGTGTAGCAATATGTTGCTAAATGTTGTACCTTCATTAAATGTAACCATATTGCTACACTTATAGGTGCCTCTCTTCTCTTTTATACTCAGTTGTGGCATGATGCTACTCTTGTATCAAGACATTGTTTGTATATCAAGTCAAAATGTATAAAAAAAAACTCAAACCAAGGTTTTACTGTATTCTCCAATAAGCAAAATGAAAAGAAGAATTCAATTTTTAAAGTAAGCCTGACATAAGTGAATTAGAGGGCTACTATTGCAGAATACTACCTACAAACACTACTTGCTGGGATTTAATATTCATCCACCTTTTTCCCTTGACCACAGTTTTTAAAAACAGGGCCACAAAATTCTGTGCTGTGTAAGATGGTGGATCTCTGTTTCTTTTCAGAAAAGAAGTGCAGGGCTGGGTTTAGTGGCAGATCTTAGAACCCATTGATAGAATTTTGATTAAAGACTGGTGTAAGGAAAAAAAAAAAAATATATATATATATATATAGCCTGAAGCCAGTCACTGGTTGCTTTGTACATGGGTAATTTTAGATGCAAACATCTCATAAATGTATTGGAATAATTTCAAGTACGTTGAGTACTGTATACACGCCAAGTTTTTCAGCACATTTTTTTGGTGCTGAAAAAGCCCCCCTCAGCTTATACTCGAGTCTCACGGTGTCCATCTGCAGCCTCATGCTCCTGATCTCCCAGAGCTGTGACGTGCAGTCTAGTTGGTGGCTGTCCAGTGTAACAAAGCCCCGTCTCTTTCTCATCTGTGATAAGCGGAACACTGACTCACTCCTGGGAAACTGAATCAGTGTTCCGTCACGGCTGAGGAGGCGGGGCTGTGTTACACTGGACGGCCTCCAACTAGACTGACTGCATGTCACAGCGCCGGTGTTCTGGAGATCAGGTACGTGAGGCTGCAGATGGACACAGTGAGGCAGGGAGATGGGCACAGTGAGGCTGCAGATGGGCACAGTGAGGCTGCAGATGGGCATTGTTTACCCTCTTTTCCACTTACAGTAGCTGCTGCATTTCTCACCCTAGGCTTATACTCGAGTCAATACTTTTTCCCATTTTTTGGTGGTAAAATTAGGTGCCTCGGCTTATATTCAGTTCGGTTTATACTCGAGTGTATACGGTATATTAATCCTGTGTATAAAATTAAGCTGACCATAAAGTGAAGTCAGCCATTGCTTCTAAATTAAAGCTTGGGAATACATCAGCAGGTCCTGACACACCTATAGCACCAAGTCATCTCTGCTTGTCATTTGTAATACATGACCTCTGAAGTCTCTCTTGGGAAATACAATCTACGACAGTCCAGCATCCTCCAGCAGCTATTTGTAGCATGTAATTAGTTTCTTGGAACAGGTTCGTGTTATTACAGGGTTTTTGGTAGGTTTAGCTGCCCTGCCACTGACAAACAATAAAAATATATATTTTATTTTAAGAGGGGAGGAGGTAGTTTTATACTGAGCAACTTAAACAGAATAAAGTATAGAAGCACCACTCTTGATAATATATAACAAACAGGTGTTTTAGTCATACCAGAATCTAAAGTCAATTATCCTGCTAGAAATTATAAATCTTTACTTTCCTGTAGCTATAGATAGATAATTGTGATAAACCATCTTCAAAGCAGAATATTATTTTTTTTCCATGAAAAGAAAAATATACTGTATGCATGCAAAGACTTGCTTTACTTTTTATTCTAGCGTGTTACTTTATAAAGAAGATCAGAAAGATGTTCGCGCAAATTGCGAAATTACACTTTGTAGTCTTTGATTATTACCTGAAGGACCATGCTGCCACCTTCTGACGCTACTTGTTATTAACAATGCATTTGTTAAAGCTAAACCCAAAAAACAATGTATAATTGCAAATATGCAAGGTTCTAGTCCTTAACCACTTCAATACCGGGCACTTACCCCCCCTTCCTGCCCAAACCAATTTTCAGCTTTCAGCGCTGTTGCTGTTTAAATGACAATTGCGCGGTCATGCTACACTGTACCAAACAGAAAATCGTATCATTTTGTTCCCACAAATAGAGATTTCTTTTGGTGGTGTTTGATCACCTCTGCGGTTTTTATTTTTTTCTAGACAAATTTAACCACTTAAGCCCTGTCGCACAACTATATACGTCATCTCTTTGAAGAGGGATATCTGGGTAACAGCTGCAGCTGTGCTTTAAACGATAATGGTGATAATGGAAATCACCGTTATCGGCGGCGGGAGAGGGGGGCCCCCCTCCCACCACCGCTTTCCCGTGCCCACCGCCACTTACCTGAGCCGTCGGAGGCGATCGGGTCCTTCTTCCTCTGTGGTATGGATACGAGTGAGGGCAAGGTGGCCCCCACCCGTCTCCATACCACAGCAGGGCGGAAGCGACGTCAAAACGTCACTTCCACTCATACGTCTAAGGCCCTGTACACACGATCAGACCGGTCCGATGAGAATGGTCCAAAGGACCGTTTTCATCGGGCCACCGCTGAAGTGGTCTGATGGTCTGATGTGCGTACACACCATCAGTCCAAAATCCCATCGGGCCAGAACGCGGTGACTTAGAACACGACGTGCTGAAAAAACGAAGTTCAATGCTTCCAAGCATGCATCGACTTGATTCTGAGCATGCGCGGGTTTTTGGTCTGATGCTTTTGTGTACCAACCATCGTTTTGGTCCGACGGTCAGGTGTCCATCGGACAGATTTTAAAGCAAGTTTTAAAACTTTGGTCCGATGGGCAGCGTACACACAATCAATTTGGTCCGATGAAACTGGCCTTAAGGCAGCCTTAACCACTACCCGACAGCCGTACGGCTGCAGGGTGGTTCTACTTCTCTAACTGGCAGTGTTTTTACGGGGGGCGTGCGCGCCCGCCGCATCGCCGAGATGCCGATGCGCGTGCCTAGCGGCCGTGATGTCCGCCAGGCACTCGGGATCGGCGGCTACAGGGACAAGACGTGGATCTCTGTGTGTAAACACAGAGATCCATGTCCGGTCAGGGGAGAGAGGAGACCGATCTGTGTCCCTTGTACATAGGGGCATAGATCGGTCACCTCCCCCAGTCACTACCCCCTAAACAAACGGAACACAATTCAGGGTACACATTTAACCCCTTCCTCACCCCCTAGTGTTAACCCCCTAAAAAATAAATAAAAAAGAATAATAATTCTGTCCCCTATTTTGTAAGCGCAATAACTTTTGCGCAAACCAGACGCTTATTGCGTTTTTTTTTTTTTTACCAAAAATATGTAGAAGAATACGTATCGCCTAGACTGAGGAAAAAAATGTTTTTTTTAAAAAGAATTGGGCTATTACAGCAACAAGTAAAAAATATTGTTTTTTTTTTTTCAAAATTGTCGCTCTATTTTTGTTTAATAGCGCAAAAAATAAAAACCGCAGAGGCGATCAAATACCACCAAAAGAAAGCTCTATTTGTGGGGGAAAAAAGGACGTCAATTTTGTTTGGGAGCCACGTCGCACGACCGCCCAATTGTCAGTTAAAGTGACGCAGTGCCACAAGCTGAAATTTCACCTGGTCAGGAAGAGGTATATGTGCCAAGTAAGGAAGTGGTTAAAGACACATTTATTTGTTGTCATTTTTTTCAAATGGCAATTTTTTTTTTTTATTGCATTTTAGTGTAAATATGAGATCTGAGGTCTTTTGGACCCCAGATCTCATATTTAAGAGGACCTATCATGCTTTTTTCCATTACAAGGAATGTTTACATTCCTTGTAATAGGAATAAAAGTGACCCATTTAAAAAAAAAAAAGTGCAATAAATAAGAAAACACTTTTTTTTTAAAGCGCCCTGTCCCGACGAGCTTGCATGCAGAAGCAAACGCATACGTGAGTAGCGCCTGCATATGAAAACGGTGTTCAAACCACATGTGCAGTATCATCGCAATCATTATTAGAGTGAGAGCAATAATTCTAGCTCTAGACTCTCTGTAACTCAAAAGATGCAACCCTGTAGAATTTATTAAACGTCGCCTATGGAGATTTTTAAGGATAAAAGTTTGACGCCATTCCACGAGCGGGCGCAATTTTTAAGCGTGACATGTTGGGTATCAATTTACTCTGCGTAACATTATCTTTCACACAATAAAAAAAAAATTGGGCTAACTTTACTGTTGTCTTATTCTTAATTAAAAAAAAAGTGCGCTTGTAAGACCGCTGCGCAAATACGGTGTGTCAAAAAGTATTGCAATAACCGCCATTTTATTCTCTCAGGTGTTAGAAAAAAAACAATATATAATGTTTGGGGGTTCTAAGTAATTAACTGAGTCTGAAAAACAGGCTCGGGCTTGTGGTAAAAAAAAAAAAGAATTTTGAAAAAAAAAGTTTTTCGTTTGTTTCCGTTATAAAATTTTGTAAATAAGTACGTTTTCTCCTTAACTAACGGGCACTTAGGTGGCACCAATTAGGTGGCACTGACAATGGGCACTGATAGGTGGTACTGATGGGCACTGAAAGGCTGCACTACTGGGTACTTATGGGTGGCACCGATAGGCGGTACTGATATGTGGCACTGGTAGATGGCACTGATAGGCATCCCTAGTGGCAGAGTTTGTCCATTTTTTGCCACAAATAGAGATTTATTTTGGTGGTCACCTCTACGGTTTTTATTTTTTGCACTATAAACTATAATTTTGAAAAAAAACACAATATTTTGTTCTTTTTTTAAAAAAAAGGGATTTTTTCCCTCAGTTTAGGCCAGTGTTTCTCAATTCCAGTCCTCATGCCCCCCCAACAGGTCAAGTTTTCAGGATTTCCCTCAGATGAAAAGGCTGTGGGAATTACTAAAGGCTCATACACACGGTAGGACATCCAACAAAATTTCCCTTGGATTTTTGTCCTAATTGATTTGTCCAGTCACACCCATAGCATACACACAGTCAGACTTTTTTGCAAACTTTTCTAAAACGTTCCCATCATCACGTGTTTTTTTTGCTCTTTTCTGCTCTTTACCGCCACCCTTTGGTTAACTTCTGCTATTGTTGGTTGATTTTAACATTGGTTCTGAGCATGCGTAATTGCACTTTGTACAAAAGTTGGTTGGATTGCTGTACACACGATCACACAAAGCACCATCAGACTTTTGTTGCTGAAAAGTTGGTCCGTTCGCATACCCAACTTTTTGTCGGATGGAACCGGAAAAAGTTGGTCCGATGGAGCGTACACACGATCAGACAAATTTGAAAAGTTGCAGATTTTGAAGTTGGTTGGCCAAAAGTCTGACCGTGTGTATGGGGCTTTAGGCAGTGAAACTGATCAAATCACCTGTGCAAAATAATGGAAATCCTGAAAACCTGACCTGTTGGGGGGGCGTGAGGACTGGAATTGAGAAACACTGGTTTAGGCTGATATGTATTCTTCTACATATTTTTGGCATTAAAAATCTCAAACGTATATTGATTGGTTTGCACAAGTTACAACATCTACAAACTATGAGAAAGATTTATGGCATGTTTATTATTTTATATATACACACACACACACACATACACACACACATACACACACACACACACACACTAGTGATGGAGGTGAGCTGCAACATTATGGCGGACAGATCTGACACTTTTGACACATTTTTGGGACCATTGTCATTTACACAGCGATCGATGCTATAAAAATGCAATATAAATGTCACTGGCAGGGAAGGGATCAACGCTAGGGTGCATAGAATTCACGAAGATAAAACAACCACTTTAATTTGCGTCTCTTTTTCTGCAACCCTGTTCACTATTTGCAACAAAACGTTTGATGGTTCTGTGATCACGCTTCATTATCTTAGCAATTTCAGTTGCATGCAGTCAATTTTAGATTTTTCAGAGTCAGTTAAATCTCCTTTTTTGGCCCATTTTGCGGAAAAGAAGCCTAATAATTATGCACACCCTGATATAGAGTGTTGATCCCCTTAGGCCACACCCTCCCTCTTTACACAAATAAACATCACCTGAAATGCTTAAATCCAATAAGCATTCAAGTTTATACAGCTTGGAGTTGGATAATATAATTCAAAATGATGATTTAGTCATATTACTCGCCTAATAATCATGCACACGGTGTGTGTATATACATTATCTCTAAAGCTGGGGGATTACTATTATGCAAAGTAGCCAAGCTAATTGGTTTCTCTGCAAAGCTGCAACAGATTTTGCACTCTCCAGGTTTAGTAAATAAACTCTATTGCGTGCGGTCTGTGCCAGTCTCCACTATTATCAGTTCCGACATGAGAAAGCATTACAAAACATTTTTGTGATAGTTTTAGATGTGCATGACTAATGTCCAATAAATATTTTAAAAAAATGTTCATATTATGTTATATGGACCACATGTATGTGGACACCACTTCAATTTATTGAGTTTAGGGGATTCCATTGAAGAGTACTGTTAATGCTACAAAATAAACATTTCAGACAATTGTGTGCTTGTGAACAACCATGTGGCACATTTGGGGAGGACATTTTTAATTCCAGAATGGAATGTCCTTTGTATTAGGCCGGATTCACACCTATGCGAATTGGTTGCAGCTTAACTACTTGCCGACCGCCCGCCGTCATATTACTGCGGGACGGTGGCACTGTTTCGCGAGAGCACGTAGCTCTACGTCCTCTCTTGTTCGGCCACTATGGGGGGCATGCGTGCCCCCCCACGCCCGAGTCCCGCGCGCGTGCCCGGCGGGTACGATTGCCGCCGGGCACACGCGATCGCTCGTTACAGAGCGGGGAACGGGAGGTATGTGTGTAAACACAAAGCTCTCGTTCCTGTCAGCGGGGGAAACGCTGATTTTTTGTTCATACAATGTATGAACAGAAGATCAGTGATTTCCCCTAGTGAGTCCACCCCCCCCCCCCCCCATACAGTTAGAACACACCAGGAACACACTTAACCCCTTCCCTGCCCCTTAGTGTTAACCCCTTCACTGCCAATGGAATTTTTATAGTAATACAATGCATTTTTATAGCATTGATCGCTATAAAAATGCCAATGGTCCCAAAAATGTGTCCGATGTGTCCGCCATAATATCGCAGTACCGAAAAAAAAACGCTGATCGCCGCCATTACTAGTAAAAAAAAAATATTAATAAAAATGCCATAAAACTACCCCCTTTTTTGGAAAACCCTATAAATTTTGTGCTAACCAATCAATAAATGCTAATTGCGATTTTTTTTTACGAAAAATATGTAGAAGAATTCGTCCTAAACTGAGGAAAAAAAATGTTTTTTTTATATCTTTTTGGGGATATTTATTATAGCAAAATGTAAAAAATATTGCATTTTTTTCAAAATAGTCGCTTTATTTTTGTTTATAGCGCACAAAATTAAAACCGCAGAGATGATCAAATACCACCAAAAGAAAACTCTATTTGTGGGAAAAAAAGGACGCCAATTTTGTTTGGGAGCCACGTCGCACGACCGCACAATTGTCAGTTAAAGCAACGCAGTGCCGAATCACAAAAAGTGCTCTGGTCTTTGGACAGCAATATGGTCCGGGGGTTAAGCGGTTAAACCGCATCCAATACGCAGAACATTTCTAAATACATTGTTTTTAATGAGGCTGGTTCACATATGTGCGATGCATTCCCAATGCGCATTGCAGGAAAAACGTGTGCGTATTTTATGCCTTGCGGTGCGGCTCAGGTGCAAATTCAATCCCATTATCTTCTATGGGTACGCAGCTGATTCGCAGATGTGTTCATTTCACTTCAGGAATTTCTCTCATTCAGCTCAATACACTCCCCCCCCCCCACTCTCCTCTCCCCTGTAACTTCTCCCAGGTCTCCAAATTCGCAGCTAAAATGGAGCTAATCTGCTGAACACTTCTGTAATCTCCCTGCAGAGATAAGAGAGTGGAAATTCGCACCGCACAAGTGCGATTGCGGCCTTATAGTGTGGGTTGTGTGAAGGAACTTGAGTGGCCTGCACAGAGGCCTGACCCTTTTGAACGCCTTTGAGATGAACTGGAACGCCAATTGAGAGCTAGGTTCATCTTATCCAACATCAGTACCTGAGCTCACATGTACTCTCTTTTGGCTGAATGGGCATTGGGCACAAAAAAAATAAACCCATTTCAAAGGGGATATAGGCTGCAGATGGGAAGCCAACTCCATATTAACATCCATGATTTAGGGACACATTGGTGTAGTCAAGTATTCACAAACTTCTGGCCATAAAACTCTTGGTTTACAATTGTTCTTGCCATAGTCTTGGATTAAATGCAACTGCTTAACACAGGTATTTAAAATGTTTGCAAAACTTTTTAAGAAATGTATATACAGTGATATGTACTATTCAAGATTTGCTAATACTGCGAGCCAGTATAATTGTACGGAAATTTTATCTTGAAGGGTCAGTCTATATTTAAAGCGTATGTTACCTCAACATTTTATATTCCTCAAATATGTCTGTTGTCTGTTTCCCCATTGAAGTCAATAGAAACAAAAATAATTTGTTCAGCATTAACTTCAATGCCATGCAATACCACATGCGGCCAGAGGCGGGGCGCCGGAGAGCATCGAAAACATCCGAAAAGCCCAAGGACACTTCGGCTGACCTCTGCAAACCTTGATTCCCGAGGTCACTTGAGCTGTCCTCTGCCCTTTTTCGTGCATTGCGCCGATTGGCTGCGATCGGCGACGTTCGGCTCTGCTCGGCTTCTGGCACCTCCACCTCAGACCAAATGTGGTACTGCAGGCCCCGTTTGCTTGAATTCTGCTCTTTTTGCAACAACACTCGCAAACCGAGTCAGAATTATTTTAAAAAAAGTTGCTAGTCTTTCAAAAAGCTTGTTAACTGAGTTACTCGTAAACCGAGGTTCCACTGTATACACAAATATTTTGACTTTCATTTCTGTTTTAAACATAAAGAGTTATTTAAAAGGGAAGGGTTCACTATATGCTTTAAATGTGTGGTTCCTCATGCCAATGTCTGAATCTGATGACTTTTATTTCTGGACAGGATTGGATAGTCAATGGTCCACCCAAAGTATTCTGGATATCAGGATTTTATTTCACCCAATCATTTTTGACTGGCGTTTCCCAGAATTATGCTAGAAAATATACAATTTCTATTGACCATATTGGATTTCAGTATGAGGTAAGTAGATGCATTTTGTGCATGTGCTATTTATTTATACACTGATTTTGGGTCCCATGGTTTATATAATGTGGTGGAGATGATCTATGCAAACAATGACAAGCCATCTTCTAACATCTGGGGATTTATATATATTATATATACTGTATTGGTACATGGCATTATTTATTTAGAGGTACCAAAGGCTGGTTGAGTAAATCAAAGGCTTACAATTTTAGAGTACTAGAGGCAGTGTTGTGTTTTGTAGATGCATTTAATTGGCTCCATTATTCATTAGTTGCTTTAGGTCCCAAACTTTCTGGGTTGGTCCTGCTGGAACGATACGCTTAGAAGCATTATTACATCAAAGATTGTCTGCATTCTTAACCCCCCTGCCGGTATCCCCGAGCGCGACTCGGGGTGGATTTATTATGTAAATATCGATATCCCCGAGTCGCGCTCGGGTGAATATGCAGAGCCTGCAGCGTGCGCTGGCTTACCTTGTATCCAGGCAGGGTACTGTACTTACCTTGTCCCTGGATCCAGCGATGCATCTCCGCTGTGTGAGCGAGTGGCGTCCTCCATTCGACTCACACAGTGCCCGCGCGCCGCCGATCTCCGTTCCCTGCGACGTAACGGGGGCGGAGACCGGCGGCAAATTCAAAAAAGTAAACAAACACATTACATACAGAATACTGTAATCTTATAGATTACAGTACTGTATGTAAAAAGTACACACCCCCCTGTCCCTAGTGGTCTGCCCAGTGCCCTGCATGTTCTTTTACATAATAAAAACATTTTTTTTGTGCCTGCAAACTGTAGATTGTCCATAGCAAACAAAAGTGTCCCTTTATGTCAAAAGTGATTTTAGAGCAGCTAGAAAACAGCGATAATAAATGATTATCACTTGCAGAATTGAGCGATAGCGATTTGTGGGGAAATTCGTCATAAAAAATTAAAAGTAATGACAGCGACAATTCTGCAACTGAGCAAATTTCAGTGATTTTGATTTGATTACATTAGTGAATAATTTTTATTATAATTACATTATTATTTGTTATAATTATAGTTATTTATTATATTATGATTTTGTGTTTCAAACTTTATCATACCCGGGATGTCTACTAGACTCTGGTTTGGACAAATTTAAGTGAGTTATTCCTAAAAAATGCAGGCCTACAGTATAAAACACAGAATTTCCATGCAAAATAATTGTACCGCTTTTGGTACATAATTCCAGACAGAATCATACCGCCAGGGAGGTTAAATGGTGAAAGGATGGCTCCCTCAAGGAGTACTAAAGCACATGGATTAGTTGTCTTTGTACAATACAATATATGGAAACTGCCTGTATATTTATTGACAATACCCATAATGTATCCTCACAGCACACTTTTCCACCTGTGTCCCTTTCCCATTACCTAGGTTTGATAGAGCCAAATAATTTTTCACATTGTACAATCCGCTTTTTTCATATCCCTGGTGACATTTGAATAAACACTCAACTAGGCTGATTACCGACAGTTAGCGAAAAAGAACGTGTCATCTTTTTTCAGGTTTTGAAAATAAATGACTTGATCTTAGGTGGGAACATAAACCAATTCTGTTTTTTCATAAACTGGTTTCCCTGTTACATTTTAAAGTGGAGTCCCACCCTGCAAAAAACTTTTGGACCAAAAATCCTAAAGAAAATAGAAAAAAAAAAAAAGAAATAGATTTTTTTTTTTTATACTTACCAGAAATACCGATTTCAATGCGGAAGTCCGTAATCTGCCTCTTCATCATCCGCAGTGGGTCTTCTTCCACCATCCTTCTGCGGTGTCTTCCTGTGAATGGGGCCCGCTGCCTTCTGAGAACTGTGTATCCCTGAGAGCAGCCGGCCTATTCACAAAGAGCCACGTGGCTCATGCATGCGCAGTAGGAAACGGGCAGTGAAGCCGCACGGCTTCACTGCCTGTTTCGCTTACTGAAGATAATGCGTCGGGAGCTGCTAGCATCGAGAGATCGGAGTCGGGGCAGCTGACATCGCGGGCGAGTATGACAGGTAAATGTCATTTTTAAAAGTCCTTGGAGGGTTTTTCCGACGGAATTCTGCTTAAGCTTGGCTTGCATACACTCGCTCACACAAAAGTTCTCGGAACTTTATTCCGTCAAGAACGCAATGAAGTTCAATGCTTCCAAAAATCTGTCGAATTGTTTTGGAGCATGTGTCAGAATTGCTACAGACGATTGGATTTTCCAATAGGAATTTTTTCCGTCTGAAAATTTGTGAACCAGCTCAATCTTTTGTTGACGGAAATTCCGACAGCAAAACTCCGATGGAGCATACACACGGTCGAAAAGCTCATATCAGACTTTTGCTGTCGGAATTTCCGATCGTGTGTCCAGGGCATTAGGGAATTAAGCTAGGGCCTTATCTACAATAAAGAGGGCAACTGGGGAATTATCTTTAAATGTGTTACAAAAAAGTTAATTTATGAGGAATATATAATTTGATTGCTTTTATCCTGTAAAGGACGACTTTAGGTGGACGTGCAATAAACTGAGATGAGAGTATAGTTTTACAATTTGAAAAAGTTGAGTGATCATTATATGTAGATACAGCAGAAGTAGAATCGGGCCTAACTATATAAAAAGATTAGTAAACTCTGAGTCATCTGCCAAAATAGTACACACAAGCACAAATTTTACCCATCCTAATACATGAAAAAAAAAAAGGTTGTTTCCTACTCTGATGGGGCTAGATGTGCAAACAGGAAATGTACAGTATGTTACAATGTTTGTGAAAAGAACCTCTATACTACATAGTAATAATTCATACATTATATCCAGCATGTTTCAAATTAATTCCAATATACAAAAAAGTTTACATCTTACACACTACAGTTAAAGACAGTAGAAAATCTTGGATTGTGCTTCCTAGGAATGGAGTTTGCCATTTAAACCTCAGAGGAACTGTGTCTGAACTGCCATATCCATCTACTCTCTTGTCCATATCTTCTCAGCTTTCCCTGGGGCACCCAGGCAACCTACCACACTACCCTCATGTTCCAGGACAAAATCCCTCACTATTTGAGACATTCAAATTATTCTAATACACAATGTTTATACAACTGCTGCCAATCCAACTACTAAAATACATATTTACCTTGCCAGTTGTGTTAGCACAGGTACTGGTCATATAAAGAATCATTCCATCGAGAATATCTTCTATAATGAAAGTACATGTAGTGTTATGGTTGCTTTGGTTACCCACAATGTTGTTCATTTACATTTTGATTGTATTCTGCACAAATCTGTATACATTTTTATCTGTCTTCTATTTCAGGTGACCAGTTATGAACACACCATAGACACCTCTCCAGAAGATGGTGCTTACATCAAAGGACTCTTCCTAGAGGGAGCACGCTGGGACAGACAAGAGATGCAGATTGGAGAATCTCTTCCCAAAATCTTGTATGATTCTCTACCTGTCATATGGCTGAAACCAGGAGAAAGCGCAAAATTTGAGCACAAAAACTCATATTTCTGTCCAGTATATAAAACCAGTGCTAGGCGGGGAACTCTCTCAACCACCGGCCATTCCACCAACTATGTCCTCCCTATAGAACTTCCCACAGACAAACCTCAGAAACACTGGATTAACCGTGGTGTGGCAGCCCTCTGCCAGCTGGATGATTAATTTATACAGATAACTGTAGGATTTCTCTCTTCCTAATAGTTATTTTATTTTCACTACTGCTACATTGATAAATTTCAGATGTCCCATAGTATGTGCCCTAAAACCAGCCTGCTATGTACAAATCTTAATAAACTTGAACCTAATCCAATTTTTTAGTCAGGGTAAATGACCCAGAAGCATAAATGCTTGACAAAGCCTTTTACATACTTTTCTTACCACATATCAGAGATAAAGATCGAATCACTAGGTTTATTCTCCTGTGAGTTGTTGACCTGTCATGGTATGTAATTTACCCACTTGCACAAGGTTCCTTCTAACTCCCCTCAAGTCGGCCCTTCTGGGTTATCATGCTGGAATGTCTCCTGTGCCAATGTTTTGTATGATATAAGGATTTTGATCCCATCGATCCTGTGGTTAACAATATTGCTGTTTTCTAGGTCACTGTTTGCATCACTTGTAATGTAAAGTTCTGAATAAAAGATTTTCTCTTGTTAAAGAAAAAAAGAAGAGATAAAGATTGGCTAAACCTATATCCATAGACATACCTAGAGTATGTCTTAGAGTTGTAGAGTGTTTTAAAATGTAACATTCTCGCTATGTTTTACCAGATTTAAGATGTGTGTCAAATAGCAAAAGACAGAAAATTTATTTTAAAAGGAATTGTAAAAGGAAAAAATATTTTCCCTAAATAGCTTCCTTTACCTTAGTGCAGTCCTCCTTCACTCACCTCATCCTTCCATTTTGCTTTTAAAATGTCCTTATTTCTTCTGAGAAATCCTCACTTCCTGTTCTGTCTGTACCTCAACACCGTAATGCAAAGCTTTCTCCCTGGTGTGGAGAAAGCCTCTTGAGGGAGGATGGGGCAAGCAGGCAAGTCAGGACACTCTCTACTTTGCAGATAGAGAAAACAGCTGTATTTTAGTGGGCATCCTGACACTCCTGCTCACGAGGCTTTCTCCACACCAGGAAGAAAGCCTCACATTACGGTGGTGAGTTACAGACAGAAGAACAGGAAGTGAGCATTTCTCAGAAGAAATAAGGACATTTAAAAGCCAAATCCAAGAATGAGGTAAGTGAAGGAGGATTGCACCAAGGTAAAGGAAGCTAAAACAGAACACAAAACGTTCAGTCTCCTGGCAACCCATAGTCTCAGACAAGGATGCATCAAATAAGTTACTCAAAGGTGTTAAAACTAAAAACATTTGTAAAAGCAAGTAATTCTTTTCAGACAGAGTTCAGATATAGTATACCAACAATTTTTCTTATAGCAGATTTTCTTATGTCACCCATTAGGGAAAGAGGACAGAGTCTCTTACTCACGACCCCTAACCCACATACTCACTTTCCTGGGCTCCCAGACAGTCTAATGGCGTTGTTGCAAAATGCTTCTGGGTATCGGGACCATTTGAACTCGTACCTGTGTGGCCAATTACCAGATGTGAACACATGAAAGCCATCTATTGAAGGCACAAGAAGGTCAGGGTCTGGGCTAGTAACAGTTGAGGATTTTTTTTTTTTTTTTTTACCGATTTAAAACATACAAATGGATTACCCCATGTGCACAATCAAGGCGGATAAAAGAAATCCCCCCACTGCGCCATTGTATTCTGAAAGCAGGGACTCCTCCATCTTCCTCCACTGTCAGAATACACCAATTGTCAGCATGTGCTGATCAAGTGGAAATTTTCCCAACATTCCCAATTCAAGAGAAGCCAATCTTTAGATCAACTTCCCTCTAGCGGGAACAGCCATAGATGGCTTGAACTCCGGCCAATCCCTGCTAAGTTGGCTAAACTTCAATCCATCTACGGACAGCTTTAGTCTCTTTAAAGTGGATCTTGCAGTAATATAGCAGGGCCCGCTTATTTACTTAGGCATCCGCTGTATTTAGCTTTTCCAAAATGCCCTGCCCATTGAAATGAATGAAAAGTGCTTCGGAAGCACTGCAACACAGGCTTGTTTGGGGTTAAAAGCGCCACCTGCTAGTGGCCAAAAATCACTGCTTAAACAGTGCTAAAGCAAGCAGCACTTTAGTGCTAATGCAGCTGCAGTGTGAAAAGGGGTCACAAAAAAGTTTAAAAGTATAAGAAAAAAAAAAATTTTTTTAGATAGTGGGTTTAGAACACCAGGCAGTTTTTATTGCCATCTATACCCATTAGGGAAATTCACTCTCTCTAGTTATCCTGTTTACCAAGAGTGAAAAAAAAAGACAAGATTCGGGTTGCCACCAAAGTAGGCATAGAGGGGAAAAATCTTCCTTTTGAGATACTAGTTTAAAGGCATTTTTATTTTTAAAGTAAGTTTTGGGGGACACTAGCTCTGGGGGCAACCATGGATTTCCTCACTGCCTGTTTTGGGGAAGGAAGTGAAGAGAAGTCTCCCCAATGGGATACAAATGGCAAAACAAAAACAAGACAGGGAGTTAGAGTAATTCTCCCTTACAGGTTGCCCATAGTTTTACTTTAACATTAATACCTAAAATCTGCAAATTAAAAAATACATAATTTTATTTCTACACTAAAATAGAAACTAGGCCAATATAAAATAAAAAGTTAGCTAAATCCTTTTAAAAATGTGTTTCCATGGATACAGAGCCTTCCAAGAGGCACTATTGCTGATGTAAGTAAATTCCAGGTTGTGTTCAGGGACATCTATGAAGACAAATTATCCGGCTTCTACTTGTTCAAAAGTGGACAGGAAACTACTCTCAATCAAAATAAACTGGACACCACACTACATGGAGCAGAGGTGGTAATTAGAGAAAGTAAATCCCAACATTGCTTTTCGCTCTAGGCAATACAACTTCTAGATGCTAAAAGTAAAAAACTGCACTGACAGCAGATTACTACAGTTAATGGGTGTACATTTTTAATTAAAAGGACAACTCCAGTCACACCTTAAAAAAAAAAAAGTTTAGATATGAAATAGTTTCATATAAGAAATGTTACTTTAGTACAGATAATTTGACAAAAAGTTATAAACATATTATCCTTTCAAACCTGCATAAACTTTCCTCTTTATGATCTGCCTTCATTAGAACCTATACCACCTGTCCAGTTTTGCCATGTATGCATTAAAATTCTGTCCTGACAAGAGCAGTTATTTCAAATAACGTATCACTAAAAACTACAGCAATCAGAAGGAGAGTTACATAAATAGATTCAGTTTATTCATATATATTTCATAAAAGGCATTTGTTTAAAGGATGAATATATACATATATATATAACACAAATGTAAAATATACAACTGCAGTGCTTACAGTAACTTGTTATTTTGACTTTCCCCATTTGTACATTTTTGCCCTTCCATGTTCATAGTTTACAAAATGCAGACATTTGTAGATTAGCTACTATAGGAAGCCTGCAAAGGGCCGCATCCATGTATATAAAGAAGTACACATGGCAACAAGGATTCTAAAACATTAGCATACAGTATAAAAAAAAAAAATGTTGGCCCAAGCATCGCTTTAAGTGGGTCTGCACACCCAGGGGGTGGGACAGGCTGCCTGATCACACTCATTGGGTGATCAGGAGGAGCTCAACCTGCTCATTACCAGATATTAGGTGCCAACTATGACAGCTCAGTCTCCATGCTAAGAGCGTGCAGTAAGCGTGTTCCCAGCACAGAAACCTTGGATGGCCAAGATGAGGTCATTTTTTTAATCTAGTACCTAAAATGTACATTTGTGGGTCAAAATGCCAAACAGGAGCCCCACAACTACATTTTAGGGGATTCTATTAAACAAAAATATATTAAGGCTTTACCCACATTGCATGCCATCACCTTTAACCACTTGTCATCTGCCCGCCGTCAATTGACGGCGGGCAGACGACTCCATTGTTCTGACATCACGTCATATGACGTGATGTCCCTTTAAAGCCGCGGGCGGGCGCGCGCGCGTCGCCGGCGGCGCGCGCGCGCACCCGCCGCTCCGCGGGGATCCCGTGCGAGTGCCCGGCGGCAACGATCGCCGCCGGGCACACGCGATTGCTCTGTAAGTGAGCTGGGACGTGCAGCTCTGTATGTAAACACAGAGCTGCACGTCCCTGTCAGGGAGAGAGGAGAGCGATTGTGTCCCTTGTACATAGGGACACAATCGGTCACCCCCCCCTCCCCCTACAGTTAGAACACTCATAGGACACACATTTAACCCCTTCCCCGCCCCCTAGTGGTTAACCCCTTCACTGCCAGTCACATTTATACAGTAATCAATGCATATTTATAGCATTTTTCACTGTATAAATGTAAATGGTCCCAAAAATGTCAGAAAAGTGTCCGAAATGTCCGCCATAACGTCGCAGTCCCAATAAAAAAATCGCAGATCGCCGCCATTAATAGTAAAAAAAAAAAAAAAAAAAATGCCATAAACTATCCCCTATTTTGTAAACGCTATAAATTTTGCGCAAACCAATCGATAAACGCTTATTGCATTTTTTTTTTACCAAAAATATGTAGAAGAATACGTATCGGCCTAAACTGAGGGAAAAAAAAAAAATTTTATATATTTTTTGGGGTTATTTATTATAGCAAAAAGGAAAAAATATTGCATTTTTTTAAAAATTGACGCTCTATTTTTGTTTATAGCGCAAAAAATAAAAACCGCAGAGGTAATCAAATACCACCAAAAGAAAGCTCTATTTGTGGGGAAAAAAGGACGCCAATTTTGTTTGGGAGCCACGTCGCACGACCGCGCAATTGTCAGTTAAAGCGACGCAGTGCGGGAAGCTTATATTTTGTCTGGGCAGGAAGGGGGTCTAGGTGCACAGTAGGTAAGTGGTTAATGAGCCATATTCATTTTGCACAGAAAACTTGACAAGGACATCCAACAAATGGTAGGCATGACCTGCCAAATTGTGATTCCAGAGCATTCCCAGGCCAGATAAGAAATGTATCCTGCCACAACAGATGACCCACTTGCTTAGCACACACTTTGAGGAAATTACAATAGGCACCTGTCTTAATACTCTGATACATACGTCTACGGGACGGTGCATAGGGGTACCATTGAGGCTGAATGGCAACTCGCTGTACCAGCACATACAACATGTTGCTGTGCATCACACAAAGGTGAATTTTATTGCAGCAACAGTGTATGAACTGCCCTATGAACTTTACACTAAATTGTGTTGATCAGATAAATGCAAGACTGAGAAAAATATTTCTGTGCCCAGTTTCATGCAGCTCATTTGGTGTGCATTGCATTAAAATGCAGAATCTAATTACAAAGCACGGCAGGGCATCTCAACACGTTGTGCATACTGCATAGCGTTAACAATATTGTTAAATTAAAAAAAACATATACACCGTTTTGTTTTTTACAAGCAATGTGCAGGAAGATGACAAACAATTAAACAAATACGGTAATATACTAATCCGCACACGATAGTTCATGCTTACTTTTGCAGTCCCAGTATTGTGATCTTGCACGTCTATTTGTCTGGCATGTATAATATGCATACAAGAGTAGGGCCACAGAAAAGGATGGCAGCCTGATTTCTGCCCCTCCACCCCCCTACCCCTTCCCGTAGGCACTATGAGAGTTCATCATACGATTTCAGATACAGAGGCTTAGCTTGCTTCCTCATCTTGTCTTGTTTGTTCAGTTTTTTACTGTGAGACATTGACAGCCCCATGGGAGGTAGGTGGGTCTAAAAATACAAGAATAGATAGGTTAGTCTCTATAAAAGTACTCAAAGATTTATTTCAACATTTCGCAGATGAGGCTATCACGTTAAACAGTTTGCAGTGTTTAACCACTTGCATACTGGGCACTTACACCCCCCTCCTGCCCAGGTGAAATTTCAGCTTCCGGCACTGCGTCGCTTTAACTGACAATTGCGTGGTCGTGCGACGTGGCTCCCAAACAAAATTTACGTCCTTTTTTCCCCACAAGTAGAGCTTTCTTTTGGTGGTATTTGATCGCCTGTGCGATTTTTATTTTTTGCGCTATAAACAAAAAAGAGCGACAATTTTGAAGAAAAATACAATTTCTTTCTCGTACATCACGGGACACAGAGCGGCATATTCATTACTATGTGGGTTATATGGAGTACCTTCAGGTGTGGACACTGGCAATCTTCAAACAGGAAGTCCCCTCCCTATATAACCCCCTCCCCTAGAGGGAGTCCCTCAGTTTTTTCGCCAGTGTCTTAGGTGTTGGTCACGGAATAGCTTTGCTCCACATCCTTTGGGATTAAGGGCGGGCTAACCGGATCTGTCCAAGGAGCCTCAGTGCCAAAGTGGACAGTACCCGGGCCCCAAACCGTGGGGTTTTGCCTATAATGCTCCTCTTTGGAGGGCTGGACCCTGGGCCCAGGACTTGGAGTTTGCAAAAAAACCATAAGGTTCCTGTTTTGCCAGGGTGCTATATAGGTCCAGGACAGTGGGTACCTTCATAGGACCCCAGGGCCTGAAGGTCTACTACGCTACCCACGGAGATGGGAGAAGACTGGATCAGTTTGCTGGTCAAACATCCTGCAGCATGGAGCAGGTAAGGGGGAGCCTGCGGGACTTGGTTCGACAGCAGGCTCCCCGGGGTAACCTAAAAGGGGGGATAGCCTGAGTATGCTCTGCATGGGCAACCGTGATCACTATGTCTAAGAGACAGGATGACACCCTTTCTCCCCCCATCACTAGGCCCCCCTGTCTAAAGGTGTTGCTAGCTAACCTGCTGTTTCTTCCTAGAGGCTAGTAAGGATCCTTAGGGGCCTTGAGAGAGTCCTACCTGGCCGGGAGTTTTGAATCTGCCGCCGTTTCTGCGCCATGGATCTCCAGCAGCGCGGCTCCTCCATGTTCTTCCTGTTTCCGGGTACGCGCGCGTCTTATTGACGTTTTTTTCGCGCCATCCAGACAGGAGGGCGGGCCTGCGGCGTCATACAGGGCGCGCCCTTCTGCTGTTATAGACAGCAGGCCTTGTCAGGGCTCAGTCTGTGGCTGATTTTTTCAAGGAGAGGACGCAGGGCGGCAGAACAGTGACTCCCGGTGGCGGAAGAGGGGTAGTACATATGGACTTTGTCCCAATGTCTTTATTGTTAAGCCAAGAAATCCCCCTTATTTGACAGCAGGTTGGAGGCTGGCAAACTTAAATTAGGGTCATTGTATTTGGTCAAAGAAAATATATAAGGTATAATATATAATTATTTAAAAAAAAAAAAAAAAAAAGAAGGACCAACATACGGACCCATCAGTTTGTGGGGACACTAGTGATCTACTCTCCCCTAAACTTTGGAATTGTACTCCTGGCCACTACAGTCTGTTGTGTGGGCGGAGTCCCTCGATTTTGTATTATGGCTTCCAAGGGTTCGGGGTCAAAGGGTACAAAGAAGACCAAAAAACAAAAGGGTTCCCTTTCTGATTCTGATATGCCGATTCTTTCCCCGCAGCTTATTAATTTAAGAAGCGCCTTGGATGAGCCATTAGGGGGATCTGGTGCGGAGGCTGGCCCAGATCAGCCCAGCCCTGTGTTTATCACAGAGGAGATGCTAGCCGTATCCCTAGGGGGGCTAGAAGAGAGAATAGCAGCATTGATCGCTAGAGCTATTCCTGGTAAGAAACGGGTTAGATCCCCATCACCAGGGGGTGTATCCTCAGATGCTGAGATTCTCTCTCCGGAGGAATTAGAATCACAGGAGGATCAACTGGACCTGAACCAAGAGGGTTCAGGGATGGAGGGGTCTACCTCTGAGGAACCATTTTCAGACTCCCAGACAGAGAGACTGTGGGTACAGTCTTTGACGGACATGGTCCGCTCGGCATTTAGTTTGCCATTGCCAGAACCTCAGGTTCCTCCGGTATCCTCTCTGGGCTCTTTGAGAGCCCCGTTAAGCAACGCAGTTTTTCCGGTCCATCCTCTCTTGGAGGAATTGATCTTTCGGGATTGGGTACGGCCGGACAGGGTTTTTCTGCCACCGAAAAGATTTGCGGTCATTTATCCCATGGAGGAAAAATTCTCCAAGAGATGGAGGCTCCCAGTAGTGGATGCAGCCATCTCATGTGTGAATAAATCACTAACTTGCCCGGTGGAAAACATACATATGTTTAAAGATCCGGTTGATAAAAGATTAGAAACACTTTTAAAAGCATCCTTTGCTACGGCAGGAGCAGTGGTGCAGCCAGCGGTAGCTGCAATTGGAGTTTGTCAGGCATTAAAAGACCAGACAAAAGAGATGTTAAAAGACATGCCTACCCAACAAGCAGAAGAGTTTGCTGACATTCCCAGAGCTCTGTGTTTTGCGGTAGATGCTATAAAAGATTCCATCCAGCAGGCTTCTCGTTTATCACTATGCTTGGTACACATGAGAAGGCTCTTATGGTTGAAGAACTGGGCGGCAGAACCCCCATGCAAAAAGCTTCTGGCAGGATTTCCCTTCCATGGAGGACGACTCTTCGGAGAGGATCTGGATAAATATATTCAGACTATTTCAAATGGCAAGAGTACCCTTTTACCGGTCAAAAAGACATTCCGGGCTCCTACATTTAGAAGGCAGCTTTTTCCTGTCTCGGGGCCCTCTAATTCCAGGCAGTATCGACGGCCGCCTGCACGATCCAACGGTAACAGTAGATCGCAGGGACAAACCCCTGGGGGTAAGAAGCCGTGGTATCGCAAGCCGTCAAAGACAGCCCCTAAGTCTGCCTTATGAAGGGGCGCCCCCACTCTCACGGGTGGGGGGAAGGCTTCGTCTCTTCTCAGAAGTTTGGGAAGCCAAGATCCCCGACAATTGGGTCCGGGCATCTGTAACCACAGGTTACAGACTGGAGTTTCTAAGGTATCCTCCGCCTCATTTTCAAGAATCAAGGCTACCAAGGGATCCAGCAAGGAAGGCCTCAATGCTGGCAGCTTTGGATCACCTGCTTTGCCAGGACGTAATTATAGAAGTGCCAGCCCAAGAGCAAGGCCTAGGTTTCTATTCCAATCTCTTTGTCATACCAAAGCCCAACGGCGATGTCAGGCCAATTTTGGACCTAAAGAGGTTAAACGGTTATCTAAGGGTGCGTTCCTTCCGGATGGAATCCATCCGGTCAGCAGCCGCCGCGCTTCAGAAGGACGATTTTCTGGCCTCCATAGACATAAAAGATGCTTACCTTCATGTACCAATCTTTCAGTCGCATCAAAGGTTTTTACGCTTCGCGGTCGGGCAGCGACACTTCCAATTCAGGGCGCTCCCTTTCGGGCTGGCCACGGCCCCCCGGGTATTCACGAAGATCCTAGCCCCAGTTCTGGCCAATTTAAGAATCCAAGGAGTCACAGTCCTAGCATACTTGGACGACCTTTTAATTATAGATCACTCACGGACGGGTCTGCAGAAGGCAGTAAACCTCACGGTTCGGTACCTCGAAGAATTCGGCTGGGTCCTAAACCAGGGAAAGTCAGCATTCCAGCCTACAAAGCAGTTGGAATACCTCGGCATGAGGTTAGACACGGAACGTCAAAAGGTGTTCCTGCCCCTTGTAAAGATCAGGGCGATCAAGGGGTTGGTTCAGTTGGTTATAAACAAGAAAAGACCAACTATTCGCCTGTGTATGCGATTACTAGGCAAGCTAGTGGCCACATTCGAGGCAGTACCATACGCTCAGATCCACACTCGCGTCCTACAGGCAGCCATTCTAGCAGCCTGGGGCAGGAGGGCACATGCCTTAGAGTCCCCTTTGACGCTATCATCAAGGGTCCGACAAAGCCTGGCCTGGTGGTTGAACCCTCAGAACCTTCTAAAGGGAAGATCCTTCAGCCCTGTTGTCTGGAAGGTAGTTACCACAGACGCCAGCCTGGCAGGCTGGGGGGCGGTCTTCGAGGGGTTCTCCCGCCAGGGAACTTGGGTGAAAGCAGAGAGGCAGCTCCCCATCAATATCTTGGAAATCAGAGCTGCTCGCCTAGCCCTGTTGGCGTGGACCTCCAGATTAAAGGGGTTCCCGGTGAGAATCCAGTCAGACAATGCCACGGCGGTGGCATACATAAACCACCAAGGGGGAACCAGGAGCCAGGCCGCTCAAAGGGAAGTGAACTTGATTTTTCAATGGGCAGAGGTTCATGTACCCTGCATTTCAGCGATATTCATTCCCGGAGTGGACAACCTGCAGGCAGACTTCTTAAGTCGCCAGAGTCTGTTGCCAGGGGAGTGGTCTCTGCATCCCCAGGTCTTTCAGACAATCTGCCAGAGGTGGGGAACGCCAGACGTAGATATAATGGCATCCAGGTTCAACAAGAAACTAGACAGGTTCGTGTCGCGAGCGAGGGATCCTATGGCCTGCGGAACCGATGCGTTGGTTTGCCCTTGGCATCAATTCAAACTTCTATATGCATTCCCTCCACTACAGTTACTCCCGCGCCTGTTGCGCAAGATCAGAGTGGAGCACAAGCCAGTCATTCTAATAGCTCCAGCTTGGCCCCGGAGGGCTTGGTACTCACTAGTCCTGAATATGGCAGTGGGAGACCCTTGGACTCTTCCTCTACAACCAGACCTACTCTCACAAGGTCCGATCCTCCACCCTACATTACAGCGTCTAAATTTGACGGCCTGGAGGCTGAATCCCTGATTCTCAGGGGTAGGGGTCTGTCTAGGCAGGTAATCCCTACCCTGATTAAGGCTAGAAAGCCGGTCTCCAGGGTAATTTATTACAGGGTGTGGAGGAACTATATAGGCTGGTGTGAATCCAAAAGATGGAATTGCCGCAAATATACTATTGATAGGGTGTTAAGTTTTCTCCAGCTAGGAGTGGATAAAGGCCTGGCACTAAGCACAATCAAAGGACAGATCTCAGCTCTGTCAGTGTGGTTTCAGAGGCCGCTGGCCACCCACTCGCTGGTAAAGACCTTCTTACAGGGGGTCTTGCGTATTAATCCTCCTGTCAAGTCACCAGTTTGTCCTTGGGACCTAAATCTTGTCCTGTCCACTCTACAGAAACAGCCTTTTGAGCCTTTGGCTGAGATTCCTTTACTCTTACTGACAAGAAAATTGGTTTTCTTGGTCGCCATAGTTTCGGCCAGGAGAGTGTCAGAATTAGCAGCCTTATCATGTAAGGAACCATATCTTGTTCTGCATAAGGACAGGGCAGTTCTCCGGCCCCATCCTTCCTTTCTACCAAAGGTTATATCCAAATTTCACTTAAACCAGGATTTGGTACTTCCATCCTTCTTTCCAAAACCTACATCTAGAAAGGAGGGGTTGCTGCATACCTTGGATATTGTCCGGGCCATGAAGGCCTATCTTAAAGCTACAGAAAAGATCCGGAAAACAGATGTGTTATTCGTTCTACCAGATGGCCCCAAGAAGGGGCAGGCAGCTGCAAAATCCACCATCTCAAGATGGATTAGACAATTAATCATTCAAGCCTACGGATTGAAGAGGTTGCCTCCTCCGTTGTCGGTAAAGGCCCATTCTACCAGGGCCATGGGCGCCTCTTGGGCAGCACACCATCAGATCTCTATGGCTCAGATATGCAAGGCGGCAACGTGGTCATCAGTCCACACGTTTACAAGGTTTTATCAACTAGACGTGAGAAGGAATGCGGATTCTGCCTTTGGACAGGCAGTACTACAGGCTGCAGTTTGAAATCCTCGGGATCAGAAACACCCTTGGTTATAAAAAAAAAAAAAAAAAAAAAAGGTTTTTTCTTGACTAAGTTGGAATTATTATTATGATTTGAGTTTATCTCTAAATTGAATCCTTCTTTGGAAGATGTCTCCCTCCCCTCATTAAAGCATTGCTTTCGGACATCCCACATAGTAATGAATATGCCGCTCTGTGTCCCGTGATGTACGAGAAAGAAAAAGGGATTTTTAAATACAGCTTACCTGTAAAATCCTTTTCTTGGAGTACATCACGGGACACAGAGCTCCCACCCCTCTTTTGGGTGACCATTTTGGGAGGCATACTGCTTGCTACAAAACTGAGGGACTCCCTCTAGGGGAGGGGGTTATATAGGGAGGGGACTTCCTGTTTGAAGATTGCCAGTGTCCACACCTGAAGGTACTCCATATAACCCACATAGTAATGAATATGCCGCTCTGTGTCCCGTGATGTACTCCAAGAAAAGGATTTTACAGGTAAGCTGTATTTAAAAATCCCTTTATTTTTTACTTGTTGCTATAATAAATATCCCAATTAAAAAAAAAAAAAAACACATTTTTTTTTTCTCAGTTTAGGGCGATACGTATTCTTCTACATATTTTTGGTAAAAAAAAAAAAAAAAATCGCAATAAGCGACTGGTTTGCGCAAAAGTTATAGCGCTTACAAAATAGGGGAGAGAATTATTATTTTTTATTATTTTTTTTTTTTACTAGAAATGGCGGCGATTTGCGATTTTTATTGGTACTGCGACGTTATGGCGGACACATCGGACACTTTTGACACATTTTTGGCGCCATTCACATTTATACTGCGATCAGTGCTATAAATATGCACCAATTACAGTATAAATGTGACTGGCATTGAAGGGGTCAACACTAGGGGGTGAGGAAGGGGTTAAATGTGTATGCTAGGTGTGTTCTAACTGTAGGGGGAGGGGGGGGGGTGACCGATCTGTGTCCCTATGTAGGAAGGAACACAGATCGGGCTCCTCCCCTCCAGAGACAGGACATTGTCTCTGTGTGAGCCGGCAATGAGAGATGATCTATGAGAGATCATCTCTCATTCGCCCACAGATCGCATGGCAAACGGCCGCTCTGATTGGCCGTTTGCCGCGATCTGTGATTGGCCGTGTCCAAGGGACACGGACAACACAGGGCTTCCCCGCAGCGCGCACTACAGCGCGCGCTGGGAACGCCAGAAAGACATGCCGTCAAATGACGGCATGTTGGCTATTCAGGCCCGCGCTGTTGCCGTCATCCGATGGTAGCGCGGGCCTCAAGTGGTTAAAGGAACACTAAAGGTTTGTTTTTTTATTAGATCAATTGATTGCTTTAAGCTAGAGCATTTAAATATCACTTACCTTGTTTTTCCTTTTGACTTCCAAAATACAGTAATCCAGGTTTGAAAATGCCATTTCCTATCTCTCCTCTTCTTGCTTTTCACCAGCATTTGAGCCGTTTTGCATGGTGGAAAGCAGAATGTGCTCACCCCCTCCCTTTGACTACAGCCCTTCGTGAAGATGCTCTTATCCCTCACAGGCATGGAGGCTAAGCCTAATAGGAACTGTAGCTCCCATTAGGCCGTGATGTAGCAAGAATGAATGCGCACCGCAAACCAGGAAGTCAGTGATAATAACGATTTAGGAGTGACGGAGGTGAATATAACAGCTCAATTTCAACAGGTATCAAACTAGTTATAATGCAAAACATTACTTTTTACTTTATCAGCTACTGTCAGACTTTAATTTAAGAGGAAAATATTTTTGTCTTTACAACCCCTTTAAAGTAAAAGTACATCTTAATTTTTTTGGACAGAGTTGGGACAGCTACAGTCCTTGACATTTATTTACGGTTATCAAAAAAGGTACATAAAGTGGAGGTGAAGTCTCTATATTAGGGTTGAGAAATAAAATACTGAGAAGTTCTAAGCCTTCCCATACATATCAAAAACTGTAAATATCAGGATTTTTGTTACTCACTAAAATCCCTTTCTTTGAGTTTATTAAAAAAAGGCAGCTTCTTATTCTTGAAGATAGGGTTTATAGCCCCACCTACAGGAGTAGAATACTAGGCCGAAAAGAAACTGAGCACCACATTTGGGCAGTCCTAGCTGGTATAAATCCCCCTCTCTGCTATAGACCAGGGATCTCCAAACTACAGCCCTCCATCTGTTGCTGAACTACACGTCCCATGAGGCATTGTAAAATTTTGACATTCACAGACATGACTAAGCATGATGGGAATTGTAGTTGCTAAACAACTGGAGAACCAAAGTATGGGGACCCCTGCTATAGACAAACCAGTTAGTAATAAAGCAGTACAAACAAAGAAAATAAAGAACAAAAAAAAGTGTTGTGTCCGTTCGTTAACTTTTTTTTCTTTGCTCATTGATGGACACAGCTTCTTTTTCTCAAACACAGGCACATCCCAAAGCAGTGCCAAAAGGTGAGGGGAGGGAAACCAGAGCCAGAACAGTCCAACAATAGCTCAAACAGGTAAAAGCAAGCCCCGTCAAAATAAATAAAAAATACCCCCCATGAGGGAGCAGAAACCTGCAACACATTGCGGCCCAAACATACATCCACAGATGCAAGAACATCTACTTTGGAAAAGGGAGAAATTCTGCCCTTAACCACTTGCTGCAAATCGCCGTAGCTGTACGCCAGTACCTTAGGCTAACCCCGGTATTTTCAGAAACAGCGGGCGGTCCTCTTTGGGATAGTGGTCTCTGCGCCGGAATAGACGCAACATCACTTTTATCAGGGGAGGGAGAGGACCCCCCCCTCCTGCTGTGCTCCGGTTGTCTTCGCCACTTACCTGAGCCGTCGGTGGCATCCTGACAGGCATGGAGCCGAGTGAAGGTAAAATGGCCCCCACTTGGCTCCATAACTTTGGATAACGGAAGCAACGTCAAAACGTCACTTCCGCCCAATGTTCTTAATGGGGATTTTTTTTTTTTTTTAAGACATTTAATTGAATTTATTTATTTTATTGCATTTTAGTGTAAATATGGGATCTGAGGTATTTTTGACCCCATATCTCACATTTAGAGGTCCTCTCATGCTTTTTTTTTTATTGCGTGATGATTACATTGAAACAAATCTCCCTAAGTTTTACATGTATATCTGCTGTATATTCTTTAGAAAGTGAACATTGTGTTAAGAGATTTGGTTCTTCCTGTTCAACACTGGGTGTGAATTCTTGGCATACACTGTGTGATAGCAGATTGGAGGAAAGCCATACACCCTCCCTCCACACATTAGCTCTCTGCTAATCTATTTATAGCACCCCCCCCCCCCCATACTGCCTGCTGTCATATCCTCCGCACTCCTCTCCTACATACTGCCTGCTGTCATTCCCACCGCACTCCTCTCCTACATACTGCCTGCTGTCATATCCTCCGCACTCCTCTCCTACATACTGCCTGCTGTCATATCCTCCGCACTCCTCTCCTACATACTGCCTGCTGTCATTCCCACCGCACTCCTCTCCTACATACTGCCTGCTGTCATTCCCACCGCACTCCTCTCCCTACATACTGCCTGCTGTCATTCCCACCGCACTCCTCTCCTACATACTGCCTGCTGTCATATCCACCGCACTCCTCTCCTACATACTGCCTGCTGTCATATCCTCCGCACTCCTCTCCTACATACTGCCTGCTGTCATTCCCACCGCACTCCTCTCCTACATACTGCCTGCTGTCATTCCCACCGCACTCCTCTCCCTACATACTGCCTGCTGTCATTCCCACCGCACTCCTCTCCTACATACTGCCTGCTGTCATTCCCACCGCACTCCTCTCCTACATACTGCCTGCTGTCATTCCCACCGCACTCCTCTCCTACATACTGCCTGCTGTCATATCCTCCGCACTCCTCTCCTACATACTGCCTGCTGTCATATCCTCCGCACTCCTCTCCTACATACTGCCTGCTGTCATTCCCACCGCACTCCTCTCCTACATACTGCCTGCTGTCATATCCTCCGCACTCCTCTGCTACATACTGCCTGCTGTCATTCTCACCGCACTCCTCTCCTACATACTGCCTGCTGTCATATCCTCCGCACTCCTTTCCTACATACTGCCTGCTGTCATTCTCACCGCACTCCTCTCCTACATACTGCCTGCTGTCATTCCCACCGCACTCCTCTCCTACATACTGCCTGCTGTCATTCCCACCGCATTCCTCTCCTACATACTGCCTGCTGTCATTCCCACCGCACTCCTCTCCTACATACTGCCTGCTGTCATTCCCACCGCACTCCTCTCCTACATACTGCCTGCTGTCATTCCCACCGCACTCCTCTCCTACATACTGCCTGCTGTCATATCCTCCGCACTCCTCTCCTACATACCACCTGCTGTCATATCCTGCGTACTCCTCTCCTACATACTGCCTTCTGTCATATCCTCTGCACAAATTGCCTCCTAAGATATTTCTTTAGCACGGTTATATCCCCAGCATTTCCAGTTCTGGACGGGGCACACTTGCTAGTTATGATAAAAGTGAATTTCAATGTAGAAAAAAAAAAAAACACAACACTTACAGGTCTGGGGTATGGGATTCCATAATGTAAACCAATTTCAATCCTTGCATTGCATTCTTTTATGCATTGCTCGATAGTTTCTTTGTGCGTTATCTAAAAAAAAAAAAAAAAAAGGAGTGATAAGTCAGGAAATAGTAATAGGCAAATTGCAAACAAAGTAAAGATAAAAAGACCAATATTCAAACAAGATCTAGAAATATAATGTGCTCCAGAGACATTAGGTGACATTTATAAATACCAGCACTAGGGCCTCTAAAGATGCACCAAGTTAATTACACTGGGCTTTGTAGTGAATGTCTGCACCAGGACTTCATTTACAGTAGCTGACCATGGATGTTTTTTATTATTCATACAAGGTGGATGGAGAAAACCACCTTGTATTATATCAGTGGGACCCACTGCTGTCAGAATCCATTGATCAGAAGCTGTCAGCAATTTTCCAGCATGTTCCTTTGAGAAAACAATCAACTTCTGCCAAAACAGGGACAACCACACATGGATTAATTGTCATCTGGTCCCTGCTGAAACAGCAGAATTTCGATCAGTGTATGGCCAGCTTAAGTTACATATAGTTCGTCTGGTTTAAAAAAAAAACAAAAAAAAAACAAGACCATCCAGTTCAACTATATATATATATATATATATATATATATATATATATATATATATATATATATATATATATATATATATATATATATATATTATAATACAATTCCATATACCCAATTCTATACCCACAGTTGATCCAGAGGAAGGCAAAAAACCCAAGCAGAGTATGAAGAGGCCTGAAATGCTTTGTGGAAAAAAGTACACGACCGTGATGATGTAATGACTTTTACATCAAATTAAACTTTATTCGAGAATAAAAAACAAGATGGTGGTTGGAGGAGGTCATTCACTCTTTTCCACATCTCATCTCCAAATAAGTTTAAGCACAAAGAAAAAAAAAAAAGTATAACAGGAGATATTGAGGCGCAGAACATCAATACACCAAAAATAAGACGTATAGATAAAAGAAATATTGCGTCATTACAAAATATATCTCGCTGAAAAATACTCAATACAAAATAAAAGGAAGGGTCTAACATACAAATCTATAGATGAAGAATAGTATTGTACATGCTCTTTAAAAGATACAGCAAGATTCAGTGTTATGGATGTACTGCTACCTCGCTCTGGATGGCATCCCTGTCGTGGATGTTCTGTCCCATTGTGTTCCCCTGTCTATGGGCGCAGCAGGCTCCCAATGGGGCGCCCTGGCAGGGGGGAGCAATCGGTGGACATAGGTTGACAACCGGCAGGAGCGTTTGCGTAAATGTTTTATTAAGGCGGCAAGGTTGTCCATTCTGTACCTTATGATGTGGAAAAGTCATCGTGTATTATGTTGAGGATCGGCCCACCCATTGTTGGGGGTCCGGTTCATGTTTGTTGTCTTATGTCTAAAAAAAAAAATGCTTCTAATAAAACTTTTATTGAACCTAAAAGATACAGCAATATATTACAGAAACCTTTAAACATTTTTCAGCATAGCATGAAAATAGAATTAATCTTTGCTCATGCCGTGTTGAAAAAAAAAGAGAAAAAAAAAAAACACAGGTCTTTGGATGAGGGGTGTATAATATATGTATTGCATTTTAGGAGGAACTTTTACAATATTGGTTTGAGACAAAGGTGTATACATTTATGAAACGTATATTGTTTCTTTATGGGATATAATTTGCCATCCGCACATGCATTCTTGAAAAAGCAGACCTTGTACCAGGAAACGTGTTAGATGATCGATGTGTAAACACCCATATAAGTTAGTTATATGGAATGAGGATATTGATGTTTGGGGGAATATATTAAAATAAAAAAAGTGGCACAAGCTTACCTGTAGGTGAAAATTGAAAAAAAAATTAAATAAAAAAAAAAAAAACACCCTTAGTTAGACTTACCACACTTTCAAAGAAAACACTGCAGTCGTTTCTTTAACTTCCGCCCACTTCCACCATGGCCTCAGTTGTTAACGGCCATGCTGAAATTATATAAGCAGAACATGACAACCATACATATTAGCACAACACCTACAAAAGGGTGGGTTATCGGTGCCGTCCTGAAAGACTCATAGAAATACCGTTAATGGTAAGTCTAACTAAGGTTTTCTCACCTCGTCTTTCAGGACAGCACATGGAGATGATAACCGAGTACTTACTCTAGGGTGGGACCACCGCTTGCAGGACCTTCCTGCCAAAGGATTGCTCCGCAGCTGCGAGCAAATCCATCCTGTAGTGGCGAGTGATGATGAAGTAACTCGTCCACATGGCTGCTTTGCAGATATGCTCCGGCGAAGCTCCAGCCCGTTCTGCCCAGGAAGTTGCCACTGCCCTTGTAGAATGGGCCACTACCTGAGGGAGGTTCCATACCCATAGCCTTGTAAGCCTCGCGAATAGCCATACGAAGCCACCTAGCCACAGTGTTCTTCGAGGCGCCATAGCCTGTCAGGAATGGTCCCCCCTGCTGGTAAATCTGCCTGTTATTTTGGCTGCAGTACTGGCCTCCACCAGCAGGGGGTTCTTGGTAATTTGGAGCACACAGCTTTTCCTGCGTTCAGGTGTGACCTGAATGCAATCAGCACGCCCCTATAATACCCGGCGTGTGTAATCACTCCTCGCCCTGGTATCCGTCTATTAACCTGACCCTGAGCCTGATATCCGGACCCTGAGCCTGTTGTTCCGATCCTGGACTTCTGACTTGATCTGATCTGATCCATCCTGACCTGATCCCTCTCCTAGACTTTCCCTTCCTGCTTATTCCCCGTCTGCAGCCATTCTCTGATCCCCCGTGTATGACCTCGGCCTGGCCTGTTTACGATTCTGGTATTTCCCTTTGCTGTACATATCGTCTTTAGTGTTGTTTTTGTCACTGTGGGTCATTGATTGTTTTGCACTGAGCTTGTTGAAGGTGGTGGGGTGTTTCCCCCTCTTCCTAAATAAATCACCCCTTTTACCTATATCTGTTTGGATTCCTCTTTGCAATCACATAGTGCTGGTCTATTTCTAATCGCTGACAGTATACCAGGGCCCTCCTAGACCAGACGTGCTTGCATTTAGGAACCACCCTGTTGTGGTGCATTTTTCTGAAGCATGGATTTCAATGAAATCTGTTACTTTTCCCTACTGGCAGAGGAGGATGGGGAGTATTGTCGCCAGGTTTTTAAGGGGTGGACAAGGGACCAGCTGATGGAAACCATCCGATCAGCTCATGCTTTGGTGGATCAGGGTTATATGTCTTTTGACGATATTCACTCATTAAAGTGGTTGTAAACCCACTTTTTCGACTTTTACCTACAGGTAAGCCTATAATAAGGCTTACCTATAGGTATAAAGAATATCTCCTAAACCTATACGGTTTAGGAGATATTACCCCCGCTGATTGCAGCGGCGCATGCGCAGGGGGCAATCTACGGCCAAAGGACCGGCCACCGCCGTCCTGGCCGGATTTAAATCTCCCGCGCGCACGCGCGGGAGTGACGTCATCGCCGCTCCAGCCAATCACAGCGCTGGAGCGGCGATACCCAGAAGACACGCCGAGTCAAGATGACATCTCGCTCGGCGTGCACCAGGTAAGTTCCCTACACCTCGTTCCGAGGTAAGTATTTCATAATGAGCTAATATGCGGTGCATATTAGCTCATTATGGCTTTTCCCTTGCAGGTGTAAAAAAAAAAAATTTTTTTTGCGGTTTACAACCGCTTTAATTCAGTTATGTGTTGAATTGGCTCCGTCTTATTCCTGATGGTAGCGATGACTTCTCTCCCCCCTTCAGTCCCGACCAAGTTGCCTCCCTGGTATGGTTGATGGAGGATGATCAAGCCTTCTTTGATGAACACTATTGCTCTTGTTCCCAGCAGAAGTTATCTGACTGCATTAGCTCAGTGCAGTCTCTGATTAGACAAGGTGTGTGTGAACCTGCTTTTGTTCAACCTGTGCTGCAGGCATGGTCAGATCTCCTGATCCCAGCCAAGCTAGTCCGTTCCAGCCCTGCTATTAACCACCTGCCTTCCCAAGGATCCATCTGTACATCACCAATGGCAACTCCAGCCCAAATAATTCCGCATCCTACCAAATATTACTACCCAGTTTCTACTAATTGTACCTACCCTGCCTTTAATCCACCTGTCCGTTCCAGCCCTGCTATTAACCACCTGCCTTCGCCAAGGAGGGGTCATTGATTGTTTTGCACTGAGCTTGTTGAAGGTGGTGGGGTATTAACCCCTCTTCCTAAATAAATCACCCTTTTTACCTATATCTGTTTGGATTCCTATTTGCAATTACATAGTGCTGGTCTATTTCTAATCGCTGACATAGCCCTTACGAGATCCTGAAAAAAGCACAAACAGAGAATTAGTCCTCCTAAACTCACTAGTGATCTCTAGGTAGTGCATTATGCACCTTCTTACATCCAAGGTATGAAATTCCCTCTCCTTCGGACCAGTTGGAGCTGGACAGAAAGTAGGTAGAACTATCTCTTGTGTTCTATGGAATGCTGACACCTTTGGTAGAAAACCTGGATCTGTCCTTAACACGACCCTATCTGGGAAGCTTGTCAGAAAAGGTTCAACAACAGAAAGTGCCAGGAGCTCGCCGACCCTCCTAGCTGAGGTGACTGCTACCATAAGAACCAACTTCAAAGTCCAAAATTTAAGAGAGGCCTCTACTGGTGGTTCGAAGGGTCTTTTTGTCAGACCTCCCAGAAACCACTGATAAATACCATTTGGGAAAAAAAATTAATGGTAAAGGCCTAGCCCTGGCTAAGGCCTTAAAAAATCTAACGATATAGGGATCTAGAGATAACCGTCTCGCCAGAAATACTGACAGTGCTGCCACCTGTGCCTTCAAGGTGCTGGCTGCCAGACCCTTGTCCATCCCTTCCTGCAAAAATTCCAGGACGGAAAAATTAACAATAGGGGAGCAATTTTTAGAGTTATACCAGGAATTAAAAACTTTCCAGGTCTTAAAGTAAATAGCCATATTAACTTCTTTCCTGCTACTAAGCAGCGTATCAACTAAACGTTTGGACAAACCGTTACTTTTTAGGATTAGTTCCTCAGTAACCAGGCCGCAAGCTTTAGACAACTTACGTCTGGGTGAAGAAGGGGACCCTTCTGACTGGTAGTAGCCAGTGAGCCTCTATTGCTAGTTTCACTAGGCCTGAAAACCAGGGCCTTTTGGGCCAAAATGGGGCTACCAGAATGAGACTCGTCCTTTCTTCCTGTAGCTTTCAGAGAACCAATGGGATCATGTGCACCAGGGGGAATGCATAGCACAAGCAGAAGGACCAACGTTGAGCTAACGCATCCAGACCTTCCACTTGGTCCAGTCTGTTGAGGGAGAAAAAGAGTGGGACTTGTATTGGTCTGGGAGGCAAACAGGTCTATCTGAGGGGTTCCCCACCTGTTTACTATTTTTTGAAAAACCTCCGGATTTAGGCTCCATTCGGACTCCAGAACCCTTCTTCTGCTTAAAAAGTCCGCTAGCTGGTTCAGGTTGCCGCGGTCAGGGATGCAACATTGACCTCTGCCCAGGACAGAACTTGCAAGGCCAGACCTAGGAGACCCCTGCTTCTCGTGCCTCCTTGCCTTGAGATATATGCCACTGCTGTGGCATTGTCAGATAGTACTTGGACATGTTGGTCCCGAACTACTAGATGGAAAGCCCAGTCACAGACAAATGGCTCTCAGCTCCCTCCAATTGGAGGATTTCCTGGAATCCTCCTTTGACCAGGATCCCTGGACCATCTGGCCCTCGAGATGAGCAACCCACCCCCAGGAACTTGCATCCGTAGTCAGGATTTTTGTTGTGGGGAAGGTCCACAAAAGACCCAGACTCAGATTTGCATGAGTCCTCCACCACCACAGTTTCCTCCTTACCGGAGATGGGATTTTGAACTGTTTCTGTAACGATTCCCCGTAAGCCCAATTGCATAAGATCGCCTGTTGGAGATCTCTTGCATGAAGGCGGGCCCACTGAATTGCTGAAATAGAGGCTGTGAGCAATCCCAGTGTGGACATGGCTGTTCGGACAGTTACTGATAGATTTGTCTGTACTGCTTTTACCGCCGCTTGTACCTTGACTCAAAAAAAAATCCCTGAACCGGATCTATGGTGTAACCTAGAAACACTATAACCTGAGAGGGAATTAGGTTCGATTTTTCTTTGTTTAAAATCCACCCTAGATCCTCTAAATGAGCCAGAGTCCTCCTCAGGTCTCTGAGTAACTCATCCTTCACATTGGCGAATAACAGGAGGTCGTCCAAATATGGAATCACAGACACTCCCTCTAGCCTGAGAGGTGCCAATGCCTCCACCACAACCTTCGTAAAGACCCTGGGGGAGGAGGAGAGACCGAACGGGAGGGATGTGCAGGTATGCATTCCTCAGGTCTATAGAGGCCAGGAAGCATCCTGCTGAAAGAAGCTTTCTTACCGAATAGATGGTGTCCATCCACAACTTCTTGTAACGAATCGACTGGTTTAGGACCTTTAGGTTCAGAATTAACCTGAATTTTCCCAATGGCTTCTTTACCAAAAAATATGTGGGAATAACACCCCACACCCTGCTCTTGCTGGGGTACAGGAGTGATCACTCTCTGTTGGAGAAAATCCTGTATCAGCGACATCGCCAGAGATTTCTCCTGAACTCTGGGCAACTGAGTCACGTAAAAACGAGACGGTGGTCTTTCTGAAAACTCCAGTGCGTAGCCCTCAGAAATCATCCTGAGAACATATGCACTGGATGTCGCTACTTCCCACTGTGGCAGGAACGACTGAAGTCGCCCTTCCACAGCCGGGAGACCGTCACTGGGGTTTAGTGGGTTGGCTGGGGGGAACGAAACACCCCAGGCTTCCTTCAACCCCTCTGGGGCCACCAGGACTTACCACCCTGGCCAAAAGGACAATTCTTCTTGGCCTGTGGCACCACTTTCTTCAAAGGAAATGCCTTTTTTCGGTCTGACGTCCTATCTAGCACTGCGTCTAGACCGGAACCAAACACCAGATCCCCCTCAAAAGGCAGGCCACACAGCTTAATCTTAGAAGCTGCGTCCCCTAAACAAGTTTTAACCCATAAAGCTCTTCTGGCCGAATTAACCAAAACCGAGGACCTGGCGGACATTCTCACCGATTCGGCCGCGGCATCTGCCATAGAGCCTACCACCTTCAGCAGCACCGGAAAGGAATATAGCAGCTTCTTATGAGAAGTCCCAGCCTCGATGTGACCCTTTAACTGTACCAGCCAATGCTCAAGGTTTCTGGCTACTACCGTGGATGCCATTGCACGGTACCCATGTCCTCAAAGGCTAAATCAGTGTTACGAGACACCTTAGAAAATGCTGCATTAAGCTTAGGCTTCTTGTTCCAAACCTGTGCCTCATCGTCATCAAAAGAAAATCTCCTTTTCAGAGACCTGGAGAAGAAAAGGGCCCTCTCTGGGTCCTTCCATTCCCTTTTACCGCATCTGACAGTACCTTATGCACCGGAAAGGTTCTATGCTTCACTTCATCCAAACCCTGGTACATCCTGTCATGCAGTGACAACTGGGTCTTATCCTTCTTAATATGAAGGGTAGAATGTATAGTCTTCAGGAGGTCATCTACCTCCTCCAAAGACAGTTTGTAGCGAGAGGAAGATGTTTCCCCATCATCCTCTTCCTCCGAGCCTGAAACTATGCTACTAGGCTCCTCCTCCTCTGACTCACTAACTGCCCTACTAACAGAAGCGTGGGCACTGGTGGAAGCCCTAGCAGTTGACCTCGATACAGGTCGTTGGTCTAGGTAGGTACGGAATGACTTAAAGTGCCTTCCAGCTCCTTCCGGAAGGAAGAGAGCATCTCCCTGGGTTGTTCGGAGGGTGCACTAGTAGAAGCTTCCTCTCCAACTAATTTTGTGATGCAGGACTTGCATAACGGCTTGGTCCATGACCCCTTAAGGGAAGTTTTGCAGGAAGCACACCGCTTTTTTGGAGGAGGTACTGTGACTTTAAGCTTTTCTTTAGCTTTCTGAAAGACACAAGAGACAACAACACTAGGTTTAACTTTTGTGCATCAGCTCCCAAGCAACCTAGTCACCAACAGCCAGTGAACAAACACTCCGCAAATCCCATCACCGCTGTACCAGAAAAGACACAACACTCTCCCAGAGACGTAACCTGAGAGTGTGAGGCAGGCTCCCCTCCCCCTAAGGGGACAGAAGGAGGGACACAACAAACATAACCCAGGCAGACTTGAGAACCGCTGCCTCTCCTACCTGGGCCGGGCTGGTGCATGTGGCTCCTGCGTCTGTCCCTTTTTGAATTCTCCCAGGTTATCCTCGCCGCTGCGAGGGCCAGAAGTGCACCGCCGAGGCCGCCTCCCCTTCTGCGTTCCAACGGCCGGAACCGGAAGCAGTCGTGCACCGCCGGAAGTTCCGCCCCTGCCGGTAGTGACGTCACCCGCCCTCTGGACCTGACCATCGCACAACCGGAAGACGGCACCTGAGTGCTCCCATCAGCTCACAATGCCCGGCCTACGGGAGCGGAACCTTCCAGCAGCCTTCATTCTCGCTGGGCCCGAGAAAGGAAAAGCAACTGAACATCCCCCACCCGTCAGGGGAGAAGTTGAGTCTTGCCTCCAAGAAAAAAACACTGATCGCAGGTATGCCCAAACCACCTCCGCCTGGAGAGAGTGCAGCACACCCTAGGTTCCCTACAGCGCTTCCACCATGGCCGGAGGAAACACTACAACTGAGGCCATGGTGGAAGTGGGCGGAAGTTAAAGAAACGACTGCAGTGTTTCCTGGGAAGTGGGTGGAGCTGCGCTCTCTCCAAGTGCTGTCCTGAAAGACGAGCAGAGGGCGCGCGCTATAACTTTTGCGCAAAGCAGTCGCCTTTCGCGATTTTTTTTTTTTTTAACAAAAATATGTAGAATAATACGTATCGGCCTAAACTGAGAAAATAAAAAAGTTTTAAAAAAAAAAAGAATTGGCTATTTATAGTAACAAGTAAAAAATATTGACTTTTTTTCAAAATTGTCGCTCTTTTTTTGTTTATAGCGCAAAAAATAAAAACCGCAGAGATATTCAAATACCACCAAAAGAAAGCTCTATTTGTGGGGAAAAAAGGACGCCAATTTTGTTTGGGAGCCACGTCGCGCAATTGTCAGTTAAAGCGACGCAGTGCCAGAAGCTGAAATTTCACCTGGTCAGGAAGGGCTATAAGTGCCCAGTAAGGAAGTGGTTAAGGGAAGGTGACCTCCTGACATGCCACTTCCTCCCTGAGCACTGGAGCCCACAGTAGTGATGCCTGCATTGCTGGAACCTGGGACAGGCGAGTGTCAGATTATTAAAAGTCAGCAGCTGCAGTATTTGTAGCTGCAAACGTAATATTTTTTATTTTACTAGGAACACTGCTTTAACAACCACTTTAAGCTAAACCCTGTTGTCATGGGAGGCTGGTCCCCTGAAACCCTCCACATTCATCAAAACCAAGGGCTTTGCTTAAAATAGCTCCCTGTTCTTAAAGCGTATCTATGATTTACAATTTTAAATCATACATTAATTTCCACATTGCAATCGGAAGATCCCCCACACATGTACTTCCTTAAATTGTGTGACGCACAATTTCTATGCCCTGTGGATAGGTAGGGCCCTGCTGTGTCACACATTTCCCAGAGCCTACAGAGGTGCTGAGGGGAGGAGTTTCAGGAGGCAGAGCCAGTGCAGGAATCACTGCTTGCAGGTACCAAGGTACTATGGGACACATAGGGGTTGATTTACTAAAGGAAACTCCACTTTGCATTACAAGTGCACTCGCTGTAGATCTGAGGGAGAAGATCTGAAATGAGGGGAATCATGTGCAAGCCAAAATGCTGTTTTTATTTTCCTTGCATGTCCCCCTCAGATCCAAATCGACTGCACTTCCAAGTGCACTTGTAGTGCAACGTGGATATGCCTTTAGAAAAATAACCACATAGTGCTTAGAACTTTAAAGTAAACCACAGAGGAGAAACTGCAAAGCATGCAAAGAATCCAAAAGTTTTGGAAAGATGACCAGCAGACAGGTAGAACTCGCAATAAGAAATTAGAGATTTTTCAAGAAAACATATTGGATTGTAAAAAAATTATTATTTTTGTATTGTTTTAACGATGTTATAAAATAAATGTGACACCTAAATGAAACTCCTGAACTTTTGCAAAGAAGTTACATTCTAAACTGGTCAAACAGTGCCACCCAGTGGTCAAATAATGCACAGCACAAACTTAACCACAGACAGGAAAAGATACAGAATTAGCTAAACCGATAACTCATGCTATAGATGAGGCGGGTTACAACATCTTGTGGAAATCATCTCATCTTTAATATATTGAAATCCATGTGTCACAAATGATTACCACACAATGATTACCAATGGCTGCGCTGCCATCAATCTATCCAATGTAAAGCAGGGAAGCCGTCAAAAGAGCGAGACAGGATCATGCCCACGGAAATTCAGGGCTCAGGTAAGTAAAAACAGGGGGGGGGGGGGGGGGGGCGCTGGAGGGCCGGACACTGCAAGGTGTTTTTTCACCTTAATGCATAGGATGCATTAAAGTGGAGTTCCGCCAATTTTTTTTTTTAAATAAAAGTCAGCAGCTTTACAAATACTGCAGCTACCGACTTTTAATATTAAGACACTTATCTGTCTTGGGTGCAGTGGCGGCTGGTGCTCAAAATTTTTTTTGGGGGGGGGCGCGCAAACGGAAAAAAAAGGATGCAGCCTCACTGTGCCATGCCATCAAACGCAGCCACTGTGCAATCAATTGTCACCACTGTGCCTGTTGTCACCACTGACTGTGCCCATTGATGTTGCCGCTGTGCCCTGCCAAGGTCCCCCCCCCGGGACTTACCTTTACTGGAGTCAGACATCCACGTCCCACGATGTCTTCTCCCGCCCTCGATGACTGACAGGCGTCTCAGCCAATCAGGTTACCGGTAGCCAGAACCGGCCAACCTGATTGGCTGAGACGCCTGTCAGTCTTATCCAAGGAGCGCACAGCCTGTGCGTTCCGAGAATAAGCTTCCAGGACCCGAGGGCTGTACTGGGAAAGCCTATCAGAGCCGCTCTGAAAGACACTTCTGTACAGCCAACCAGCTGCCGTTATTCAGATGGCCGGACATGAGCGCCGACCATCTGAATAGAATAGCGGCAGCGGCGATAATAACAGATTCGTGCAATGCATGAATCTATGTTATTAGACTCAGTGGCGGTGAGAGCCAAAGGGGGCGGCGCTCCAGCGCCCTCTATGGACGAACCGCCACTGCTCGGGTGCCTGCGATGTCCTCACTCGAAGACGATCTGTCCCTCGGTTCTCGGATGGAGGCGCCGCCATCTTCAGAAAGGGAAATAGGAAGTGTAGCCTTGCGAAGAGTGGAAGTTCCATTTTTGGGTGGAACTCCACTTTAAGGTAAAAAAACACAAAGGTTTACAACCCCTTTAAGTCTTATGTAACAAAAGCAATTCACATAAAGAGTAACTGGAGATTTTCAATAAGTTTATATTTCTCCCAACTCTTTTTAAAGTTTCAAATACACTGTGAAAACAAAAACTGAACTAATTAACCACTTCAGCCTTCTTAATGACCGGGCCATTTTTTGTGATACGCCACTGTGTCGCTTTGACAATTGCGTGGTCGTGCGACGTTGTACCCAAAACAAAATTGATGTCCCCCCCCCCCCCCCCAAATAGAGATTTCTTATAGTGGTATTTGATCACCTCTGCGGTTTTAATTTTTTGCACTATAAACAAAAAAAAATATATAATATATAATATATATATATTTATTTATTTATTTATTACACACACACACACACACACACACACACTTTCTGCTATAATACATATCCCCAAAAAATATACAAAAAAAAAAAAAAACTAAAACTACATGTATTCAGTTTAGTCCAATATCTATTCTGCTACATATTTTTGGTAAAAAAAAAAAATAAAAAAAAATTTTGGGGACATTATTACAGTAATCGGTGCTAAAAAAAAAAAAAAAATGCACTGATCAATGTATAAATGGAACTGGCAGGGAAGGGGTTAACTGTGTTCCCTGAGGGGGTTCTGTGTGGGGGCTGGGCTCACTGGGACAAAACAGCTCACTGTTAAAAATCTCTAGGAACGGCAGATCTCAATGTTGTCCCGTCAGATTGGGGATCCGCTATGTTTTGAACACATGATTATAATTTCTATTAGGGTTACTTTTGCTTTAATATAAAGCTGTCCTTAAAATAAAACCCCACCCCCTGAGTGGCAACTAATCATTTTTTTCATAATTGATTAGTTGCCTGATCTGGTTTTGATTAAGCGATTAATCGCATTAATACCTAATTATTATGCATGACACAATTGTCATAGGCAGGGAGCTTGATACAAGCTACCCGGGCCTGCTGTCACTTATGCTGGCCATATAGGAATTAATTTCTCCTTTGAAATATGTAATTTTAAGAATGTTTGTTATATTTTCTAATAGTTACTGGGGTCAAAGTGATGAACTTTTTCTATCACAGGGTCAAAGAAAAATTTGAATGATCAGAATGGAAAAAAAAAAAAAAAAAAAAAATTCTTCTTAACCACTTGCATACTGGGCACTTACACCCCCCCTCCTGCCCAGGTGAAATTTCAGCTTCCGGCACTGCGTCGCTTTAACTGACAATTGCGCGGTCGTGCGACGTGGCTTCCAAACAAAATTTACGTCCTTTTTTCCCCACAAGTAGAGCTTTCTTTTGGTGGTATTTGATCGCCTGTGCGATTTTTATTTTTTGCGCTATAAACAAAAAAGAGCGACAATTTTGAAGAAAAATACAATATTTTTTACTTGTTGCTATAATAAATATCCCAATTAAAAAAAAAAACATTTTTTTTTCTCAGTTTAGGGCGATATGTATTCTTCTACATATTTTTGGTAAAAAAAAAAAAAAAATCGCAATAAGCGACTGGTTTGCGCAAAAGCTATAGCGCTTACAAAATAGGGGAGAGAATTATTATTTTTTATTATTTTATTTTTTACTAGAAATGGCGGCGATCTGCGATTTTTATTGGTACTGCGACGTTATGGCGGACACATCGGACACTTTTGACACATTTTTGGCGCCATTCACATTTATACTGCGATCAGTGCTATAAATATGCACTAATTACAGTATAAATGTGACTGGCATTGAAGGGGTTAACACTAGGGGGTGAGGAAGGGGTTAAATGTGTATGCTAGGTGTGTTCTAACTGTAGGGGGAGGGGGGGGTGACCGATCTGTGTCCCTATGTAGGAAGGAACACAGATTGGGCTCCTCCCCTCCAGAGACAGGACATTGTCTGTGTGAGCCGGCAATGAGAGATGATCTATGAGAGATCATCTCTCATTCGCCCACAGATCGCATTGCAAACGGCCGCTCTGATTGGCCGTTTGCCACGATCTGTGATTGGCCGTGTCCAAGGGACACGGACAACACAGGGCTTCCCCGCAGCGCGCACTACAGCGCGCGCTGGGGAACGCCAGAAAGACATGCCGTCAAATGACGGCATGTTGGATATTGAGGCCCGCGCTGTTGCCGTCATCCGACGGTAGCGCGGGCCCCAAGTGGTTAATCTAACACATTTTCGGACAGTGTATGTGGTTTTCATTCATTTTATAATTGAATGCTAAAAGCAAGTGAAATTTTTGAATGACATTTGTCTATTTATCGAATGTACAAAGAATTTTCATACTAATATTTTTGCCAAAAAATGCATACTTGTGTGGCCACTGTCCAGCATACATTTTAATAGCAGCAGGTTTTTTGTTTATCACCCATAATGATGGGAAAAGTAATACTAATATATCTAAAAATATACCCAGAAGTTGTACATATAGGGTATTTTAACTGGGAGTCAGACAAGTGATATGAAGGGTGGAGGGGAGATATAAAACTTTTTTATATTAAAGTAGTATGAAAAACAGACTTTTCATGGATATAAATCATTTTAAATATAATGCACAATACTGGTAAACTTTTACATTAAATGTACGGTAATTGAAATGCCTTATATTACCTCAAATCTTTCAGCCTCCAGCTTCTCTGGGTTCAGATGCTGATCTTTCCCTGCACAGGGCCCTTAAAGTGATTGTAAATGGATTTTTTTTGCCCAACCACAAACAAGTCATACTTGCCTGCTCTGTGTAATGGTTTTGCACAGAGCAGCCCCACCAGCGATTCTGGTGTCCCCTAACTTCAGAGTGCCCCATGGCAAGAAAAAAAAAACCGAATCAATACAGTACTCCGGTAACCTCATGTCTCTGTTCTTTCCACTACTCCCTCCCCTGAATAACTCCATGTTCCCACCAGGCTTGGAACAACTGCATGCATTTTCCTGGTGGTCTGCATATGGGTTCTCACAGGTTGATGTCTTAGTTCCCGCACTTTCCCCCATATGGTCCGCAATCCAAGAGACCCACAAAGCTCCTCCGGCCGAACTCTTTCGCTATCTTCAACTGCAACTTCCCTCTGGCGTCATGAGACCTTCCTGACTAAAAGACTGCCTTCAAACATATCTGTCTGCACTGTCCAGGTGCCCCGGGCACCATTTCTGCCATTTACTTCTCACTCCATGCCAATAGCACCTCAACCTTAATTTCCGATGTGCTAAAATGGGAACGAGATCTGTCTCACATTGACCTCGCAGACTGGGAGTAAAGCCTGGTCTAGCATAGTCAAATGCTCCTTTAACACAGCCAGGCTGGAGGCTGCCTACAAGGTCCTCCTTCGCTGATACTGGGTTCCAGCCCACTTTGCCAAGTCAAACCCATCCCATAATGATAGATGCTAGATGGGGTGTGGTCAACGAGGAATTAAAATACACATTTGGTGGTTCTGGCCCCGCCTCATGGCATTTGGTCAAGGGTCTTCAGGCTCCCGTCTACCCTCTTCAATGTACACTTCCATAAGGACCATAAACTTACATTGCACCATTGCCCAATCCCAGGCCTCTTCTCTTACCAGCAGAAACTAGCTACCTATCTGTTTATCATGGCTAAGTGCACAACAGCGAGGGCCTGGAAAAAAAAACAGCTGTATGCTTTTCAGATGTGAAGAGTACCTCGACGACTTATGATCTACGAAAAAATGTCCAGTATCCTCCACGACAACCATGCCAGATTTCTCAGGGTATGGGCCCCGCGGTGGTCCTATGCATTTCCAACTTTACACCCAATCAGCCTAGGCTTTCCAAACTAGCATAACCATGGCCCCATCTTGGGGGAACTTCCTTTCTCCACCTCTTCTTCTACCTACCTCTTCCTTCCTATCCCCTTTTTCTATTTCTGGGCCTCTAGCCCTTTGCTTTGTCCCTCCCACATTTTTTGTTTTGTTCACTTGTGTGTCCTGTGGTTAGTTTATTTTTGCTTACTCAGTTATCGCGGACCGCTCCCCTGTCCACCTTAGCCCCGCCCCAGTGTGCAGGTTTGGGCATCTCGTGTTGGCCCCTGGTCCCAGGCCTATGGGTCACTGTTGGTTTATAGTTTAAATCCTAGAACACATTTCTACTCATGCGAAAATCTGTATTATGTTCCCGTTTTTTATCCCCTGCATGGGAATCTGGTTTTCTCTTGCATGTCAAAAATAAATAAAAATTGTACCAGAAAAACAAAAAAAACTTCTGTCTTTAGAATCACTCAATTCCTTCTCCTACCCAGGACTAAATATACCATGATGCATTGCTTCCCACACATTCACAAGTTCTCAGGCACTTACTGACATGCATGGGTAGTGTACTGAGCAGTATGTGTGCTGCACTGTATTTCCTGATATGTAAACAAATAATGCATTCTGTTTGCAGGACAACTAATCGGCTAACCGATAATGATAATGGTTGACAACTTTTTTTATAAGCGATCATGTTGATTGTTGTTTCAGCCCTAGTATGAGATCCACATGGTACCTATCAATAGGCCCAAATATTGTCACATAGCATGTGTAAGTAACCTTTTACAAAACACAGAGAACTTTCCAACTCAAAGTGTAGGATACATACGTTTTTATTTTTGTGAAACAAGTGCCTGGCTTCTTCAACTATATACTGTTTTTCTTTGATAGTATCTTCCTCCAGTGCAGACGCAGACTTCCATTTTCTTGCTATCCTGAAGATCTTGCGATACAGACCAAGAACTTGCGGACGTGTATTTGCCATCATCTTAGCAAGCCATGTATAACTGCAAAGAGATTAACATAAAATGTATTACATTGAACACAGCCCAATTGCATCAAAATCTTTCAGAATTTTCTTCTACACTTATCAACCTAAAATTCCTTCCTACCAGCAGGCATGAAAATGTAATTGTTATACAGAAAACCCTCTAAGCTTTGGTGTGTCCCGTTTCTAAAGGCTTGACTTTGGAACCAAGCTCACCTATTGTCCTATTAAGTAATCTTACTGTCCTAATAAGCCATGGAAAAAATCCTGGATATAATCTGTCAACACAATAATGTAATGCAGCAGGCATAGGATGCAACTGGTCCATAGCAATGATCAGTTCTTTGGAGATTTCGTTAGACCACATTCCAAGGGTCTCAAATCACCATACCAACCTAAAAATACTAGATGCTTATGATCCAGCTCCCAACACTATTTCATTATTTACCACTTAAGCCCCAGACCATTTTGCTGGTCAAAGACCAGGCCACTTTTTGTGATTCGGCACTGCGTTGCTTTAACTGACAATTGTCGTGCAACATTGCACCCAAAATTGACGTTCCTTTTTTTTCCCCACAAATAGAGATCTCTTTTGGTGGTATTTGATCACCTCTGCGCTTTTTATTTTTTGGCGCTATAAACAAGGACTGACAATTTAAAATATCCCCAAAACAAAAAATTGTTTAAAAAAACCCACACACCTTTTTCCCCCCTCAGTTTCGGCAAATATGTATTCTTCTACATATTATTGCAAAAAAAAAAAAAAAAAAAAATTATATATATATATATATATATATATATATATATATATATATATATATATATATATATATATATATATATATATATATATATATATAATAATAATAATAATAATATAAAAAAAAGTTATAGCGTCTACAAAATAAGAGATAGTTTTATGCCATTTTTATTTAATTTTTTTACTAGTAAATGGTGGCGATTTGCGATTTTTATTGTGACTGTGATATTGCAGCGGACACATCAGACACTCTTTTGACACTATTTTGGGACCAGAACATACAGTTGTTCCCCCCCTGGGATCGGACTAGAAGCCAGACACTGTGATATGTATAGAAACGGTGTTTATTTTAATAGGAAATGTCGACAGACATACGTACAAAAGTTCAAAAACATTAACCGAGATGAATGTTGTTCATGCGTGTAAAATTACAGGCATCAACAAAACATAAAACAAAAAGAAGCGACAGTTTGTGGTGCCTGGAACCACGAGGAGGGGAAAACGCAAACTATGCAGGCTTATTGCCATATGGGGACATATAGGGGCCACTACAGCGGTATACAGGAACTACCTTGGAGCAACCCACTGTTTTGGGGGTTGCCTTATTGAAGGTCCCGATAGCGCCATAGCCTGACTGCTGAGCCCATATTGGCCCCATACTGAATCATACTGAATCATTGGAATTTGGACACCATTGCATATGGGTTATTCTCAGGACCTGAATGCCAACTGGGGGGTCTACAAGTGACAAGACAGTGATCACTGCTCACGATGACAGGGAGTAGTAGATTACTGTCCTGTCACTAGGCAGCTCCGTGACACGATCGGAAGTAAACCCATCCATGAACCGGTTACCTTTCTATCACATGCCGGAAATGAAACACTCCCATTGGTTGTGCTCTCAACCAAATTGTCAAACCATCCAATGGCTGGTATCATAACTGATCACATGTGCAACATCATGGCAGTTGCAGATTAAACATAGGTCAAGATGGCAGTTTCCTTGGCTGAAAACGATGGGCGGGTTTACTTCCATTTTAATATAGTGAATTTAAATTAATATGAATTTATTTTTGCCCATTATTGGCACCTGTTTGGTTGAAAGACATTAAAAAGAAAACAAAAGTAAAATGCATCTTTTAACCACTTAAGGACTGCCCTATGTACATTTACTGAGCGCAAAATTGTGTACTTGTACGAGATTCCTTCTTCTGGGACATGTGCTCCACCGAAAACCTGCTTCCGCTGTGATTGGACACAGCAGGAGCCAATCATCGGGTCCGGTGGATGCAATGTCCATCAGAAACCCAGCGATCGTAGACAGGCAGATTGCCTTTCTGCTAGTAAGAAAGACAGATCTTGTGTTCCTGATCTCTGTCTTTCTTCAGTTAAGCCATCCCCCACATAGTTAAAAAAAAAAAAAAAAAAAAAAAAAAAAACACTCCTAGGGAAAACAGTTAACCCCTTCCCTGCCAGTGCCATTTATACAGTGACTGCATTTTTTTTAGCACTGGTCTCCAAAAAGCGTCAGATTTATCTGTCGCAATGCCGCTATTAATTGCTAAACACTGCCATTACAAGTAAAAACAAAAAACAAAAAAAAGTCCATAAATCTATCCCATAGTTTTTTTTTATACTTTTGCACAAAATCAATATACTCTTATTGGGATTTTTTTTTTTTACCAAAAACATGTAGTAGAATACATATTGGCCTAAATTGATGAAGGCATTTGATTCCCCCCCCCCCCCCCCCCGTTTATTGGATGAGTTTTACAGCAGAAAGTAAAAATTAAAAAATAGTAACCTTTTATTTGAATGAATACAAGAATATATACAAAAAAAAAAAAAGTGATGCTCAACTTGTCTCTTCAGAATTCCCCATAGGATGTTCGATTGGGTTCAGATCAGAAGACAGTACCTGGCCACTGAATCACTTTCACCCTGATCTTCAGAAATGCAACAGTGGCCTTAGATGTGTGTTTTGGATCAGTCACATTGGAAAAGTGCATAAAGACCAAAGGGCAGAGTGATGGTAACATCTTCTCTTTCAATATAAAGCAGTACATCTGTGAATTCATGATACCATCAATGAAATGCAGCTCCCCGACATCAGCAGCACTCATGCAGCCCCACAGGAGGACACTGCCACCACCACGTTTCACTGAAGGCACCATGCATTTTTCTTTGTACCCCTCACCTTTGTGACAACATACAGTTTTAAAGCAATCAGTTCCAAAAACATTTATCTTGGTCTCATCACTCCAGAATACAGAGTCCCAGTAGTCTTTTTCAGCAAGGACCTTGACAAATTCCAGGTGGGCTTTTGGAGAGGCTTCCTTCGTGGACGACTCCCACGCATGCCATTCCTCTGCAGTATACGCCTTATCATATAATATCCCCTAGAAAATGTTACTTCCAAAAAGGAAAGTAAAAGGTTTTCTGACAAACCTGATGTGGTACACTCATTTATTCTGAGCACTGCAAGTAGTTTCCAAGCACAATATAAATAAAAATAAAGGCAGTGTTTAAAATGTATTTTTTTTTATATAAAATAGGAAAAAAAATAAAAAAATTAAAGCATCCTCGAATGCCCTCACACACACAAATGTGAATACATATATAAATGGTGATCGCACTATACACGCGAGATATTGCCATGGACTTGAGAACAAGAGCAATAATTCTAGTGCCAGATCTCCTGTAAACTGGTAATCTGTAAAGTCTTTTAACCACTTAAGGACCAGCCACCGCAGTTGTAATGCGGCAGGCTGGCTCTCCTGGGCATATCACAGTCATTGCACGTCGGTTGCTTTAAGACCACTGGGGAGCACACGTGATGCCGGAGTCAATGCGCATGTCGGCAGGCCACCCACAATCACTCCCAAGAGAGACAGATCCCCGTTCTGTCAAGGGAGGACAGACAGATCTGCTGTTCCTAATTATTATTAGGAACAACGATCCATCTCCTCCTCCAGTCACTAAACTGCCCCCACAGTTAAAAACACCATCCATTCTCCCATTTGGAATAGTGTTTATTTTTACAGTCCTGTGGATCCAGACCATAGAGTCATGGCCTACCCAGACTGATCAATACTTTAGGCCTGACCATTTTGCTTGCAGAAAAGGACATTGCTGTCTTTTTGGGCACCCGGGAAGTTTGTTGCCGTTAGGGGAAGGTCTCCATTGTCATGCAGGTGAAAAAAAGCAAAGCGCAGAGAAAAATGCATCAAAATGCAATGTCTGCGTTTCCATTGCAGTATATGAACCAAAAAAAAAAAAACACACAACTTGCTGCACTATTGCTTAATCCAAATTTATTACCCCGAGATTTTCTCTGCCTTTTGTGCTTTTCTCTTTCCCATCTCTCCCTAGCCTTCCTGAGTCCAAGGGGGTTGCTTCCGGAGACATTGATAAGCTCTCAACCATATGACGCTACCACCAGTATGCTACACTGGTTGTCATTAAATGTTCAGGGTATGAACTCACCTCAAAAGAGGGTGAAAGTGTTTAAGTACCTTAAAAATCAACATATGGGGGTTATTTACGAAAGTGCAAACTGCACTTGGAAGTTCAGTCGCTGTAGATCCAAGGGGGGACATGCAAAGAAAATAAACAGCATTTTAGCTTGCACATGATTGGATAATAAGATCACCAGAGCTTTCCCTCATTTCAAATCCACCCCTCAGATTTACAGCGGCTGCACTTCCAAGTGCACGTTCAGTGCAATTTCAAGTGCACTTGTAGTGCAAAGTGGATTTGCCCTTTTTTTTTTTTTTTACAAAACACCATAGACATGGCATGTCTACAGGAAACTAATTTCTCCTCTGCCTCCAGCCCTAAGTATTTTGATGCGCAATACCCCCAGGTGTTCTTCGCTACTGGCCCGACCAGAGGGGAGTTCTGATAGCCTTTCCCAAATCGGTGCCTTTTAAAATTGTATTAAACAGATCGCAGACCCCATTGGTAGATACCTCCTGCTCGTTGGGTACTATTCAAGATGCAGAGGTTACCAGAATGACCTATCATGCCCCCAATTCCAACCCAGGACCCTTTTTGACTCATGTCTGCTCCTTACCGACATCTCATCAAAAATGTACCCTGCTTTTGGTGGGGGGCTTGAATTAAGCATTGGACCCTGTTCTGGATAAATATCCTTCAGAAAGGGTGGCTGCCTCACCTGCCGTGAAAAACTTTCCCCACTCCATACACTCTTATGAGTTTGTAGACTTCTGGAGAGAATTACACATACTAGGGTTGTCCCGGTACTAGTATCGGTATCGGGACCGATACCGAGTATTTGCGGGAGTACTTGTACTAGCGCAAATACCCCTGATGCCTAAATAGAATACTTCCAGCCGCCACCGTAAGCCGCCGCATACCACAAAGCCGCCGCCGCTGCATACCGGCGTGTATTGTAATCGCCGCATTACAGGCACCTGTTTAAATTCTTAATGCCTGCCGCGTATAGACACTCCCCTTCTCGGGATTGGAAGGATCTGTCCAATCCTGAGCAAGGGGGGGGGATGTCTATGCACTGAGCCGTGTGTATAGACATTCCCCCTTGCTCGGGATTGGACGGATGCATCCAATCCCGAGAAGAGGAGTGTCTATACACGGCGGCCATTGAGAATTCAAACAGGTGCCTGTATTGCGGCGATTACAATACACGGCGGTATGCGGCATCATCTACGGTACTAAAGGTATGGGGGACAGGACATGGCTGCAATATGTGGGGGACATGACATGGCTGCAATATGTGGGGGACATTAAAAAAAAAAAAAAAAAAGTATCGGTATCGGCGAGTACATGGAAAAAAGTATCGGTACTTGTACTCGGTCCTAAAAAAAGAGGCATCGGGACAACCCTAACACATACTATTTTCTTTCACAATCAAGTAATCCTTATTGATAAAGATAGCAAAGTTACAAGAGTAAGGAACAGGGTAACACAAATAATTTGACAAATATCAAACAATATCATAGGGTGTACTCTTGATAACAGCTGAATGAGAGAACATTGTAATGTAGTGGCCATAGGAAGCCGTTATATGAATTAAAGACACCACATTTGAACTTAGAATGGGGGAGGGGGGGATAGGGAAAGGAAGGGAGGGAGCCAAGGCCAGAGGGGGAGAAGGAAGGGGGGGGGAGAGGGGGGTGGTAGAATAGTGGTATCGCACAAGATAACGTACTTTAGTCTCAGCTTTGGTGGATAAGCCAAATAGGGTCAAATGGAGAAATCAGAATGCGAGAGAAATCACAAGTATAATAGCTTCCAGAGAATACAGTCAAAAATACAACTAGGAATATGTATAATATTCTCACCCGCATTCTCACTCTTGAATTGATCATATGATAATGCTTAGAAAACATCTCCATTTAATAGGTTTGGTATCTATTCTCGCAGGTTCCTGGACGGTCCACAACCCCCTCCTCGTTGTCTGCCGGTCCTAGTACATAAACTTCAAAATGCCTCATGGGTCATGAATGACGCGCCATTATCTCTTCATGACATCCAGGAGGATCTGTTGAAAACTTCCATAGAATATTTCTGTCTCCTCCACGGTGACACTGTGGGGGACCTACAATGCTGTACTCAGGGGCCAAATTATTCAGCTAGCCTCAAAACATGAAAGGTAACGCCAACAGCTACAAAAAATAAAAAATAAATATTGAAACCCGACTAGAGACTCTCTCAACTGCTTTTAAACAAACCCCCACACCTACCAATCATAAACTTTTGGACCAGGCTCGCACGGAATTAGACCTATGTCTCACCGATCAGACAGAACGTGCACTGCGCTGGTCTTGCCAGCATTGGTACTGTATATGAAAGCAAACAAACCAAATGCGATGCTGGCCAGGAGGTTACGTTGTGTGCATCCCAAACCCACTCCTATTACTCTGCGCACCCGACATAATCTTCTCCCTAGCAACCTGGTCCGGATACTAGACGAATTCCGCCATAGACTCACTATCTTGCACTCGGCCCAAAGCCTCACCAACAAACAGGACATAACAGATTATTTGCAGCGCATCTCGCTGTCTACCATATCCATGGCACACATGGACCTTATGAATAGAGATATCCAAGAATTATGTTCGACAATGAATCAAAGACTTAAAAGTGGGTAAGAGACCAGGTCTGCGCAGCTTTACTATAGAAACATGTGTGGGTGCGTTAGCCTCCCCATTAATGCCCATATTTAACTCCGTAAAAACGGTCAGAATTTTTTCCCAGACCGTCAGACGGCTAATATAGTAATGTTGCCAAAACCTGACCGTGATCAACTTACGACCTATATCTAATTAATATTGATATAAAATTTAAACCAAAATCTCAGCCAACCATTTAAATTCTGGGGGAAATGGGAAGCGATATTATAGTGAGATCAAAGTGGCTGCACACCCTGAATATACATTAATTGGAGGAGTTTCCCCATGGGTTGTTTTTTTTAGCAGCAAAGAGTCCAAAAAATGTTGGATATATAAAAATGTATTTTTATTAAGATTTCATAAAGAGGACATTTGTTTATATTAAAACATGAGCTCTGTTTAAATTCCTTAAAAAAAAAAAAGAACGATAGAGGGCGCCACTGGGACTAAATGAGAGACCTCACTCACAATTCATAATGTGAATAAGCACATAACATCAGTGAATAAAGACATCAATAGCTATATTAATGTGATGGATAACAATGTTTAAATTCCTTCCTCCCCACATTTAACCTTCCTGGCGGTATGATTCTTTCTGATTTTAGGTGCTGAAAGCGGTACCATTATTTGCAAGGAAATTTTGCGTTTTATACTGAAGGCCTGTAATTCTTAGGAATGACTCACTTAAATTTGACCAAACAAGAGCGTAATAGGCATCCCGGGTATGACTTTTTAAATAAAATTATAAAAATAATAAACAATTATAAATAAATGATAATATAATTATAATAAAAATTATTCAATAATGTAATCAACTCAAAATCACTGAAATTTCCTCAGTTGCAGAATTGTCGCTGTCATTACTTTTTTTTTTTATGACGAATTTCCCCACAAATCGTTATCGCTCAATTCTACAAGTGATTATAATTTATTATCGCTGTTTTTTAGCTGCTCTAAAACCATTTTTGACATAAAGAGACACTTGGTTGCTATGGGCAATCTACAGTTTACAGGCAAAAATAACCGTTTTTATTATATAAATTATAAAAGATCATGTAGTGCACTGGGCAGACCACTAGGGACAAGGGGGGTGTGTATTTTTTTACATACAGTACTGTAATCTATAAGATTACAGTATACTGTATGTATAGTGTTTTGTTTACTTTTTTGAATTTGGCGCCGATCTAAGCCCCCGTGCGTCGTAACGTCGCAGGGAACGGAGACCGACGGCACACGGGGACACTGTGTGAATCGAGTGAGCACCCGCTCGCTCACACAGCGCGAATGCATCGCTGGATCCAGGAACAAGGCAAGTAAACCTTGTCTGTGCACTCTGCGAGACGAGCCTGAGTCTGACTCGGGGTTACCCATCGCAGCATGAAAATTTAACCCCGAGTCAGACTCGGGAATACCGCCAGGGGGGTCAATTAAAAAATACCAAGTTGGATTCGTAGTTTCGTACCACGGAGACAGGCAGGGGATGCCATTTGGAGAAACATAATATTGCAACACTTTGCCCATAGCCGCTCCTTGGAAACTATGCTTTTGTCACTGGATGTGAACAAAGCATTCTACACTTTGTGTTGGCCTTATCTAATGACAGTACCCTGCCACTATGGCTTTGGTACTTCCTTTCTAAGTTGGCTGGTGGCGCTGTACGATGCCCCCCAGGCTAAAATGAAATACTATAGATTTGAATCCACAATTTTTTCTATCTGGATGAGCACTCTTCAGGGCTGTCCGCTTTCAGCTCTTGTTTGTCTTGGCTATGGAACCATTGGCCAAAGCGATCCGTGCACATCCAGATAGAATAGGCATCACTGTAGCTGGTTCTTCTCATAAGATCTCCTTGTTTGCAGATGACATTTTATTGACCGACATCACCCAGAATTTCGTTACCCAATTTATTTTCCCTATTGGAGACTTTTGCGTCCCTATCGAGACTGCACGTTAACCCTAGTTAAGTCTAAGGCGATGTCAGTGAACCTTTCCAACCCTGAACTGGCCTCCTTAAAAGTGAATTTCCTCATTTCAATGGCTCCCCTCATTGCCCTATTTGGGTATACGTCCCCCCCCCCGCCTAAAAATTAAGGACTGTATCAGGCCAACTTTCCTCCCCTTTTTAGAAAGTGCACTGTTATCTTCCTGGTCCCATCATCCACTGTCCCGATTTGGCAGGATCTCAGCAGTCCATGTGACCTACCTTCCGAAAATATTGCGCTTATTGCAAGGAATACCAGTTCTGATCGCCTCATACATACCGTGTTCCCCCGAAAATAAGACGTACTCCGAAAATAAGCCGTAGCGGGATTTCGACGCAAGATAGAAATATAAGACACCCCTCCGAAAATAAGACGTAGCGATGTAGTGTCGAATCTCCGAAAATAAGATGTAGTGTCGAATCTCCGAAAATAAGATGTAGTGTCGAATCTCCGAAAATAAGATGTAGTGTCGAATCTTGTAGTGATATCTTGTAGTGGTACAACCAGACAAGATGAGTGCAAAAAGAAAGAGTTATTCTGTTGAGTACAAGAAAGGAATTGTGGAGGACTCCCGAGGCAAGAATCTTACGGCTTTTTGCAAAGAGAAGAAGTTGGATATCCGAATGGTCCAAAAATGGCGTGCAGAATACGATAATCTCAGTCTACAGGTGGACAGAGGAAATGCTAAGAAGCGCAAGTGTGGTTCAGGTAGGCAACCTTTATTTTCTGTAATAAAAATAAGACACCCCCCGAAAATAAGCCATAGTGTGATTTCTTGAGGAAAAAAATATATAAGACGGTGTCTTATTTTCGGGGAAACACGGTACTCCAAATCCATCAACGCCAGCTCTTGAAATTCATCTGGGGTTCCACCCAACCCCGAATCAATAAACAGACCTTGTACACTCGGATGAACTGGGGTCTTTCCAACATTCAGGCCTACTACACGGCAGCAAACATGATACATATCAAATGCCACTATGAGAAATTGGTGGCCCTGGCCTCTGATACTCACAAATTTCTCAGGGTATGGCAACCATGGATAGCATACAACCAACCCATCTGCTCACTGTACGATATAAATCGAGGGCAATAAACGACCCTCAT